>CAWUFW010000943.1:0-640000 GCA_963921515.1 Calotriton arnoldi
AGCACAAGTTACTAACTTGTGTAACGATATATCTGTAAGAGACAGTAGTTAGTGATAGATTCCTTACCTTAGAATATCCCCAGGCGTCAGGCTGGATCCGGAAAAGTTTTGCGTAGCAGTACCCTTGCTTGCGTCGGTAGGCGGCGTCGTGCGGCTCCGCGTCCGTCGTCGGCGTCGTGATCGCCGGGATGACGTCGCGGGCAGTACTTAGGCGCCGCCCCTGCGCGCTGACGTCAGTTCTGTACACGACTTTCCGCGCCAGGAACGCAGAGCCATGCAAGAAGCTGACACAGGTGTCTGAAAAATACTAGGGCCCTGAAAGGGATGTCCTTAACCCTAGAAATCAGTTCGCAGAACGGGGAGGATGGGTGGGCGGTAAGGAATCTATCACTAACTACTGTCTCTTACAGATATATCGTTACACAAGTTAGTAACTTGTGCATCTGAAAGAGACACGTTAGTGATAGATTCCTTACCTTAGAATAGATACCCCAGCAATACCAACCCCGGTGGTGGGTCTGCGAACAAAGATCAGACAAGGAAGTCCTGGAGGACAGAACGGCCAAAGAAGCCGTCCCTCCGGACCTGACTGTCAAGGCAGTAATGTCTAGTAAACGTGTGCAGCGAGGCCCACGTAGCCGCCTGACAGATAACCGGCAGCGGAACACCGCGGCCCAAGGCCGTGGTAGCAGCCGTTGCCCTGGTGGAATGGGCACGCAGCCCAACAGGAGGTTCCTTTTTAGCCAAAGAATAGCAGGTCTTGATGCACAAGGTAACCCAGCGGGAGATGGTCCTCTTGTGCACCGCCCGACCTTTTTGGCGCCCACGTAGCCAACAAAGAGCTGGTCATCCACCCGGAAGTGTTTTGTGCGGTCAATATAGAAAGAGAGCGCACGTTTTGGGTCCAGACGGTGGAGCCTCTCTTCCTCTCTGGAAGGATGCGGAGGCGGAAAGAAGGTGGGCAAAGTGATGGTCTGCCCAATGTGGAAAGCAGTAACCACCTTTGGCAAGAAGGACGGACGCGTCCGAAGAACAACCTTGTCTGGATGAACAGACAGAAAGGGAGGTTTGCAAGATAGAGCCTGGAGCTCACTCACCCGCCGAGCGGAGGTGATGGCCACCAGAAAGGCTGTCTTCAGAGTCAGAAGACGAAGAGGACAGTTATGCAGAGGCTCAAAGGGAGCGCACATTAAAAAGGTAAGAACCAAGTTCAAGTCCCACTGAGGCATTACAAACGGAACAGGAGGGAAGAGGTGAGTAATGCCTTTTAAGAACCTGTTAACAACAGGGGACTTGAAAAGGGAGGGCTGATCAGGGAGCCTGAGGAAGGCCGAGATAGCACAAAGATAACCCTTGATGGTACCCAGGGCAGAACCCTGTTGGGCCAGAGAAGAAGGAACAGAAGGACCTCAGAAAGAGGGGCAGAAAGGGGATCCACAGCCTTTGCTGTGCACCATGCCACAAATTTGTTCCACCTGCAGGCGTATACCACCTTAGTGGAGGGACGCCTGGCTGCCAGAATCACATCACAAACTTCGGGAGGCAAGTCGAAAGGAATCAACTGCCGCCGCTCAATCTCCACGCAAGCAGGTGGAGGCTGGACAGGTTCGGGTGGAGGACCGTCCCCTGCTGCTGCGACAGAAGATCCTCCCGAAGAGGCAGACGGATCGGGGATCTATGCTCATATTGAGTAGCTCGGGATACCAAACTCTTCGAGCCCAGTCCGGAGCCACAAGAATGACTTGGGCCCGGTCGTGCCGAATCTTCTTCAACACTCTGGGTAGAAGTGGTATAGGCGGAAAGGCGTACAACAGACCGCAACTCCACTCGCGACGAAAAGCGTCGCCGAGCGAGTGCCGCCTTGGAAATTCCAACGCGCAGAACTGATGACATTGCGCGTTCTCTTCGGTGGCGAATAGATCTAACCAAGGCTCTCCCCACTGTAGAAAGAGTCCTTGCGCCACTTCCGAGTGAAGACGCCATTCGTGATCCATCATGCACCTGCGGCTGAGTTCGTCCGCCCTGGCGTTCAGAGAACCTGCCAGGTGTTGAACCATCAGGAACATGCCCTGATGTTCCAGCCATGTCCAGAGGCGCAGAGCCTCCTGACAAAGGGTCCAAGACCCCACCCCGCCCTGTTTGTTGCAGTACCACATGGCGGTGGTGTTGTCTGTGAACACCTGCACTACCTTCCCTTTGACAGAGGGAAGGAATGCCTTGAGTGCAAGCCGGATCGCCCGGAGCTCCAGAATGTTGATATGGAGCCGGGACTCCGCCGGAGAGACCAGAGGCCTCTGATCTCCGCCTCTCCCATGTGACCGCCCCATCCCAGAAGGGACGCGTCCGTCACAACTGTATGCTCTGGCTGGGGAAGGGAGAGGGATCTGCCCATGACCCATTGCCGGTTCGAGAGCCACCACTGCAACTGTTTTGCAGTCCCCTCCGAGATCTGGACGTGATCGGACAGGTTGCCCTGGTGCTGCGCCCACTGGAACTTCAGGTCCCACTGCAGAGCCCGCATATGCCATCTGGCATGATTGACCAGCAGGATGCAGGAGGCCATGAGGCCCAGCAGCCTCAGGGTCATCCGTGCCGAAACCCAGGATAAAGGCCGAAAGATCGGAATCATAGCCTGAATATCCCGGACTCGCCGTTCGGGAGGATAGGCCCGAAACTGCGTCGTGTCCAGAACTGCTCCGATGAAAAGGAGCTGTGGAGAAGGAATTAGATGCGACTTCGGCACATTGATGGAGAACCCCAGCGAGTGCAGGAGTTCGGCCGTAGTCTGGAGGTGGGAGACGACTGCCTGGGACGAGCCCGCCTTCAGCAGCCAGTCGTCGAGGTAGGGGAAGACTGAAACCCCTGCCCGGCGCAGATGAACTGCGACCACCGCCATCACTTTTGTGAACACCCGAGGGGCACTGGTAAGGCCAAAGGGGAGCACGGTGAACTGAAAATGCTCGGGCCTACCGTGAACCGAAGGTAACGCCGGTGGGCCGGCAGGACGGGGATGTGGAAATACGCGTCCTGCAAGTCCAACGCTACCAACCAGTCTCCAGGGTCGAGGGCAGTTAAGACCTGAGCTAGGGTGAGCATCTTGAACTTCTCCTTCCGGAGGAAGCGATTGACGTTCCGGAGGTCCAAGATAGGACGCATGTCCTCCTTGTCCCTTTTGGGCACCAGAAAGTAGTGGGAGTAGCAACCACGCCCTACTTCCGGGGTCGGAACATGCTCGATGGCCCTCTTGGTCAAGAGGGCCGTGACTTCCTTCCGTAGAAGCACCAAGTGATCCCCTGACATGCGGTGGAATTGAGGTGGCATGGCTGGGGGGTGGTCTCGAAGGGGAGGGAGTAGCCCCTTCGGACAATGTCCAAGACCCACCTGTCCGAGGTGATGGTGCGCCAGTGGGGAAGGTGATGGCGGACCCTGCCCCCTACTGGCGTGCCGTGCACCTGAAAGGAGGGACTAGGAGGGCTTGGAGGCCGCGGACGGGTTGGAGGTGGTGGCCTGACCCGCACGCTGGTTGCCCGATCCGCCACGGCGGAATCCACGTCCTCGGCCACGCGAAGACGCCTGCTGCGCGGGCCGGTGGCTGGGCTGCTGACGTGAAGGGCGCCCCTACCGTGGCCACGATAGGGGCGAAAAGCAGAAGGCAGCGGAGGGCGTGTAGCAGAAAGGCCCAGGGACTTTGCAGTAGCCCGTGAGTCCTTAAAGCGCTCCAACGCATGGTCTGCTTTGGACCCAAAAAGACCGACTCCATCAAAGGGCATGTCCATGAGAGTATTCTGGACATCCCCTGAAAAACCAGTGGTTCTCAGCCAGGCGTGGCGCCGGAGCGCCACCGTCGTTGCAATCGACCTGCCCAGCGAGTCGGCGGTGTCAAGGCCACAACGGATAGTGTATTTGGCCGCATCCCTTCCTTTCGCAATGGCGCGGGAAAGCAGTGCCTGGACCTCCTCAGGGCACTGGGGCAAAACATCCGCCACCGAATCCCACAGGGAGTGGGTATATCGGCCCAAAAGACAAGCGGTGTTAACGGACCGCAAGCCAGCACTGGAGGAAGAAAAACCTTTCTTCCCAAACTGATCCAGGCGTTTGGATTCCCTATCCGGAGGAGCGGTAGGGAAGGCGGTTTGGGAAGCGGAGGCTTGGACAACCAAGCTCTCAGGAGTGGGGTGGACAGAAAGAAACAGGGGTCGCCCGGAGCGGGGCGATGGCGTCGTGACACGTTCCGATCCACAGGAGCCCCTGTGTTGGGCTTGGACCAGGCGCCCAAAAGAACGTCAGTGAGGGCGTCGTTAAACGGCAGCACAGTCTCCGCAGAGGAGGCTGCCGGCTGAAAGCACCTCTGTCAAGATGTTAGTCTTGACCGTCAAAGTAGGGAGCTGGAGACGTAAGGCCCCAGCAGCCCTACGCAACACCGTACCAAAATTGGCCCCCTCCTCCGTAGCCACGGGAGGAGACAGCATGCCAGTGTCAGGAGAAGTATCCAGACCACTGGCCTCCCCTAGACTCTCTGTCCAGTCCTCATCATACTGACAGTTGCGTGTCAGAGGGTCATCAGACCCCTCCCAGTCCTCCTGGTCCTCCTCTGGTTCAAAATAAGGAGGAGGAGGGACATTTGGGACCCAAGGTCCCATCGGCGCCGGAGCCGGCGTCGAGCGGCGTCGCTCCGGGTCCATGTCCGGAGCCGGAAGGAACTGGGGGACGACGCCGCCCGGAGCCCAGGGCGGCGTCGAGAACGGCACCGGAGACATCGGCGCCGGCGGAGGTGTGGTGAGGTCGACCGGCGTCGATGGGGGTTGTGGAGCCGGGATCGAGGCCGGGGCCGAAGCCGGAGCCGGGATCGAGGCTGGAGGCTCGGGCGGCGCCGGGGCCGGAGCCGCCGGCGGCGCCGGAGCAACCCCATCAGGGCCCGCGGGGCCCGAAGGCGCACCGGAGGGGCCTGAAGGCCCGAAGAGGCGGGCCATGGCCGACAGGAACTCCTGTACCTTGGCCGGATCCGCCCCCGAACCCGGGAAGGGCGGGTATGACGGGGCGACTCCACAGGCAAGTCCGGGGCCGCGGGGGCGGGACGGTGCCGGGAGGGGCCTCAGCCGAGTCGCGAGACCGGCGAGGCGAAGTCCGAGAGCGACGATGCTTCTTGGACTTCTTGTGCTTCGACTTACCGGACGAAGAAGTCGGCGACCGGTGTGCACTCCGCGAGCGACCCCTGGACCTCTCACGCGACCGGGGCTTCGCGGAGCCGAATGCCGGGCCTCGAGGAGCTTTCGAGACCGCTCTCGCAAAGCTTTCGGGTTGAGGGCCCGGCATTCGGGACAAGACTCGGTGTCGTGGCCTCGGCCGAGGCAGAAGAGACACTCCCAATGCGGGTCGGTGACGGACATCATCCGCGCACAGGCGCCGCATCGCTTGAAGCCGGGCATCCCTACGACACCTTAAAGTTGTGAAAAAACCAGTGAAAAAATCACCAAAAAGTATGGTCAAAAATTGACCAGGGCACTGCTCTTCCCGGATCTGCGCTTGCTGGCGCGGAAAAAGAAGAACTGACGTCAGCGCGCAGGGGCGGCGCCTAAGTACTGCCCGCGACGTCATCCCGGCGATCACGACGCCGACGACGGACGCGGAGCCGCACGACGCCGCCTACCGACGCGCAAGGGTACTGCTACGCAAAACTTTCCGGATCCAGCCTGACGCCTGGGGATATTCTAAGGTAAGGAATCTATCACTAACGTGTCTCTTTCAGATTTTTACAATGCTTCCATGTTTTTGCCTTCAATAAAGGTTTTCAAAAAAAAAAAAAACCCTTCAGACACTGCCCAGTCCAGATAACCTTTTTGGGCAGTTTCTTGGAGGTCATTTCAACTAGCGGTGCCACTATGGTGCCATAACCCTTTACAAATCTCCTGCAGTATCCAGCCAGGGTAAGAAAGGCTCTAACTTGGGTCTGGGTCTTGTGAGTTTCACAGGCTATATGGAAATATTTTCCTTCAACAGCTCCTGTCTACTGATAGGCTATGCCCTTGGACTCTTGAGAATCAAGACAAGAGCGCCTTGTAAAGGTAGACCCATGAAGCAGCTTGCCAAATGTCCAGCTTCAGAACCCCTCTTTCCAAAACTGCAATAGTGACCATGGCTCTGATGGAAAGAGAACAAAGCAGAGGCAGCTGATTCCAATACAAAGTAGTGGGGCAGCGCAGGGGAAATATAGAAAATAAAATGACTTACCTGTCATGGTTGATTAATCTTTATTGTTCGATTACTTAAAACCATAACAATTTAAAAAAGCGTATATTTCGTATGTACAAAAGGTTTAAAGGACAAATTGTTGGTACAAAAGAGAAAAAAAGGTAAAATAAAATGTCCCAAGGGTAGTTAATGGCCATAGTGCCCGGAACCTATAATGTCAAAAGGCCATACTCTCGTTTTTAAAATCAGGAATGTGGCAGGCCGGGCAGTAATGTTCTAGAAAGTTCTAAAAAAAGATTAAAAAAAAGAGCGTATGGACAATTAAAATTGTGGGAACAGGCAGTATCCTGATAAACAGCACAGGATGATCAAGAGTTCATGAATTGGCCAACTGGCGTCACGGCCGTGCCGCTGAGGACAACGGAATTTGCGGCCCTGTTTTCCCCAGGTTTTTAGCCGCTCTGGTTACAAATTTTGTGAACCGGATATTAAGCATCGTATTTTCTAGGCTCATAGCTGCTATTATGGCCTGTCGGCATGTTCGAACTCGGAGTTTGTTCCATTCACCCCGCAGCAAGGTCCTTCTATCGTTAAGCAATGCAAGACATGCACAGACTATGTGCTCCATTGCTTCTGAGTGATAGCCACACTCCCTACATTCAATGTTAACACTAGGGCGACGCCATTCGGGTACATGCTTTAAGAAAAACCATTCTCCCATCCTCAGTGCCATAAACTTTAACTTCCATGAAAGTGCGTATGTGATTGATAGGTAGGGTGATTTGACCCCGGTTTGAAGTCAGAAATAACCGCCCAGGCATGTTTCCTTCTGGACAGTTTTGCCCTGCCAGAATGAAAAGACCAGAGCCAGACTCTTCTCTTGATGACAGGTTTTAACGCCTGCTGGGATGGGTTTGTTCCCCAGAACTCCTCGATGCCGAGTAACTGCAGGGAATGTTCCAGGTGGCGCCGATGTTTTTGGCTGGTTTGGCTGATCGATATTTCTTTTCAGAGTCTTGCCTCCAGGCTGCCATCCCGAGAGTTGCGCAGTCTGTTACAGAGCTTGATGAACGCGCCGGCCTCGACGCCATGGTGATCTAATAGGCCGAATTCAAGCTGACTTGAGCTGGTGATGAGGATCTTGGCAGGCGCCATGCTAGTTTGAAAATTTTTGTTGTTAATTTATTCAGTGTGGTGCTGTTAGTCCCCAACATAATCTTGTGCCCGTAGGATAGGGAATTAGTCATCTTTGCCTTCATTACCATTAACAATGGGGTTAGGCTTGGGCCGAGTTTCGCCAGCTTCACTGAGGCAGCCTCGAGTGACAGGGCTTTGGCCCTGACCGCTTCTTTCTGGTTTGAGAAAGATCCTCTAGAATCCAGAAAAATCCCCAAGTACTTATAAGAAGATATTGTTTCAATGTTTTTACCATTGAAAAACCACCCGCCTCTCTGCTGCTTCCGCTTCCCAAAGGTGATGGTTTTTGTTTTTGACAGATTTAATTCGAGGGAGTTATTTGTTGTGTAGGGGAGCAGCTGGTCAAGTAGTTTCTGTAGTCCAACCCTTGTGTGGCTAAGTAGCACAAGGTCATCAGCGTATAACAGATTGCTGGTACGAGTTCCGTCTATTTGAGGGGGCGAGAGTTAATATTGTCCAGTGAGATAGATCCGAGATGAAAAGATTAAAAGGAGAGGGGCCAGCACGCACCCTTGTTTGACTCCACTTGTGGTCTGTATTTTCCTTGAGGCATGGGAGCCCTCTGCCAGCTTTATTCGAATCCAAGTGTTTCAGTGGAGTTGAATTATGGCTTTTAAAAGGGCCAGCGGTATTCCACAGTTATTTAATTTTTGCCATAGGCGGCCCCACGGCACCCAATCAAAGGCCGCTTTAAATTCGACGAAGCAGCAGTGAAGTTGCATACTTTGAACTGCTGCTTTTTCCATCAACACGGATAATGCAAGTAGGTTGCTGGTAGTTCCTGACTTGGCCATGAAGCCGGTCTGGTTAAAGGGGAGGCGCTCTGTTGATTCTGCCCAGGACGACAGCTCTTCCAGTAAAATACTAGCATAGTATTTAGATTCGACATCGAGAAGAGCTATCATCCAGTAATTTTTGGGATAGTTTCTCCTACCACCTTTATAGATGGGATGGATAATGGCTCCTTTCCACGACTCCGGGATATTATGGTTGAGCCGGCAGTGAACAAACAGGGGAGCCAGGTGTTCTGACCACAGGTTTACGTCCGATTTGAACAGGGCCTGGGGAAGGCCATTAGGACCGGGGGCTCCTTCTGCCCTGGCTTTACTAATTGTGCGACCAATTTTGTTTCTGAGAGCTTCTGGGGTCGTCAATATCTCAGGCGTAGTGTCATCTGGCTTGTCCTTTCTGTCAATTATAGTCGCTACCTGAGCGTGGTTGGCTAGATTGTTGTGCTCAGTCTTGCCTATGCTAATGGCTTCTAGGGGTGGCGGCGCTGGTTCAATTGATGCAAGGGGACTGGGATGAGCTTCCCTGGGTGTGTATTCGCTGAAATGATTTGTTAGAAAAAGAGTCCATTCTTCACTTTGGTTTGCGCTGCCTTGCCCATTTCCACCTAGTGACTCCCTGTTCACTATCGACCAGAATGACTTTGGGTTGGAATTCTTGCTTGCGTGGACTAGCTTCAGCCAGAACTGGTCGGCCGCTTCTTGTTTGTCCCTTTGGATGGATGACCTGAAGGCTTTTTGAGCTTGCTTGTAATTATGAAATAAACTTGCGTTTCCCGTTTTTTTCCTAGCCAGGCGAAAGGCAGAGTTTCTTTGTGATTTTACCTTTTTGGTCGCTAATGAGATGCGAGGTTGTTTGGTGGCTTGCAGGCTACGACGTGTGGACGGGAATTCGCTAAGTAATCGGTTTACAATGGCTTCCCATCCATAGAGGACGACAGCATCTTCTTTACTCGATGAGCGAAGAAGAGATCTACATTTATCCATTACTGAGGGGATGGAACGGGTCGTCCATTTCATTCTCCTAAGTTCTCTGTATAACTGCCGGATAACGTGTGTGCAATTGCCTGGTGACTGGCTGCATTGAGGGTTAAGGTTATTATTTGGGGGCGATGGTCACTCTCCCTTGCGTTGTGATGCAGTGAGTCTCGATCAGGGGGAGCATTTCACTACTGCTTAGAGTAAAGTCCAAAAATGAGTAGGTGCGGCCATTGGTTCTTGTCCAAGCAGGCGGGGTGTCCGTGGGAAAGGGGCCCATTCAGTACGGTAAAGCCCACGCTGCTAAATTGCAGAACAGTGTATTTGCCCAGTTTAGACAGCCTGTTACCTGCGGGTATTGAACAGCGAGGTGTGGGAGGGCCGCTGGAAATACATCCCAGAGGTGCTCAGACGGGTTTTGGAAGAGGTTTGTATTGAAGTCTCCGGATATTACACGCTATGCTGCCATAATCACTTAATAGGTTGCAAACAATTTCGATCAAACGATCCAGTTCAGATTTCTTCTCGGTGGAGCTAGGAGAGATGTAAACATTAAGCAGGAGTGTGTGTCTGAGTTGGGGCTTCTAACCACTATGCCGGCAATCCTATCTTCGTCAAATTTTAACTGTTTGATGTGTAGAGACAGTTCGCTACTGACCTAGATCGAGAGGCCACCTCGCAGTCTGCCGTACTTGCTCTGTCTTGTGGCGGGGGACATGAATTCCAAGTAGCTTTCTATGGGGATACTAGTCGCCGACCAGGTTTCCTGAAGGAGAATGATGTAATTTTTTTATAAATTCAGTTGTCTCTAGCGATTGGGGTTTCGTAGATAGTCCATTGATGATCCAGGAACATATTGTTGTTCCGAGATCAATTTTATTTCAGTCATTCCTGCTCCGAGATAGGGCCGCAGGCAGCCATGACCAGTTGGCTCCTTTTGTGACTTGTGGGTCGGTTCTACGCTCATCGACGCCGGCTAGGGAGCGGCTTCTAGCTGACTTTAGTACTGAAAGAGGGAGGGAACCTATGCTACTAGGTTGAGCCTGAGTAGTTGCGAGTATGGAGATATAGCGAGGAATGCTGGGAGTTGTTTGATTGATGCCCCAGTTTTTAAATTGGTCGGCCTTCGATTCAACCAGCTCCTTTATGGCCGTGGTCACTAATGTGATTAGAGTTGCTTCTCTTTCTTGGATACCGTTACTGGGTTTGAATTCGATAGCCATTATGTCTTTTGAGTCCAGGCTGCGCAATTCGGGAATTGATTTAAAGAGTCTTAGAATGTTCCCGCGGTTTAAGATGTCATGTGGGCCTTGAGAAGTGTACACTGGTGTTAACAGCAGTTTGGTCTGAATGCTGTTAGCGGGTCTGTGCACTTCCACTGTGATTAAGGCCTCAGTTGGTCTGGAGCATTAATCTATTTTCCGTTGGGAAGTGGATGGTGGGAGCAAAGAAGGTGCTTGCCCGCTGAGATGGTTAGTTGTTGGTATGTTGGGAACTGTTTTGCACAGGGTCGCCGGGGCTGGGTGGATGGTGTTATCGAGTGCCGTCCATTGGTGCCTTTGCTAGGGTTGCCTGCAGGGTATAGTCGAGCCGCCAGTCTCTGCTCTGGTCTGTTGTTGCCAGTTGGGAGTGGAGAAGGGACTCTGATGCCTGGACATGGCTCTTGGAGGGTCGTGGTCGAGGCTGGCATGTTGACAGTTTCCAGTTTCGTGCTGGTATGTAATTGGCCATTTCCTAGTGACGCTGGGTAGGTAAAATGCGGTGGGGAACTTGAAACTTGAAGCGACTGAGCTGTTGATGAACCATTACATTTTTAGGGTGATTTTTGAGACGTTAATAGCTGAACGGCTGGTAGTGGACTGGTGATAGCGCAGGGTGTTGTGGACGAACCCAATGGTGTGGCGGGTTTGGTTTTTGAAAAATAACTGCTGATTGTATTTTTGATTTCAACTGTGTGTCTGTTACGATTTTTCCGGAGTCTTTTTTCCCGTTTGGACAGCTGATGAGTATGTGGTTGGTTTAGTATTGCGTCGGTGGTTCCGTTAGGATCGACTGTCTCCCTAATGCCTGGGGAGGGAACTCTTATTTGGTCGGACGTGGGGTCAGAGCCGGACGTGCGTGGATTAACGTTGGCTGAGGAGTATTGATGGTTAGGAGAGCTATTTTTGGCAGTGCTTTGGTTTACAGGATAAAGGCGGGAGGGCTGTTTTAGAACCTGGCGGCGGGTGGTGTTAGCTGCTAGAAAGGCCTTTCTTCCTGTTGTGTTCCGACTGGGCCAGCCGTTTTGGGTCCACCCCCGGATGAGGGACCTGAAGCGAGGAGTCAGAGTGCCCCGATGCTGGTTGCTTCTTGATTTCGGTTAGTACTGACGAGAGGAATTCGGGTAGTGAAGACAGGGAGTCAATGATAGGCGAGCAACAACATACTGTTTGAACTAATTGAGCTTGTGATTGTGCTTTTATTATCAGCGTTTTGAGCGCCTCTAGTTTTTGGTCGATCCCGCGGTGTACATGGCAAGAGTGTTTAGAAGGTCAACCTGTAGATCCAATTTATCTGAATGGTAATCCAGCGCTGACACCGTTGTTTGAAGGGTTTGGAGGAGTTGCGACCAAAGCACATTTATGTCGATCGGTGGGCAGCTTTCCTGGTCTGAGAATGTTTTGATTTCGTTGGTGAAAAAGGACAGGTCTAAAGAGGTATTAATCTTAATGTTATGCTCTCCGCTTGAGCAGGCCAATGGGTGGAATTGATTGGAGGATTTTGATAAGCTGATTGGGGACAGTGTTTTAAAATTACTTGGTTGGGTACTTGCCTGTATCACGGCTTGAGGTGTGATGACTTTGTTGCTCTTCTCTGGAAGGTCCATGGTAGCTGGGGACTTGAATTCTAATCGAGAGAATGGACGTGTGTCCTGAACGGACTGAGAGATGGATGTAAAGTCCTTGCTTAAAATGGGGGTTGGTGAGGAAGCCAGCACGACGGGAAGGCGAATGTCTTGTGAGCCAAGGGGAAACTGTTCGGGACCCTGAAGCAGAGGATGGACCTCAGGAGCTTCATTTTGGTGCGGTTCAGCTCTTGTTGTGGAGCCTGATGATGGTGGGCTGTGACCTGTCCTGCCGGCAACCGCGTGGAGCATTGGCTGAACTAGTTTTTGGTGCGGGGCTAGGCCCGGACTGGTTTGAGGGGCGTTCAAGGATGAGTTCAAGGATGCGCCGGGTGCGCTTGATCTTGATTTTGGGTTATTACAGATTTCCTGAAGTATTCCCTCAATGTCGCCTTCTTTGAGGTGAGTACTACGAGTGCTGGAGATGCTAGAGATCCGGATGTAGGTTCCTGTAGATTAGATCTCTCCTGATGCATCCGCCCCGGGTGTTGCTCGTGGAGCTAAGGTGCTTTGGAGAGGATGAAGTTGAATGAGGGATTGCTGGGATAGCAGCTAGGCCGGGTTGAGGTGCTGCTGGGAGTGTAGTGGTGAAGGGAGTGTTGAAGGCATTGCTGCTTCAACCGTGAGTATGTGGTCGGCCCCCGACTTTGAACTTTTGTTGCAGGATTTGGCTGAGCCTTTCCTGACTCGCCCAGATCTCATCTTTTGACAGTTTAGTTTGACTATGCTGGTCTTCCCTTATATTCACGTTTGTCAGCTGAGGGCGGCTGGGGGCTTTGGGCTATCAAGACCTCAGACGATCAGGACCTTTGAATTTGTCTCCACAGGGTGTTGCTGTCTAAGGCTTTATAAGGCTGGATCCCCGTCTCCTGATGTGGAATCTTTGGCTAAGTCGAGAGAGGTCGCTTACAAGTGGGGATGTTGGGAGTGTTGGGTCAGCTGTACTCTCATAACTCTTGGAAAAATCGAAGAGAAGATGTCCGCTGCAGCCCCAGTAATTACTGGGTACTTAATACTGGAGGCTGGATGCTGGGTACAAGGACCACAAACTGATGTACGGGGCTTTGAAGGGGAGCACGAGGGCGAGGGTGACCGGTTGTTGCCCAGCGTGGTTACAGGCGTGGTGATTACTAAGCTAGTGGGGGCTCACCAAGGGGACACAAACCGCACCCGGACTAGCCGAGCCGTCTCCGCGGCACCCTGGGCCCAGCGCTTTGCGGCGGCCGTCTATGGCTTGCCTTACTTGCTCTCGTGCCCGATGCTTCCGTGCCTCACCGGACTTCACCACTCCACCTCTCCTCCACGGTCTTTGCTGGCTGTCCGCCCCCCACCCCCTTTCCTGCTGCCTCTCCGTGCTCAACCACCTCACCTCTCCTCACCTCCTGATCCACCTGGTCCCCAGGCAGGGCTGTGTGAGACGGGGAGATGAAATGCTTGTGCGGGCAGAGGCGCTGCAGAGGCAGAGATGAGATGCTGGTGGAGGGAAACCTCGGGGAGCCCCAGGAGCTTCGGAATGGCCGGCCAGCACAGGAACTCCGGGGGGGCCAAGAGTTGGAAATCGGCCAGGGGATCAACGCTGTTCAGCCCCGGTACCTCGCTCCGGCTCCGCTGCGTCTGACGTCATGGCCACTGCGGGTCGGCTCTCTGCTTTTGAGTTCAGTTGAGTATAAAGTACATCAAATCTGTAAGCAGCAAAAGCTAATTTAATGACTGACTCGCTAGGGTCCAGCTTTTTCCACGAGCGCAGTCCACAGGCCACACTGCGCATGCTCCCTGACTCCCTACCCAATCAAGAAGCTGCTATCATGCTATTATCCAGCATATGAGAAGCACCAGTATTGGTCTGAGCGGGCTGGTTTGACAGTCCGTAAGGGCCTGGGAGCCTGTGCCTCTTCTCCACCCAGCTGTGCAACACAGCTGGGTTGGAGAAATGTAAGTGCAGGTCAGTTTATCTGTCCTAAGACAGCCATTCGCACTTGCAGTGCCCAATTCTCCTCCTCCCTGCTGCTTTCCATAGAGGATGGTCCCGCCCCACCTTAGACGGGCCACTCGGACTCTGTTCAGCCAGGAAAAAAATAAATTGTTTTATTCTCATTTAATTTTTTTATCTGCTGGCTCTGAGCAGTGGGGTGGCATTCCTCCTCCATAACGGAGGTGACGCTGCTAGAACAAAGGCACCAAGGAGGCTCCTTCTTAGCCAAAGCATGTACATCTTGATAGAGAGGATAATAAGATTCATTTCTGAAATTCCCTGCCTTTCTTTTCACCAGCGAATCTGATTAAGAATTGATCATGCAAATTGTCTCTTTAGTCTGATCTACATAGAACTAAAGGCTCTTCTGTTCCAACAAATTAAGCTTCTTCTTGTGACAGGGATTTGGCAGAGAAGTGGGGAGTAGGATGGGATGCCCCACATGGCAAGGTGACACCACTTTCAGAAGAAAGGATACCAGAGACCTGAATACCAGCATATCTGGGGAGAAAAGTGGTATGTGGTGGCTGCACCAACTACACCTGTAGAGCGCTAATAAAGTGTGGCAACCGTAGTGATCACCAATGAGGAACAGAGCTGTCGGGGTAAGCAATCCCAAAGAACACGCATACACGGGTTAAAAAGGCATGCACATTCAGTAAGGACTATGTTATGGTCCCACTATGGCACAAGAGGTGCAGGAGTAAAGATATGTACTCCCTTTAAATAAAATGCATCACAACAGGCGACTAAAAGAAAGCTGATGAGGGAAATGCAGAAAGGCCAAAGGGGCCATTATGTGGCTCCTAACGATGCCCACGGCGAAAAACTTGTCAGGCAACATACAAAACATAGAGGTACATCAGAAAGCTTAGCCTGAAACAGAGTGATCGGACCGTCCTTGGACCAGGCAGCAAATTTTGCCAAGCAGCCAGAATAGACTGCTAAAGTGATGGATGTGATTTAGGTTGTTACTCATCCACTAAGTCAGACAGGTCAAAACCCCTCAAACTGCACGCATGAAGGTGTGGGTTGTAGAGGACTGGATAAAGAACCCTGCCTTGTTGGGACGGCAGGTCCTCTCAACAAAGCAAGCAAAGTGGAAAGAAGCTGCGCAGACTCTGCAGTTCGGAGTACCTGACACTCCGAGCCCAGTTAAGGGGTATCAAGCTGAGCGGAGCCTGGTCCCTAGTGACCTTCAGAACTCTGGGAAGCAGTGAAAAAGGCAGAAATGCAAAAGAGATCAAAGTCTCTCAGAAGACTGAATGCATATCCCAACCAGCCCTGAGGCAGAATTTCCAGGGAGCAAAAGGCACAACATGACGGCACACTGCAGTGCGAAAGATCCACCCAAGCACTGGGCAAACTTTCCTTGAACCACCTCCAGATGCCATTCGTGGTTGGCCACATGGCATCTGCTGAGCTAATCTGCACTGGCGTTAAGGGAGCCTGCTGGGTGACAAACCTAGGTGAACCGATTGGCGGTCCAGCCATTTGCACAGTCTCTGCACCTTTTGTAACAGCACACAACCCCACTCTATCCTGCTAGACAGCACGCAGCTCCAGGAGGTTGATATGGTTCCTGTAGGAGGCTGGCTTAGTATATGGTGCACACTTAAGTGAGGCACTTTGCACTAATCCAGACAACCCTTATGGTGATTGTAGTGGTCTTAGACAACCATAGAAAGCTCTCTAAGTGGTAGCTGTGGAGAGCAGCCTTCAGGCTTAGTCCAGAAGGAGTGTTAAGCAGCTTGTTTTTTAGAACCAATCTGTTGTAACAATTCTGGTTCAGTCTAAACTCGATTATTGTAACAGACTATCAGAACACACACCAACACGTTCTCAACAAATTTCAGATAGTTCAAAATGAAGCTGCTAGGGGTCTTTTAAAGCTCCCCAAAAATCATTCTGTATTCTTAGCTATCCAACATCTTCACTGGCTCCCGGTTAGAGCCAGAATCATTTCCAAATCATTATGCATAGTCTATAAAGCCTTACATGGCCAGGGATCTGCCTTCGAGATCGGCTTTCTTTATCTTCCATCAAGATCTCTACGCTCAGCTTCATCTAAACTCCTGTTAGTTTTTCGTTTCAGACGAGTTAAATGGGGCGGCCGTGGATTTGTATTGACTGCATCCAAGGCATGGAACACTTCCCATCTCCATTAAATCTCTACCCAATCTTTTAGCCTTCAGGAAGGCTCTCAAAACATGGTTTTTTACTTTGCATTAATCCTTTAGCTATTGCAGTTACATTCTGGTTGTTCACTCAGTTAGCACCAAGACACCTTATTGGTATTTGAGCGCTTTATAAAGTCATATAACATAACACCATGTAAACGCCAATGTGCAAAAGTGCAGACATTTTGTGTTCTTGGCGGTAGCAAATAGACCGAGCCAAGAAACTTCCCTTTTGTGGAAGTGACCTTGCACCATCTTCAGGTGTAAGTAGAATTTGTAATCTGCTAGGAATTGGAGACTGAGTTTGTCCGCCCTGGTGTTTAGAGATCCATCCAGGTAGTGCACCACCAGGAAATATCCCTTGGTGTTCCAGCCACTTCCTGAGACAGTGTCTCCTGGCATAGGGTCCACAACCCCACCCCGCCCTGTTTGTTGCAATCCCACACAGTAGTGGAATTATCTGTAAGAATCAGCAACAGACTCCAATTGATGGATGGTAGGTAGGCCTTAAACGCAAAGAGGACGGCCCACAGCTTCAGAAGGTTCCAACCCAGAAGCGATGCATCTGCCACCACTGTTGCTCTGGGTAAGGTAGGGAATGGGGTCTGCTGCTGACCCAATTGTGGTCTAGCAACCACCACTGCAGATCTTTTGCACTCTCCTTCAAAATCTGAACGTGATTGGAGCAGTGCCCCTAATGCTGTGCCTACTAGGACTTAGGATCCCACTGCAGAACCTGAATATGCCACCTGGCATGCTTGACCAACAGGATGCAGGCCATCAGCCTCAGTCATTGTCACAAATCCAGGACAGAGGCTGAAACTTCGCTATCTTAGCCCAAATGTCCTGGACTCTCCATTCCGGAGGAAGGCACAAAACTGCACTGTGTCCAAAATGGCTGCAACAAAGGGGAGAGTCTGTGAATGAGTCAGGTGTGACTTTTTGGGGGTTCACTATAAACGTGCCAAAGTGAGGAGGATCACTGTAGCCTGAAAGTGGTTTACAACTGCTTGGGACGAGTCGAACTTAATTAGCCAGTCATCGAGGTAGGGGAAGACAAGAACTCAAGACCTTAGAAGATGTGCTGCAGCCCAAGCCATTACTTTTGTGTACACCAATTGTCATCCATGTATGATTGGGCAAATTCCTCACCAGAATCATCGTTGTCTGAGTCCGCCCCAAATAAAGTACGAAAGGTTTGAGCATTTCCTTGAGGCAGGGGCAAGGAATCGGAATAAGACAGGCTGCAAGGATGGAGCCAAAGGGGATCAGGGTTCAGCCTCTGGTGAAGTAGTGCAAACAGTAAAAAAGCACATTAGGTTATGCTTCGTCGTTAACGCTCAAGATCTGGAGAGGGTCATGGTGCCAGCATCGCAGTAAAGCCGGTTAGGAGCATGCAGCAGGTCCACCTGGCACATACGGCAGACCTCCCAGTGGATTCCCAGGTGAAAGCCCTTTTGGTTCCTTAGGGCCTGGAAGCACATCGGAGAGAGCTGGTAATGTGCCAAAGAGCTGCAGCGTGGCTTCACACAATTCTTTGATTTGCTGTGGCGTTGCTGACGGCCTTTGGAAGTTCTAGTTGCCTCAGGATGTGCGTCGGTACCGACTCCAAAGGGGAATGGGCTCCTGGAGCAAGACTCGGAGGCATGTTGACATCCTTACACCTTCTCTGTAATTTGAGAGTGGGGGAAAGAGGCCGAGTACTACTCGGGCTTATGTTTTTTTTCTTGAACTTAACCGTAAACTTTGACTGAGATGATGATCAGCCCTGGGATCGACTTCGGGAGTGGGAACGGGATCTTCCCTTCGACCGGTCAGTGTGGAGTCTTTCAGTGTTTGGCGATGTGGAGCTTCGCCTCACAGTCCCGTATAACCTTGGGATTCATCAAGGTGCAGTGACTGAAAGTCTTGGAGTCGTGTTCTGACCCCAGGCACTCTAACATAGGTAAATCTAGCACCAGATTTGCACCTGGTGGCGTAGAAAGAAAGGAATTTAGGTCAGAATGCAGTAGTGCCGCCTATATGCGGTTTGCTGCATCACTTACTGAGCAGACCCATGTTGGCGCTGAGCCGCACAATGCCACCAACTGGCGTGCAGAGGTATGGTTTAAAAAGTTCAAAAGATTCAGTCTGACGCCTGGGGAATGTACAAAAAGTGAGGAAACTGCAGTTGGAAGTATCTATCAGAAGCACGTAACAATACCTATAGTCTCCTCACATCTCAGATTCCTGCAGTTCATGTGGAACAAGCAAGTCTTTGAGGTGATGGCTCTCCTATTTGGCCTGTCAACAACATGCTGATGCTCTACAAAAGTACTCAGACTGACGTTCGAAGACCCAAGGGCTTAGGACTCATTAGCTACTTAAACAATAGTCTTTAGATTGACCAATACCTAGACCACTGCACACCATTAAGGACAATGGCCAACCTTTTACAGAATTTGGGATTGAGAAATGCAGAAACATCCGACCTAAATCTCAGTGAACTATGACTTTTCTGGGATTTCTTACAGGCGTGGTGAGGCTCGTGTTTTAGCTTCCACTGAGGATGTGGTAAAAATTCAGAGGGAGCAGAGGAAATCACCAGTAAAAGAGCAAATCTCCTTGAAGCACAAGTTACTAACTTGTGTAACGATATATCTGTAAGAGACAGCAGTTAGTGACAGATTCCTTACCTTAGAATATCCCCAGGCGTCAGGCTGGATCCGGAAAGTTTTTGCGTAGCAGTACCCTTCCGCGTCGGTAGGCGGCGTCGTGCGGCTCCGCGTCCGTCGTCTGCGTCGTGATCGCCGGGATGACGTCACGGGCAGTACTTAGGCGCCGCCCCTGCGCGCGGACGTCAGTTCTGTACACGACTTTCCGCGCCAGGAATGCAGAGCCATGCAAGAAGCTGACATAGGTGTCTGAAAAATACTAGGGCCCTGAAAGGGATGTCCTTAACCCTAGAAATCAGTTCGCAGAACGGGGAGGATGGGTGGGGCGGTAAGGAATCTGTCACTAACTACTGTCTCTTACAGATATATCGTTACACAAGTTAGTAACTTGTGCATCTGAAAGAGACACGTTAGTGACAGATTCCTTACCTTAGAATAGATACCCCAGCAATACCAACCCCGGTGGTGGGTCTGTGAACAAAGATCAGACAAGGAAGTCCTGGAGGACAGAACGGCCAAAGAAGCCGTCCCTCCGGACCCGACTGTCAAGGCAGTAATGCTTTGTAAACGTGTGCAGCGAGGCCCACGTAGCTGCCTGACAAATAACCGGCAGCGGAACACCGCGGCCCAAAGCCGTGGTAACAGCCGTTGCCCTGGTGGAATGGGCCCGCAGCCCAACAGGAGGCTCCTTCTTAGCCAAAGAATAGCAGGTCTTGATGCACAAGGTAACCCAGCGGGAGATGGTCCTCTTGTGCACCGCCCGACCTTTTTGGCGCCCACGTAGCCAACAAAGAGCTGGTCATCCACCCGGAAGTGTTTTGTGCGGTCAATATAGAAGGAGAGCGCACGTTTTGGGTCCAGACGGTGGAGCCTCTCTTCCTCTCTGGAAGGATGCGGAGGCGGAAAGAAGGTGGGCAAAGTGATGGTCTGCCCAATGTGGAAAGCAGTAACCACCTTTGGCAAGAAGGACGGACGCGTCCGAAGAACAACCTTGTCCGGATGAACAGACAGAAAGGGAGGTTTGCAAGATAGAGCCTGGAGCTCACTCACCCGCCGAGCGGAGGTGATGGCCACCAGAAAGGCTGTCTTCAGAGTCAGAAGACGAAGAGGACAGTTATGTAGAGGCTCAAAGGGAGCGCACATTAAAAGGTAAGAACCAAGTTCAAGTCCCACTGAGGCATCACAAACGGAACAGGAGGGAAGAGGTGAGTAATGCCTTTTAAGAACCTGTTAACAACAGGGGACTTGAAAAGGGAGGGCTGATCAGGAAGCCTGAGGAAGGCCGAGATAGCACAAAGATAACCCTTGATGGTACCCAGGGCAGAACCCTGTTGGGCCAGAGAAAGAAGGAACAGAAGGACCTCAGAAAGAGGGGCAGAGAGGGGATTCACAGCCTTTGCTGTGCACCATGCCACAAATTTGTTCCACCTGCAGGCGTATACCACCTTAGTGGAGGGACGCCTGGCTGCCAGAATCACATCACAAACTTCGGGAGGCAAGTCGAAAGGAATCAACTGCCGCCGCTCAATCTCCACGCAAGCAGGTGTAGACTGGACAGGTTCGGGTGGAGGACCGTCCCCTGCTGCTGCGACAGAAGATCCTCCCGAAGAGGCAGACGGATCGGGGGATCTACGCTCATATTGAGTAGCTCGGGATACCAAACTCTCCGAGCCCAGTCCGGAGCCACAAGAATGACTTGGGCCCGGTCGTGCCGAATCTTCTTCAACACTCTGGGTAGAAGTGGTATAGGCGGAAAGGCGTACAACAGACCGCAACTCCACTCGTGACGAAAAGCGTCGCCGAGCGAGTGCCGCCTTGGAAATTCCAACGCGCAGAACTGATGACATTGCCCGTTCTATTCGGTGGCGAATAGATCTAACCAAGGCTCTCCCCATTGTAGAAAGAGTCCTTGCGCCACTTCCGAGTGAAGACGCCATTCGTGATCCATCATGCACCTGCGGCTGAGTTCGTCCGCCCTGGCGTTCAGGGAACCTGCCAGGTGTTGAACCATCAGGAACATGCCCTGATGCACAAGTTACTAACTTGTGTAACGATATATCTGTAAGAGACAGTAGTTAGTGACAGATTCCTTACCTGAGAATATCCCCAGGCGTCAGGCTGGATCCGGAAAAGTTTTTGCGTAGCAGTACCCTTGCGCGTCGGTAGGCGGCGTCGTGCGGCTCCGCGTCCGTCGTCGGCGTCGTGATCGCCGGGATGACGTCGCGGGCAGTACTTAGGCGCCGCCCCTGCGCGCTGACGTCAGTTCTGTACACGACTTTCCGCGCCAGGAACGCAGAGCCATGCAAGAAGCTGACATAGGTGTCTGAAAAATACTAGGGCCCTGAAAGGGATGTCCTTAACCCTAGAAATCAGTTCGCAGAACGGGGAGGATGGGTGGGGCGGTAAGGAATCTGTCACTAACTACTGTCTCTTACAGATATATCGTTACACAAGTTAGTAACTTGTGCATCTGAAAGAGACACGTTAGTGACAGATTCCTTACCTTAGAATAGATACCCCAGCAATACCAACCCCGGTGGTGGGTCTGCGAACAAAGATCAGACAAGGAAGTCCTGGAGGACAGAACGGCCAAAGAAGCCGTCCCTCCGGACCTGACTGTCAAGGCAGTAATGCTTTGTAAACGTGTGCAGCGAGGCCCACGTAGCTGCCTGACAGATAACCGGCAGCGGAACACCGCGGCCCAAGGCCGTGGTAGCAGCCGTTGCCCTGGTGGAATGGGCACGCAGCCCAACAGGAGGTTCCTTTTTAGCCAAAGAATAGCAGGTCTTGATGCACAAGGTAACCCAGCGGGAGATGGTCCTCTTGTGCACCGCCCGACCTTTTTGGCGCCCACGTAGCCAACAAAGAGCTGGTCATCCACCCGGAAGTGTTTTGTGCGGTCAATATAGAAAGAGAGCGCACGTTTTGGGTCCAGACGGTGGAGCCTCTCTTCCTCTCTGGAAGGATGCGGAGGCGGAAAGAAGGTGGGCAAAGTGATGGTCTGCCCAATGTGGAAAGCAGTAACCACCTTTGGCAAGAAGGACGGACGCGTCCGAAGAACAACCTTGTCTGGATGAACAGACAGAAAGGGAGGTTTGCAAGATAGAGCCTGGAGCTCACTCACCCGCCGAGCGGAGGTGATGGCCACCAGAAAGGCTGTCTTCAGAGTCAGAAGACGAAGAGGACAGTTATGTAGAGGCTCAAAGGGAGCGCACATTAAAAGGGTAAGAACCAAGTTCAAGTCCCACTGAGGCATCACAAACGGAACAGGAGGGAAGAGGTGAGTAATGCCTTTTAAGAACCTGTTAACAACAGGGGACTTGAAAAGGGAGGGCTGATCAGGGAGCCTGAGGAAGGCCGAGATAGCACAAAGATAACCCTTGATGGTACCCAGGGCAGAACCCTGTTGGGCCAAAGAGAGAAGGAACAGAAGGACCTCAGAAAGAGGGGCAGAAAGGGGATTCACAGCCTTTGCTGTGCACCATGCCACAAATTTGTTCCACCTGCAGGCGTATACCACCTTAGTGGAGGGACGCCTGGCTGCCAGAATCACATCACAAACTTCGGGAGGCAAGTCGAAAGGAATCAACTGCCGCCGCTCAATCTCCACGCAAGCAGGTGTAGACTGGACAGGTTCGGGTGGAGGACCGTCCCCTGCTGCTGCGACAGAAGATCCTCCCGAAGAGGCAGACGGATCGGGGGATCTACGCTCATATTGAGTAGCTCGGGATACCAAACTCTTCGAGCCCAGTCCGGAGCCACAAGAATGACTTGGGCCCGGTCGTGCCGAATCTTCTTCAACACTCTGGGTAGAAGTGGTATAGGCGGAAAGGCGTACAAGAGACCGCAACTCCACTCGTGACGAAAAGCGTTGCCGAGCGAGTGCCGCCTTGGAAATTCCAACGCGCAGAACTGATGACATTGCGCGTTCTCTTCGGTGGCGAATAGATCTAACCAAGGCTCTCCCCACTGTAGAAAGAGTCCTTGCGCCACTTCCGAGTGAAGACGCCATTCGTGATCCATCATGCACCTGCGGCTGAGGTTCGTCCGCCCTGGCGTTCAGGGAACCTGCCAGGTGTTGAACCACCAGGAACATGCCCTGATGTTCCAGCCATGTCCAGAGGCGCAGAGCCTCCTGACAAAGGGTCCACGACCCCACCCCGCCTTGTTTGTTGCAGTACCACATGGCGGTGGTGTTGTCTGTGAACACCTGCACTACCTTCCCTTTGACAGAGGGAAGGAATGCCCTGAGTGCAAGTCGGATCGCCCGGAGCTCCAGAAGGTTGATATGGAGCCGGGACTCCGCCGGAGACCAGAGGCCTCTGATCTCCGCCTCTCCCATGTGACCGCCCCATCCCAGAAGGGACGCGTCCGTCACAACTGTGTGCTCTGGCTGGGGAAGGGAGAGGGATCTGCCCATGACCCATTGCCGGTTCGAGAGCCACCACTGCAACTGTTTTGCAGTCCCCTCCGAGATCTGGACGTGATCGGACAGGTCGCCCTGGTGCTGCGCCCACTGGAACTTCAGGTCCCACTGCAGAGCCCGCATATGCCATCTGGCATGAGTGACCAGCAGGATGCAGGAGGCCATGAGGCCCAGCAGCCTCAGGGTCATCCGTACCGAAACCCAGGATAAGGGCTGAAAGATCGGAATCATAGCCTGAATATCCCGGACTCGCCGTTCGGGAGGATAGGCCCGAAACTGCGTCGTGTCCAGAACTGCTCCGATGAAAAGGAGCTGTGGAGAAGGAATCAGATGCGACTTTGGCACATTGATGGAGAACCCCAGCGAGTGCAGGAGTTCGGCCGTAGTCTGGAGGTGGGAGACAACTGCCTGGGACGAGCCCGCCTTCAGCAGCCAGTCGTCGAGGTAGGGGAAGACTGAAACCCCTGCCCGGCGCAGATGAGCTGCGACCACCGCCATCACTTTCGTGAACACCCGAGGGGCACTGGTAAGGCCAAAGGGGAGCACGGTGAACTGAAAATGCTCGAGGCCTACCGTGAACCGAAGGTAACGCCGGTGGGCCGGCAGGACGAGGATGTGGAAATAGGCGTCCTGCAAGTCCAACGCTACCAACCAGTCTCCGGGGTCGAGGGCAGTCAAGACCTGAGCTAGGGTGAGCATCTTGAACTTCTCCTTCCGGAGGAAGCGATTGACGTTCCGGAGGTCCAAGATAGGACGCATGTCCTCCTTGTCCTTTTTGGGCACCAGAAAGTAGTGGGAGTAGCAACCACGCCCTACTTCTGGGGTCGGAACATGCTCGATGGCCCTCTTGGCCAAGAGGGCCGTGACTTCCTTCTGTAGAAGCACCAAGTGATCCCCTGACATGCGGTGGAATTGAGGTGGCATGGCTGGGGGGTGGTCTCGAAGGGGAGGGAGTAGCCCCTTCGGACAATGTCCAAGACCCACTTGTCCGAGGTGATGGGACGCCAGTGGTGAAGGTGATGGCGGACCCTGCCCCCGACTGGCGTGCTGTGCACCTGAAAGGAGGGACTAGGAGGGCTTGGAGGCCGCGGACGGGTTGGAGGTGGTGGCCTGACCCGCACGCTGGTTGCCCGAACCGCCACGGCGGTATCCACGTCCTCGGCCACGCGAAGGCGCTTGCTGCGCGGGCCGTTGGCCGGGCTGTGGACGTGACTGGGCGCCCCTTCCGTGGCCACGAAAGGGGCGAAAAGCAGACGTTTGCGGAGGGCGCACAACAGCAAGGCCCAGGGACTTAGCAGTAGCCCGTGAATCCTTGAAACGCTCCAGCGCATGGTCCGCCTTTGAACCAAAGAGACCGACTCCATCAAAGGGCATGTCCATGAGAGTATTCTGGACATCCCCTGAAAAACCAGTGGTTCTCAGCCAGGCGTGGCGACGCAGCGCCACCGTCGTTGCAAGCGATCTGCCCAGCGAGTCGGCGGTATCAAGGCCACAGCGGATGGTATACTTAGCCGCATCACGCCCTTCCGCAATAGCGCGGGTAAGCAGTGTCTGGACCTCCTCAGAACACTGCGGCAAAACATCAGCCACCGAATCCCACAGGGAGTGGGTGTATCGGCCCAAGAGGCAAGCGGTATTAACAGACCGCAAGCCAGCACTGGAGGAAGAGAAAGCCTTCTTCCCAAAGTGATCCAGGCGCTTGGATTCCCTATCCGGAGGGGCGGTAGGGAAGGCTGTTTGGGAGGCAGAGGCTTGGACAACCAAGCTCTCAGGGGTGGGGTGTTGGGAGAGAAACAGGGGGTCGCCCGGAGCCGGGCGATGGCGTCGGGCCACGTTCCTTTCCACAGGAGCCCCTGTGGTGGGTTTGGACCAGGCACCCAAAGAACGTCAGTGAGTGCATCGTTGAACGGCAGCACAGGCTCCGAAGAGGAGGCCGCCGGCTGAAGCACTTCAGTCAGGAGGTTAGTCCTGACGGCCACTGTAGGCAACTGGAGATTTAAGGCTCCAGCAGCTCTACGCAACACCGTTGCAAAATTAGCCCCCTCCTCCGTTGCCACGGGAGGAGACAGCATGCCAGAGTCGGGGGAGGTATCCAGCCCACTGGCATCCCCAAGTTCCTCAACCCAGTCCGGGTCAAACTCGCACTGTTGTGTGAGAGGGTCGTCAGACCCCTCCCAGCTCTCCTGGTCCTCCTCAGGTTGAAAAGATGGAGGAGGAGGGACATAAGGGACCCAAGGCCTCATCGGCGCCGGAACCGGCGTCGGGCGGCGCCGGTCCGGCTCCATGTCCGGACCCGGGGAGAACCGGGGAACGACGCCGCCCGGAGCCCCGGACGGCGTCGGAAACGGCACCGGGGACATCGGCGTCGGCGGAGGCGTGGTTAGGTCAACCGGCGTCGATGGAGGTTGCGGCACCACCGGAACCGGGGTCGAGGCCGGGGCCGGAGCCGAGGCCGGGACGAAGGCTGGTGGGACAGGCGACGCCGGGACCGGAGTCGACGGCGACGCCGGAGCAACCCCATCTGGGCCCGCGGGGCCCGAAGGCGCACCGGAGGGACCTCGAGGCCCGAAGAGGCGGGCCATGGCCGACAGGAATTTCTGTACTTCGGCCGGAGTCGCCCCCGAACCCGGGAAGGACGGGTAATGCGGGGGCAACTCGACAGGCACGTCCGGGGCCGCGGGGGCGGGGACGGTGCCGACAGGGACCTCAGCCGAGTCGCGCGACCGGCGAGCGAAGTCTTAGAGCGATGACGCCGCTTAGACTTCTTGTGCTTCGACTTACCGGAGGAGCGCGAAGACTTGGATTCCGACGAACGGCGGGGACTCCGCGTCCGGCCCCTCGACCTCTCCCGGGACCGGGGCTTGCTGCGGCGCGGAGCCGACTGCCGGACTTCAAGGAGCTTTCGAGACCGCTCTCGCAAAGCCTTCGGATGAAGTTTCCGGCAGTCAGGGCACGACTTCGTGTCGTGGCCTCGGCCGAGGCAGAAGAGACACTCGAGGTGGGGGTCCGTGATGGACATCATACGACCACATTCCTCGCAGGGCTTAAAGCCGGGCATCCCTACGACACCTTAGGAGTCGTGAAGACTCGTTGAAGAGAACAGTGAAAAATTTCACAAAAAGATAGTCAAAAAGTGACTAGGGCACTGCTCTTCCCGGATCTGCGCTTACTGGCGCGGAAAAAGAAGAACTGACGTCAGCGCGCAGGGGCGGCGCCTAAGTACTGCCCGCGACGTCATCCCGGCGATCACGACGCCGACGACGGACGCGGAGCCGCACGACGCCGCCTACCGACGCGCAAGGGTACTGCTACGCAAAAAACTTTCCGGATCCAGCCTGACGCCTGGGGATATTCTAAGGTAAGGAATCTGTCACTAACGTGTCTCTTTCAGATGTTTCAGCCATGTCCAGAGGCGCAGAGCCTCCTGACAAAGGGTCCAAGACCCCACCCCGCCTTGTTTGTTGCAGTACCACATGGCGGTGGTGTTGTCTGTGAACACCTGCACTACCTCCCCTTTGACAGAGGGAAGGAATGGCTTGAGTGCAAGTCGGATCGCCCATAGCTCCAGAAGGTTGATATGGAGCCGGGACTCCGCCGGAGACCAAAGGCCTCTGATCTCCGCCTCTCCCATGTGACCGCCCCATCCCAGAAGGGACGCGTCCGTCACAACTGTGTGCTCTGGCTGGGGAAGGGAGAGGGATCTGCCCATGACCCATTGCCGGTTCGAGAGCCACCACTGCAACTGTCTTGCAGTCCCCTCCGAGATCTGGACGTGATCGGACAGGTTGCCCTGGTGCTGCGCCCACTGGAACTTCAGGTCCCACTGCAGAGCCCGCATATGCCATCTGGCATGATTGACCAGCAGGATGCAGGAGGCCATGAGGCCCAGCAGCCTCAGGGTCATCCGTACCGAAACCCAGGATAAAGGCTGAAAGATCGGAATCATAGCCTGAATATCCCGGACTCGCCGTTCGGGAGGATAGGCCCGAAACTGCGTCGTGTCCAGAACTGCTCCGATGAAAAGGAGCTGTGGAGAAGGAACCAGATGCGACTTCGGCACATTGATGGAGAACCCCAGCGAGTGCAGGAGTTCGGCCGTAGTCTGGAGGTGGGAGACGACTGCCTGGGACGAGCCCGCCTTCAGCAGCCAGTCGTCGAGGTAGGGGAAGACTGAAACCCCTGCCCGGCGCAGATGAGCTGCGACCACCGCCATCACTTTCGTGAACACCCGAGGGGCACTTGTAAGACCAAAGGGGAGCACGGTGAACTGAAAATGCTCGGGGCCTACCGTGAACCGAAGGTAACGCCGGTGGGCCGGCAGGACGGGGATGTGGAAATATGCGTCCTGCAAGTCCAACGCTACCAACCAGTCTCCAGGGTCGAGGGCAGTCAAGACCTGAGCTAGGGTGAGCATCTTGAACTTCTCCTTCCGGAGGAAGCGATTGACGTTCCGGAGGTCCAAGATAGGACGCATGTCCTCCTTGTCCTTTTTGGGCACCAGAAAGTAGTGGGAGTAGCAACCACGCACTACTTCTGGGGTCGGAACACGCTCGATGGCCCTCTTGGTCAAGAGGGCCGTGACTTCCTTCTGTAGAAGCACCAAGTGATCCCCTGACATGCGGTGGAATTGAGGTGGCATGGCTGGGGGGGTGGTCTCGAAGGGGAGGGAGTAGCCCCTTCGGACAATGTCCAAGACCCACCTGTCCGAGGTGATGGTACGCCAGTGGGGAAGGTGATGGCGGACCCTGCCCCCTACTGGCGTGCTGTGCACCTGAAAGGAGGGACTAGGAGGGCTTGGAGGCTGCGGACGGGTTGGAGGTGGTGGCCTGACGCGCACGCTGGTTGCCCGATCCGCCACGGCGGAATCCACGTCCTCGGCCACGCGAAGACGCCTGCTGCGCGGGCCGGTGGCTGGGCTGCTGACGTGAAGGGGCGCCTCTACCGTGGCCACGATAGGGGCGAAAAGCAGAAGTCAGCGGAGGGCGTGTAGCAGAAAGGCCCAGGGACTTGGCAGTAGCCCGTGAGTCCTTAAAACGCTCCAACGCATGGTTTGCTTTGGACCCAAAAAGACCGACTCCATCAAAGGGCATGTCCATGAGAGTATTCTGGACATCCCCTGAAAAACCAGTGGTTCTCAGCCAGGCGTGGCGTCTGAGCGCCACCGTCGTTGCAATAGACCTGCCTAGCGAGTCGGCGGTGTCAAGGCCACAACGTATTGTGTATTTAGCCGCATCCCTTCCTTCCGCAATGGCGCGGGAAAGCAGTGTCTGGACCTCCTCAGGACACTGGGGCAAAACATCCGCCACCGAATCCCACAGGGAGTGGGTATATCGGCCCAAAAGACAAGCGGTGTTAACGGACCGCAAGCCAGCACTGGAGGAAGAAAAACCTTTCTTCCCAAACTGATCCAGGCGTTTGGATTCCCTATCCGGAGGAGCGGTAGGGAAGGCGGTTTGGGAAGCGGAGGCTTGGACAACCAAGCTCTCAGGAGTGGGGTGGACAGAGAGCAACAGGGGGTCGCCCGGAGCTGGGCGATGGCGTCGTGACACGTTCCGATCCACAGGAGCCCCTGTGTTGGGCTTGGACCAGGCGCCCAAAAGAACGTCAGTGAGGGCGTCGTTAAACGGCAGCACAGTCTCCGCAGAGGAGGCTGCCGGCTGAAGCACCTCTGTCAAGATGTTAGGCTTGACCATCAAAGTAGGGAGTTGGAGACGTAAGGCCCCAGCTGCCCTACGCAACACCGTACCAAAATTGGCTCCCTCCTCTGTAGCCACGGGAGGAGACAGCATGCCAGTGTCAGGGGAAGTATCCAGACCACTGGCCTCCCCTAGACTCTCTGTCCAGTCCTCATCGTACTGACAGTGTCGTGTCAGAGGGTCATCAGACCCCTCCCAGTCCAACTGGTCCTCC
Organism: Calotriton arnoldi; assembly: GCA_963921515.1. NCBI lineage: Eukaryota > Metazoa > Chordata > Amphibia > Caudata > Salamandridae > Calotriton > Calotriton arnoldi. The sequence continues at coordinate 29,179 of CAWUFW010000943.1, forward strand.
TCTGGTTCAAAATAAGGAGGAGGAGGGACAGTTGGGACCCAAGGTCCCATCGGCGCCGGAGCCGGCGTCGAGCGACGTCGGTCCGGATCCATGTCCGGAGCCGGAAGGAACTGGGGGACGACGCCGCCCGGAGCCCAGGGCGGCGTCGAGAACGGCACCGGAGACATCGGCGCCGGCGGAGGTGTCGTTAGGTCGACCGGCGTCGATGGGGGTTGTGGAGCCGGGATCGAGGCCGGGGCCGGAGCCGGGATCGAGGCTGGAGGCACGGGCAACGCCGGGGCCGGAGCCATCGGCGACGCCGGAGCAACCCCATCAGGGCCCGCGGGGCCCAAAGGCGCACCGGAGGGGCCTGGAGGCCCGAAGAGGTGGGCCATGGCCGTCAGGAATTCCTGCACTTTGGCCGGATCCGCCCCCGAACCCGGGAAGGGCGGGTATGGCGGGGGCGACTCCACAGGCATGTCCGGGGCCGCGGGGGCGGGGACGGTGCCGGGAGGGGCCTCAGCCGAGTCGCGAGACCGGCGAGGCGAAGTCCTAGAGCGATGATGCTTTTTGGACTTCTTGTGTTTCGACTTACCGGACGAAGAAGACTTCGACGCCGACGACCGGTGTGGACTCCGCGATCGACCCCTGGACCTCTCACGCGACCGGGGCTTCCGCGGAGCCGAATGCCGGGCCTCCAGGAGCTTTCGAGACCGCTCTCGCAAAGCTTTCGGGTTGAGGGCCTGGCAGTCGGTACAAGACTCCGTGTCGTGGCCTCGGCCGAGGCAGAAGAGACACTCCCAATGCGGGTCGGTGACGGACATCATCCACGCACAGGCGCCGCATCGCTTGAAGCCGGGCATCCCTACGACACCTTGAAAGATGGAAAAAACAGTGAAAAAATTCACCAAAAAGTATGGTCAAAAAATGACCAGGGCACTGCTCTTCCCGGATCTGCGCTTGCTGGCGCGGAAAAAGAAGAACTGACGTCAGCGCGCAGGGGCGGCGCCTAAGTACTGCCCGCGACGTTATCCCGGCGATCACGACGCCGACGACGGACGCGGAGCCGCACGACGCCGCCTACCGACGCGCAAGGGTACTGCTACGCAAAAACTTTCCGGATCCAGCCTGACGCCTGGGGATATTCTAAGGTAAGGAATCTGTCACTAACGTGTCTCTTTCAGATACAGCTTTCGCACATAAAGGGTCTTCTCTTTTTCCATTCTAGCCATTTCGTTTGGACTTATCCACTACAGAGCCTTCCAACTGAAAACATTTTGCCTGAGGAAAGGTTTTAATTATTCGAAGTCACTGGAACCTTCCACAGAGAGCAGATGGGAGATCCATTGGTCATACAACCATTGGTGGCTGTATCATAGGGAAACCTGGAACAGGAGAGTGATCATCAGGTCAACCGTGGATCTGGTTACAGTCAGACTGGACTGTGGCCTTGTGCAGAGAATCTTCATTCACAGGATGTACATCTTAGTGGTGGAGTAAGTAAATCATATAAGAGGTAACCGGTCAAAGTTACAGGCAGAACTGGCTGAGGACTTCTTGCATTTCCACCTGGAGAATCCAGTCTCACTGAAGGCGAAATACCTTAAGATCCTAGAACTGGGTGGTGGATTGGCACTCCAGACACCTTTAAGATTCCAGTACATAGAGGTTGAACCAGACATTTTCAGACACTTGTGAACTGCTGGCGACCATGTTTGATGGATCTATGTCTTGCTTGGAGTGCCAACATCCAAGATGCTGGAGTTTTATATTGCATTGGGGTGAGGGGGTTGCCAGCTGTTGGGAGGGACAGTAGGCACACTTTCTTGCATGAATTGTGGACTAAATGCAAATAAGCCTTGCCTCAGTTTGCCATGATAATGAGGGTGACAGGAAAGTACAAAGACACCTGGCAGCTTCGGTCCTGATCACAGAGCTATGGTGCTCACAAGTCTGGGTCCAGTTCTGAAGGTGTTGGTTTGGTATTCTCCAAAGTGTTTCCCATATTCAAAATCTTCTGGTCAGTACTCCACCTTCTAGTCATGGTTTGCTGATGAAAGGGATGCTAAATCTCTTCGCCTTGATAATTACATGGAACGCTTTGCAATCCTAAGCTTATTGACTGTGGAGTTCATTCAGACATGATGGACTGAATACATTGGTAAAAGGGATGGATCGGCATGGAAAAGATGGATGAGTTAGTTGGTGTGGGGGCTGGGTCTTGATACAGGAGGGTCCGATCTTGTTCATATGCTGAATTTCCTCCCCGAGCTAGCAGCCTCTCGTATGGCTTAACTGACAGACCGGAGAAAGCTTTTAGGTGCATGATTTCAGCAGGCCACGTACTTGGTGGCCGGTATTTCAGTGGGAGAACACTCAATGGTTTGGCAACCGTTAATAGGGTGTGCGCTTTTCTTCGGTTCTGGAACCTAGAGCAAAGCAAATGGACTGGAATGGAACAGTTGGCAAAGCTGCTTTGGTTGGACAGGTACGTTTGTAGTTACCAGACGAACAAAGTCTAACACCCATACGTGGTGTTCCAAGATTTTCTGAAGGTATGAGTAGTTAAATGCATTAAAGCTTATAGAAAAGATAACTGATCTGGTGTATATCACTTACTAATTTCCATCATGTTTTTCTAAATTTTGAAATTTTACATTGCAGGTATTATCCAGATTGCTAGCAGCCTCTAAAAAAGCCACACAAGCGTGAAATCATTCTCTCTAAATTAAAGTACTGTATACATCTACATGTTTAGGGATGCAAGACAGGAGAGTTTTACTTGAGTTGCCATTCTTGCATGCTTTTTGTGCCTGATCTGGTGAATTTTATGGCCCAGTGGGACTGTAACCTTATTGGAGATTGAAGAGTACAGCTATCTTCTTGGTTGCAAACTGTGCAACCAGTGCACACTTTCTAGACATTCCTTGCTGCCATTTCATTTACTAAATACTGGATAAACCTGTTGAATGGGGTTGATAGTGTAATCTTCCTCAAGAGGAAAAGAATCCTTTTGTCAGACTGCTGTTTATAAATACACCAGGAGTGAAATTAAAAACGGCAAAAAAGAAAGTAGCATATCAAGATTACACGTTCTCATTAATTGGGAATGTTAACAAAAGAGCGTGTAAAGGTATACATGGTTTCCGTACCTGCTGGTTCCCACTTTTCTTCGTCTCCAAAATGCCACCTTTACGTCTGCTTACATCTTTTGGGGTCATTGGTCTTGGAAAACAGTTGACAGACTTCTTAGACTAGACCAGAGAATATATTTTTAAATAATTTGTTTTGCACTCCACCTTATTTTAGGCTTAGCAGGTTTATCACATGCACTAAAAATTACATTCTCATAATCCGAAAACCATACTTTTTAAAATCCTCTAGAAACTCATTAAAATCTACAAACACACATGAATAGAATACATTGTCATTTAAGGTATTCCCAAAGGTAAGTTGCCTTTGTTGTACAGTATGTAACAGCTGAGTGGGTACTTGCATGTACTATCCACATGCCTGGAGACAATTCAGTCCGAAGTGTTTACTTAATGTTGAATATCTCTACAGAAAAGCCCTCGTCTTTTAGAAGATTGATCTCAATATATATAAAATAATTTTTATTGGTCAGCAATTAGCCCTAGAGTAGGGCCACACAAAACGCTGCATCAGTAGTATACATTTGCATGTCCATCCCTGCCAATGAAAGGTAAAACAATAATAGTAACAGTTTACAGAACAGTCGCTGCACATGTCCATCATCATCCATTAAACACAAAGATTTCGGTCATATTGATCCCTCCACTTAGTCTCATCCCCAGGGACTCCCTCCTGTGCTGCCAGTTCAAAAGCAATTTGTCACCCAACAGGTGGACAATCAGTCCCCGCTACACTTAATAGGTGAATCCCACCATGGTCACCCCCTTTTCCTAGGTCCTACAACTCACCTCGATCCCGAAACGGTCACCGACACCCCCAAACTCCCCAGGTTGTGCCCTTGTGTGTTAGAGGATTTTGTGCCTTGGAATAATACCGATAGTTAACTCATGTTTTATATTCAAATCTATTTATTGGTGAGCCACTCTGAGCCGCTCATTTCACAGGGAGAAACACTACCTTTTAGGATACTGCTCACACCATCCAGAAAGACGAAATATTAAACCACATTGAATAACATCTGTTTCTAAGAGTTTCACATCAAATGTGATTTGAATACTCAGATCTGGGACCAATGTGCACCTCAGTGGCGAAACACAACAAGGTTAAGCATTGAAAGGGGTGCTGCTATCCACATACAAAGCAAATGTGGACTTCCTATAGTCAGTCCCAGGATGCAGTAACAATACACAAAACATGACGCAATGCAATGCGGCCCACAACAATTACTTGTGGTCAGATCAATTCAGTCCATCACTCAGAGTCCAGGCACTAATGCTTTGCAATAGTCTGTAATGAAACAATTTGAAGCTTTACACATTGTGTTGCAGGCATGCCTCTCAGCAACTGTAAAATGACCCTCTAAAATAGGCTTTTCCATTTGGGAAGACTTTCTTCTAAATGTTTCTGAACTTTCCACCTGCAAATCATCTGCCTAGTGAACATACATCCACTGACTTCTCAATAGAGAAACTACTACCTGGAAAACCACTAGGTTTATAAGAGGTTTAAAGAAAATAAAATAAACTGTAGGGATAAGAATATCTCAAATGTTTTGAGTAACCCCTTAAGAAAAAGACAGTACATAAGGACAGTGGTCCCAGAAATTAAACAAAAACTTTTAAACCAAAATTCCAACTTAAATATATGGAAACAAAGTTGAGACACAAGGTAATTATAGTATATAGTGTTTAATTCACACTAAGCATTGGTCTATTATTGACAAAAGTCATATAATATAATATACAATGATATCCCTAGATGGGAAAAAGGGAGAAAAGGGAAAGGAAGGGTGTAGTGATGGTGATTTGAGTGAGGTGGGGGTAGTGACTTCAAAAAAGTTTGCATCAAACACATTGATAAATTTTGAAAGAACAGAGGCTCCTTAGTCAAGCCTACTAGTCACAATATATACAACAAAGATCTGTATGTCCATGATTATATTTAACACAGTGCTAAATCCCTGGTGCTAATACTGGCTTCGGAAAAATGTGTCGACGTTTCGACCCCAAAGTGTATGTAGGCGATTTCAATCCTTATGCCGGGGTCTTCATCAGGACTGTGATGAAGGGGAGGGGGTGGAATCTAGGGAAAAACATAAAAAAAGGACTTAAAAACTGGTCACATAGATCAAACTTATTATCTAGAGAATGGAGGGATGGTAGAATTAATATAAAGCGCCTCAGGTAGGAGGCTGAAGTTATGCGGGGGCCTGTAGGCTCAAAATGAAGAACAGCACCTGTGAAGGTAATGAATAAAATCAGCGTTCTAAAGTCTTGCTAAACGAGCCTCAAAGGAGAGAGTGGCAACACTCACTGGATGAGTGGATGTCACCATGGGAGACCTAATCAAGCGACTAATAGCTCGTAAGAGAAATGAGAAAGACCGTGCAAACATGCACCAAAAGTGAAACACCATACTGATACGCGCATATAGATAAATAAATATTAAAAAAGAAACGTGCGATCATGCACCAAGAATAAATACACCGCCATGATATTACGCGCATATATACTGCATTAATCAGAGTTCCATAAATAGGAAAAGGGGATTCAAAATGCACCAGGTCAGGCCAGAGCATTGTAAAGGCCTGAAGGTTAGCATATTTAGTGACATAAGCAAATAAATATATATACAGTGTTTGCTGGAAATACTGTACGCTCGTACTGCTTAGAAACGCGCCACAGAACAACATGAGGGTCAGTATTCACAAGGAAATGAAACCAAATTAAAGTGCTCAGATGTGTGTCAAAGTTAAATAGGTGCAACCCAAACCAAAGTCCGTAAATGCAAAAGAAATAGCGTAATTCCAAGAGAAATGACCGCATCAAACAAAACTATTTACCTTCGTTGAAGAAAAAGCATGGAACTTTAAAGTTTCCTGCGCGTCTAAAAACCAAATCAGAACAGAAAAGCAGGATATTAAACTACCGACAAAACAGAACACTTTTAAGAGGTCTAAGAGAACCAAGCGCTGGCTGATGACTCACCGCTGTTCAGTAGAAAGGTCCGTGCGAACTAACGACACGGAGGGCTGGATGTTACTGGCTTAAATAGAGGCATGGTAAACGCATGACATGGCAATGCGTGCAGGCGCTGGATGCTGACATAACCTGAAGGGGGCACTGAAGACAGACTTGAATTTTAAAAAAACGTGATGAGAAAGTAAAAGGCAATTTAAATTGGTGTCATGTGTAGATGGGACCCCGGCTTGAAAGAAATGTAAAAAAACGAGTGTTTTGCTTTTTCTTCAACGAAGGTAAATAGTTTTGTTTGATGCGGTCATTTCTCTTGGAATTATGCTATTTCTTTTGCATTTACGGACTTTGGTTTGGGTTGCACCTATTTAACTTTGACACACATCTGAGCACTTTAATTTGGTTTCATTTCCTTGTGAATACTGACCCTCATGTTGTTCTGTGGCGCGTTTCTAAGCAGTACGAGCGTAGAGTATTTCCAGCAAACACTGTATATATATTTATTTGCTTATGTCACTAAGTATGCTAACCTTCAGGCCTTTACAATGCTCTGGCCTGACCTGGTGCATTTTGAATCCCCTTTTCCTATTTATGGAACTCTGATTAATGCAGTATATATGCGCGTAATATCATGGCGGTGTATTTATTCTTGGTGCATGATCGCACGTTTCTTTTAATATTTATTTATCTATATGCGCGTATCAGTATGGTGTTTCACTTTTGGTGCATGTTTGCACGGTCTTTCTCATTTCTCTTACGAGCTATTAGTCGCTTGATTAGGTCTCCCATGGTGACATCCACTCATCCAGTGAGTGTTGCCACTCTCTCCTTTGAGGCTCGTTTAGCAAGACTTTAGAAAGCTGATTTTATTCATTACCTTCACAGGTGCTGTTCTTCATTTTGAGCCTTCAGGCCCCCGCATAACTTCAGCCTCCTACCTGAGGCGCTTTATGGTAATTCTACCATCCCTCCATTCTCTAGATAATAAGTTTGATCTATGTGACCAGTTTTTAAGTCCTTTTTTTATGTTTTTCCCTAGATTCCCCCCCCTCCCCTTCATCACAGTCCTGATGAAGACCCCGGCATAAGGATTGAAATCGCCTACATACACTTTGGGGTCGAAACGTCGACACTTTTTTCCGAAGCCAGTATTAACACCAGGGATTTAGCACTGTGTTAAATATAATCATGGACATACAGATCTTTGTTGTATATATTGTGACTAGTAGGCTTGACTAAGGAGCCTCTGTTCTTTCAAAATTTATCAATGTGTTTGATGCAAACTTTTTTGAAGTCACTACCCCCACCTCACTCAAATCACCATCACTACACCCTTCCTTTCCCTTTTCTCCCTTTTTCCCATCTAGGGATATCATTGTATATTATATTATTATATGAATTTTGTCAATAATAGACCAATGCTTAGTGTGAATTAAACACTATAAGCTATCATTACCTTGTGTCTCAACTTTGTTTCCATATATTTATGTTGGAATTTTGGTTTAAAAGTTTTTGTTTAATTTCTGGGACCACTGTCCTTATGTACTGTCCTTATGTACTGTCCTTTACCCAGGTCCCAGAGACTAGTATTGGGTTTACCCTTCTTAGGTAACTGCCTTAAGAAAAAGAAGCACAGTTACAGTGAAATCTGAACACTGCTAGAATTACCTTTGACATTTCAAAATGGACGACACATAACCATTTATTGTCCCAGTCTGTTAAGCCTGCCGAATACAGACTATAAACTCAAAAACCAGAAAGGATGAAAAAGTTAGAAGATCTGACATCCTCATCGCATCAGTGTTGGCTAAATTTCCTCCATTCAGGTTTCCCAGGCTGCAAGAATCACTTCCAGAACCTGACATGGACCAATTTCATTTATGTAGCTCATTTTCTCAAGCTCTACTTATGAAGGGAGAAGATGCTGACATTTGGAAGGAAGATCATACTTTATACTAGCTTTGCTCTGAAAAAGTTTCAGAATCAAGCAAGCTTGGAGCTCTATCAGGTACAAAGCCTGTAGGAACAATGGGAACTGAGAGAACTACATTGCTGCAGCCAGTCCACTCCCTGGTAATTGCATATGTAGAATTTCATGATCAAAATACCCTGAAATTCTAGACCATTTTCTTCGTAAGCTGATCTATGTATGGACTCCTGACTGCCTAGACATGGAAAGTCCCCTATTTTCACCTGTAGAGAGGGCACAAGTAGGTGGGTGGTGGTTTAAATGTTGGGAAGAAGGTGTGGAGGTGAGGGGGAAAGGGGTAGGACAGGAGTTTAGGATCAAATACCATACCTTTTGTTTTTTCTGATAAGCTCTGCCATGACATTGAACATTATATTTTGCACACAATTTCACCTGGGTGAAAGAGAGGGCAACATAATCAATCTCACCTCTGCCAATCAGATAATAAGGAACCTTCTAAGTTTCACATACAAGCACAAAAATTCGAAAAAAGTTATTCGTTAACACCTTTTCTGGTAGAGACTAACCGCATATTCCTTACCGTGTGAATTTCCTTAAGGCGCCAGACTGGATCTGGAAGAGTTAAAGCAATCCTTGTTGGCGTCATGCGGGCGAATCCTGCCTTGGATGGGACGTTGGGCCCCTTGTGAGGAAATGGGGAATATTACATGGTGTGGTTGAGTGACCTCACTGTGTAATACACTTACCAACCACTTTAGGACCGTTTAGGCTTAGTCTGTCAAACCTTCCATGCAACTCTGGGTAGCTGTGGCTCTGAGCAGCAAGCCTTACACAAAGGCACAGTGCACAGCATGTAAACAGCACTAAAACAATTTAAGAAATAGACACCAAAGAAATGACATTTATATAAATTTAGACTGTCTTTTTTATATCTTTCTAGAAACCACAATGAAAAAGATCCACAGAATGGTTCCAGAGATGCACAAGTTACTAACTTGTGTAACGATATATCTGTAAGAGACAGTAGTTAGTGACAGATTCCTTACCTTAGAATATCCCCAGGCGTCAGGCTGGATCCGGAAAGTTTTGCGTAGCAGTACCCTTGCGCGTCGGTAGGCGGCGTCGTGCGGCTCCGCGTCCGTCGGCGTCGTGATCGCCGGGATGACGTCGCGGGCAGTACTTAGGCGCCGCCCCTGCGCGCTGACGTCAGTTCTGTACACGACTTTCCGCGCCAGGAACGCAGAGCCATGCAAGAAGCTGACACAGGTGTCTGAAAAATACTAGGGCCCGGAAAGGGATGTCCTTAACCCTAGAAATCAGTTCGCAGAACGGGGAGGATGGGTGGGGCGGTAAGGAATCTGTCACTAACTACTGTCTCTTACAGATATATCGTTACACAAGTTAGTAACTTGTGCATCTGAAAGAGACACGTTAGTGACAGATTCCTTACCTTAGAATAGATACCCCAGCAATACCAACCCCGGTGGTGGGTCTGCGAACAAAGATCAGACAAGGAAGTCCTGGAGGACAGAACGGCCAAAGAAGCCGTCCCTCCGGACCTGACTGTCAAGGCAGTAATGCTTTGTAAACGTGTGCAGCGAGGCCCACGTAGCTGCCTGACAGATAACCGGCAGCGGAACACCGCGGCCCAAGGCCGTGGTAGCAGCCGTTGCCCTGGTGGAATGGGCACGCAGCCCAACAGGAGGCTCCTTCTTGGCCAAAGAATAGCAGGTCTTGATGCACAAGGTAACCCAGCGGGAGATGGTCCTCTTGTGCACCGCCCGACCTATTTTGGCGCCCACGTAGCCAACAAAGAGCTGGTCATCCACCCGGAAGTGTTTTGTGCGGTCGATATAGAAGGAGAGCGCACGTTTTGGGTCCAGACGGTGGAGCCTCTCTTCCTCTCTGGAAGGATGCGGAGGCGGAAAGAAGGTGGGCAAAGTGATGGTCTGCCCAATGTGGAAAGCAGTAACCACCTTTGGCAAGAAGGACGGACGCGTCCGAAGAACAACCTTGTCTGGATGAACAGACAGAAAGGGAGGTTTGCAAGATAGAGCCTGGAGCTCACTCACCCGCCGAGCGGAGGTGATGGCCACCAGAAAGGCTGTCTTCAGAGTCAGAAGACGAAGAGGACAGTTATGCAGAGGCTCAAAGGGAGCGCACATTAAAAAGGTAAGAACCAAGTTCAAGTCCCACTGAGGCATTACAAACGGAACAGGAGGGAAGAGGTGAGTAATGCCTTTTAAGAACCTGTTAACAACAGGGGACTTGAAAAGGGAGGGCTGATCAGGGAGCCTGAGGAAGGCCGAGATAGCACAAAGATAACCCTTGATGGTACCCAGGGCAGAACCCTGTTGGGCCAGAGAGAGAAGGAACAGAAGGACCTCAGAAAGAGGGGCAGAAAGGGGATCCACAGCCTTTGCTGTGCACCATGCCACAAATTTGTTCCACCTGCAGGCGTATACCACCTTAGTGGAGGGACGCCTGGCTGCCAGAATCACATCACAAACTTCGGGAGGCAAGTCGAAAGGAATCAACTGCCGCCGCTCAATCTCCACGCAAGCAGGTGTAGACTGGACAGGTTCGGGTGGAGGACCGTCCCCTGCTGCTGCGACAGAAGATCCTCCCGAAGAGGCAGACGGATCGGGGGATCTATGCTCATATTGAGTAGCTCGGGATACCAAACTCTTCGAGCCCAGTCCGGAGCCACAAGAATGACTTGGGCCCGGTCGTGCCGAATCTTCTTCAACACTCTGGGTAGAAGTGGTATAGGCGGAAAGGCGTACAACAGACCGCAACTCCACTCGCGACGAAAAGCGTCGCCGAGCGAGTGCCGCCTTGGAAATTCCAACGCGCAGAACTGATGACATTGCGCGTTCTCTTCGGTGGCGAATAGATCTAACCAAGGCTCTCCCCACTGTAGAAAGAGTCCTTGCGCCACTTCCGAGTGAAGACGCCATTCGTGATCCATCATGCACCTGCGGCTAGAGTTCGTCCGCCCTGGCGTTCAGAGAACCTGCCAGGTGTTGAACCATCAGGAACATGCCCTGATGTTCCAGCCATGTCCAGAGGCGCAGAGCCTCCTGACAAAGGGTCCAAGACCCCACCCCGCCCTGTTTGTTGCAGTACCACATGGCGGTGGTGTTGTCTGTGAACACCTGCACCACCTTCCCTTTGACAGAGGGAAGGAATGCCTTGAGTGCAAGCCGGATCGCCCGGAGCTCCAGAAGGTTGATATGGAGCCGGGACTCCGCCGGAGACCAGAGGCCTCTGATCTCCGCCTCTCCCATGTGACCGCCCCATCCCAGAAGGGACGCGTCCGTCACAACTGTATGCTCTGGCTGGGGAAGGGAGAGGGATCTGCCCATGACCCATTGCCGGTTCGAGAGCCACCACTGCAACTGTTTTGCAGTCCCCTCCGAGATCTGGACGTGATCGGACAGGTTGCCCTGGTGCTGCGCCCACTGGAACTTCAGGTCCCACTGCAGAGCCCGCATATGCCATCTGGCATGATTGACCAGCAGGATGCAGGAGGCCATGAGGCCCAGCAGCCTCAGGGTCATCCGTACCGAAACCCAGGATAAAGGCCGAAAGATCGGAATCATAGCCTGAATATCCCGGACTCGCCGTTCTGGAGGATAGGCCCGAAACTGCGTCGTGTCCAGAACTGCTCCGATGAAAAGGAGCTGTGGAGAAGGAATTAGATGCGACTTCGGCACATTGATGGAGAACCCCAGCGAGTGCAGGAGTTAGGCCGTAGTCTGGAGGTGGGAGACGACTGCCTGGGGCGAGCCCGCCTTCAGCAGCCAGTCGTCGAGGTAGGGGAAGACTGAAACCCCTGCCCGGCGCAGATGAGCTGCGACCACCGCCATCACTTTCGTGAACACCCGAGGGGGCACTGGTAAGGCCAAAGGGGAGCACGGTGAACTGAAAATGCTCGGGGCCTACCGTGAACCGAAGGTAACGCCGGTGGGCCGGCAGGACGGGGATGTGGAAATACGCGTCCTGCAAGTCCAACGCTACCAACCAGTCTCCAGGGTCGAGGGCAGTCAAGACCTGAGCTAGGGTGAGCATCTTGAACTTCTCCTTCCGGAGGAAGCGATTGACGTTCCGGAGGTCCAAGATAGGACGCATGTCCTCCTTGTCCTTTTGGGCACCAGAAAGTAGTGGGAGTAGCAACCACGCCCTACTTCTGGGGTCGGAACATGCTCGATGGCCCTCTTGGTCAAGAGGGCCGTGACTTCCTTCTGTAGAAGCACCAAGTGATCCCCTGACATGCGGTGGAATTGAGGTGGCATGGCTGGGGGGTGGTCTCGAAGGGGAGGGAGTAGCCCCTTCGGACAATGTCCAAGACCCACCTGTCCGAGGTGATGGTGCGCCAGTGGGGAAGGTGATGGCGGACCCTGCCCCCTACTGGCGTGCCGTGCACCTGAAAGGAGGGACTAGGAGGGCTTGGAGGCCGCGGACGGGTTGGAGGTGGTGGCCTGACCCGCACGCTGGTTGCCCGATCCGCCACGGCGGAATCCACGTCCTCGGCCACGCGAAGACGCCTGCTGCGTGGGCCGGTGGCTGGGCTGCTGACGTGAAGGGGCGCCCCTACCGTGGCCACGATAGGGGCGAAAAGCAGAAGGCAGCGGAGGGCGTGTAGCAGAAAGGCCCAGGGACTTGGCAGTAGCCCGTGAGTCCTTAAAGCGCTCCAACGCATGGTCTGCTTTGGACCCAAAAGACCGACTCCATCAAAGGGCATGTCCATGAGAGTATTCTGGACATCCCCTGAAAAACCAGTGGTTCTGAGCCAGGCGTGGCGTCGGAGCGCCACCGTCGTTGCAATCGACCTGCCCAGCGAGTCGGCGGTGTCAAGGCCACAACGGATAGTGTATTTGGCCGCATCCCTTCCTTCCGCAATGGCGCGGGAAAGCAGTGCCTGGACCTCCTCAGGGCACTGGGGCAAAACATCCGCCACCGAATCCCACAGGGAGTGGGTATATCGGCCCAAAAGACAAGCGGTGTTAACGGACCGCAAGCCAGCACTGGAGGAAGAAAAACCTTTCTTCCCAAACTGATCCAGGCGTTTGGATTCCCTATCCGGAGGAGCGGTAGGGAAGGCGGTTTGGGAAGCGGAGGCTTGGACAACCAAGCTCTCAGGAGTGGGGTGGACAGAAAGAAACAGGGGGTCGCCCGGAGCAGGGCGATGGCGTCGTGACACGTTCCGATCCACAGGAGCCCCTGTGTTGGGCTTGGACCAGGCGCCCAAAGAACGTCAGTGAGGGCGTCGTTAAACGGCAGCACAGTCTCCGCAGAGGAGGCTGCCGGCTGAAGCACCTCTGTCAAGATGTTAGGCTTGACCGTCAAAGTAGGGAGCTGGAGACGTAAGGCCCCAGCAGCCCTACGCAACACCGTACCAAAATTGGCCCCTCCTCCGTAGCCACGGGAGGAGACAGCATGCCAGTGTCAGGGGAAGTATCCAGACCACTGGCCTCCCCTAGACTCTCTGTCCAGTCCTCATCATACTGACAGTTGCGCGTCAGAGGGTCATCAGACCCCTCCCAGTCCTCCTGGTCCTCCTCTGGTTCAAAATAAGGAGGAGGAGGGACATTTGGGACCCAAGGTCCCATCGGCGCCGGAGCCGGCGTCGAGCGGCGTCGCTCCGGGTCCATGTCCGGAGCCGGAAGGAACTGGGGGACGACGCCGCCCGGAGCCCAGGGCGGCGTCGAGAACGGCACCGGAGACATCGGCGCCGGCGGAGGTGTCGTGAGGTCGACCGGCGTCGATGGGGGTTGTGGAGCCGGGATCGAGGCCGGGGCCAAAGCCGGAGCCGGGATCGAGGCTGGAGGCACGGGCGACGCCGGGGCCGGAGCCGCCGGCGGCGCCGGAGCAACCCCATCAGGGCCCGCGGGGCCCGAAGGCGCACCGGAGGGGCCTGAAGGCCCGAAGAGGCGGGCCATGGCCGACAGGAACTCCTGTACCTTGGCCGGATCCGCCCCCGAACCCGGGAAGGGCGGGTATGGCGGGGGCGACTCCACAGGCAAGTCCGGGGCCGCGGGGGCGGGTACGGTGCCGGGAGGGGCCTCAGCCGAGTCGCGAGACCGGCGAGGCGAAGTCCGAGAGCGACGATGCTTCTTGGACTTCTTGTGCTTAGACTTACCGGACGAAGAAGACTTCGACGCCGACGACCGGTGTGCACTCCGCGAGCGACCCCTGGACCTCTCACGCGACCGGGGCCTCCGTGGAGCCGAATGCCGGGCCTCGAGGAGCTTTCGAGACCGCTCTCGCAAAGCTTTCGGGTTGAGGGCCTGGCATTCGGGACAAGACTCGGTGTCGTGGCCTCGGCAGAAGAGACACTCCCAATGCGGGTCGGTGACGGACATCATCCGCGCACAGGCGCCGCATCGCTTGAAGCCGGGCATCCCTACGACACCTTTAAGTTGGAAAAACAGTGAAAAAATCACCAAAAAGTATGGTCAAAAATTGACCAGGGCACTGCTCTTCCCGGATCTGCGCTTGCTGGCGCGGAAAAAGAAGAACTGACGTCAGCGCGCAGGGGCGGCGCCTAAGTACTGCCCGCGACGTCATCCCGGCGATCACGACGCCGACGACGGACGCGGAGCCGCACGACGCCGCCTACCGACGCGCAAGGGTATTGCTACGCAAAACTTTCCGGATCCAGCCTGACGCCTGGGGATATTCTAAGGTAAGGAATCTGTCACTAACGTGTCTCTTTCAGATATAGATTTTACGAGAATTAATAAATCAAGACAATTCACTTAACCATGAACAAGCATTGGCAATTTCATCTAATTTGGCACTTTGAAACCTTTTCAGTAAAAAGTTGGGCTAGGTGTGATGTGGTTACTTGGAGTCACCGTCAGCGTTCAACTCCAGTCAGGAGCCAGTGAGGGCAACAGCTTGGTCTTCAAGAACAGTTACCTCAACAGGTGAAGAAATCCTCAGTCAGTTCCAGGCACCTTTATCCGATGCAGGCATTTCCAATGAAAGTGGTCCTGATGCAAGGGATGAAGGATGCTGAAGATACTCAAAGGATGCTGTGGATGCGAAGCAGTCGACAGGGGTCTTCTTCGACTATTCATAGGTCCATTAAGGGAGTGAGGTCGTCCTCGTAACAGAGTCAACGTCCTCTCAGTGCTGGCAGAAGCCCAGTCGCTCCTGGGTTACTGGTCACCGAGTATCACGGTTTCAGGCCAATCCTTCCTTAGTTGATAACTCGTCCTCTGGGGGGTCTCAGCTGTCCTCTGATAACACTTCCCAGGTCCAGTGAACTCTGGCGCAACTTTGTGCGTCAGTTCCTGGCCCCTAGTGCTGCACGGTAGCGGCTGGTGGTGGGTTGAAGACTTTGGGCTTCCAACTTGCCCCAGTAGGCTTCTCCGCTGTTGTGTCCCTGTGCTGTGAACAGGGAGCCAGCTCACATACAGCTGCAGTCTCTTGGCTTTGGCTGGGCTCTAGAGAAAACTTCTCCTCAAGCAGGACAAAACAGGCACAGACTTTCTCCTTTGCTAGCCACCAGGTTGAGCAGGTGCAGTCCACGTCGGTGCAGCCTCTTTCCTGGTTCCACAGTTCAGCAGGGCAGCCCTTCAATCCTCTTCCAGTCTAGTCCAGTCGAGATCTGAGTTCTGGGTGCGAGGGGCACCAAATTTATGTTCAGAAAGTGCCCTCAGGGTAAGATGTGGATGGTAGCCAATGGGCTACCAGGCTCCCTACCTCCTGATGACCACGTCCTGGGAAGTGTGGAATCTGTCTATCCAAGGACGCAACATTCAGCCAACTCCCAACATGGTAGAGCCCCTCTCTCGGTGCCCAGAGCTCCCTAGTCCAACCCAGAGGCATTGCAACCAAGGGGGCTACATGCCCCTGAAAACACGGTATGACAACTGGCTTCCCCTTCACTGTACTTAGTGCCAGACTCTCTACCTAAACAAAAGAGCAGCCCTTCTCCCAAATGTTCTCCACTTGCCCTTCAAAGGCAGCTTCGCTTTTGTAGCTCGCCTTTTAGGATAACACCCGTGAGGTAACACTTCCTGCAGTGGCAGGCCTCTATTGTTATCTTTCATGGGAGTCGTTACCACATCTCCCCAGGGGGGCAGAAAGCTGTCTGCAGGACAGACATTGAATACAATCGTAAACGGGAACTGGAAACCTTGGGCAACTAAAGTGGCAACTTCTAAAGTTGCACTTTGCCCACCAGTGACCTTAAGTTCTGTTCAACTATTAAACCGGATTTAATGCACTGATTCTTTTGATACCTTACAGTACCAACTTCAGTAGTCCCATTCAGAAGTTAGAAGGGCAGAGGTGTCAGCCTCTAACTCTGTACTTTCAAATGGGGCCCACTAGTCTTTCCACAGTAAAAACGTCAATTTAGGTTTTTTATTGCTGGAACATGTAAAAGTACACGTTCCACTTTTTAATATACAGCACCCTGCCGTAGAGGACATTAGACCTACCTGAGGGGTAACCTACATATATTAAAAAGTGAGTTTTGGGCTTTGCCATTACCTTAAAGAACAAAGCTGAGTTAGCAGTTTAAAACTGTTCTTCCAGTCTGCAGTGGCAGACTGAGAGACATGTTTTATCTTGTCCCGCTCAGGGTGGCACACAAGTGCTGCAGTCGCTGGTGGACTAACTCACAGTCCGTGGGTACCCCTGGGACCATTAACAAGAGACTTACAAGTTAGGCTATGCCAATTGGGGCGAAGTCAATTAAACATGCACCGTTTTAAGGATAAGACCAGATGCACAGAGTCCTGTTTAGTGGGGCTCAGGGCATTTCAGAGCCATTACACCAGTACCTACTAGGCAAAATAGGGGCGTAACGTTTGTGTAAACCTGCAAAAAATGCCTGTTTCCTTACACCCCTCTATATGCACCACCTCTGTGCGCAGTTTATTTCTGATCTCTGTCCGTGCTATTGAACACGAAGCCATGGATATTAAATAGTGCAGTTTAGGAAAGTAGGATCTGCTTTCATTGTTTAAAAAAAAAAAAAATAATAATAGATTTTTATTAAATTACATTACACATATGACTTAGCACACAGTTATATCACGTCTAGGATCTGCTTTCATGGTTACCCCCACTTTTTGCTGGTGTTATGCTGTTTTCTGACTAGTCTGACTGGGATCCTGCTAATCAGGATCCCAGTCACTGTGCTCTCTCCCTAAATCGGACTATGGTAAGTACTTTGGTACCTTCCTAAGTGGCTACTGGTGTACCCTTCTAAGTCCCTAGTATATGGTACTAAGGTACCCAGGCCATAGGTACACCAGGGGTCTCCCATGGGTTGCAGCATGTAATATGCCACCCATGAGAGACCACTCAAAGTGTGACTACAGCCCTGCCATTGCAGCCTGTGTAAGCTGGTGCTAGCGCCACTCGCAACAGATATAAGTTTCCTTATTTCCGAGGTCACTGCACTTAAAACCTATAAGTCATCCCTAAGGCAGGCCTTTCAATCCTGAAGGCAGGGTGCTTGCTTATAAGTGTGAGGGGGCTCTGCATGAGCAGGACATCCCCTACAAACCCCGGAGTTGATTCTCCAGGCTTTGTAAGTGTGGTCAGCCATTTAACACATAGTGGACATCAAGTCAATCGGCAGCCATGAAACTGGTCATGTTTGGTATCACATATGTTGGAATCCTACCCCAACACTGATTCCAGTGTTGTGTGTAGGATCTCATGTACTGGGGGCTCCCCTAGAGAGCCCCTCTGTATTCCCGGTTACAGCCTTTCAGGGTCTAACAGCAAGCTAGTGCTGCTGCCAACCACAGACACAAGTCTGCCCTCCCTGCTGCTGAGCCTGGCTCGAGCAGGGGAAGGTAAGGCAATAGGTTTCCTGTCACAGGACTTAGTGTATTGGGCTGGGGGCGCTTGCCAAAGACACCAGACCTCTTTGAAGGGCACATTTGGTGCCCGCCTTGCATACTTCAGATGAAACCAGTTCAGGGAGCCGTTGGCTCCCGCTCTTGCTCAAAACTGTACAAAGGACATGGGAGTATCCTCCCCTCTGTCCAGCCAATCCTCTGGGAGGGATCCCTGAATTGTCACAACCCTTTCTCGAAGGTACTTAAGGGCTTACCTGTGGGTGGCTCTTCAGATTCGTCGTGGGATAAGGTTCAGATACGAAACCAAACAACTAATACTTCTACCGTCTGGGCAGCTTGGACTTTGTTTGAACTTCGCTTTGGGAACCAAGACTGCATCAAGGAAGACTCCTGCTGCTCCTGGTCTCGTTGTCCTGCCAGGATTCTGCGTAGTCTGTGCTTCATCCAGGTTCTTCTCCAGGCCTGTGGGCATCAAAGACATCCAAAGGAATCTCCCTTGGGCTGAAGTAGTCACACCTGCATCTGCATGCACCGCAATCAAGCTGACCGGTCTGCTGCTCCTAACGTGCTCTGGACTTCGAAAGGTCCAGCAACACAGGTGGGGGTTCTGCAACTCCCTTGAGGCCTGCACTGTTTTCACAGCAAAATTGAGGCCACTATCCCTCGTTGGACATGCTGGAACAGCACTCCCTGTGCACCGTGTTGACTTGCCTTTGCCAAGGCTTGTTGACTGTCCTCCAGAGATCTTCGGGCTCCAAGAAGCTCCAGCCTCGAGCATCTCTTCCTGCCAAGACCTTCATCCTCATTGCATCCTCTGCCTGCATCTTTGGTGAGCTGCTCGAGGTCCTTTCGCGACTCCTGTGTCTTCGGCCTGAGGGTCCTCTTGAGGGTCTCCTTTGGATTCAGTGGGCTCCCCTGCTTGCTTGGGGCCTGCTCTGAATCTCCCACACTTGGTGAGTCCCTTGGACCTTGATGGTCCCGACACGGCACCTTCTTCGTTTTCCACGTCTGTTGCTGCTGCCAAGGCTTGTTGGTGCTCCCGCTGGACACCGACCCCCTGGTTCTTGACTTCCAACATTGGATAGCTCGTTAACGGCTCCCTGTCTTCAACAGCGTCGCCTGATCCTCACAACTGCAGCGACAAGTTCACCGTCTATCCTCCTGCACCTCCATCATCTGTGGTCATTGGTCTTCCGTGCCTCCTGGTCACTCCCGAGTGGCATAGACTGTCCCCTCTGCTTGCAGGTACTCCTAGTCAAGAATCCATCCTTGGATTCCACCGGACTCTTTCACCTTCTTCGCCAGCGGCATCTTCACTGAAGTCCTCCATTGTGGTCTACGGCAGTTTCGACGCCACTTCGCACCTATGCACCCGGATTCCCTGGTGTTGGTATCCTGGTTCCTGGGGTATCCACGGGTGGGGTGACTCTCCAACCATCCATCTTCCACAGGGTTTCTTCAGGGTCCTCTGGGAAGGGTGCTTCTTGAAAACTGCAACCGCAACTTTCCTATTGACTTGCATTGAGTACGTGGCTGTGTTTCCTCTCTGCATACAGCCTCCGTGGGGTTCCTGGGTACTTACCGTGGGTGGTTCATTGTGTCCCCCAGCTCTTCTGAGTGTTCTGGTCAAAGATCAGACTTCGGTCGCAGTTCACATTTCTCTTACTTAGTATATGGGTCTACTCTCTGGAGACCACTGTGTATTTGTGCTACTTACCGGTTCTACTCTTGAAATATTGTGTTTATATCTCTGGGTAGGAGATATACCAATGTGTTAGTGTGTATAATAAATAACTATTTTTATAACTACACTGTGTGGTTCTTTTTCGTTTAACCTACACTATATGATTAGTTCTGGTCAACAAGCTGCTTAACACCCCTTCTGGATTAAGCCTGAAAGCTGCTCTCCACAGCAGCCATTTGGAGAGCTTTCTATGGTGGTCTCAGACCACTAAAATCACCAGAAGGGTTACCTGGATTAGTGCAAGGTGTTTCACTTAAAAAGTGTGAACCATATACTAAGCCATCCTCCTACATGCAGTCTGCAGATGCTTTAGATTTGGCATCTTATTAAAGGTTTATGTTAGTCCACAGAATGTGGAGGAGGGTGGGTCGGTGAGGAATATGCAGTTAAATAGAGCCTGTACCAGAAAAAGCATTACGGAAGGCAAGTTAATTTTTCTTCTGATATAAACTACAAGCCACAGATTCCTCACCTTGTGAATGGATACCAAAGCAATACACATTCTCTGGTGGTGGGTCTGTGGAATGGATTAGACAAGGAAATCATGCAGGACATTACGGGCATAGTGCTCATCCCGCAAGACCTGGCTATCTGGGCAGTAATGCTTCATGAACACTGTTCCCTCTAAGATGCACGCCTGGGCGCGCGCGCGCACCTATGCCTCCCGTAGCGCGCATTTAAAAATGTAAAGCATGCACAGGCAACTGAGGACCTTCGCGCCGCTGCTTTTAAAATGCGTGCGGCGCGAAAACAGTCATATTGTGTGCCTTTCTGTAAGTAATCATGTCAATGGCAGCGCCCGTCATGCGCTGCAGTAAACATGATTACTTTAACAAAGGCACACAATCTGACCTGAAGCTGTGCCCTATTAACAAATGAAAGGCAGAAAGTCTACAAGCACTTTGTGCTTGTAGACTTGCTGCATTTAGTTTGTGAATAGAGAGGGGCAGATAGTGTTGTGGGCTCGGCTGGGCAGTGACTAGAGTATTATCTCCGGCACACCCAAGTTTTTCACAGGTCTTTAAAGACCATTTGCATATTTACACACTTTTTTTTGTTGTTTCATACTGTATTTATTTTGTAACTAAAATTCACAAGTAAAAGACACTTTCCAAGTCTTTTGTTGTCTTTTGTAACACCTTTGTTATCTCCACTAACTGTTTTTCCGACCCATGTGCATAAAAAATGGGCTTGGATTTTGTTTGTTTATTGTAACTGTTATACGATTGGTCAGCCGGAGAGTGAAGCACCAATGAAGAAGATGCTTGATGGAGATGAAGGCATCCCTATCCCACCCTTTTCCCCTGGGGAACATCATACAAGTCCTAGTGACAGTCGCTCAGCTCCCATATAGCCCCCATCCATGTCATTTGCTTCTTCCAATCCTCATTCACGTTTGACCGCTTGTAGCCGCCTTCCCATTCCTGTCCACCTGGGACTGCCGTGCCGCTGATTAAGTCCATTCTGACTCTGGTTCAGAGTCAATGTCAAGTAGGTTCCGCTGCAGCTCAGTGCCAGTTGGGTTTTAAATTTTCAATGTTTGTAATTCTTTTCAGGTAGGCATGTGTGTCAATTCAGAAAGCGTTTTACTTTGCTTTAGTATCCTGACAGACTGCTGATTAAGGCTACTCGTATTCCAGGAACTGTTTGTGATAGAAAAGTAAATACCCTTTACTGTCTAGTACATCTTTAATGCTAGCCTTGGTAATAATGGCGTCATCACATTTGAACCACTGGTCCTTGTGCTGTCGGATAAAGCTTGTATAGTGCCCACTCTCCAAGGTGCCTTGGTGATTAACTACTGCAAATAAGGAATACTTATTATCGTTGTTTAGACTATCTGTTGGCTGTTGATACTGCCCATTCATTCTGCTCTCTTTACTGGAGGCCATAAACTGTGTCATGTCCAATTCCAGAGGAAAAGAGACGCATGTAGTGATTTTTTGCCTCAGTTTGTCTGAGTGTTCAAACCGTTTGAGATGAAAACAGGCTACAATCGGTAATTTCTTCATTGTAAGCTGTTTGGTAGATTCCTGGTAACTGTGGCAACTGCTACATTTGATTTTGGCACTGCTTCCTAAATGCTCAGGTCGTGTAAACCTTCTCAGGCAGTCTAAGTGTAGTAGTTCCTGTTGCATGGCTTTCCCCGTTCACCACACTGCCATCGCTCCTCGGGCAGAACGGGGTGGAGGGGCCAGGCAAATCCAAACTTATGTCCCAAAATGGGTCTATTGTTGTGGAAATACCATGGCAGACTTGACACGTGACGTCAGACTGCAGTCCACCTGTAAAGATTTGGTCTATGATGCAGTTACAGTGGTTGGGATTGTTGGCCTTTTCCCCATTATCGTCACCTCCATCACTTCTGGGGTGTTCAGCTCCAGCACAACCATTACCTTTGCAGTGTCTGTGTAGCACATCTAATGCAGCGATGAGGAATTTGTGTGCATCCTGTTGCTCGTACCCTGCTAAATGCCGTGTATGCGTCCACACCAGATGCAATAACCTATATGGAATGTGAGGAGATCGGTGCCCAGAGTAAAACTCCTGAAAGAGTGTAGACATTTCACAAACAAGACATGAGCTTGGGCTTTGTATTTCACATTTGTGCCTGTCTGAAAGGAAAAAGTCTTGCAGTAGTGGAGTGTGGGTAAGTGCTTGAACGATACAGTTCATAAAACACGTATTTCAAAGGTTGATCAGCCCTCGTAGACCTATGGTGCAGTTTGTGGTTATTTTTCTTCTCTTGGGATTATGTCGTAGCAATTCTAACTCTCGTTTTGTTGGCTCCCACGTTGAATATTTCTCTCCAACTCCTGTCATTGTATACTAGTAAGGAGAAACCATTGTTGGGGTGAAAGCTTGTAGTTTCCAAGCTTTCCGTTGTTGTTCTTTGGCAATTTGTTCCATGTCTTTGTCGTAAATGTAATCTTGACACAAAGCAGTATATACCCCCATACAAAAGGTCTATGGCTAAATTATGTCGTTTTGCTTTTGCGTGCTCGTGGATATGTTTCTTTGTAAAACAGCCAAAAGACAGTAGAGGCAAGAGTGAAGTCTGTTCAAGTGGGCACCGCACATGTGACAAATGCAAGACTTAGCCTTGCGTTTCCTGGTCTCGGGGGTGCCGCTCCACACCAAGCACTGGTAGATGACTCGCAGGATCTGCTTCCAGTTCTCCACCTTAAAGCTGTTCACATGGGAGCAGCCGGCCGGACTCATGACAGAAGGCATATGAATTCAAGGGGTTGGGGGGCGCAGGGGGAGGGGAGGCTGGTAGAGAGTTCCAACACAGTCACGGATGGAGGGGGTTTGGGGGGCTGGCTGTGACTGCACAGTAGCTACAGGGGAAAGGGGGCGGTCCTGTGCTTGGAATAGGAAGTGCAGTCCTGCAATTTGGGCTTTGTGGTCTGATGGGGTGGAGGCTTCAAGTGCAGGTATCTCTGAGAGGAATCAGTCTTGTATGTGGCGGTATCGAGAGGGAAGGGATTTGAAATGGAACATACAAGAGGGTAGCAGCCGTGTTGGTTTCTTATGGAGAGGTTGGGATGTGAGCGTATGAGGCAATCTCTGGACTAAAAGCACCACTCTAATTGTGATGTTAATGTGCCTCTGGAGAAGGAGTATTGGATGGGACGGGTACGTAAGAAGGGAGGGTAGAGGAAGGGAGAAGACGAGTAGGGGTGCCTGTGATGGGAAAGTCTCTCTCAGTGGGAGAGCCAGCCTCTCTCGTATACCACCGCTTCTCTTCACCTCTGCGGCCCAGCCCCCCCTCGCCAGCAGCGCCGTGCAGCTCATGGAGCGGCCGCACCTCCTCCTTTACAGTCCAGAGGACACACAAAGCAGTGCCCGAAAGACCGGGGGCCCGCGCAGCTCGCAAGGACCCTCTAATTCATTGATGGGCAGAGGGAGGGGTCCAGGCTGCACTCCCCACCGCTGCCTCAGCCGCACTGTCCCCGGCCAAGCAGCACATCTACACACATTTGTAAACTGGTTACCGAGGCTTACATTTTTTTTTTTTTGGTTCCAGTACCCCTTGGGCCCCACTCTGCCTATTCCTTTGCGGTAGTGTGAGAATCCATTTCATGAAAAGGAATATAAAGTAGGGTTGCCAAAAGAAAATGCCAGTGGTGTGTGGTTCTGACACAGCCTGTGGCTGCAGGGCTGTATTGGTTACATAATTTTTTTAACAGTACGATCAGGTTAGCTAGGTTAGTGTCCTTCCAATTTTGGGGGCTTGCTCAGGGGCGCAACTAGACCCGAACTTCCGGGGGGGGAAGGAGGTTAACACTCCCAGCCAGTGCTGGCCCTAGCACTGGTTGCACATGGTGCAACAGTTTTTTTTGGTGCCCACTCACCCATTTCCTGCTTCTCCATGAATTCCCTCACTACCACTCGCCAACAATGCACCTCGTCTCTCTATAGCACCTTTCTGACAAACATTTCATTTTTTATAGCGATACTCAGTAGTTTACTCACACTCAGTTCTGTGATCTGCATGGTACACGTTCTTTGTAGCAGGCATATTAACCCTCTGCGCTGTGTGGGTGGAAGGAGTGCCCATGTGAGTGCACGATGAGCAATGCGACAGTGTGAGAGTAGGGTAAGAGGAGTGACTGCAGGGTGAGTGAGGTGACCATATGAATTTGGGTGCGGATGTAAGTGCACAGTGGGACAAATGAATGCATGGTTAGTAATGGGCTTGTTTAAGTGAGATTGCAGATTGAGCAGTGAGGGGGATAGGTGAGTGAAGTGTCACATGAATGCAGGTTGAGTAGTGTGCTCGCGTGACTGCAGGGTGAGGTACAGGGTGAACAGCGCAAGTGCATTGTGAGTGCAGAGTGATCACGGAGTGCAGGGTGAGCAGGATGATCAGTGTGAGTGCAGGATGATCAGTGTGAGTGCATGGTGATCAGTGTGAGTGCATGGTGATCAGTGTGAGTGCATTGTGATTGCTATGAGTGCAGGGTGAGCGTGAAAGTAAAGGGCGAGAATGAGTGAGTTGTCTGAACACATGGTGCATTCCCAGACACTTGAAGTAACTCAGCATGTTATTGACGACAGCATAGGGTTTCAGATACAAGTTAAACTATTGCTATTATGGCGTTAATCAGGGATAGAGGGTGGAGGAAATAATGTGCTGCTCCTGCAAGCTGCTGCTATTAATAAGTGAAAGTACATTTTGAAGCAGTGAGAGAAATGCCTCACCGAGGCACTACTTATTTTGCGAGGCGACTCTCGAGGAGCAGCAATTGGTATGGGCCGCTTCACCGTAACGACTCCCTTGGCACTCGCCGGCCCGAGCATGATTCTATGGCTCAGTAGCAGCTGCACGGGGACAAACTTTGGCCTCTCAAGAAAACTGTATAAACGGCCAGTATGTTTCTCAATGTGGAAACCAAACACCCAACCAGGATGTCCGGCTCGGCTCTGTCAATTATATGCCAACTTGCCATCTCGTAGAAAGCAAATATTCTACTCCACAAGAGGCCTAGTAGACGCGGTGTGAAACAGGCGAAGGAGACGCACGGCTAGCAGTCACATTCAACCCGTTTGTCGCACACTTGACTCCACTGCGATAGGCGGCTCCACCATTCCATCAAGTCATACTTGCCCAGCGAGCATGAACATGATCCCGTATCATTCCCCGTAATTCCTCCTCAGTCACTCAGAACTTACCAACAGGTTGCCTTTGACAGCGTGGGTCATCGATGCTTCTGCACCGCTTGGTCAGGGCGTCGACGTACCTACTCAAGCCATTATGCCTTTGCCCCCTCTTGCCGCGCTAAAGTGAACACACACCCACTGTCTAGCCCCACCCGCATCTAGTAAAAGTTACGATTCTGACTCAGCTTTGTTTTGCTTGGAGGGCGCAGTCAGTAAAAAACTGAAATAAGCGCACAGGAGTTAAAGTCAGTCAGTTAAAATAAGCACAGGAGTTAAAGTTAGTCAGTGAAAATCAATCAGTCTGTATTAGTGCATGATTACTAGCGCTCCTGAGGACCAGCAATTATGCGTGACTTTGCATTTCAGTGCAGTGATGCGGACCACTACACTGAAATGCGTTAGTCTAACGCCTGATGCGTGGTACTTGGCAGGGCTGAGACTTCAGAGACTATTTAAGGCATAGCCAAAGTGGGCTCTGGCCCAGGGCCCCAGCCTTTCAGGGAGCCTCCTGATAGTCTTGCCGTGATGACCTTGAATAATTACTAAATCGATTGTTTTGAATACCATTATCGCTCAATTTATTTTTGAGGTGGGTGATGTGTGAGAGTCTACTATAGCCATTCTGCACAGAAATGTTTATTTTTCATGCAACATCCATAAAAAGGTTTCTTTTAGATCGCAATAGGACCAAACATGAGAAATGGGAGTGCATTTATTTGCAGTAATATTAGTGGACTGCTGATGGGTTACAATATTGATAACACACATTATCCCTGAACACTAGATGTAAACACATTTAGAATTCTGACAATTGCGCTGTATAATGTCAGTGACCTGGCGTAAGAGGACATGAAAGAGCTGAAATGCAATCATAATTCAAGCCCGTTCTGAACAGGGGCCCCCAAAATAGGTTTGGCCCAGGGCCCCCAAAATCCTTAAGATGTCCCTGGTAGACTTGCTGCATTTCTTTGGTTAATAGGTCTCAGCCGCGGGCCAGGGCCGGCTCTAGGGCAGTGTGACCGGTGCCACTGTACCGGGTGCTGACTTTGGGAGGTGTGGGGAGGGGGGGGTGAACGCCGTGTTTGCAGGTATATTATTGTTTTAAAAGCACCTGCTGCGACGTTCCTTGCCTCCAGCAATTTTCATGCAATAATAAATATGTCAAGATGACTCGCAGAGTTTTCTCTAGTGCAAGTTTTAAGGTAGTGCCGAGGTTAATATACTTGCTGCAAAGAATGTGCACCATGCAGATCTCAAAGTGCAGGCTGTCCCACGGCGGTACCTATAAAAAAGGCACCGATATGGGAACGCCAAAGCAAATTCCTGCAGGGCATGGACTACTAAGTCCATGCCCTGCAGGAACAGGGGGTGCATGCACACAGGGGGGCATAACATGTGCCCCCCTGCATGTATCCCCAGGTATGCGATCTTGTATAGGCTCCCAACATTTCCCTACCATATGAACAGAGCTCTAGTTGGGAATCTTTAGTGAAATCTTATATTGATACCACCGTTAGAGTCCTGTGCTTTTCTAAAGCTGAAGTGTACTTGCCTGTGTAACCAATTCATGTCATGGTGTGTGTAGGTAAATTGCAAACCTGCCTTAAGACCCATCATGTGGCGCTGTATGTGTGGAATGCACCGCATTTTCATTTTTTAAGCAAAAGTTTGGAGTGATGTTTGCACTGATATTTGTTGCTGCACCCATATGTGTGGTCCGGTTCTTGGCGCACATAGCAATGGCTGCAGCGAACAGAGACCTTACACTGCCGCACACAGAGTAAAAAAATGAGAGGGAACATTGTTCATGAACGTGTAGAGGGATGCCCATGTAGGGACCTGGCATATGTGCGTGACTGACAAACTATACACCAGCGCAGTGGTAGCAGCCTTCACTCTGGTGAAATGAGCATGCAAGCCTTCTGGGGGCTCTGGGCTAACAGATAGCAGATTTTGATGCAAAGCACAATCTATCTTGAGACGGCCCTCTTTTGCACCCCCCAGAGAAATAGACAGTTGGTTGTCCTGTTGGCAGTCTTTGGATCGGTCCACAAAGAAGCGAGGTGCCCTTTTAGGGTCAAGGCAATGAAGTCATTCTTCCTCCTTGGAGGGATGAGGTGGTGCATAGAAAGCCAGCAAGGTGATGGATTGCCCTATGTGGAAGGGCGTGACAAGCTTGAGCAGAAATGCCACTTTTTTCCGGGAAGAAAGATGTAGATTGAGTCAGGGTTCTCCACATTGTTGAAATATGCCCTGTGCACCTCAGAGTGAGGAACACTTTCAGTGGTAAAAAAAAGAATCGCTCGCAAATCCAGCAAGTCTATGTGGAGGCGAGCCTCCGCCAGAGACCAGAGTCCTCTGATCTCCACTTTTTTCAAATGACCTAGTCAACCCAGCAACGATGCATCAGTCATAACCATTAGCTGTGGGTGGGGTAAGGAGAGGGGTTTGCCTCCAGTCCAACTGCGGTCGAACAACCACCACTGCAGGTCTCTCTCATTCGACACCTGGATGAAGACTGCGAAATTTGGCTTGGTGCTGAGCCCTCTGCGAATTCAGATCCCACTGCAGAGCCCACATGTGCCACCTGGTGTGGTTACATGCATGATGCAGGGGGCCAAGAGAAGGATGGAGTTCGGCAACAGCAGGTTTGGCCTTGTAGTTCATACTTGCGCAACAAAAACACAATTTTGTGTTGTGAGGCGCTGAGGCAAATGCCGTGGACGTGTGTAACAGACATGAAAATAAGTTAATTACCTGTAACTACTGTTCTCCAGTATCTGCATCTTTCATAGATTTACATGCTTGAATCATTCTTCGAAGTGGGAGTCCCATGGTATCTTCTAAAGCAGTAGAAAAAGTACACACAGCCTCAAACGGCTAGGTTAACTTATCCACATCATTTAAAAAGAACTAAACTTTAGTCAATCAGGTGACAGCAACCTCTAGAATACTCCTCACAGAGGCATCTTCCCTCAGATTTTCAAGCACTACAGGGATCTGCATCCCTATCCAATAAGGAGAGCATCTATGGGGAGGATGGTGGGTGGCACGTGTATCTATGAAAGATACGAACAAGTTACTTACCTTCGGTAACTATATATCTGTAAGAAACATAGGTTAGTTATAGATTCCTTACCTTAGAAACCCCCAGGCGTCAGACTGGATCCGGAAAGCTTTTCGTTGGCAGTACCCCTGCGCGTCGGAAGGTGGCGTCGGTCGACTCCGCGTTCGTCGTCGTGGTCGCCGGTATGACGTGCCGGTAGCTACATAGACACCGCCCTCGAGCGCGGACATTAGTTCTGTACACGACTTTCCACGCCAGAAGCGCAGAGCCATGCAAGACACTGACCACTGGTGCACAAAACTAGGGCCCTGAAAGCAAGTCCTTAACCCTAAAAGTCAGTTCGCAGAACGGGGAGGATGGGTGGGGTGGTAAGGAATCTATAACTAACCTATGTTTCTTACAGATATATCGTTACCGAAGGTAAGTAACTTGTTCATCTGAAAGAAACAGTTAGTTATAGATTCCTTACCTTAGAATAGCTACCCCAGCAATACCAACCCCGGAGGTGGGTCTGCGAACTAAGTTCACACCAGAAAGTCCTGGAGAACAGAACGGCCAAAGAAGCCGTCTCTCCGGACTTGGCTGTCCAGGCAGTAGTGTTTGCTGAACATGTGCAGCGATGCCCACGTAGCTGCCTGACAGATGTTATTGAGGGGGACTCCTCGTCCCAAAGCAGTAGTAGCTGCAGTCGCGCTGGTGGAATGGGCGCGCAGCCCCACTGGAGGCTCCTTCTTTGCCAAGGAATAGCAAGCCTTAATGCACAGAACGACCCACCTGGAGATGGTCTGTTCGTGCACGGCCCGACCTTTCTTAGCGCCCACGTAACCAACAAAGAGCTGGTCGTCCACCCGGAATGGTTTGGTGCGATCCAAGTAGAAGGAAAGCGCACGCTTTGTTCCAGACTGTTAAGCCTCTCTTCCTCTTTTGAAGGATGCGGAGGCGGAAAGAAGGTGGGCAAAGTGATGGTTTGGCCAATATGGAAAGAAGTAACCACCTTGGGAAGAAAGGAAGGTCTAGTTCTAAGGACGACCTTGTCCGGATGGACAGCCAGAAAGGGAGGCTTGGAAGAAAGAGCTTGTTGCTCACTCACCCTGCGTGCAGAGGTGATGGCCACCAGAAAGGCAGTCTTCAAAGTGAGAAGTCTGAGGACAGTTACGTAGCGGCTCAAAGGGAGCGCACATGAGGTAGGTAAGAACCAAGTTCAAGTCCCACTGAGGCATTATGAAGGGAACAGGAGGAAAAAGATGAGTAATGCCCTTAAGGATTCTATTTACAACAGGGGACTTGAAAAGAGAAGGCTGATCAGGAAGCCTAACGAAGGCTGAAATGGCCAGGAGGTAGCCCTTTAGAGTGCCCAGAGAAGAGCCCTGCTGGGCCAAAGAAAGGAGGAACAAGAGAACCTCAGAAAGAGGTGCGGAAAGGGGATCCACAGCCTTTGCTGTGCACCATGCCACAAATTTGTTCCATCTGCAGGCGTATACCGTCTTAGTGGAGGGGCGCCTGTCTGCCAAGATATCACAGACTTCGGGAGGCAGGTCAAACGACGTCAACTGCAGCCGCTCAATCTCCACGCAAGGAGGTGGAGGCTGGACAGGTTCGGGTGGAGGACCGTCCCCTGCTGCTGCGACAGAAGATCCTCCCGAAGAGGCAGTCTGATCGGAGGATCGATGGCCATGTTGAGCAGCTCGGGATACCAGACTCTTCGTGCCCAATCCTGAGCCACAAGAATGACTTGGGCCCGGTCGCGCTTGATCTTCAGCACTCTGGGCATAAGTGGTATAGGCGGAAAGGCGTATAGAAGACCGCAACTCCACTTGCGACGAAAAGCGTCGCCTAGCGAGTGCCGCCTTGGAAATTCCAACGTGCAGAACTGCTGACATTGCGCGTTCTCTTCGGTGGTGAATAGATCTAACCAAGGCTCTCCCCACTGCTGAAAGAGACCTTGTGCCACCTCTGAGTGAATACGCCACTAGTGATCCATCAAGCACCGGCGACTGAGTTCGTCTGGCCTGGCGTTCAGGGAACCTGTTCGGTGTTGAACCACCAAGGACATGCCCTGATGTTCCAGCCACTTCCAGAGACGAAGGGCCTCCTGACAGAGGGTCCACGACCCCACTCCGCCCTGTTTGTTGCAATAAAACATGGCGGAAGTGTTGTCTTTGAACACCTGCACTACTCTTCCTATGACAAAAGGAAGGAATGCCTTCAATGCTAGACGAATCGCCTGAAGCTCCAGAAGGTTGATGTGGAGACCAGAGGCCTCTGATCTCCGCCTCTCCCTTGTGGCCGCCCCATCCCATGAGTGACGCATCTGTCAACACTGTGAAATCTGGTTGGAGAAGGGAGAGGGATCTCCCGTTGACCCAATCCTGGTTCGTGAGCCACCACTGCAACTGGTGTGCAGTCCCCGCCGAGATCTTGTCGACATCGGACAGATTCCCCCGATGCTGCGCCCACTGGAACTTCAGGTCCCACTGCAAAGCCCGCAAATGCCACCTGGCATGATCCACCAGCAGGATGCAGGAGGCCATGAGACCCAGCAACCTCAGGGTCATTCTCACCGAAATCCGGGATAGAGGCTGGAACATCGGTATCATAGCCCGAATATCCCAGACTCGCTGCTCGGGAGGATAGGCCTGAAACTGTGCTGTGTCCAGAACCGCTCCGATGAAAAGGAGCTTCTGAGAAGGATTCCGGTGCGACTGTGGCACGTTGACTGAACCCCAGCGAACGCAGGAGGTCCACCGTAGTCTGGAAGTGGGAGACAACAGCCTGGGGCGAGCCCGCCTTTAACAGCCAGTCGTCGAGATAGGGAAAGACTGGAACCCCTGATCTGCGCAGATGAGCTGCGACCACCGCCATCACTTCCGTCAACACCCAAGGGGCGCTGGTAAGGCCAGAGGGGAGCACGGTAAACTGAAAATGCTAGTGGTCTACCGTGAACCGTAGGTAACGCCGGTGGGCAGGCAGGACCGGGATGTGAAAGTACGCATCCTGCAAGTCCAACTTTACCATCCAGTCTCAAGGGTCGAGGGCAGACAAGACCTGAACTAACGTGAGCATTTTGAACTTCTCCTTCTGGAGGAAGCAGTTGACGTCCCTGAGATCTAAGATTGGACGCAGGCCTTTGTCCTTTTTGGGTACCAGAAAGTAGTGGGAGTAGCAGCCACGACCTACGTCTGGCACAAGCACTCGTTGGATGGCTCCCTTGGCCAAGAGAGCCGAAACTTCCTGGCGAAGAAGGGCCAGAGGATCCTCCGACAAGCGATGGAGTGTTGGCGGCATGGAGGGAGGGGTAGCATCAAAGGGGAGGGAGTAGCCCCTTCGGACTATTTGCAAAACCCACCTGTCCGAGGTGATGTTTTGCCAGTGGGGGAGGGGATGGCGGATCCTGCCACCCACCGGCAACTGGTGGCCCTGGAAGGTCGGACTAGGAAGGTGTGGAGGCAGCTACAGGGGGGTCATTGGTGGACTGGCCCGCCCGCTGGCCCCCAGACCCACGATGCTGGGTCCCACATCCCCGGCAGCGCAGCTTGCGCAGGCCTGTGGCCTTGGGTTGAACATGGTTGGGCCCCCCTTCCGTAGCCACGAAAGGTGGCAGCGAGGCCCAAGGATCTGGCAGTAGCCCTAGAGTCCTTGAAACGCTTGAGAGCGTTGTCCGCCTTGTCGCCAAACAGGCGACGGCCATCAAAGGGCATGTCCAAAAGGGTCGATTGGACATCCCCAGAGAAGCCAGTGGACCTCAGCCAGGCCTAGCGTCTAAGGGCTACTGATGTTTTAATCGTCCTACCAAGCGAGTCGGCGGTATCCAGCCCACATCGGATGGCAAACTTTGCTGCGTCTCTACCCTCTACGACAGCACGGGTGAGCACGGCCCGGGCCTCCTCCGGGAACTGTGGCAGCACTTGTCCAACCATGTCCCACACAGAGTGTGGGAAATGGCCAAAGAGACTTGCGGTGTTCACCGACCGCAGTCCTAAGCTGGCGGAAGAAAACGTCTTCTTCCCAAGATGGTCCAGCTTCTTGGATTCCCTATCTGGGGGAGCAGTAGGGAACGCACCTTTGGAGGTTGAGGCCTGGACCACCAAGCTCTCGGGGTAGGGTGATGGGAGAGGAAAAGTGGGTCGCCCTGGGCCTGGCAGTGGCGTCGGGCAATCAGGAGCCCCGTGCTGGGCTTGGACCAAGTGCCCAGAAAGAGGTCAGTGAGGGCCTCATTAAAAGGCAGCAGGGGCTCCGAAGAGGCCGCTGCCGGCTGAAGCACCTCAGTCAGAAGGTTAGTCCTCACTGCCACCGTAGGAAGCTCAAGGCCCAAGGCCTCAGCCGCCCTACACAACACCACAGCGGAGGAAGCTCCCTCCTCCATGGCCATGATAGGGGTAGACAGCATACCAAGGTCTGGGGAGGTATCCAGACCGCTGGCATCACCCAACTCCTCTCGCCAGTCCGCTTCCTCAAGTTGGTCTGCTAGAGGGTCACCAGACCCCTCCCAGTCCTCCTCACCCTCCTCTGGCTGCCACTCAGGGTGGTAGGGAACGCCAGGAATGAACAGTGGGACAAAAGTACCCTCCGGCACCGGTACCGTCAGTCGATAACGGTCCAGTGCCGTGTCCAGATTGGGGGTGAGGCTAGGGTCAACGCCGGTTGGGGGCACAACCAGCACCGGGGAAGGTACAGTGAGGTCGACCGGCACCGATCCGGATCCAGGCCTGGATCCAAGGGGGCCCTGCGGCGCCGGAGCCGCTGGCATCAAAGGCCTAGGGTCCCCAGACGAATCTGCGGGGCTCGAAGGCGCGCCTGCGGAGTAGGGCTGCCCAAAATTGCTATGCAGCGCCTTGTAAAACTGACGAAGCTGGGCAGGGGAGGCTTCGGGAAAAGGAGTGAAGCGCAGAGCCGTCCCAGAAGCGAACTCCAAAGAAGGAGCCGGAGAGCGACGACACTCCAGGTCCCGCGTCGCGTCAGCCAACGGACTGGGAGAAGGCGAAGAGCGACTGTTTCTTCGCCTACTTGTGCTTCGACTTACCCGAGGAGTGTGAAGACTTCGATGACGAGTGGTGATGGCTCCACGACCTTTCCCTCGACCGAGACCTTGAGGAGCGCAGAGCACTACTTCGGGTCGTGGTCGCGCACCAGGCACACGAGGTGGGGATTGGTCACCGACATCAACTTGTGACAGGAGTCACAGGGTTTGAAGCTGGGTCGACAGTTGGACATCCGTCCTGCACCAGGAGTCGAGAGACTCAAAAAAGAAGTTGACAAAAGTCGAAAAAGAGTTAGTCAACAAGTGGCTAAGTGCCGGATCTGCGCTGCCTGGCGCGGAAAAGGAAGAACGGACATGAGCGCGCAGGGGCGCCGTCTAAGTAGACACCGCGATGTCATCCTGGCGACCACGACGCCGACGATTGACGCGGAGTCGACTGACGCCACCTACCGACGCGCAAGGGTACTGCTACAAAAATGTTTCTCCGGATCCAGTCTGACGCCTGGGGGTAATTCTAAGGTAAGGAATCTTTAACTAATAGTCTTTCAGATACCTATAAGTCACCCCTATGGAAGGCCCTTCAGTCCTGAGGGTAGGCTGCTTGGTTATAAGTGTGAGGGTGCTCCTGCATGAGCAGGAGACCCCTACAAACCCCAGAGTTGATTCTCCAGGCTTTGTAAGTGCGGTCAGCCATTTTAAGACATATAGTGGACATCAGTCATAACAAGATGTCTAACCATATAATGGCTGCGCCGAACCTGGTCATGTTTGGTATCAAACATGTTGGTATCATACCCAAACACCGATTCCGGTGTTCGAGGTATGGTCCCATGTATTGGGGGGCCCCTTACAGAAGCACTCTCTACTCCCGGTAACAGCCTTTCAGGGTCTTTCCGCCGACCACAGACCCTGTTCTGCCCTCGTACTCCTGAGCTGAGCTCGAGAAGGGGAATGTAGAACAATAGGTTTCCTGTGACAAGGAGGTGTGACCAGCTCCCAGACAGGACTTGGTGTATTGGGCTTGGGTGGTGGCGCTTTCCAGCGTCACCAGACTGCATTGAAGGGCACATTTGGTGCCCTCCTTGCATACTCTGGTTCTGCTCTGGCAAAAAACTGGACAGGGGAGTATCCTCCCCTTTGTCTAGCTCCTCCTCTGGGAGGGACCCAGAGTCGTTCCAACCCTTTCCTTGGGAATTTAAGGGCTCCCCTGTGGGTGGGTCCTCTGACTCGTCTTGCAACAAGACTCACCTCTGAAACAAAGACACTCTTCGACTGTCTCGCCTTGAACCAAGACTACATCAAGAAAGACTCCTACTGCTCCTGGTCTAGCTGTTCTGCAAGTATTCTGCCTCATCTGTGCCTGTGCTTCGCTCTGGTTTTCAAGAAGACCAGTGGGTATCGAGGACATCCGAAGAAATATCCCTTGGAGTGAAAGTCACTCCCCTGCATCTGCAGGAACCGCAACAAAGCTGACCAGTCTGCTGCTCCTGTCGTCCTACGAACCTCCCAAGTCTCAGCAACACTGGTGGTGGTTCTGTGGCTCTCCAAACGCCTGACTTGTCTTCCCTGCAATTTGGAGGACAGTATTCCTCGTTGGAGCTGCCGGGATCAAACCCCTGTGAACCGAGTCAACCTGCCATTGCCAAGGCTTTTTGGCTCTGCACTCCAGAGATATTTGGGCGACAAGAAGCTCCAGCCTCCAGCACCTCTTCCTTTGAAGATTAGCATCCTCATTGCATACCTTGCACTGTAGGCCTCCATCTTTGGTGAGCTGTCTGAGGTCCTCTTGAGACTCCTGTGCCTTTGGCCTGTGGGTCCTCTCGACAGTCTTCTGCTTTGGTGGGCCCGCCTGCTTGCTCAGGGCCTGCTCTCTCTCCTGCACTTGGTGAGTCCTTCGGACCTTGTTGATCCCAAATTACATCTTTTCGTCATCCACGCCAGTTGTGGCTACCAAGGCTTGTTGGTGCTCCCGCTGGACACCGACCACCTAGAGACAGATATCCAACGCGGAACAGCTTGTGCATGGCTCCTGGTCTTCCTCAGCACCACCTAGTCCTCACAGCTGCAGCGACAAGGTCCTCGTCAACTCTCCTGAGCTCCATGCCAAGGGCGGGCATTCTGTTGTGCTTCTGTGCCTCTCAGTCACCTCTGAGAGGCATAGACTCTGTCCCCTGTGCTTGCAGGTTCTCCTCTTCAAGAATCCACCTTTGGATACCACCGGACTTCTTCAGCGACTTCTCCAGAGGCCTTTCTTTCCAAGTCTTCCATTGTCATCTACAGGAGGTTCCAACGTCACTTCACCCCTGTACACCCGGCTTCCCTGGTGCAGGTAACCTGGTTCCTGGGAAATCCATGGGTGGGGTAGCTCGCCAATCTTCCACCCTCCAAAGGGTTTCTTCGGGGTCCTCTGGGAAGGGTCCTTCTTTAAAACTGCAACCCTGACTTCTCCACAGACTTCCATTAGGCACGCGCCTGTTTCCACTCTGCACACAGCCACCCTGGGGTTCCTGGGTACTTACCATGGGTGGTTCCTGGGTCTCCGAGCTCCTCTGATCCCTTTGGTCCAAGTCCCGTTCTTCTTTGCAGTTCGCATTTCACTTCTCTAGTATATGGTTTCGTCTGCCCCTGGAGAACAGTGTATATTTGTGCTAATTACCAGATTTCTGTGAAGTATTTCCATGTGTACTGTAGATATCTCCGGCTATGAGATATAGTAATTGTAGGAAAGTACCACTTTTTGCATGGTTGCCCCTCCCTTTTGCCTGATGTTGATGCTCCTGGACTAGGTGTGCCCTGGGTTCTTGCTAAGCAGGGACCCAGGACCTATGTTCTTTCCCAAAACTGTACCTTTGTACCCCCAATTGGCACCTCTCTGGCCACATGCAAGTCCCTTGTAAAAGGTACAATAGGTACCAAGGGCCCTGTGACCAGGGAAGGCCTCCAAGGGCTGCAGCACCTATTGTGCCACCCTTAGAGGTCCTGTACCTTAACACACACACACACACACACACACACACACACACACACACACACACACACACACACACACACACACACACACACACACACACACACACACACACTCACACTCACACGCACACGCACGCACACGCGCACACACGCGCACACACGCGCACACACGCGCGCGCGCGCGCTGCCATTGCAGACTGCGTGTTTTGGTGCAGAGAAAAGTGAATTGTCGACATGGCACACATCTGTGTGCCAAGCCTACAACCCACTGCCTACGGTATAGTATTTCTGTACTGTTCAATTGCTTCCTTCCGACACCGCTCCCTCTCCCCCCTTTTCTCCCACCCCTCTCCCTCTTTCCGTTATGTCATTTCTGCCCCTGTTGAACTTGGCCCCCCGCTGCTACATGACGTAGTAAGGCCACACCCCCGCTGCGGCATGACGTACACGTGCTGTTGGCAATGCGCGCCTAGCATTTATACTCTGACTCGGCCACAGCCTTCCGGATTGTTACACAGCCGATCACAGCGTGACGGCTGCCTGAGGATCGGGGACCCGACCCAGGAGAAGCATACCAGGAATCCGGCCTCCTTAGGCCTCGGCTGCTTTCTCTTCTTTCTGGTAAGGCCTAATTTGCATCCCCGCGTACTCCTACTCCCCCCACCTGGCCCCGCCAGGGACCCCTCCCTGCCTAATACTGGTCCCTTTTTTTGCAGTTTCGGCACTCCAGGCCGTCCCACGCAAACCGTCTGCCCTGACAGCCACCTGTGGATTGGGCTTCCGACCCAGGTCGCTAGCCTGCCTTCAGGCCCCCGGCTTCCCAATTTCAAGCATCGGTAAGTCCGGACCGTCCCTTGCTGCACTTCCTTGTCGACCCTCAAGCAGCTGGGGCTCCGATTCCCGGGCATCCAATCATTAATGCAGGCTCCTCCCCTTTCAGGCTCTGTCGCCCTTGGATTCCACCCGAACCGTGCCTGTTTCTTTCTTCTCTTCACATGATGCCGGTCTACATTCACTGATCGGATTAGCCTCATCCGGGCTGCCTGACTAGTAGGACTCGGCCCTCTGGTCCCCAAGTGTTCCTCTCCGGCCTTCCTCTCCCTTCGTCGCACTTCACCCCTGGTAAGTGCAGTTCCAGGTACACCCTCATGTATCCGTGTCCTTTCCCTACTCATCACTCCCTGACGCTCCTTCCTTTTCTTCACGGCCCCTTGCCTCATGATTGACATCCCTCCCGGCAGCTCAAGCCTGGCTGACCCGCTGCTACCCTCCTTCCGTCCCCTTACACCCTTCAGGTATTCGTTTACTGCTGCTTTACCCAATCCCGCCTTGTTTCCCCCCCACCCCTCCCAGGTCTCACTTTCCCTTTTTTTCCCCTCTCGTGTACAGCACCTTCATTCAGTAACCTGGTCCTGATGATGATCCTTAATCGCTAGGATCGAAACGCCGTCGACATACCAGCGCAACTTCCGGCGCCTTTTCACTTTGGTTCACTAAAAATGTGTTAAATTTATGTAAATAATTAACTGTGAACCACAATTCCCCTTGTATATATGTCACTCCTCCACTCTGCGGCGTCGCTGTTTTTTCACTTGTCACCTGTGCCGTCCACTTTTGAGTGTCACGAGCACCTGCGTGCACAAAGTGTACGGGTTACTTACGCAATAATTGCTTACAGTGCTGATACAACTGTTCTCAATTTCTCATAACCCTTGTTTCAATTGTTTTTCAAATGCCCTGTACTCTTTCAAATACATGCCGCCTTTGGCACATATTAAAACCAACTATGAGTCTCCCTACCTTCCTTCCTTGCAATGTTTTGTGCATGCCTGATAACTAGTCTTCTCAATAATACCGGTTGAGATATTGTCGCTTGTCTATACTTCCTCACCCAGATCTCAACCTGGTCTATGGGTTTACTCCTGTTTATACTTATGGTATAGGTAAGACACCCTTCTAGCTGGGTGCACTATACCACTGGTGAGGGTACAGTGGCATGAGACCTGTACCCCTACAATGTCTAAGTCCATTCTTAGACATTGTAAGTGCAGTCAAGCCATAAAGAGTACATGGTCTGGGGGTTTGTCATTACGAACTGCACAGCACAATAATGGTTTTAATGAATTCTGGGAAGTTTAGTGCCAAACTTCTCAGCCAATTAAACCCACACTGATGCCAGTGTGGAATTTTATGCCAAATGCACTCAGAGGGCATCTTAGAAATGCCCCCTGAAAACAACCTAACTCTAGTGTCCAGGCTGAGTGGCTGCTTACCAGCTGCCACCCCAAGACATGTTTATGGATCGCTGGGTTGAGAGCCTCCTGTTCTCGGGGTCCTGAAACAAAGCACATCTGGGCAGAGGTGCCAAGCCTTCTCCCCCAGGATGGGCAGGGTCCATGAAGGGGAAGCTTCAAAGGCTTGCCACATTTGTGAGATAACCTAGCCATTTGCTGCTCCCAGCACCTGGCCCCCAACGGTTCTAACCCCCACTTTGGGAGGGAGAATCGTCAGGAAAACCAAGATAGGAGAGGTGCGCCCACCTTTGGCAACCACACCCCTCAGGTGGGGGAGGCGAGGCACAACTCTCAGTCCCCGCCATC
The DNA here is from genome assembly GCA_963921515.1 of Calotriton arnoldi. Classification (NCBI taxonomy): domain Eukaryota; kingdom Metazoa; phylum Chordata; class Amphibia; order Caudata; family Salamandridae; genus Calotriton; species Calotriton arnoldi. Next base: position 68,078 of record CAWUFW010000943.1, read on the forward strand.
TTGAGGATGGGCAGACCCAGCCAACCAGATTGAGGCTTATGCCCCCCTCCCACTGGAGGGTAGCATAACAGGGGGTGTACCCACCCCAAGGAAGGGACCCATTGGTCCCGACCTGTACCTACCTGAAACACCCCTAAATTGAGTATTTAGGGGCAACCCCGAACCTTGCCTCCTAAGACAAGCAAGAAGAATAAGAACCGAAGAGCCGTGCTGAAGGAAGGAGGAGGACACCAACTGCCTTGGCCCCAGCCCTACTGGCATGTCCCGACCTCGACCTAATCCAGCGGAATCCTGACGTGTCCTGCAGCCAGCAGCCCTCCAGAACCCGGACACCTGCCCTGCCTTCCCTCCAAAGACTGTCTCCCGTGAGCAGCAGACTTGCTCAAGCACCAGACACTGACTCCAGCCAAATCCGCAAATCAGCACCACTCTGCACCCGACGCCTACGGCCAGAGTTCAAGTGGCCCAACACCACGAGGACGTCTCCCCTGCGAATCTGACCTGGGATCTGGAGATCCCGGACCTACCTCAAGTCTGCCATTGAAGCCTACAGACTATCTGTAGGGTCCCCCTACCGGAGCTGGTAAGGAAATCCGATGTCTAAAGACCCCTGCACCCGACACCCCACAGTGTCCAGTCATCTCCCTGCATTCCAACTTACCTCTCCAACTGGTGGTCGCCTCCAGAAAGTCTTCGTGCCCGACCCTGCAGTCTTTGTGATGACCAGAGTTCTTCCATAGGAAACAGGGCCCCCAACGCCAAACTAGCATCCGGCTGCCCCTGTGGGTAGACCTTGTGTGCTAACTTTGATCCCCCTTTGCCCAGAGCTTAACCCTAGGAGCTTTGCTCCCTCAACCCTGTGGCTTGCACGAGAGCAGCCACCAACCGACAGCCCCCTAGCCCCATAGGTTAACATTAGGCCTCAGAACTCTGCACCCAGCCGCCCTATTGCCGCTGAGGGTGCTCTGAGAGTGCATCCTTGACCCTGGGGGAACTCTTGTTCGAACTCCAGAAACTCAACCCTCAAACCCGTTTGCTTGCAAACAGATAACCTCCTTTTTCTCCATTGGTTTGCATTGACTGTTTTCCTCTGAAAAACTTGTGTTGAGGGCGTTTATATGGAAACCTAGGTAACTGTTTTATTACAAAGTGATTTACCTACCTTTGTCTAGGAAATGTCCCAGTGTGATATCTAGGCATATCACACGGAGTAGAAAACGTAATCTAAAAAGTAATCACAAAGTAATCTAAAGTAATCCAAAAGAAATTTCAACTGTATTTAAAAATTCTACAAACCTGTAACAAAGTCATTTTCATTCAGCTTGCTTGTGTTGATCAACCTGCCTTGAAGAACAAGTTACTTACCTTCGGTAACGATATATCTGTAAGAGACATTGATTAGTTATGGATTTCTCACCTTAGAATTACCCCCAGGCGTCCGACTGGATCCGGAGACTTTTTTCCTCAGCAGTACCTCTGCGCATCAATGGGTGGAGTCGGTCGACTCCACGTTAGTCGTTGGCATCGTGGTCGCCGGAATGAAGTCGCGGTATCTACTTAGACGCCGCCCTCAGCCGCTGACGTCAGTTCTTTACACGACATTCCACGCAAGAAGCGCAGCGCCATGCAAGACACCGACTACTGTTGACGAAAACTAGGGCCCTGAAAGGGAGTCCCTTACCCTAGAAGTCAGTTCGCAGAACTGGGAGGATGGGTGGGGCAGTGAGGAATCCATAACTAATCTATGTCTCCTACAGATATATTGTTACCGAAGGTAAGAACCTTGTTCATCTGAAAGAGAATTAGTTATGGATTCCTCACCTTAGAATAGATACCCCAGCGATACCAACCCCAGTGGTGGGTCTGCGAACCAAGTTCACACCAGAAAGTCTTGGAGAACCGAACGGCCGAAGAAGCCGTCCCTCCGGACTTGGCTGTCCAGTAGTGTTTGGTAAACGTGTGCAGTGAAGCCCACGTAGCTGCCTGGCAGATGTCAAGAAGGGGGACAATATGTCCCAAAGCAGTAGTGGCTGCCGTCGCCCTGGTGGAATGGGCACGCAACCCAACTGGAGGTTCCTTTTTCACTGAGTAGCAGATTTTGATGCAAAGAACGACCAATCGGGAGATGGTTTGTTTTTGCACGGCACAACCTTTCTTGGCACCCACATAACCAATGACCAATGGTGGATGACCAGCTCTTTGTCGTTTTGTGCGATCCAGATAGAACGAAAGCGCACATTCTGGATCCAGACGGTGGAGCCTCTCTTCCTCTTTAGAAGGAGGCGGAAAGAAGGTGGGCAAAGAGATGGTCTGCCCTATGTGGAAAGAGGTAACCACTTTGGGAAGGAAGAAGGCCTAGTGTGGAGGACAACCCTGTCCAGATTAAGAGCCAGGAAAGGAGGCTTAGAAGAAAGGGCTTCTAACTCACCCTGCGAGCAGAGATGATGGCAACCAGAAAGGCAGTTTTAAGGGTTAAGAGTCTGAGAGGACAGTTATGTAGCGGCTCGAAAGGAGCACACATCAGATAAGTAAGAACTAGGTTAAAGTCCCACTGGGGCATCATGAAAGGAGTTGGAGGAAACAAATGAGTAATGCCCTTAAGGAAGCGATTTACTAATAGGGGACTTAAAAAAAGAAGGTTGGTCAGGCAGCCGAAGGAAGGCCGAAATGGCCAAAAGATAGCCTTTGAGAGTGCCCAGAGCAGAGCCCTGCTGGGCCAAAGAAAGAATGAAGAGGAGAACTTCTGAAAGGGGGGCAGAAAGGGGATCCACAGCCTTTGCTGCACACCATGCCACAAATTTGTTCCATCTACAGGCGTACACAGTTTTAGTGGAGGGACGCCTGGCTGCCAAGGTAACATTACAGACTTCGGGAGGAAGGTCGAAAGCTGTCAACTGTCGCCGCTCAATCTCCACACAAGGAGGTGGAGGCTGGACAGGTTCGGGTGGAGGACCGTCCCCTGCTGCTGCGACAGAAGATCCTCCCGAAGAGGCAGTCTGATCGGAGGATCGATGGCCATGTGTAATAGCTTGGGATACCAGACTCTCCGTGCCCAATCCGGGGCCAAAGAATGACTTGGGCCCGGTCGCGCTTGATCTTCTTCAGCACTCTGGGCAGTAGTGGTATAAGCGAAAAGGCAGTAGAAGCATATAGGCATATAGAAGACCGCAACTTCACTCGCGACGAAAAGCATCGCCTATCGAGCGCCGCCTTGGAAATTCCAACGTGCAGAACTGCTGACATTGCGCGTGCTCTTCGGTGGCGAATAGATCTAACCAAGTCTCTCCCCACTGCTGAAAGAGACATTGTACCACCTCCGAGTGAAGACCCCATTCGTGATCCATCATGCACCGGCGGCTGAGTTAGTCTGCCCTGGCGTTCAGGGAACCTGCCAGGTGTTGAACCACCAGGGACATGCCCTGATGTTCCAGCCACTTCCAGAGACGAAGTGCCGCCTGACATAGGGTCCACGACCCCACCCTGCCCTGTTAAAGCAGTACCACATGGCGGTGGTGTTGTCCGTGAACACCTGCACTACTCTCCCTTTGACAGAAGGAAGGAATGCCTTCAGTGCAAGACGGATTGCCCGGAGCTCCAGAAGGTTGATGTGGAGCCCGTACTCCGCCGGAGACCAGAGGCCTCTGATCTCCGCCTCTTCCATGTGGCCACCCCACCCCAGCAGTGATGGATCTGTCACCACTGTGAGTTCTGGTTGGGGAAGGGAGAGGGATCTGCCGTTGACCCAATCCCGGTTCGTTAGCCACCACTGCAATTGGTGTGCAGTGCCCTCCGAGGTCTGGACACAATCGGAAAGATTTCCCCGATGCTGTGCCCACTGGAACTTCAGGTCCCACTGCAGAGCCCGCATATGCCACCTGGCATAGTCCACCAGCAGGATGCAGGCGGCCATGAGGCCCAGTAGCCTCAGGGTCATTCTGACCGAAACCCGGTACAGAGGTTGAAACATCGGAATCATAGCCCGAATATCCCGGACTCGCTGTTTGGGAGGATAAGCCCGAAACTGCCCTGTGTCCATAACCGCTCCGATGAAAAGGCGCTTCTGAGAGGGATTCAGGTGTGACTTCGGCACATTGATGGTGAACCGCAACGAATGCAGGAAGTCGGCCGTAGTCTGGAGGTGGGAGACGACAGCCTGGGGCAAGCCCGCCTCAACAGCCAGTCGTTGAGATAGGGGAAGACTGGAACCCCTGATTTGCGCAGATGAGCTGCGACCTCCGCCATCACTTTTGTGAACACCCGAGGGGCGCTGGTAAGGCCAAAGGGGAGAACGGTAAACTGAAAGTGCTCGTGGCCTACCGTTAACCGCAGTTAACGCCGGTGGGCCGGCAGGATGGGGATGTGAAAATAAGAGTCCTGCAAGTCCAACGCTACCATCCAGTCTCCAGGGTCGAGAGCAGACAGGACCTGAGCCAGTGTCAACATCTTGAAGTTCTCCTTCCGGATGAAGCGGTTGACGTTCCTGAGATCCAAGATAGGACGCAGGCCCTTGTCCTTCTTGGGCACCATCATAAAGTAGTGGGAATAACAACCACGACCTACTTCTGGGGCAGGAACGTGCTTGATGGCTCCCTTGGCCAAGAAAGCTCTAACCTCCTGTTGGAGAAGGGCCAGGTGATTCTCACACATGCAATAAAATTGAGGTGGCATGGATGGAGAGGTAGTCTCTAAGGGGAAGGAGTAACCCCTTCGGACCATCTGCAAAACCCACCTGTCCAACGTGATGTTGAGCCAGTGGGGGAGGTGATGGCGAATCCTGCCGCCCACTGGCGATTGATGGGCCTGAAATGTCGGACTAGGAGGGTTTGGAGGCAGCTGCAGAGGGGGCACTGGTGGACTGGCCTGCCCGCTGGCCCCCCGACCTACGGCGGTGGGATCCACGTCCTCGGCCGCGCAGAGGCTTGACAGCTTGCGCAGGCCTGTGGCTCTGGGCGGAACGTGGCGGGGTACCCCTTCGGTAGCCACGAAAGGGCCAAAAGCAGACTGCAGTGGGCGGGAGGTGGAAGCGAGGCCCAAGGATCTGGCCGTAGCCCTAGAATCCTTAAAGCGCTCGAGCGCGTTGTCTCCCTAGTCGCCAAACAGGCGACGGCCATCAAAGGGCATGTCCAAAAGCGTTGCTTGGACATCCCCTGAAAAGCCAGTGGACCTCAACCAGGCGTAGCGTCTCAGTGCTACTGACGTGGAAATCGTCCTGCCCAGTGAGTCGGCTGTGTCCTGCCCACACCAGATGGTGAACTTCGCTGCGTCTCTCCCTTCGGCAAAGGCACGGGAGAGCACGGCCCGGGCCTCCTCCGGGCACTGTGGCAGCACCTGCGCAACCGTATCCCACACCGAGTGGGAATAACGGCCCAATAGACATGCTGTGTTCACTGACCGCAGTCCCAAGCTGGAGGAAGAAAACATCTTCCCAAGGTGGTCCAGCTTCTTGGATTCCCTATCAGGTGGTGCGTTAGGGAAAGCGCCTTTGGATGTTGAGGCTTGGACTACCAAGCTCTCAGGAGTAGGATGGGAAGAGAGGAAAATGGGGTCGCCCGGGGCCGGGCAGTGGCGTCGGGCAATCATCCTGTCCACAGGAGCCAGTGTTGGGCTTGGACCAAGTGCCCAAAAGGATGTCCGTAAGTGCCTCATTGAAAGGTAGCGAGGGCTCAGAAGAGGCCGCTGCCGGTTGAAGCACCTGTGTCAGGAGGTTAGTCCTGACCGCCACTGTAGGAAGCTCGAGGTTTAGGGCCTCGGCTGCCCTACTCAACACCACTGTGTAAGATGCACCCTCCTCCGTGGCCACGGTAGGGGGAGATAGCATGCCAAGGTCTGGGGAGGTGTCCAGACCACTGGCCTCACCCAACTCCTCTCTCCAGTCCGGTTCCTCCAACTGGTCTGCAAGAGGCTCCACAGACCCCTCATAGTCCTCCTCACCCTCTCCTGTGAGCCACACAGGGCGGTAGGAAACATCAGGAGAGAACAGGGGTACAAAAGTACTAATCGGTGCCGGTCCTGACGTCTGGCGACGTCGGTCCGGCTCCATGTCCTCATCGAGGGAGAGGCTGGGGGTCGATGCCGGCTGGGGACACAACCGGCGGAGGCAGCGGGGGTGTCGTTACTGGATTCGGCGCCGGAGGTGTCACGAGATCGACCGGCTCCGATCCGGATCCAAGCCTGGATCCTTGGGGTCCTGCGGCGCCGAAGCCGCCATCGAATGCCTAGAGCCCACAACAGAGTCAGAGGGCGCGCCGGCAGGGACCAGCTACCCAAAGATGGAGTGCAAGGCTTCGTAAAAGCTTCAAAGCTGGGCAGGGGTCGCTCCGGCTCCCAGAAAGGGAGAGAAGGCCGGAGTCGACCCAACAGGCTCCGCAGGCGGAGCCGGACGACTATCTTCTGATTCCCGCGTCACGTCGGCAGACGGACAGGGAGAACATGAAGAGCGATGATGTTTCTTCGCCTTCTTCTTGTGCTTTGACTTACCCGAAGACAAAGACTTCGATGACGAGCGGTGGTGGTGGTGGTGGCTCCGCGACCGGACCCACCACCTCCCTCTCGACAGGGACCTCGAACAGCGCGGAGCGGACTGCCGGGCCTCGAGAAGCTTTCGGGACCGCTCCAGCAAAGACTTCGGGTTCATGGCCCGGCAGTTGGAGCACGACTTCGGGTCATGGTCGCGCTCCTGGCACCAAAGGCACACGAGGTGCGGGTCCATGACCGACATCAATTTGCGACAGGAGTCGCAAGCCTTGAAACCGGTCCGACGTGACATCCCTCCGAGCAGCAGAGTCGATCGACTCAAAAACGGTGTTGACAAAAGTCGCATAAACAGAGTCAAAAAGTGACTCGAGGTACAGCTCTCTCCGGATCTGCGCTGGCTGGCGCGGAAAAAGAAAACTGACGTCAGCGCGCGAGGGCGGCGTCTAAGTAGATACCGCGACATCATTCCGGCGACCACGACGCCAACGACGAACGCGGAGTCAACCAACGCCACCTATCGATGCGCAGAGGTACTGCTGAGAAAAAATTCTCCTGTTCCAGTCTGACGCCTGGGGGTAATTCTAAGGTGAAGAATCCATAACAAATTGTCTCTTTCAGTTAAGTACAATTTTACTTACCTGTACCAAGCCCTGAATGGTTCTAAAAATAAAATACAACAAAAGAAGTATTTTTATACAAACAATTAGTCTAAGTTCAGTCTTTGTGTGTGTGCCATCATTTCTAGCCTGAGTCTGATAAAGCCTTACTGCTCGCCCACACTACCACAACTAGAGTGTAAGGTATTATCTACTTGTACCTCTGTAAGCCTTTGAGGATCCACTGGACTCTGTGCACACTATACCTTACTTTGGTATAGTATATACAGAGCCAGCTTCCTAAACTAATTTATTTAGTGATTGTGTTGTGTAATAAAGGGACTTTTTTTTTATGAACACTGTGTGCTTCTTTTTCATCTAACCTACGCTATTGATTAAATGTGTTAAAACAAGCTGCTTTACACTCCAAGACAGGCCTGAAGGCTGCTCTCCACAGCTACCACTTTAAGAGCCTAAGGTTACCAAAGATAACTAAAATCACCATAAGGATTGACTGGATTAGAGCAAGGTGCATCATTCCCTTAAAGCACAAGTTACTAACTTGTGTAACGATATATCTGTAAGAGACAGTAGTTAGTGATAGATTCCTCACCTTAGAATATCCCCAGGCGTCAGGCTGGATCCGGAAAGTTTTGCGTAGCAGTACCCTTGCGCGTCGGTGGCGGCGTCGTGCGGCTCCGCGTCCGTCGTCGGCGTCGTGATCGCCGGGATGACGTCGCGGGCAGTACTTAGGCGCCGCCCCTGCGCGCTGACGTCAGTTCTGTACACGACTTTCCGCGCCAGGAACGCAGAGCCATGCAAGAAGCTGACACAGGTGTCTGAAAAATACTAGGGCCCTGAAAGGGATGTCCTTAACCCTAGAAATCAGTTCGCAGAACGGGGAGGATGGGTGGGGCGGTAAGGAATCTATCACTAACTACTGTCTCTTACAGATATATCGTTACACAAGTTAGTAACTTGTGCATCTGAAAGAGACACGTTAGTGATAGATTCCTCACCTTAGAATAGATACCCCAGCAATACCAACCCCGGTGGTGGGTCTGCGAACAAAGATCAGACAAGGAAGTCCTGGAGGACAGAACGGCCAAAGAAGCCGTCCCTCCGGACCTGACTGTCAAGGCAGTAATGCTTTGTAAACGTGTGCAGCGAGGCCCACGTAGCTGCCTGACAGATAACCGGCAGCGGAACACCGCGGCCCAAGGCCGTGGTAGCAGCCGTTGCCCTGGTGGAATGGGCACGCAGCCCAACAGGAGGCTCCTTCTTAGCCAAAGAATAGCAGGTCTTGATGCACAAGGTAACCCAGCGGGAGATGGTCCTCTTGTGCACCGCCCGACCTTTTTGGCGCCCACGTAGCCAACAAAGAGCTGGTCATCCACCCGGAAGTGGTTTGTGCGGTCAATATAGAAAGAGAGCGCACGTTTTGGGTCCAGACGGTGGAGCCTCTCTTCCTCTCTGGAAGGATGCGGAGGCGGAAAGAAGGTGGGCAAAGTGATGGTCTGCCCAATGTGGAAAGCAGTAACCACCTTTGGCAAGAAGGACGGACGCGTCCGAAGAACAACCTTGTCTGGATGAACAGACAGAAAGGGAGGTTTGCAAGATAGAGCCTGGAGCTCACTCACCCGCCGAGCGGAGGTGATGGCCACCAGAAAGGCTGTCTTCAGAGTCAGAAGACGAAGAGGACAGTTATGCAGAGGCTCAAAGGGAGCGCACATTAAAAAGGTAAGAACCAAGTTCAAGTCCCACTGAGGCATTACAAACGGAACAGGAGGGAAGAGGTGAGTAATGCCTTTTAAGAACCTGTTAACAACAGGGGACTTGAAAAGGGAGGGCTGATCAGGGAGCCTGAGGAAGGCCGAGATAGCACAAAGATAACCCTTGATGGTACCCAGGGCAGAACCCTGTTGGGCCGAGAGAGAAGGAACAGAAGGACCTCAGAAAGAGGGGCAGAAAGGGGATCCACAGCCTTTGCTGTGCACCATGCCACAAATTTGTCCCACCTGCAGGCGTATACCACCTTAGTGGAGGGACGCCTGGCTGCCAGAATCACATCACAAACTTCGGGAGGCAAGTCGAAAGGAATCAACTGCCGCCGCTCAATCTCCACGCAAGCAGGTGTAGACTGGACAGGTTCGGGTGGAGGACCGTCCCCTGCTGCTGCGACAGAAGATCCTCCCGAAGAGGCAGACGGATCGGGGGATCTATGCTCATATTGAGTAGCTCGGGATACCAAACTCTTCGAGCCCAGTCCGGAGCCACAAGAATGACTTGGGCCCGGTCGTGCCGAATCTTCTTCAACACTCTGGGTAGAAGTGGTATAGGCGGAAAGGCGTACAACAGACCGCAACTCCACTCGCGACGAAAAGCGTCGCCGAGCGAGTGCCGCCTTGGAAATTCCAACGCGCAGAACTGATGACATTGCGCGTTCTCTTCGGTGGCGAATAGATCTAACCAAGGCTCTCCCCACTGTAGAAAGAGTCCTTGCGCCACTTCCGAGTGAAGACGCCATTCGTGATCCATCATGCACCTGCGGCTGGGTTCGTCCGCCCTGGCGTTCAGAGAACCTGCCAGGTGTTGAACCATCAGGAACATGCCCTGATGTTCCAGCCATGTCCAGAGGCGCAGAGCCTCCTGACAAAGGGTCCAAGACCCCACCCCGCCCTGTTTGTTGCAGTACCACATGGCGGTGGTGTTGTCTGTGAACACCTGCACTACCTTCCCTTTGACAGAGGGAAGGAATGCCTTGAGTGCAAGCCGGATCGCCCGGAGCTCCAGAAGGTTGATATGGAGCCGGGACTCCGCCGGAGACCAGATGCCTCTGATCTCCGCCTCTCCCATGTGACCGCCCCATCCCAGAAGGGACGCGTCCGTCACAACTGTATGCTGTGGCTGGGGAAGGGAGAGGGATCTGCCCATGACCCATTGCCGGTTCGAGAGCCACCACTGCAACTGTTTTGCAGTCCCCTCCGAGATCTGGACGTGATCGGACAGGTTGCCCTGGTGCTGCGCCCACTGGAACTTCAGGTCCCACTGCAGAGCCCGCATATGCCATCTGGCATGATTGACCAGCAGGATGCAGGAGGCCATGAGGCCCAGCAGCCTCAGGGTCATCCGTACCGAAACCCAGGATAAAGGCCGAAAGATCGGAATCATAGCCTGAATATCCCGGACTCGCCGTTCGGGAGGATAGGCCCGAAACTGCGTCGTGTCCAGAACTGCTCCGATGAAAAGGAGCTGTGGAGAAGGAATTAGATGCGACTTCGGCACATTGATGGAGAACCCCAGCGAGTGCAGGAGTTCGGCCGTAGTCTGGAGGTGGGAGACGACTGCCTGGGACGAGCCCGCCTTCAGCAGCCAGTCGTGGAGGTAGGGGAAGACTGAAACCCCTGCCCGGCGCAGATGAGCTGCGACCACCGCCATCACTTTCGTGAACACCCGAGGGGCACTGGTAAGGCCAAAGGGGAGCACGGTGAACTGAAAATGCTCGGGGCCTACCGTGAACCGAAGGTAACGCCGGTGGGCCGGCAGGACGGGGATGTGGAAATACGCGTCCTGCAAGTCCAACGCTACCAACCAGTCTCCAGGGTCGAGGGCAGTCAAGACCTGAGCTAGGGTGAGCATCTTGAACTTCTCCTTCCGGAGGAAGCGATTGACGTTCCGGAGGTCCAAGATAGGACGCATGTCCTCCTTGTCCTTTTGGGCACCAGAAAGTAGTGGGAGTAGCAACCACACCCTACTTCTGGGGTCGGAACATGCTCGATGGCCCTCTTGGTCAAGAGGGCCGTGACTTCCTTCTGTAGAAGCACCAAGTGATCCCCTGACATGCGGTGGAATTGAGGTGGCATGGCTGGGGGGGTGGTCTCGAAGGGGAGGGAGTAGCCCCTTCGGACAATGTCCAAGACCCACCTGTCCGAGGTGATGGTGCGCCAGTGGGGAAGGTGATGGCGGACCCTGCCCCCTACTGGCGTGCCGTGCACCTGAAAGGAGGGACTAGGAGGGCTTGGAGGCCGCAGACGGGTTGGAGGTGGTGGCCTGACCCGCACGCTGGTTGCCCGATCCGCCACGGCGGAATCCACGTCCTCGGCCACGCGAAGACGCCTGCTGCGCGGGCCGGTGGCTGGGCTGCTGACGTGAAGGGGCGCCCCTACCGTGGCCACGATAGGGGCGAAAAGCAGAAGGCAGCGGAGGGCGTGTAGCAGAAAGGCCCAGGGACTTTGCAGTAGCCCGTGAGTCCTTAAAGCGCTCCAACGCATGGTCTGCTTTGGACCCAAAAAGACCGACTCCATCAAAGGGCATGTCCATGAGAGTATTCTGGACATCCCCTGAAAAACCAGTGGTTCTCAGCCAGGCGTGGCGCCGGAGCGCCACCGTCGTTGCAATCGACCTGCCCAGCGAGTCGGCGGTGTCAAGGCCACAACGGATAGTGTATTTGGCCGCATCCCTTCCTTCCGCAATGGCGCGGGAAAGCAGTGCCTGGACCTCCTCAGGGCACTGGGGCAAAACATCCGCCACCGAATCCCACAGGGAGTGGGTATATCGGCCCAAAAGACAAGCGGTGTTAACGGACCGCAAGCCAGCACTGGAGGAAGAAAAACCTTTCTTCCCAAACTGATCCAGGCGTTTGGATTCCCTATCCGGAGGAGCGGTAGGGAAGGCGGTTTGGGAAGCGGAGGCTTGGACAACCAAGCTCTCAGGAGTGGGGTGGACAGAAAGAAACAGGGGGTCGCCCGGAGCGGGGCGATGGCGTCGTGACACGTTCCGATCCACAGGAGCCCCTGTGTTGGGCTTGGACCAGGCGCCCAAAAGAACGTCAGTGAGGGCGTCGTTAAACGGCAGCACAGTCTCCGCAGAGGAGGCTGCCGGCTGAAGCACCTCTGTCAAGATGTTAGTCTTGACCGTCAAAGTAGGGAGCTGGAGACGTAAGGCCCCAGCAGCCCTACGCAACACCGTACCAAAATTGGCCCCCTCCTCCGTAGCCACGGGAGGAGACAGCATGCCAGTGTCAGGAGAAGTATCCAGACCACTGGCCTCCCCTAGACTCTCTGTCCAGTCCTCATCATACTGACAGTTGCGTGTCAGAGGGTCATCAGACCCCTCCCAGTCCTCCTGGTCCTCCTCTGGTTCAAAATAAGGAGGAGGAGGGACATTTGGGACCCAAGGTCCCATCGGCGCCGGAGCCGGCGTCGAGCGACGTCGCTCCGGGTCCATGTCCGGAGCCGGAAGGAACTGGGGGACGACGCCGCCCGGAGCCCAGGGCGGCGTCGAGAACGGCACCGGAGACATCGGCGCCGGCGGAGGTGTCGTGAGGTCGACCGGCGTCGATGGGGGTTGTGGAGCCGGGATCGAGGCCGGGGCCGAAGCCGGAGCCGGGATCGAGGCTGGAGGCTCGGGCGACGCCGGGGCCGGAGCCGCCGGCGGCGCCGGAGCAACCCCATCAGGGCCCGCGGGGCCCGAAGGCGCACCGGAGGGGCCTGAAGGCCCGAAGAGGCGGGCCATGGCCGACAGGAACTCCTGTACCTTGGCCGGATCCGCCCCCGAACCCGGGAAGGGCGGGTATGACGGGGGCGACTCCACAGGCAAGTCCGGGGCCGCGGGGGCGGGGACGGTGCCGGGAGGGGCCTCAGCCGAGTCGCGAGACCGGCGAGGCGAAGTCCGAGAGCGACGATGCTTCTTGGACTTCTTGTGCTTAGACTTACCGGACGAAGAAGTCGACGACCGGTGTGCACTCCGCGAGCGACCCCTGGACCTCTCACGCGACCGGGGCTTCCGCGGAGCCGAATGCCGGGCCTCGAGGAGCTTTCGAGACCGCTCTCGCAAAGCTTTCGGGTTGAGGGCCTGGCATTCGGGACAAGACTCGGTGACGTGGCCTCGGCCGAGGCAGAAGAGACACTCCCAATGCGGGTCGGTGACGGACATCATCCGCGCACAGGCGCCGCATCGCTTGAAGCCGGGCATCCCTACGACACCGTAAAGTTGGAAAAAAAAAAAAAAAAAACAGTGAAAAAATCACCAAAAAGTATGGTCAAAAATTGACCAGGGCACTGCTCTTCCCGGATCTGCACTTGCTGGCGCGGAAAAGAAGAACTGACGTCAGCGCGCAGGGGCGGCGCCTAAGTACTGCCCGCGACGTCATCCCGGCGATCACGACGCCGACGACGGACGCGGAGCCGCACGACGCCGCCTACCGACGCGCAAGGGTACTGCTACGCAAAACTTTCCGGATCCAGCCTGACGCCTGGGGATATTCTAAGGTGAGGAATCTATCACTAACGTGTCTCTTTCAGATCAACGCAACTGACCAACGAAGAGACCATCAGGCGGTTGACAGAAAATAACCAGAAAACGAGTGTGAAACTCCGCGATGAAGTGAAAGAAGAGCACACCAAAGACTATACAAAGGTAGTCAAAATAAAGGCCAACACATGGAAGGCCTCGAGACAACCAGTTTCAACCAACTGACGGAGATATCAGGCCAGCAAAGAATGCCTCCACAGGCGGCATACAAAGCCAAGGCTTCAGTATACCGCATGGCAAAAAGAATTACAGACTCAGAGCCTCAGGTAGAAGGAGCTTGCAAAAATAAAGAGGAAGTGAGAATTGGTATCACATCCCATGAAAAAGAGGAAAACCTTCAGGAAAAAGGGTGCGAAAAAAGGGAGAAGTCTCCTTGCCTTAAGACACTCATCCAGTGCCTCAAGACCCTCACGGGTGATGCAGCCGCGCCCTACGACACTGAACAACTGAACTGAGTGAGAGGAAACCAGTCCTCCAAGGGGTGGACATTTAATGCCTAAGTGAACACGTTGCAAAAGGAAAATCGACAATTAATAATGCCCATGGAATACAAGGTATTCCAGAAAGCAACAGCACTAGCACCAGGGGTGAAGCAGAGAAAAAAATAGCGAGGCTAGAGGTAAAGGCCTAGTTATAGTCCAATAAGGAACAAGAAGGATCAGTGGCAGGAAGTCATCCTGGCAATGCATAATGAGAGGAGAAATAAGAAGTGCAAGTCAACGCTGTTGTGAGACTTGCCGTTGACGTGGTAGTTGTCAGGCGGCAACATTTTTGACGGTAATACTGTCATTGTTGACTTCTTTTCAGCCAGGCTGGATTTTACTATTGATGGCTCTGAGGAGGATTTTTCAGGATGGAAAGCCAGGCTTAAAGGAGTGGTAAGTTCTGACCTTGTGGCTTCTGAGAAGATTTTTTCCCTCTGCTCTCTGTGAGAAGCCTCTCTCGAAGACACATTGGTGAGCCTTTTTTACAGCTTTCCTAGAGGCCTCTTGTGATCCCTGGCGTGATATCTCCCATTTCTTGGATATTTCCTTGGAGAGAGTGGAATCCTCTCTTCAAATTACAGATTTCCTTGACATTCATTTCTGCAGCCATAGTAACAGCCTCCCTTCCCTATCTGTAAGATCTATCACACTTTTTCTACCAAAACCCTTAAAGTCTTACCTTGTTGGCAGGATGAAGGTAGTAGATACACTCCTTGTGTGGATCTTTAGAGTGTAACCTCTTTTTCCACAGGTCCTACAGGATCTAAACAAGTCCTTTCCTAGATGGTACTGACATTTGGTCAGTCTCTGATGAATAGAAGAGTAAAGTTGTCTTTGGATTACCCAAATTTGATTACATTCTGAAGAACTTAGACGACAGGAAATGATTCAAGCATGTGAATCTATGAAAGATCCAAAATTGGAGAACTTTCGGTTACAGTCCGACACAGCTTGAAAGTTGTCTTGAGGCCCAAATCTGCACATTACGAGATAATTTTGAAGGAGAAATATTTTCTCGAGGGGAAAGTGTCAAAAGACAGCACTTAACGTTCCGAACCTGCGTTGGAATTCACTGATCTCCGTGTGCGTAGGTGGCACATATACAGGGGCTTGACGTCACATCTGAGGCATGAAGGAGCCACATGACGCCACCTACCGACATGCAAGGGAATTGCTCTCAAGTTTCCGGATCTAGTCTGGCGCTGGGAAAATTCACAAGGTGAAGAATTTGCAGTTAGAAGTCTCTATAGGAAATTCGCGTAACAGGGCTTTTGTTAATATGATTAACGTGTCACAGAGGGCCCTTTTGAGGAAATCTATCCTCAACTTGACACAGGGATCTTAAGGGTGCAAAAAGGTTGGAATCCAACTAATGAAGTAACATCACAGCCAGCAGAACAGCAGCTGGGAGCTCCTGACTGCCATGTACAACAAGGTAGAGGACTCCTGCAGATCAGAGAGTGGAAATGTGCACTTTAAATTCATAGTGGCTAACCAGTCTTGCATAGGGGGGATCTGAAAGGCGACAAATCCATCTTCAAAAACAGGTTCGCAAATTCCAATTGTAGAAAGGGGAGCTAGATCTCTACTCTCCTGGGCCCAGGTCACAGTTTCTTTCTGTACTCACAACTTCACTTAGGTCATCACAAAACACCTTTGGAATCAGTAAATACCATAATTTTAATAATGTAGATAGTATTTACTGGCATGTAAACTATGTCCCAAGGGTGGGATTTGAGTTAGCAAATCCCTTTGTGACGACTTTATACTTGTTATTAATGCATGATGGGTCCAAATGTAGAAGTAGGTGATCAGTCACAAATTAGGTCACAAACTTTATGCAGGTACTTCCCTGAAATAGGTTTGGAAGTTTACTTTTTATCAAGAGCATGAATAAATTCTGGAAATCTGCAGACAGATTCCTAAGAATACTCTTGAAATTTGGAGAGCTACTAAACAAAAATTCAAAATAAATAAATCAGAAAACAACTCTAAATGCATGTGTGCCTATGCAGGTACGTTCGACGTTTGAGACCAGAATTTTGTAAATCAGATATTATATTCTATTTAGTATTTATATAGCGCTTTTCCACCACCGATGTGACCCCGAAAAGCTGTCCAACACTAGTCTCTAATAGGCATGGGTGCACAAGTTACTAACTTGTGTAACGATATATCTGTAAGAGACAGTAGTTAGTGACAGATTCCTTACCTTAGAATATCCCCAGGCGTCAGGCTGGATCAGGAAAGTTTTTGCGTAGCATTACCCTTGCGCGTCGGTAGGCGGCGTCGTGCGGCTCCACGTCCGTCGTCGGCGTCGTGATCGCCGGGATGACGTCGCGGGCAGTACTTAGACGCCGCCCCTGCGCGCTGACGTCAGTTCTGTACACGACTTTCCGCGCCAGGAACGCAGAGCCATGCAAGAAGCTGACATAGGTGTCTGAAAAATACTAGGGCCCTGAAAGGGATGTCCTTAATTCTAGAAATCAGTTCGCAGAACGGGGAGGATGGGTGGGGCGGTAAGGAATCTGTCAACAACTACTGTCTCTTACAGATATATCGTTACACAAGTTAGTAACTTGTGCATCTGAAAGAGACACGTTAGTGACAGATTCCTTACCTTAGAATAGATACCCCAGCAATACCAACCCCGGTGGTGGGTCTGCGAACAAAGATCAGACAAGGAAGTCCCGGAGGACAGAACGGCCAAAGAAGCCGTCCCTCCGGACCTGACTGTCAAGGCAGTAATGCTTTGTAAACGTGTTCAGCGAGGCCCACGTAGCTGCCTGACAGATATCCTGTAGCGGAACACCACGGCCTAAAGCCGTGGTAGCAGCCGTTGCCCTGGTGGAATGGGCACGCAGCCCAACAGGAGGCTCCTTCTTAGCCAAAGAATAGCAGGCTTTGATACACAAGGTTACCCAGCGGGAGATGGTTCTCTTGTGCACCGCCCAACCTTTTGTGGCGCCCACGTAGCCAACAAAGAGCTGGTCATCCACCCGGAAGTGTTGTGTGCGGTTGATATAAAAAGAAAGCGCACGTTTTGGGTCCAGACGGTGGAGCCTCTCTTCCTCTCTGGAAGGATGAGGAGGCGGAAAGAAGGTGGGCAAAGTGATGGTCTGCCCAATGTGGAAGGCAGTAACCACCTTTGGCAAGAAGGACGGACGCGTCCTAAGAACAACCTTGTCTGGATGGACAGACAGAAAGGGAGGTTTGCATGAAAGAGCCTGGAGCTCACTAACCCGCCGAGCGGAGGTGATGGCCACCAGAAAGGCTGTCTTCAGAGTGAGAAGACGAAGAGGACAGTTATGTAGAGGCTCAAAGGGAGCGCACATAAGAAAGGTAAGAACCAAGTTTAAGTCCCACTGAGGCATTGCAAACGGAACAGGAGGGAAGAGGTGTGTAATGCCTTTTAGAAACCTGTTAACAACAGGGGACTTGAAAAGGGAGGGCTGATCAGGAAGCCGGAGGAAGGCTGAGATGGCACAAAGATAGCCCTTGATGGTACCCAGGGCAGAACCCTGTTGGGCCAGGGAAAGAAGGAACAGAAGAACCTCAGAAAGAGGGGCAGAAAGGGGATTCACAGCCTTTGCTGTGCACCATGCCACAAACTTGTTCCACCTGCAGGCGTATACCACCTTAGTGGAGGGACGCCTGGCTGCCAGAATCACATCACAAACTTCGGGAGGCAAGTCGAAAGGAATCAACTGCCGCCGCTCAAATCTCCACGCAAGCAGGTGGAGGCTTGACAGGTTCGGGTGGAGGACCGTCCCCTGCTGCTGCGACAGAAGATCCTCCCGAAGAGGCAGACGGATCGGGGGATCTACGCTCATACTGAGTAGCTCGGGATACCAAACTCTTCGAGCCCAGTCCGGAGCCACAAGAATGACTTGGGCCCGGTCGTGCCGAATCTTCTTCAACACTCTGGGTAGAAGTGGTATAGGCGGAAAGGCGTACAACAGACCGCAACTCCACTCGCGACGAAAAGCGTCGCCGAGCGAGTGCCGCCTTGGAAATTCCAACGCGCAGAACTGATGACATTGCGCGTTCTCTTTGGTGGCGAATAGATCTAACCAAGCCTCTCCCCACTGTAGAAAGAGTCCTTGCGCCACTTCCGAGTGAAGACGCCATTCGTGATCCATCATGCACCTGCGGCTGAGTTCGTCCGCCCTGGCGTTCAGGGAACCTGCCAGGTGTTGAACGATCAGGAACATGCCCTGATGTTCCAGCCATGTCCAGAGGCGCAGAGCCTCCTGACAAAGGGTCCACGACCCCACCCCGCCTTGTTTGTTGCAATACCACATGGCGGTGGTGTGGTCTGTGAACACCTGCACTACCTTCCCTTTGACAGAGGGAAGGAATGCCTTGAGTGCAAGTCGGATCGCCCGGAGCTCCAGAACGTTGATATGGAGCCGGGACTCCGCCCGGAGACCAGAGGCCTCTGATCTCCGCCTCTCCCATGTGACCGCCCCATCCCAGAAGGGACGCGTCCGTCACAACTGTGTGCTCTGGCTGGGGAAGGGAGAGGGATCTGCCCATGACCCATTGCCGGTTCGAGAGCCACCACTGCAACTGTTTTGCAGTCCCCTCCGAGAACTGGACGTGATCGGACAGGTTGCCCTGGTGCTGCGCCCACTGGAACTTCAGGTCCCACTGCAGAGCCCGCATATGCCATCTGGCATGATTGACCAGCAGGATGCAGGAGGCCCAGCAGCCTCAGGGTCATCCGTACCGAAACCCAGGATAAAGGCTGAAAGATGGGAATCTTAGCCTGAATATCCCGGACTCGCCGTTCGGGAGGATAGGCCCGAAACTGCGTCGTATCCAGTACTGCTCCGATGAAAAGGAGCTGTGGAGAAGGAATCAGATACGACTTCGGCACATTGATGGAGAACCCCAGCGAGTGCAGGAGTTCGGCCGTAGTCTGGAGGTGGGAGACGACTGCCTGGGACGAGCCCGCCTTCAGCAGCCAGTCGTCGAGGTAGGGGGAAGACTGAAACCCCTGCCCGGCGCAGATGAGCTGCTACCACCGCCATCACTTTCGTGAACACCCGAGGGGCGCTGGTAAGGCCAAAGGGAAGCACGGTGAACTGAAAGTGCTCGAGGCCTACCGTGAACCGCAGGTAACGCCGGTGGGCCGGCAGGACGGGGATGTGAAAATATGCGTCCTGCAAGTCCAACGCTACCATCCAGTCTCCAGGGTCGAGGGCAGTCAAGACCTGAGCTAGGGTGAGCATCTTGAACTTCTCCTTCCGGAGGAAGCTATTGACGTTCCGGAGGTCCAAGATAGGACACATGTCCTCCTTGTCCTTAGTGGGCACCAGAAAGTAGTGGGAATAACAACCACGCCCTACTTCTGGGGTCGGAACGCGCTCGATGGCCCCCTTGGCCAAGAGGGCCACAACTTCCTGTCGAAGAAGTACCAAATGGTCCCCCGACATGCGGTGGTGCTGAGGTGGCATGGCTGGGGTGGTAGTCTCGAAGGGGCGGGAGTAGCCCCTTCGGACAATGTCCAAAACCCACCTGTCCGATGTGATGGTGCGCCAGTGGGGAAGGTGATGGCGGACCCTGCCCCCCACTGGCGAGCTGTGGACCTGAAAGGATGGACTAGGAGGGCTTGGAGGCCGCGGACGGGGCGGAGGTGGTGGCCTGATGCGCACGCTGGTTACCCGACCCGCCTCGGCGGGAGCCACGTCCTCGGCCGCGCGAAGGCGCTTGCTGCGCGGGCCGGTGGCTGGGCAGTGGACGTGACTGGGCGCCCCTTCCGTGGCCACGAAAGGGGCGAAAAGCAGACTGCTGCGGAGGCCGCAAGGCGGAGAGGCCCAAGGACTTGGCCGTAGCCCGCGAGTCCTTAAAGCGCTCCAGCGCGCTGTCTGCCTTATTGCCAAAAAGGCGGATACCATCAAAGGGCATGTCCATAAGGGTGTTTTGGACATCGCCCGAGAAACCAGTGGTCCTCAGCCAGGCGTGACGGCGCAGCGCCACTGTCGTAGCAAGCGATCTGCCTAGCGAGTCAGCGGTATCTATGCCACATCGGATAGTGAACTTCGCTGCGTCCCTCCCGTCTGCAATAGCACGGGAGAGAAGTGCCTGGACCTCCTCAGGACACTTGAGCAGCACCTGCGCCACCGAATCCCACAGAGTGTGGGAGTAACGGCCCAAAAGGCAAGCGGTGTTCACAGACCGCAAGCCAGCACTGGAGGAAGAAAAAAAATCTTCCCAAATTGTTCCAGTTTTTTGGATTCCCTGTCCGGCGGAGCCGTAGGGAAGGCGCTCTGAGAGGCAGAGGCTTGGACAACCAAGCTCTTGGGGGTGGGGTGTTGGGAGAGGAACAGGGGGTCGGCCGGGGCCGGGCGATGGCGTCGGGCTACGTTCCTGTCCACAGGAGCCCCTGTGGTGGGCCTGGACCAGGTGCCCAAAAGAACGTCAGAAAGTGCGTCGTCGAACGGCAGCAGTGGCTCCGAAGAGGTAGCCGCCGGCTGAAGCACTTCCGTCAGGAGGTTAGTCCTGACAGCCACTGTAGGGAGCTCGAGGCACAAGGCCGCGGCCGCCCTACGCAACACCGTTGCATAACTTGCTCCCCCCTCCGTAGCCACGGAAGGAGGAGACAGCATGCCAAGGTCTGGAGAGGTGTCCAGGCCACTGGCATCACCCAGCTCCTCAGCCCAGTCCTGATAAGGCTCACATTGAGCTGTGAGAGGGTCTTCCGACCCCGCCCAGTCCTCCTCGTCCTCCAAAACAGGTGAAAAGTATGGAGGAGGGACATGAGGGAAGAAAGGTCCCATCGGCGTCGGAATCGGCGTCGGGCGACGTCGATCCGGCTCCGTGTCCGGTTCCGGGGAGAACCTGGGGACGGCGCCGCCCGGGGCCTCGGACGGCGCTGTGAACGGTACCGGTGAGGTCGGCGCCGGTGGAGGTGTTGTTAGGTCAACCGGCGTCGACCGGGATCCAGGCCTGGATCCGAGTGAGTCCTGCGGCGCCGGAGCCGCCGGGGCCGGAGCCGCCGGTGGTGGTGCCGAGGGAGGACTCCCACTGGGGCCCGCGGGGCCCGAAGGCGCACCGGGGTAACCCTTAGGCCCGAAGATGCGAGCCATGGCCGACAAGAAGTCTTGGATGTCGGCCGGAGTTGACGTCGAACCCGGAACAGGCGGGTAGGCCGGCGTCGGCTGTTCGGGTACCCCCGGAGCCGCGGGGGCGGTACCATCTGGACCCTCGGCCGAGTCGTGAGACCGGCGAGGGGAGGTCTTAGAGCGACGCTTCTTAGACCTCTTGTGCTTCGCCTTACCTGAAGACGAAGACTTCGACCCCGACGAATGACGACGGCTCCGCGACCGGCCCCTCAACCTCTCCCGGGACCTCGAGCGGCGCGGAGCCGAGTGCCGGGCCTCGAGAAGCTTTCGAGACCGCTCTCGCAAAGCCTTCGGGGCGAGGTACCGACACTCGGGGCGCGACTTGGGATCGTAGCCGCGCCCCAGGCAGAAGAGACACTCTCGGTGCGGATCCGTAATCGATATCATGCGATTATAGACCTCGCATGGCTTGAAGCCGGGCATCCCTACTGACACTTTGGAGTCGAAACGACTCGAAAACTTGGACAAAAAGTCTCAAAAAATACTCAGTCAAAAAATGACTGGGGCACTGCTCAATCCGGATCTGCGCTTACTGGCGCGGAAAAAGAAACAACTGACGCCAGCGCGCATGGGCGGCGTCTAAGTACTGGCCGCGACGTCATCCCGGCGATCACGACGCCGACGACGGACGCGGAGCCGCACGACGCCGCCTACCGACTCGCAGGGGTACTGCTACGCAAAACTTTCCGGATCCAGCCTGACGCCTGGGGATATTCTAAGGTAAGGAATCTGTCACTAACGTGTCTCTTTCAGATACAGTCATTTGTCGCTGCACAATCTCTATGCAAGTAGGTGTAGACTGCAGATTTAGGATGGAGGACCACGCCCTGTTGCTGAGATCCTGAGGGCCGGGCAAAGTGGCAATCTGATCGGCGGAAGGATGCTCATTCTTTGGAGTGCTGGGTACCACAAACTCTTGTCCCAATCCAGGGCCGATGACTTCAGGCCGGTAGTTTCTGCTCAACTTCTGAAACTCAGGACATGAGAATTAAAGACAGGAAGGCGTGCAGAAGCTCCTTGATCCATTCTAGCCAGAAAGTGTTATCCAAGTGCTGTTGCAGAAACTCTAAAATGCAAAATATACCTATAGCGATGGAGGGTGGTGAAAAGATCTAGCCAGAGTTACCCCACTATGGGGAAGATGCCTGCACCTATATGAAATGCAGATACTACTCATGAGCTAACTGGTGTCTGCTTAGTTAATTCGTTCTGACATTCAGAGACCATGCTAAGTGATTTACTATCAGAAAGATGTACTGGTGCTCCAAGCACCTCCAGACGCAGGACCCCCAGCCTGCCTTGCCTGTTGCAGTACCACATGGTGGTGGTGTTGTCTATGACAACCGGCATTAGCAGCCCCTTGATGGGCGAAAGAAACAATTGATGGACGGAATGCTGGACAATGCAAACATTCACCCTCAGTCACAAGGATCTGGGTTAAATCCATCATTCTTTTGCTCACCACACCATCCCAGTTTGGACCAAGCCATATGCAAATCAGTCTTGACCCTGTTCTTTGTGGGAACAGTCCAGCCCGAACTGCCAAGCCAGGTCCTCCCTGGACCGGAAACAAGCATCCTGGGACCGGTTTCAGGGCATCACCCTTCATCAGCCAGGCTAGCTTGAATCCAGTGGTGTAGTGAGCACCCTTCCCACTTAGGGCGACAAATGCAAAAGAAACAATTGATGGATGGAATGCTGGACAATGCAAACATTCACCGGTCCATCAATTGTTTCTGAACAGGGTCAAGACTGATTTGCATATGGCTGGGTCCAAACTGGGGTGGTGTGGTGAGCAAACTCGATGACTCATCAGTCATCGAGTTATGGGACTACCTGGATTCACGACCTCTGAAGATTGGCAGCGATCATCACTATCACGAATATTCAAGGGGGCACTGGTGAGGCCAAAGGGGAGCATGGCAATTCAAAAATGTTTCTGACCTACCTTGAACGATTAGTGATTCCTGTGGGTCTGCAGAGCGGATATATGGAAACATGTGTCCTGCAAGTCTTTGGACACCATGCAGTCATCCAGGTTCACAACAGCCAGGGTCTGGGCCAGCTTGAGCATTCTGAATTTTTCTATCCACAGGAACAAATTGAGGAGCGGAGGGTCCAGGACAGGCCAAAGCTGCCTGTACTTTTTCAGGACAAGGAAATCAGTTTTGTAATAACCCCCACCTCTTTCCAAGTATGGTGCTGTCTTAATGGCACCCTTGGAGGAAAACAGGAGCATCTCTCCTGCAGCAGGGGAGACAGATGCTGTTCCAAAATTCGTTTTGGAGTGCAAGTGATAGTGGGCGGGAAGGAGAAAAAAGGTATGGCATAACCCTTTTGAGGCATCTGTAAGACCTATCTGTCTGACGATATGGATCGACAAAACACAAGAAAATGTTGAATCATGACTTTTCTTTCTTCGACTTTGATTTACCAGTGGACTTAGAGCATGAAGTTGAACGGTCACAGGACTGGCCCCGGCACAGAGTCCGGTCCTACTACTTGGAGCAGCAGGTTGTGCATAGTCCTTAACAACTTTTTGTGTTTGGCCACATACAACTTTGCATTTCCTGGAGGAACAGCCTCCTAAATTTCTGTATAGGGACACAAATCCCCAAACTAATTTATCACAAATGATCAGCACTCACTGTACACTCCTTGCAAAAAAGATTGTACATTTCATATAATCCACATCACACAATGCACATACCCCATTCTAGTTTATTTCTATAAAAATATATTCCTTTATTAATATTCTTCTTTTTCATATATTTTTCTTCAATGTAGCCCATGTAGCCAACGCGTTTCGTCTCTTCCCAGGGCTGAGTGTCCTTATACCTGTGCTTAATGTGTATGTGGAAAACCTTCAGATGGCGCACAAGCTTGTTTTGTCCTTTATTTGTGTCTGTCAAATCAAACTCAAATCTTTATTCGATCAGGTTAAAAGTGATCATAAAAGCTCAATAAATACACAGTCTTAAAATTTTTCCATTAAAAAATAATTCATCAAAATCCCAATTTGCAACCCCCACACAATACAATCATTTCATATGTTAAAATGCTACCATTAAAATGTCACATGCTTAGCTCACAGATCTTCCCTTCCTCTTTCTTAAGCAGGCCCATAGGAATGTTGCTACCCGATAAACCAAGGGGTCCGGTAGCGATTTAAAAAAATATAATGCCACCCGACACTGTTTAAAATTCCTTTGTTTTAAAATTGGTATTAGGTAGTCTTTCCTTTCCTTTTCATAGAGCTTGCAGAATAAGACTAGGTGCAATTCTGATTGTAGTGAGAGGTTATCGCATGGGCACACACCTAGATCTGAGTATCTATATGTTTTATCGGGGTACCCTAGCATCAGCGGAATCATTTGCATGCGAAACCTCAATAATATATATCTGTGTTGGGGCCATGTGACATTTACTAAATAGGAAAACCCCCCCTCAAATAATTGCGGGTTTTGGAGGTATAAACGAACTACTTCCTTCTCTCTGGCTTTCTTTTCGCTTATACTCATACCTCAGTAAAAACATGTTGGTGACCTTTTGTTTAGAGACCTTTCTGCATGCCAGTGGGTCCTCAAACAATTCAGGGAGACCAATCTCCTGTAATACTGACTCCACATAGCTGAGCCATTTAGACCTTTTCCACTTGTCCATGCTTAAACAACTCTTGAATATTTTTTGAGTGAGAGGGACAGTATCTCTCCGCCAAACTGAGTGCCAAAGGAGAATTAGGGCTAGCTGTATTGAGTCTGTAATATAAGGCAAGCCCAATTCCAGGTGTAGAATGTAGTTCCATGAGAAGAGGGGGAGGCCTACGATAGATTTGAAAAATCTGTGCTCAATGATTTGCAAGAGTGTTGGCGCTGCCACACCCCACACACCCGCCCCATATGTCACTGCTGCCTTAACCTTCGCCTGGTAAATGTTTTTTTATTGGTAAAAGGGGTTTCGCGCCTAATTTCTGCGTGAAACGTTTGACTGCTGTAATGCCTCTCTCCATTACCAGCTTTCTTCCCTTCACCAACTTTGTCCATGATAGGTCTTTGTCAAAGAGGACCCCCAGATAAGGGAAGGAGTCCACCACCTCAATTTTATCAGCATCCGCATGCAGGAGCGGCACTTTATCTCTTTTTTCGCCCCCGCTATTATAACAAAGGACTTGGTCTGATTAACCTTCAAATGTAGTGAGTCCATAAAGGATACGTACGCGGTTATCAGACGTTGTAGCCCTAGCCCAGTTCTGGCAATTAACACCGCGTCATCCGCGTAAGCCAATATTGGGAGCGGATTTGAATCAAAGACCGGTGCGTCCTGGGTTGCCTCAATGAGTGCCTTCTCTACTCCGTTAGTGTATAGGGGAGAAGAGGAATGGGGCAAGGACGCAGCCCTGCCTCACACCCCTAGCAATTTTGAAGGGACGCGTGCACTCTCCGTCCTTACTGTAGCGGACTGTAGCCGCGGCATTTAGATACAGCTGTCTAATAAAGTCTAATATGGGTTGATCCACTCCCATCTCCTCCATTATTTCCCATAGCTTATCATGGACCACACAATCAAAAGCGGACGTCAGGTCCATGAAAGCCATGTATATTTTTCCGTCCTTCATTCTGGTGTATTTTTCTATGGTCAGTGCTAAATACAAGCGCTGATCCATGGTACCCCTACCGTGCTGGAATTCATACTGGGCCTGGATTAAGTTTGTATTTACCTTGGCCCAACCCTCTAACCTGGAGAGAAGGAGACGACCCATCAACTTTGATGTTGTATCCAGCAAGGATATCGGTCTATAGTTCTTAGGGTTTGCCCTGTCCCTTTTTTTATGAATTGGAACAATGACACCCTTTGACCATGAAGAAGGGGGACCTACCAGAGCAATACTATTCAGGACGTTAGTTAGAAGTGGTACCCATAGATCTGGATTTTCATAGAAGAAATCGACTGGGACGCCGTCCGGTCCTGGGGCTTTTCCCAGACTGCATGATTCTAGACCTATTTTGACCTCATTAAGTGAAAACGAGAGCAGTGCGTGACTCTTTCTCTGCATTCATAGGGGGTGTTATGATTCTGGGGTTTAAAGCAAAAATGTTCTCAAAGTAGGACACCCATGTTTCCTCATCAACATTTATGTCTGTGGAAGGGTCACTAAAACTTTTAAAATATGGGCCATTGACTAGCTGCCAAAAATCACGGCTATTTCCCGTCTGGGCTGCCTTATCCAGATCTGACCATAGATCCTCCTTAATGGTTTTTTCTCTTTTTGCTCTCGCCCTTTTATATGAAGCCCGCAATATTTTTATCTGTTCTGGAATTCTAGGCCTATTTTTTAGTCCCTGGATCAGTGCTTTCCTTGCTTTGGTGCATGGTGAGTCAAACCAGCCCCTGCCTTTTGCTTTCTGCTTCGCTTTTGTTCGAGTAAGGGCCAATTTTACCTTCTCTAAAATCTCGGAGAAAGCTGACACCACTTCCCCAGGTTCCGTTTCCAGATCTAAACATAGTAGTATATTATCTTGGGTGTTTATTAGGATCTCAGGAATCACCTTTAGTTTATCAATGTGGGCCCATTTCAATTGGACACCGTTTTTCCTTGCCACAATTGGAGCTTCAACTTGCCCATGGGTATATATGTTCCCTAAGGAAACTTTCAGCTCTATAGATAAGATGGCATGATCGCTGAAAACCGAAAAAGAGTTTCCCAAACTCAAGACCTTTTGGCCAAGGGGGGTTGTCAGAAGTATGTAGTCAATCGTTGACTCCACCCCGCTTCGGAGAAAGGTTCCCACTAAATGTTCTGTAGCGGGGTCTGAGTCGCAGATTACTTCCATGTTGAGGGAGGCTATCAACCTATTTAGGCAATTCCCATACTCATTGTGTCTAAAGTGGTGTAATGGGTTTCCCCCCATATCCTCTATTCCGCATATAGGCAGTGCATTATAACTACAGGGGTGTATATTGAAATCCCCCATCCAAATAATGTTGACATCTGTATTCTTTATGTGGGGTGCGATGTTTTCTATTGCCTTACTGACCTCCCGCACAACTAAATGCATATTAGGGCCAAATCTGTTGTTGTAAACATTGATTAGTAACCAGATCCCTTCATGTTGTACCTCCATCAAAAGAATGTGGAAATTTGGGTTTGTATAGTCGCACTTTTACCAGAGTGTCATTGCGGATTAGTGTCAAAATGCCCCCCTTGGCCTTCCCTGAAGTGGTTGGCATTGCTTCGGTTTGAAAAGTGCGATATCCATTTATGAACACTGGTTCCACAGCCCACGTTTGCTGGAAACATACCATATCGTTTTCTTGCCACACGTTCAACCAGTTGGTGTCACTCATTTTAGGGATAATACCAGCCACATTCCATGAGGCTAATTTTAGGCCATACTTTTTGGACCCCTGTACAATGATGGATGACTCAGTCCCCTCAGCAAGATCTGAGGCCGAGACGGGCTGATTTTCGTCCATTAACACCACTGGCTGTAGTCAGTCACAGGCTTCTATATCAGACAGGGGTGCAAATCTGTTTTCCAGTCTTAAATCTGTGATCCCAAAAGGCCCCCTTAATGGACCCTGTAGCTGTCCCTCCCTGTGGTGAGAGTGGCCGCCTAGAAGCTGTGGATAGTGAGGTCTGTAGAAAAAACCAAGTGGGAGTACAATAATATGTGAAGAACCCAAATCATTACCTAGGTTCTCTAAAAGAAATCTAACCACAGATTCATTTATAAAAGTTAGAACCACACAATCTCCCCACAGTTCTTTCCATGCGGAGCCTACCCAAGAAACTCTTCTGGCCATGTTCATTTGTCTTGGTAGGTTCCTACCTAAGCCACCCCCCCTATTCAGATTCAAATTCTGAGTTGGCCAATGCAGAGCCTTGGACATTAGTTGGGTTGTGGATTCAACCTGACCCTCCCATAGTGGAGGCACGTTACCCAATACCAGGACCAGAGGGGCAGCGGCGGGGGGGGGGGAGGTGTAATGTCTGGTTCCATGTCGGCGCTGACCCTGGGACTGGTCTCCCGCCATCCCAGTAAACCTCTTTATTGCCCTTCCCCAGGAGAGTCAATCCGTGGTCATTTATTGCCCTATTGTCCATATTCTGGTTTGCTTTATCTACCCGATTGCTGGAATCATTACTGGAAGGTTGGCTTTGATAACTTTGAGGATCTGCTGTTGCTGGGCCAGCTGTGGCGCTGCACATTGTGGGAGTACTAGACTCAATGTTGGTACATATAGAACAGGCAGTGCTATTTTGGGGTACAGTCCCAGTCTTAGATGACTTGGTGGCCGGGTCAGGTCTGCATGTGACTAGATGATTTTGAGGCTCTCTGCCAATCGATGAGCTCGTCGTGGGGCTCGCCTTTACTATTAGTGCCTCTACTGCATGAAAGTTATTCTTAGCCTGCATATCAAGGCCCATTAATTTCTCTTCGATCTGACTTAGTCTCTGCAGAATAGGGTTCAACATAGTAGAGACCAAGGTTTCAAGTCTCTGCCACGAGGTCTCGTTTAGCGAGAGGCATGGAGTCAGGGTCGGTGCGTCCGTGCAGACTGAACCACATAGGTCTTGCCCTATTATATCACTCCTCCCGTTAATATTTGATCTTCGCACCTTTGCTGATTTCGACCTCTGCGGCCCCCGGCCCCTCTTCCTCTTTACGGAAGGGTCAGAGATGGTCCCCAAAGTTTTTTTTATACTTGCGGTTGTAGCCCTGGTGGATACTCTGTGTGGGGCAAGGCAGTACAGGTTCAAGGGGTATAGATCCCGTAAATATTTTGGCGTCTGCCTCATTTTCTTTATCTAGTGCCACAAGTTGTTCAGTAGTATTGCATATAGATGTGGCCCCCAGAGAAATCCTTTTCTGGAGAGAAGGCTCCAGAGATAGGCGTCGCTCTGTCCTTTCAATCTCATGAGCGAGAACAGACGTAGTCCTTGTTAGAAATTGGTCAAGTGTCCCCACAATACTACCTCCTGTTTGGGCACTCAGTCCCTCTCGTTTACTCATCTTGATGTAGGACCCCCAGTGCTGATGTAGAGCAATACAATAATGCCAGGGGTGCTCAACTGTAGTTGAAAAACAATTGCACTTTTACCTTATGCAGGCACCGATCTCAGAGGGGGGGCCCAGCCCAGCCTCTTCCGGGCTCAGACGGGCGTGGACGGGCCTGCCCTTGGCCCGGGCCAGCGCCCTGATTTAAGTAGCGCGACCGCGCGCTAGGGCTGCTGGAACTTGGAGGCTGGAAGGCAGAAGGCTGAGTATCACGGGAGCACCAAAACCGGATCCCAGGCGGCTACACGCGCCGCGGGTCAGCGCCCTGGTTTAGGTAGCGCGACCGCGCGCTAGGGCTGCTGGAACTTGGAGGCTGGAAGGCAGAAGGCTGAGTATCACAGGAGTACCAAAACTGGATCCCAGATGGCTACACGCGCCGCGGGTCAGCACCCTGGTTTAAGTAGTGCGACCGCGCGCTAGGGCTGCTGGAACTTGGAGGCTGGAAGGCAGAAGGCTGAGTATTACGGGAGCACCAAAACCGGATCCCAGGCGGCTACCTGTCTGTCCTATTCCTATGGTCAAATCGAAAAAGCGGTCATCAGTGAATCCTGTTCATGCCCAGGTGGGCATCAGAACCTAGGTCCTTATTTCTTGCAACCAACGCAGTGTATCAAGCACCAATTCTTGAAAAAAAGCTGCAAGAGGTACCTACGCCTAATCACACTTCTGCACACAACTGCCACCCAACATTCTGAGCCACTTGCATCGGGGTTTGATCCCCCCTCTCAACCAGCCCTCCCTCCCTCCATGCTATGCCGGATTCAAACAGTACCTTTGGACTGGAGATTTGGCAACCACAGAGAGCTTTTGTTCAAGTTTATCTGACAATGTACTTGACCCTTTCAAATCGGCTATTCATTATCCCCGACTGGAACGCCAACACAACATGAGGCATCTGAGACAATGCTCAGTAGTTGAGACAGCATGGTTCTGCCCACATATTTGAAGTTGAAAAGTACTCTTGATCTAAGCTCAACTTTAAAAGAAGGTTTGGCTTATTTATGGACACCAAATCTTTCGCTGATTTTATAACATGCATGGTTCTTTATATCTTAACTGTATTGCCTTTTTGTTAGGTGTGGCACACATTTCATAGTACTTTGTGTGAGGAAAGATGTATTGCATAGGCCAATAGTGACTTCATTCCCAAACAAGTTCACCTTTGTGGATCTGACTGTGTAGGCCTTGTGGAAGCAGAGCCACAATTTGTTTCAAGACTGTTCTATCTATCCCAAATCCTAGCATTATATTATACCCACTCCAGTCCCATTAAGAACTGAAGTCAACAAAAGTGAAATTCGGAATTATATTAAAAATAAATTCCACTGCAGACGAAACATTTTTTTACATCATTCACAATGTTTTTTTTTTTTTTGTTTTTTTTTTTTAAAGACGTTTGCACCAAGCATTTGGTAATAAATACTCAAAATCACCTACAGATTTAAAAATAGTGTGGCATAATAGTGCAACAGCCGCAAAACACATTAAGAGTAATGCAGGCTTCTCAAGAGAAACAATGTTATTAGTGGTCTTGTAAAGACAAACAAGTTACTTACCTTCGGTAATGCATTATCTGGTAGAGACTGTCTGGTTGCAGATTCCTTATCTTTGGGATCCAGCATGATGCCTGGAAAATTCGAAGGTAAGGAATCTGCAGCTGGAAGTCTCTATCAGATATTCTAGAACTGCATTGGGGTTTAGCATGTCTAAAAGAAAGGAGAGGCCTTGATCACATCCCTAACTCTGAACTATAAACCTAACTTTGATCCTCAAATCAGTGCAAATGAAGAGATTGAGATCAGCATTTGAACAAGTAGGATACCAGGTGACAGAGTGGCTAAGGGATGTGATGTATATGGGGCGATCATGGCAAAGTAGAGGCAATTGGGCATTTGCACAGGCCTCTGCTTCTTCTATGTGTAGGGCCCTGCCTTCAGCTTCTGCTCAATATTCTCTTGGCTCCATGACATGCATGTGGGGGAGATTTTGCTTTCCAGTTTATGGTGATTGCATGCTTGGCTATGACCAGGTCAAGGTCGAGAAAGCAAGCAGCTACTTTATTCTATTTGAGTCTTCTATATACCCTGGGCACAAGTTTTCCAGTGGTGGAAACAAGGTTATTTATTGTCTTAGACAAGTAGATTTTCAAGGAGGGTCCTAGTATTTAACATTTATATTACAAATACATTTGGCCGACACTAAAATCAAAACTTTCAACATAGTCGAATACTGCATCAATATAGCCTCTAAATATTGCAACTCTAAAAACGGCTTAATAGTTTCCGCTGATGGAACTGAAACTTGACGCTGCCCATCTACTGATCCACACCCACCACAGAAAGCAGAGGCCAGCCAGGTAAAAAAAAAAAAACCCTAGTGATAGCCATCAACTGGTCAAAACTTACCAATCTGAAGCAAGGAATTTTCAATTTTCCAGATGGATGATAATTCTTTCCAGATCACAAACATAAGAGACCTCGTCTCGCACCTAGACCCTCAACAACAGCACAAGGAGTGAATCTCTATGAGGATTCCAACATGTTTAAGTTTTTAAGCATAAAGGCAAACTATCTCAAACAAAATTCATGAACCACTAAACTAAGCAGCTGATCACCGGGCAGAGAAGGCACTATAACTTAACTCCAGCTCTGAGAATTCCACTGGCTACATACCACCACTAGTTCACTGTACCAACAGTTAAGGCGATCAACACGAAGAGACAAGATTAAGTGGCAGGGAAACTCATTATGTTGATACAAAACGTTTAGATGGTCCAAATGGGATGCAAAAAACAAAATCCACAAAAGTAAAGGATAAAAGAAGCTCACTTCTGCAACATCCCTACACTTTGAAACAACCTGTTGGACCACAGACTTAGTTTAACCTTAATAAAAATTGATTTAGCCTTATTGGCAACTATGGCTTAGTACGTACTGGGACTGGTGAGCAGACTCCTACCACCAGTGATATTTAAGGAGCAGAACATTGACCATTTCCACTTATCTATCCAATAATTCAGAAAGAGCTGCAGATGTATTTCCACAACTAAACTCCTTCCACCATACCTCATTCTAAAATTGTCAGCACCCACACCAGAATGCCAGTTGTAACCAATGTGCAAACCCCTTAGCTATGTAATGCACTCCACTACCTCCGAGGGTTTGATCTGGGCTACAAAAATACCTTACAGCTTCAAAAGCCCAATATTCTGAGTGCATATTGGCATGTTTTTCACACTGCCCAAACATTTAAAGAACAGAGTAACATGATGCCAGTGATGCAGAACCTGCCATCTGCTGCAATTCTCAAATATGTGCGGGCAGTTACCTATTTCTAGACCACATGAAGAGAAATACTTCAGAAGCAGTGCCATTTCACACACTTTGCTTTGGAACATCATGCAACCTGCAGCTTATTAGCTCCCTAACTAGCTATGCATCCTGTCACAATTCTTAGCAGATACAGTGTAACTGGATTAAGGAGGATAGTTGCCATTACCCAGAACCCATTCAGCCCTGTCTGAGGGGTTGATATGTTAGTCCTCTACCCACAAGAAAACCATAAAGTACTACTGGCTCCTACTCTTCCTGGGTTTCACCAGAACCCCATCATGCCAGTTCAACTTTAAAAGTATGAAGGAGCATAGCACAGATTTTCAGCACCTACTAACATTGTATGTATGTGGTATTTCTTTAGCGCAAACCTAACAAAACGACAGTAGAGCACTACTGATTCTCAAGCAGTTTAAGGGGAATTTGATAATGCAGAACATCATACTTTCAGCAGTGTTATAACATAAAATGAAGGGAAACCCACCTGCAGAAAATGAAGCGGGCCCCCGAGTGTCCCATATCTTACAAATGTTCATTTACCTTGGGCAAAATGGGACCCTTCTGAATGGGTCTCCCCCTCCCCCCCCTTACAATGCCGCAGGGGCCTGTGTTACACCGCTGCCTTTCTGGTGATGCAAATAACATGGTGGCAGTGAATGACTTTGCACACATACTTGGGTACAACCTCAAAGGACATGTATGGTTAGGTATACTTTCATAGGGGTGCAAAAGTTGCATAATACAAGCAGCGTACTGAAAGGTGCGATAAGATGACATGAACATGTAAACATACCACATCGGCATTAAAAACTGGACTTCAGTGTATAGTCATACCTCGGGGGTTTCTGGACCCTGATGAGTATTTTCCAATGGTCGCTTGTTCCGAGTAGTAATGTTGTTGCTAATGCCTGGCTCCAAGGTCATACGGCGTGATGAGATGGCCTGAATTTGACTAGGAAGCATAGTGCCTCTGCGCAATGTCTCATTGGGGTCACCAGTCTTCATCTCCTCATCTGTAATTTTGAATGAAGCAACGGTTGTCTAAGGAAAAGAAACAGGGGTTAATGTTCATGCACCAGCCATAGCAGTTTTACTCTCAATTACTAGTAGGTTGACTGAATTATGGAAAATGCAGCACTGCGCTACTTTAGGTTGTCTGTGGTCTGAATACAGGAGAATAGATATGGAAGGATCGGTAAAAATACTTAAAACATTCAGTTTTCTGCGAGCTCCCCTTCATGGTGCACAGATTATAATGCTGAAGTTACCAGTTCTCCTTCCACTACAAAGTAACTACTGATTATTTAACTAGGTGTGTTAAATTTAGTATCTTCATTTAAAGTTCTTAACCATATCAAACATTTGTTATATAAAAATAACTGATCCAGAGCATGTTTTCTCTTCAACTAACTAGCATAGTTAAAGGATGTTGGGTATCTTCGATTTCTTTGCTTCTTTATATGCTTTTGTCTACTCATCCATACACGAGTGGGTGATGTCACAAACGAACAAGTTACTAACTGCAGATTCCTTACCATAGAGTATCTTCCCCAGAGTGGATGCAGAGG
This sequence comes from Calotriton arnoldi, assembly GCA_963921515.1. Classification (NCBI taxonomy): domain Eukaryota; kingdom Metazoa; phylum Chordata; class Amphibia; order Caudata; family Salamandridae; genus Calotriton; species Calotriton arnoldi. The sequence continues at coordinate 102,035 of CAWUFW010000943.1, forward strand.
AATTAGCAGTGCTCCTGCGCATCTCTAAGTGTAGTTGTGTGGCTCCACGCTGACTCCATACCACCTTGGAAATTACAGCAGAGCCATGTAAGCACCACTTTTGCATGTTAGCATTTTCCCTTTTATTTTCCCTTTGTGTGCCTTCAGACTCAAAGCACAAACGATTGTTAACAGTGTGCTGTACTATGTTGGGACCTTATGTAAAGAGAACATTCCACAGAACAGAGGTTGGAGGGCAGTAAGGAATCTGCTATTGGAGTACTTACTGGAAAGATCATTAGCAGTGGTAAGTAACCTGTTCTTCTAATGGATATAATGGAACTGCAGATTCCTCACTGAGGGGAAATGAGTTGTATTACGCGGTGTGGTTGTGCAACCTCACCATGATTTAATACACTTACCAACCCCCTTAGGATCCCTAGGTTTCGTTTGTCAAAGTTTCAGCTCCACTCTGGGTAGCTGCGTCTCTGAGCAGCAAGGCTTACACAAAAGAACAAGTATAAATCATTTAAACAGCACCAAAACAATTGAAGAAATAGACATGACACTCGAAATCCTATACCTATTTACAAAAATACTTTTTTTCATAAGAATTTAGACGCCAAAACAATAAAGATATATAATTTACAAGTAATAAACCAAACCGTGAAGATGCATTGGCAAATTCAACCAATTTGACACTTCGAAAACTCCGGCGGGGTGGGAGGGGGAGCGCGTTTGGACGGGCACAGTAGGGTACTCAAAAACAGTTACCTGCACTGAATAGAAGCAGTAGTGTTCAAGCAGTTCGACATTTTATCCGCGTTGCAATGGATTCCTAGGAAGTGGTCCTGATGCAAGGGACAAAGGATGCTGAAGATGCTCCAAGGATGCAACACGGTCGACGGGGCTTCCTACAGGCACTCCTCGGTCCACAGAGATGGTGCAGGAGTTCTGGTTGCAGGGTCGATGTCCCACAAGGTCCTCTCCGGTCTGGCCAAAGTCCAGTCACTACTAGACTACCTCCCCCAGTGTTGCAGTCACAGGCCAATCCTTGTAAAGGTGGTAGCGGCTTGAAGACTTTGGGCTACCAACTGGCTCAAGCAGGCTACTTCAGTTGTTGTGTCCCTCTGCTGCAAACAGGAGGCCATATGGCTGGTCCTTAGAGTTTCTTGGCTTTGCTAGATTCTGGAGATAGCTTCTCCTTGTGCAGGGCATGGTGGGCATAGTCACTCTGTTCGCTAGTCAGCAGGTGCAGTCCTCGACGGTACAGACTCTTTGATAGTCCATTGGTGCAGCAGATCAGCTCTTCTCTGGTCCTCCTCCCAGGTCAGTTTAGGTCTGAGGTTGGGGTGCCCTCTTTATGCTTGGAAAAGGCCCCCAGGACAGGATGTGGTTGGTAGCCAAAGGGCTACCAGGTTCCCTCCCACCTGGTGACCACTTCCTGTGGAGTTTGGCATGTAGATATATCAAAATGCACCATTCTGCCCACTCCCAAAATGACGAGACCCCCGCTCTCGTTGTGTCGTCCTCACTAGTCCACCACTGAGGAAACCGGTTTGGCAACTGGTTTTCCATCTCTGGTCGCCAGGCCAGCCTTTCTGCCTAAACAATGGGGCAGTCCTCCACCCTAGTGTTACACATTTGCCCTTCAAAGGTGGCTTCCGTTTGAGGTCTGCCTTTTGGGGCTAACACCCAAGTGGCTAACTGCAGGTGGGAGGAAATACCTCATCGACCTGCAATCTCATTATTGCCGCCCTTCCAGAGAATCGTTGGCACGTCTCTCCAGGAGAGTAGAAAGCCAGCTCGTGGAAGAAGTTGGCTCCATGTGTGCTCAGAAAGTCACAGTTTTACAGGCAACAAAGCGGCAGCTAGGTAAAAGCTGCACACTGCAACAAGTTACATTAATTTCGACTTGAGATTCAAGTCGAGCTCAATGTAACAAGTTTTTTGATACCTTGGTGTGTCTACTTTGGTCACAGCGTTCAGGAGTTAACACAGCTGATCAGCATGTAATCCTGAACTTGCCAACTGGTCGACCAAGCCTTTCCACAGTAAAAATTGCAGTTTTGCACTTTTACTGTCAGAACATGTAAACTACTTGTCATGCCTGTGTCATATGCTGCACCCTTCCTTAGGACTCGGAACTCACATGCACAAGGGGATAAAGGACATTGAAAAAGAGGTGACAGATCATTGGAACAAAGGCAATAGATTCAAGGAGAGCAGATTAAGCAGTCCTCGATATGGAACTCTACAGATCTAGCACACTTGCCATGTAAGAGCAAAGTGTCGCCATTGTTCAGGTAAAGTAGGAATACCTGGAAAATCAGTCAAGCACAAACATTCAGATTTGAGCAGTACCAAGGGGGGGCAAGGGTAAAGATATCAAAAACTACATGCAGTGCTTCTTCTTAGTTATTAAGCAAGAACTTGGTGACAACTCTGTTAAGACTGGACAAACTACAAAGCGCAGCCAAGAGCAACAACTCCAAATGCTTTCCAGACATATTGATGAGGTTTCATTACTTTGAGGACAAAGATTCTAATGTCTACGCTCACAGGGGGAGGGGATCTTTCAGACCACTGGTATCCAAATACACATTTACCTGGACTAGCCTATTTTAATGCTCCAAAACAGAAATCTTTGACAGACTGCATCAGATGTGAAAATGTATGTTATTTGGGTTGGGGGCACAGATTCAGAATCTGTGTGGAAAGGGTCACAATACATAAACCATTTAAGAAGGCATGTCAAATCCTGGACTTACTGGAAGAAGGGACCTCAGAGGACAACATAGGAAGGATCACTATACCAGAGTGAAAGTTAGGATGGCGGAGTCCAGGCACAGCACAGGAAGGGAGGCTCTTCAGCAAAGAAATGGAAAGGATGGAAGCCCTGGGGAGAATTGGGTATTTGACCAGCAAAGAAGACCATCAAAGTGCAAGCTTGGACATGGAGAATTGAACAAGGCTCAACTTATATAAGGCCACAATGCAGCACAACTACAGAAATCATAAATGATACTGATGTTACATGTCCTTTAAACAAGCATTTGTAATGCAATAGGTCTCGCATTACTAAAAGTTCAAGCTATTGGTGTTGCATTATTATTAGCAACCCCAATAGCTCAAACTTTAAGTAATGCGAGACCTATTGCATTGTAAATGCTTGTTTAATGCCAACTGCTTAAATGATGCTGTAGAAAAACAACGTAAACAAGATAGTAATAACCATGAAAAAGCCATAACTGTAAGCAACTGGGATTTTGGTCTCAGAAGTTGAGGTGTCCACAATTCCATATATCACTCACTGGATCAGGCTGAAACAAAGCCTGAGTAGTGAGCCAACTGAAACGTCTACACAGTAAGCTGTAACACAAAGACATAAGGACATTTTAAGTTCTACGACAGTTTCAGGAGTCAGCAGCCAATTGAAAACATTAATGCAAATATGCAAAGAAAACTTACAATCCAGCACCTGGCCTTCAGTAGCACGAACAGGAAGGAGAAGCGAGTGCCAGACAGGACTTGTAGTGTTTTAGAAAGAAAATTCTGAAAGGAACGGGGAGTGGTGGGGGTCTGGAGGAAGTGAAAGGCATGGTCACCCATCAGAAGAAACAAAGAATTTGACATGAGTATGTCAGCTAGGGCTTCATTTACATGAGGCTGTTGCAAAAGTGTCTGTCAACAGAGCAAGCAAACATCTCTTCCGAGCAAGCCAAACTCCACAAATAAAACATTAATCTGGAGCATTTTAGAAGGAACTGTTAAGAGAAGCACAAAGTTTAGGCCAGTTATTAGATTGTTGATCAAGCTAGAATATACTGTACACATGTGATACTGCTAAACGTTAAGAATTGAGAGACAGCACCTTATTCTAGTGCTTCTGACACCAGAGACTTACTCGCTGACTGACGGAGTTTCATACTTTACTGGATTTTACATCCTGTGAAACAAAGCAAAGCTGTAAAGGGTTTTACCCGTGTCTATGCTGTACTTCCCCTATGTGAGGGTTGACTGCACTTCTGCTGACTGTGTTACAGCTGTACCTGTACACCACACTTCAGTGTAACTACAGGCTTTGCTAATGCTCGATATTTGATTCCCCCGGGAGCAAGAGTGTAGCGTAGTGAAGCGGAGCTGTGGAATAGTTTTCCCTCGACACAAATGAAATCCTTTTATTGCACTAAGTAAGGCAGGTCATGCTGCTCTCTGGAAACCTGCTGATAGCATCTTGTTAGGCGGCAACGAGCTAAACGGGCTGCAATGTTTACTGCCAGCCCTGCTGCAAATGCTTTTCATCTGAAGCAATCGGGTTGCATACACAGGTCTAACTGCTGCATTCAGAGAGGAGGGATCAGTTTGCCCACTTGACATTGGTATGAAGGAGTTCTTCCCCCTACGTTCTGAAGGGAGAGAGGCGGGGACAGGACGCACACGCACCGGGGAGGAATTTGAAAAAGCGTGGCCGGGACCCATCAAGGCTGAATGGGAAGAGGTGAGGAGGGAGGTGTGTTTACAGACGGGCCGTGAGAAATGGTTTGTTATGGGAGGATGAATGACATTCCTCGGATAGAGCCACCTTCAGCTCAGAGTGTGGTGCGAGACATTACAACACACGCAGACAGCGGTGCGCGCGATCGGTGCTTCCCTGTTGCAGCAGCTCAAGCACAAGGGTTAAATGTATCCAAGGATTTCCTGCTGCTTACACGCACAGCGGAGCTCCGCTCTACTATGTGTCATGTGGGCTAAAATGTTCTGAGGCAGCGGCATTTGAGAATCCTGCACTGTGCTCATTCGAAACCACGCTGCCAGCGTACGGTATAGGGAGATCCTTGTTTTGTCAAAGCTACTTTGGTGGTCTCTGGCATAATAATTTATGTCCCTTGATAACTGGAGTCATACTTCCGTGTCCTCCCTTATTGCCGCTGAGTTTACTTGTGCCCACAGGGAAGGAGGGGCCATCATGCGCTGTGCGAGGAGGAGGATGGCCAACAAAAACAATCCCTTAGTGGAATCGCCTCAGCTGAAACAAGTACCCAGAGGAGGGACAGTTGAGAGGAATGGACCAATAGAAGGCCAGCATTGTGGATTGGCACAACAAAAAAACAAAGGCAATTGGTGGGTTTGCCACTGCCCATAGAAGAGGATACAACAGGTCGATCAGGCTCGACCTAAAAAGGAACAAAGAGGATGGAGGAATGAGTGTGTTAGGTGGCCAGGGAGAAGTTGTGAGAAATAAGTGCCAAAACCATGATTGGGAGGAGAGGAAGAGACTCCCTTTTTGGTTTCACAAGCCCACGATAAAGAGGAAAGAATGGAAATCAAGAGAGCATCTGGAGAATGACAGATCAGGTTGACATGTAAACCCAGACTAAAATTTGTTCAGTTTTAGAACTGCGAGTTCCAACCAAGGGAGTTATCTTGAGTGAGAGGTGAAGTAGAAATAAATGGGAGTGTTGACTGATCTTTCTCGGGGAGGGGAGTATTGTGGAAGTTATTAGATGACTGGGAGGGGGGTATAATCAGGAGAGTCATGCTGTGTGAGGAAGCCACAAACCAATAGAAGATGATTCAGGAGACAGGACAACAGGGTGGAAACTAAAGGATCAACTGCTTAAAAATCAATTATTACTACAGATTAGGAATAATACCTGTATCATGAGACAAGAGGTAATAAGAAGTTACGTGGGATGCACTCAAGACGGTAATTACAGGCTATCACAGAAGCAGCTAGGCTGAAGAGACAGAGCACTGTTGATGTCGATGAGATATGAGCTACTAACACCGGAAGAAAAACCAGATGGCATTGTCCATCGTGGAATGTCACCAACATGGGGCCAGATTAAAATTATTCAAAATGAACAAAAATACACACTTAACCGCTAGCACTTTAAATATGAGGGTGGCAAGAATTAGGGTCACTACCTGCCAATCATCTTAGGGCCATATAGGCGCACCACTTCATCACAAATACAGGGATATGGAGGACTCATTCGCGGCCACTGAGGAGGAGGAATGAGAACAGTTTTTAAAATATTACCACTATCTATATGAAATAGATGAAGGCAGGGAAGAGGCCAAAAGAGACTACTTGGGGTGTTTTCCCCACCTACACTGTCAACTGAAGAGAGAAAGTTAACTAGAAAGTAAGATGTCCTGTAAGCAATTAAACACCTTAAATCCGGTAAAGCTCCAGGGCCAGATGGGTTCACTGCTGGGTTTTATTAAACATTTAACCTGTCTGCTAAGACAGCTGCTAGAAATGTGTCAACATCTTTCAGAACAAGCATAAGGTAACAATCGCTATAAATGTCACCACTATTGTTCTCTTCTTAAAACCAAGAAAAGACCATGGATTCCGTTTCTCCAGTGGGCAGACAGCCATATTAAATTGAACTATAAACAGTTAGCAGAAAGTTTTTTCATGACTAGATGAAACAAAGACGCTAGTCCACCCAGACCAAGAGGAAGTGATACATCAAGAAGGTGCGACATCGAATCAACATAGTTGAGAAACAGAAACAAATGGTGCTGCTCAGTGGACACCAAATAAATCCTCAGACGTTAGACTGAGTGTTCATGAAGACAGATCTACGAAGAATGAGATTTGGAGAGGAACTAACAGCTTGGAAGTTGGCAGGTTAGGAGTTACTGAGGCTAGAGGAGAGAGTGAATGGGTCTGAAAGCCCATCCGTATCTGCAAGGAAACGAAGCAGGGGTACTTCTTGACCCAGATCCTTTTTGCGTTCTATCTTGAATCATTTGGAGAAAAACATCAGAGATAACATGAACACAGATGGGATCATTCAGGGGATTGACACTTTCAAAGTATAACTATTTGCGGATGAATTTCTCTTGACCTCGGCTAAGGTAATTTCTTCTTCTGAAGGATATCAGCAGGAAATAGATCCGCTGAAGAATGTAGCGGATTCAGATCTAATGTGATGAAATCTAAGGAACACAGAGTAATGCTGTGTAATACTGCAGGGTTTGCACACGTGTCAGGTGAAATATTACTACAAGAGTCAAGATGCCAGTGCTCCTGAGAACTCATGTCTTCCAACCCCTGCCAACATAGTTAGGTAATTTGAAACCTCCACAATTGCAGAAATTACTAGTTGAATATATATATATGTGTATATATATGTGCTGGAAAGAGGTCGAGAATAAGAAGGACACAATGCACATTGCAACATGAAAGAGGGGGGCAAGGGTGGGTGATTGTGTGTCCAAAACATTACTTACTACTCTCAAGCATCCCAACTGGATTCACTGCTTAATGAATGAGGGAGGAGATGGAAAAGGCATGGTGCATGCTGAACCACATTATAGTGGGGAGGCCCTTATAGGAAGAATCACGGATACAAAACAATTGGCAAAGTGACCATCTATATAACTTGCCTGTACACAATACGATTATGAGAATATAGGACACAGTGACCAAGAGCCAAGGGGTGACGACAAACCACTCACCTTTCACAGCGCTGTGTGGAAATCGATATTTCAATCCGAGGATGAACAGAGAAGCTTTTAAGAAATGGAAGGAGGGGTATTCTGCAGAACGGGCGACCTGTCTTGAAAAGGTATCTAAAAGGTTCTGCAGAGCTCAAAATCAGGTCAGGGTAATCGTGGAGTAATTGTTTTAAATCTACATAAATCAGTAATTTGGGTGTTTCAGTGTTGAGACCTGGAGCAACTAGAAAACCCACTGAGATCAAGCTATCTCCAGAACCTATAGGACTTGAGGCAAATAAGTCAGAATTGCAAAATTGAACTTCTAAATTGTGTCGGCAAAAAAATATGGAATTAAGCTAGATGGGGAGCAATGAACAGATACTTATCAGAAACCCCAATCTTGATTGCTATGCATATAGGTAGAGAAACACTGTTCTAAATGTTACCAAAGTTGCAACCAACATGAGTAAGATTGTATCCAATTCCAGCGTAGACCCCAAATGGTAAGAACGTTGGTGTAAAGGATGTAGGACATCAAACCCACAAATAGGAACATGGATATTGTAAATTTAGTACAAGTTTAAGCTGGAATAGCTAGCATACAGCTTAAGGGAGAGGGACAGGATCATTATGAAGACTTGAGGCCCACTAGTGAAGTAACCTATCTTAGGACTCTCGAGAAATGAGCTGCTCAAAAAGATCACAAGTCCCACACATCACAGAAGGGGTTCCTGATGAAAACACCAATATGTGATTGTTGAAAAGAGAGAAAGGATCATAGGAAGGTTTGAGCGAGTTAATGGAAATGTTACTGTATATATTTTCTCTCCTTAAATCAATATAATGCAGAGTATTCCTATGCATCTTCAAAGCACTAAGGTCTTTTAAAAATCAATAAATATGAATGAAACTAAACGTGCTATTGGCCAGGATGCACCTTTTAGAGGTTAAAAATATTACTCTGAAGGTAGTCCAATCATAAACCTACCACTGCCAAGACACCACTTTTTTCAGAAAATCAAAGCATAACAGCAACATATTAAAGTACAAAAAAGCCTGTTTGCCTCATACCCGTGACTCCAGAGGGTAAGATGTCTTAAGATGAGGAGGGCAGACCCTATTGCGCTGCTGTAGTTCAGCTATCCTGTTAAAGTCTTCCAGTGGGTCTGGTTCGTCCTGGCCTGCACCAATGTAAAAACTGTTTCTGCCTAAAACAAAGGGAGAGAGGAAAAGTTATACTTTGAACAAAATAACAGACCAAAATCATCTGGTAGTCAAATTTTATGAATAGAGCATTGATTGTAAATAACCTAATTCTTGACATACATCCCAGCCAGACAGTATTCAAACATGTTGTAGCCCAGAATGGTTGACCATGGGATTCTACAGAGGTCATTAACCCCATCTCCCGAGTTACTGAGGATCCAGAACATAAAACTGAGCTTGTCTCAGGTGGCAACCAGAGAGCTCGTGATAAGGTGACAGGCAGCAAAAATGTACTTGCATCCAGCAAAATTTGCACTGCTTAGCAATAACCCAAGACAAAATAAGCACAAGCAAAGAGATATTCTACCTCCGGCATAAAGGCCATGAAAGCCTTAAATCCAAATCTAATCCTGGCATTCAAGCCATACTTAACATGAAGCACAAGTTACTAACTTGTGTAACGATATATCTGTAAGAGACAGTAGTTAGTGACAGATTCCTTACCTTAGAATATCCCCAGGCGTCAGGCTGGATCCGGAAAGTTTTTGCGTAGCAGTACCCTTGCGCGTCGGTAGGCGGCGTCGTGCGGCTCCGCGTCCGACGTCTGCGTCGTGATCGCCGGGATGACGTCGCGGGCAGTACTTATACGCCGCCCCTGCGCGCTGACGTCAGTTCTGTACACGACTTTCCGCGCCAGGAACGCAGAGCCATGCAAGAAGCTGACATAGGTGTCTGAAAAATACTAGGGCCCTGAAAGGGATGTGCTAAACCCTAGAAATCAGTTCGCAGAACGGGGAGGATGGGTGGGGCGGTAAGGAATCTGTCACTAACTACTGTCTCTTACAGATATATCGTTACACAAGTTAGTAACTTGTGCATCTGAAAGAGACGTTAGTGACAGATTTCTTACCTTAGAATAGATACCCCAGCAATACCAACCCCGGTGGTGGGTCTGCGAACAAAGATCAGACAAGGAAGTCCCGGAGGACAGAACGGCCAAAGAAGCCATCCCTCCGGACCTGACTGTCAAGGCAGTAATGCTTTGTAAATGTGTGCAGCGAGGCCCACGTAGCTGCCTGACAGATATCCTGCAACGGAACACCGCAGCCTAAAGCCGTGGTAGCAGCCGTTGCCCTGGTGGAATGGGCACGCAGCCCAACAGGAGGCTCCTTCTTAGCCAAAGAATAGCAGGCTTTGATACACAAGGTTACCCAGCGGGAGATGGTTCTCTTGTGCACCGCCCGACCTTTTTTGGCGCCCACGTAGCCAACAAAGAGCTGGTCATCCACCCGGAAGTGTTGTGTGCGGTTGATATAAAAGGAAAGCGCATGTTTTGGGTCCAGACGGTGGAGCCTCTCTTCCTCCCTGGAAGGATGCGGAGGCAGAAAGAAGGTGGGCAAAGTGATGGTCTGCCCAATGTGAAAGGCAGTAACCACCTTTGGCAAGAAGGACGGACGCGTCCGAAGAACAACCTTGTCTGGATGGACAGACAGAAAGGGAGGTTTGCATGATAGAGCCTGGAGCTCACTCACCCGCCGAGCGGAGGTGATGGCCACCAGAAAGGCTGTCTTCAGAGTCAGAAGACGAAGAGGACAGTTATGTAGAGGCTCAAAGGGAGCGCACATAAGAAAGGTAAGAACCAAGTTCAAGTCCCACTGAGGCATCACAAACGGAACAGGAGGGAAGAGGTGTGTAATGCCTTTTAGAAACCTGTTAACAACAGGGGACTTGAAAAGGGAGGGCTGATCAGGAAGCCTGAGGAAGGCCGAGATGGCACAAAGATAGCCCTTGATGGTACCCAGGGCAGAACCCTGTTGGGCCAGGGAAAGAAGGAACAGAAGAACCTCAGAAAGAGGGGCAGAAAGGGGATTCACAGCCTTTGCTGTGCACCATGCCACAAACTTGTTCCACCTGCAGGCGTATACCACCTTAGTGGAGGGACGCCTGGCTGCCAGAATTACATCACAAACTTCGGGAGGCAAGTCGAAAGGAATCAACTGCCGCCGCTCAATCTCCACGCAAGCAGGTGGAGGCTGGACAGGTTCGGGTGGAGGACCGTCCCCTGCTGCTGCGACAGAAGATCCTCCCGAAGAGGCAGACGGATCGGGGGATCGACGCTCATACTGAGTAGCTCGGGATACCAAACTCTTCGAGCCCAGTCCGGAGCCACAAGGATGACTTGGGCCCGGTCGCGCCGAATCTTCTTCAACACTCTGGGTAGAAGTGGTATAGGCGGAAAAGCGTACAACAGACCGCAACTCCACTCGCGACGAAAAGCGTCGCCGAGCGAGTGCTGCCTTGGAAATTCCAACGCGCAGAACTGATGACATTGCGCGTTCTCTTCGGTGGCGAATAGATCTAAACAAGGCTCTCCCCACTGTAGAAAGAGTCCTTGCGCCACTTCCGAGTGAAGACGCCATTCGTGATCCATCATGCACCTGCGGCTGAGTTCGTCCGCCCTGGCGTTCAGGGAACCTGCCAGGTGTTGAACCATCAGGAAAATGCCCGGATGTTCCAGCCATGTCCAGAGGTGCAGAGCCTCCTGACATAGGGTCCACGACCCCACCCCGCCTTGCTTGTTGCAGTACCACATGGCGGTGGTGTTGTCTGTGAACACCTGCACTACCTTCCCTTTGACAGAGGGAAGGAATGCCTTGAGTGCAAGTCGGATCGCCCGGAGCTCCAGAAGGTTGATATGGAGCCGGGACTCCGCCGGAGACCAGAGGCCTCTGATCTCCGCCTCTCCCATGTGACCGCCCCATCCCAGAAGGGAAGCGTCCGTCACAACTGTGTGCTCTGGCTGGGGAAGGGAGAGTGATCTGCCCATGACCCATTCCACCGCAAAATCGCCGACATCCACGACAGCTTCAACACCACGACCGCCCCGGCAACCACCGAGACCACTGTCCCCACAACCACCAACCGCCTGCTCTCCTGGACCAACATCAACGACGAGGACACCAGCGAGATCATGAACACCATCCACTCCGGTTCACCGCTAGACCCGTGCCCTCACCACATCTTCAACAAAGCCAGTACAACCATCGCGCCCCATCTCCGGAAAATAATCAACATCTCCTTCGAGACAGCAACCTTCCCGGAAAGCTGGAAGCACGCCGAGATCACCGCCTTACTCAAGAAACCCAAGGCAGACCCCAAGGACCTCAAGAACTTCCGACCCATCTCTCTGCTCCCGTTCCCCGCGAAGGTCACCGAGAAAATCGTCAACAAACAACTGACCCGCTACCTCGAGGAGAACAACATCCTGGACCCTTCCCAGTCCGGCTTCCGCGGCAACCACAGCACCGAAACCGCCCTCATCGCCGCCACCGATGACATCAGGACCCTGCTAGACAACGGAGAAACAGCAGCCCTCATCCTCCTGGACCTATCAGCCGCCTTCGACACGGTCTGCCACCACACACTACGAACACGCCTTCACGACGCCGGGATCCAAGAGAAGGCCCTGGACTGGACCACATCCTTCCTTTCCGGCAGAACACAAAGCGTCCGCCTCGCCCCTTCCGATCCAAGGCCACCAAGATCATCTGCGGCGTACCCCAAGGCTCCTCCCTCAGCCCAACGCTGTTCAACATCTACATGGCACCCCTCGCCCACGTCGCCCGACAGCACAACCTCAACATCATCTCCTACGCCGACGACACCCAGCTGATCCTCTCCCTCACCAAAGACCCTCACACCGCCAAAGCCCACCTCCACGAAGGAATGACGGCCGTCGCCGAATGGATGAGGACCAGCCGCCTGAAGCTGAACTCGGACAAGACGGAGGTCCTCATCCTTGGTTCCAACCCTTCAGCCTGGGACGACTCCTGGTGGCCAACATCACTGGGAACAGCCCCGCCACCCACCGACCACGTACGCAACCTAGGGGTCATCCTCGACCCCACCCTCTCCATGACTAAGCAGGTCAACGCCGTTTCCTCATCCTGCTTCAACATCCTCCGAATGCTCCGCAGGATCTTCAAGTGGATCCCCACCGAAACAAGAAAAACAGTCACCCAGGCCCTCGTCACCAGCAGGCTGGACTACGGAAACGCCCTCTACGCAGGAACGACGGCTAAGCTCCTGAGACGGCTGCAACGCATCCAGAACGCCTCTGCACGTCTTATCCTCGACATCCCCCGACGCAGCCACATCACACCCCACCTGAGAGACCTGCACTGGCTCCCTGTCAACAAGAGGATAACCTTCAAGCTCCTCACCCACGCACACAAAGCACTCCACAACTCCGGACCAGCCTACCTCAACAGACTACTCCGCTTCTACACCCCCACCCGCCAGCTCCGCTCGACCAGCCTCGCCCTCGCCACAGTCCCCCGCATCCGGAAAACGACCGCCGGCGGCAGATCCTTCTCCCACCTCGCCGCCAAGACCTGGAACACCCTCCCCACCAACCTCCGACAGACCCAAGACCTACTGGCCTTCAGAAGACTCCTCAAGACCTGGCTCTTCGATCAGTAGCAGCACCACCCCCCTCTTCCCCCAGCGCCTTGAGACCCTCGCGGGTATGTAGTGCGCTTTATAAGTGACATGATTGATTGATTGATTGATTGATTGCCGGTTCGAGAGCCACCACTGCAACTGTCTTGCAGTCCCCGCCGAGATCTGAACGTGATCGGACAGGTTGCCCTGGTGCTGCGCCCACTGGAACTTCAGGTCCCACTGCAGAGCCCGCATATGCCATCTGGCATGATCGACCAGCAGGATGCAGGAGGCCATGAGGCCCAGCAGCCTCAGGGTCATCCGTACCGAAACCCAGGATAAAGGCTGAAAGATCGGAATCATAGCCTGAATATCCCGGACTCGCCGTTCGGGAGGATAGGCCCGAAACTGCGTTGTGTCCAGAACTGCTCCGATGAAAAGGAGCTGTGGAGAAGGAATCAGATGCGACTTCGGCACATTGATGGAGAACCCCAGCGAGTGCAGGAGTTCGGCCGTAGTCTGGAGGTGGGAGACGACTGCCTGGGACGAGCCCGCCTTCAGCAGCCAGTCGTCGAGGTAGGGGAAGACTGGAACCCCTACCCGGCGCAGATGAGCTGCGACCACCGCCATCACTTTCGTGAACACCCGAGGGGCACTGGTAAGGCCAAAGGGGAGCACGGTGAACTGAAAATGCTCGAGGCCTACCGTGAACCGAAGGTAACGCCGGTGGGCCGGCAGGACGGGGATGTGAAAATAAGCGTCCTGCAAGTCCAACGCTACCAACCAGTCTCCAGGGTCGAGGGCAGTCAAGACCTGAGCTAGGGTGAGCATCTTGAACTTCTCCTTCCGGAGGAAGCGATTGACGTTCCGGAGGTCCAAGATAGGACGCATGTCCTCCTTGTCCTTTTTTGGCACCAGAAAGTAGTGGGAGTAGCAACCACGTCCTACTTCTGGGGTCGGAACATGCTCGATGGCCCTCTTGGCCAAGAGGGCCGTGACTTCCTTCTGCAGAAGCACCAAGTGATCCCCTGACATGCGGTGGAATTGAGGTGGCATGGCTGGGGGGGTGGTCTCGAAGGGGAGGGAGTAGCCCCTTCGGACAATGTCCAAGACCCACCTGTCCGAGGTGATGGCACGCCAGTGGTGAAGGTGATGGCGGACCCTGCCCCCTACTGGCGTGCTGTGCACCTGAAAGGAGGGCTTGGAGGCCGCGGACGGGGCGGAGGTGGTGGCCTGACCCGCACGCTGGTTGCCCGAACCGCCACGGCGGTAGCCACGTCCCCGGCCACGCGAAGACGCTTGCTGCGCGGGCCGGTGGCTGGTCTGCGGACGTGACTGGGAGAAAAGCAGAGGTTAGCGGAGGGCGCACAACAGAAAGGCCCAGGGACTTTGCAGTAGCCCGTGAGTCCTTAAAACGCTCCAGCGTATGGTCTGCTTTGGAACCAAAAAGACCGACTCCATCAAAGGGCATGTCCATAAGTGTATTCTGGACATCACCCGAGAAACCAGTTGTTCTCAGCCAGGCGTGGCGACGCAGCGCCACCGTCGTTGCAAGCGATCTGCCCAGCGAGTCGGCGGTATCAAGGCCACATCGTATGGTGTACTTTGCCGCATCCCTACCTTCCGCAATGGTGCGGGTAAGCAGTGTCTGGACCTCCTCAGAACACTGGGGCAAAACAGCCGCCACCGAATCCCACAGGGAGTGGGTATATCGGCCCAAGAGGCAAGCGGTGTTGACGGACCGCAAGCCAGCACTGGAGGAAGAAAAGCCTTCTTCCCAAATTGGTCCAGGCGTTTGGATTCCCTATCCGGAGGGGCGGTAGGGAAGGCGGTTTGGGAGGCAGAGGCTTGGACAACCAAGCTCTCGGGGTGGGATGTTGAGAGAGAAACAAGGGGTCGCCCGGAGCAGGGCGATGGCGTCGAGCCACGTTCCTATCCACAGGAGCCCCTGTGGTGGGCTTGGACCAGGTGCCCAAAAGAACGTCAGATAGTGCATCATTAAACGGCAGCACAGTCTCCGAAGAGGAAGCTGCCGGTTGAAGTACTTCGGTCAGGAGATTAGTCCTGACAGCCACAGTAGGCAATTGGAGGTGTAAGGTTCCAGCTGCTCTACGCAACACCGTTGCGAAATTTGCTCCCTCCTTCGTAGCCACTGGAGGAGATAGCATGCCAGTGTCAGGGGAAGTGTCTAGACCACTGGCATCCCCAAGTTCCTCTGCCCAGTCCTGATCATACTCACACTGCTGTGTGAGAGGGTCTTCCGACCCCTCCCAGCTCTCCTGGTCCTCCTCCGGTGCAAAATATGGAGGAGGAGGGACATCTGGGACCTAAGGTCTCATCGGCGCCGGAGCCGGCGTCGAGCGACGTCGGTCCGGCTCCATGTCCGGAACCGGAGAGAACCGGGGAACGACGCCGCCCGGAGCCCCGGGCGGCGTCAGGAACGGCACCGGGGACATCGGCGCCAGCGGAGGCGTAGTTAGGTCAACCGGCGTCGATCGGGGTTGCGGTACCACCGGAGCCGGGATCGAGGCCGGGGCCGGAGCCGAGGCCGGGGCCGGAGCCGAGGCCGGGATCAGGGCTGGAGGGACAGGCGACGCCGGGACCGGAGTCGTCGGCGACGCCGGAGCAACCCCATCAGGGCCCGAAGGCGCACCGGAGGGACCTTGAGGCCCGAAGAGGCGGGCCATGGCCGACAGGAATTCCTGTATTTTGGCCGGAGTCGCCCCCGAACCCGGAAAAGACGGGTAATGCGGGGGTGGCTCCACAGGCACGTCCGGGGCCGCAGGGACAATGCCGACGGGGGCCTCAGCCGAGTCGCGAGACCGGCGAGGCGAAGTCTTAGAGCGATGATGCTTCTTAGACTTTTTGTGCTTCGACTTACCCGAGGAGCGCGAAGACTTGGACTCCGACAACCGGCGGGGGCTCCGCGACCGGCCCCTCGACCTCTCACGGGCCCGGGGCTTGGTGCGGCGCGGAGCCGACTGCCGGACCTCGAGGAGCTTTCGAGACCGCTCTCGCAAAGCCTTCGGGTGGAGTTTCCGGCAGTCAGGGCACAACTTCGTATCGTGGTCTCGGCCGAGACAGTAGAGACACTAAGTGCGGGTCTGTGATCGACATCATTCGACCACAGACGTCGCATGGCTTGAAGCCGGGCATCCCTACTGACACCTAGAGTCGATGAAGACTCGAAAAGAAACAGTGAAAAATTCACCAAAAATTTAGTCAAAAATTGACTAGGGCACTGCTCTTCCCGGATCTGCGGTTACTGGCGCGGAAAAAGAAGAACTGACGCCAGCGCGCAGGGGCGGCGTCTAAGTACTGCCCGCGACGTCATCCCGGCGATCACGACGCCGAATGCGGAGCCGCACGACGCCGCCTACCGACGCGCAAGGGTACTGCTACGCAAAAACTTTCCGGATCCAGCCTGACGCCTGGGGATATTCTAAGGTAAGGAATCTGTCACTAACGTGTCTCTTTCAGATGCTGGAGTATCCAACATTTCTCCACAAGCGAATAAGCAAGGTCAATCATATTACTCCGATAACTGCAAACTATGCAAATGATTTACATTTATATTGTGCTAGTAAATACATCTCATGTGGATCAACTCAAAATCTGGCATGGTTCCAAGCCTTGCAAACCAAGGATGGCCTAGGTTGATGTTAAGCTCAAGTATCAGACCCATAGCTCTATAAACGTAGAGCTAGCCTGTTTGTGAAGCCACACCTTTCAAATTTCCTGGGAAGAACTATGTTGAACTCAACTTGACAGGTGGACTGAAGAACTAAATCTTATACAGACTCCAGGGCAGAAGATTCTCTGCAGCCTCTGAAGGATTAGATATAATTAAACTGTTGCAATAAGACTTGTTAAACTGTTTGAAATTCAGAGTAAAAGAAGAATACAGAATGCAAATGCAACTCTGCTCTTGTTGAACACTACAAGGCAAGCCCAGGATACTACCTCTTGAAGAATAGGTTAACTGGGTACAAAGAAAAGCCCAGCTTGCCTTCTCATAGCTTGATATACTTGACAATTCATATATATAGGCTGCTCAACACTTTTCATAGGTTGGTTGGCCTGAGCACAGTACTCTAAAAATGATTTAAATTGCATTTTGTAACAATTTCTGTTTTTAATGCTCTAGTTAGCCCCAAAGGTTCTCGTTACATGGAAGTGTGCAGAGCCTGCTTTTCAGGAGTCTGGACGCAGGACAGCACAATGATGGGGCAATTACTGTGACATTCTGACAACACTTTCAGGAGAAACTGGATTCAATAAATCAGCAGACAATACCTAGGCCGTACCAATTTCCTCCAGCAGAAGTAATTGTTATAAGAAAACCCAGGTTTCATGCTGGAGACTTAACCCTGCACATCTACTTTCTCTCAATAGAAGCATCCACATTCTTAGAAAAAATGAAGTCCAGTTTCTTACATGGTGTCAGGGTCTTGAACAGAGGAAACTCTTTAAACCTTTAAGAGAATTGTGTACAACCATAATTCTGATCATGGATTCCCAAGAGCTTAAGTTTCTGTATGTAGTTTTGGCTAAAAGGCAAAATGATCGACCAGTACTGTAGGCCAGATTTTGGCAGATCTTGGTGGGCTAATTATTCATGGGCATGTGTAGCAAATCAAACAAAACCATCTCCTTGTAAGTGGAACAGGTTCTAGAGAAGGTACATCAAACGTATTTTAGGATCTTACATGCAGCATTCATATGGATAGAAACGTCTTTACGGTGGACTTCAGGAGCTAAGCTGAAATATGAGTGATAAGTTGTGAGTTAATATCAGCCCTCTGTTCCTGGAAAAAAGCTTCACCTGGAAGTACACAAAATGATATTGATGAACATGTTACGTACATTCAGTAACACTCTTTCTGGTGGGTATTGCATCTAACCACAGATTTCTCTCATTAAATTATTCCCCAGGGGGCAGCATGGATCCTGAGATTTTTTCATAGCAGTGCTCCCGTGAGTCACTGGTTGGTGTATTGCTGCTAGGCATGTAAATGCCACCAATGCGAGTCAACGCCACTTTCATATCTTTTCCCTTTCTGCGTCCTCCAACACAGAGCATTACACTTGTTGGATATAGTGCGCAGAGTACTGCTTGGGACCTTTTTAGGTGTTTAAAACAGGCCACTCCAGAGCGTGGAGGTGGGAGGAAGAGTAAGTTACTTACCTTTGGAAACACTCTTTCTGGTAGAGACCAGCCAGCCACAGATTGCTCACATTTTGAATATTCCCCCAGGTGTCAGACTAGATCCGGAAACTATTCAGTAGTACATCTGATGCCGTTCTGCTCCGGAAAGGATGTGCTGGCCTATATAGGTCCCGCCTCTGCGCTGTGACGTCAGTTGCTTTTGAGACTGTCTGCGCCTCCAGACGTGGAGCCTCACAAGGAAACTGGTAGACCAGTGTGCAGATTCATAGACTTGGGATCTTATTAAAAGTGGATCAAGTCCAATGAGAGAATGGGGGAGGATGAAAGGGTCTGAGAGAAATCTGCGGTTAGATAGTCTCTAACAGAAAGAGGGTTACTGAAGTTAAGCAATTTGTTCTTCTGATAGAGACTTGTAGCCGCAGATTCCTCACCTCTTGAATATATACCAAAGCAGTACCAATTGGAGGTGGGTCTGGGAGAGAACTCATACAAGAAGTCCTGGAGAACCGAGCAGGCAATGTGCCCCTCCAGACAAAAATGCTTTGTGAAAGGGTGGGAAGATGCCTATGTAGCCACCTGGCAGATATCGAAGACAGGGACTCTGTGCGTTATCGCAGTGGTAGCAGCTTTGGCCCTGGTGGACTGGGCACACAGTCCTTCCTTAAGCTGCTTTTCGCTAAGGCATAGCAGATCTTAATGCAGAGCACGATCCAGCGTGAGATGATACACTTCTGCACAGCCTTGCCTTTTTTCGGAGCAGCAAACCCCATAAAGAGCTGATAGTCCACCTGGTGATCCTTGGTGCGATCAATGTAGAAACTAAATGCTCTCTTGGGGTCCAAGTGATGGAGTCTCTCCCCCTCAGACGGGTGAGGCAGAGCAGAGAACGCTGGCAGGGTGATGGTTTGAACAATGTGGAATGGCGTCAACTTTCAGAAGAAAAGATGCCCTGGTACGCGTAACCGGCTTGTCAGAGGAAGGGGGTGGTGTATGGCGGATGAACACAGAAGGCCTAAAGCTCACTCACACGCTGTGCGGAGGAGATGACAACGAGAACCATAGTTTTGATGTTGAGAAGCCGTAAAGGACAACTGCGGAGCGGCTCAAGAGTACACTTTAGCTACATAAATACAAGATTGAGGTCCCATTGAGGTATCAGAAATTGAGAAGGGAGAAACACATGTTGTAGTACTTTACATCAAAAAGTTTGAGTTGGAGAAGGTCAATAGGCGAATTCCACGCAAACCACAAACAGGTATATACAGTTTTCTTGAGAGATGCCTGGCTGCCAAGATGACAAGATGAAAGCCAGAGGAAGGTCGAAGGTGTTCAGCTATCACCACTCAATCTTCATGCAAGAAGGTGGAAGCTGCGGTGGCTAGGATGGAGAACGCGGTCACTCTGCTGCGACAGCATATCCTCCCGGTTGGGGTGAGCCTGATCAGAAGGCAGATGGCCAAGCCCAGGATTTCGGATACCACACCCACTGTGCCCAGTCCGGAGTCACTAGGTTTACGTAGGACGGGTCTTTTCTGATTTTCCTGAGAACTTGGGGCAGGAGTGGCAAAAGCAGAAAGGCATACAGGAATCCCAAGTTCCTCTGGAGGAAGAATGCGTCTCCAAGTGACAGACCCCTTGGAAAGTTCAATACGTGGAAGTGCTGACTTTGCATGTTCTCGCTATTGGCAAACAGACTGAGCCAAAGATGGAGTCAGGTATGACTTCGGCATGTTGATCGTGAACCCCAAAGATGACAGGAGGTTCACGCCTATAGGTGGTTGACGAATGCCTGGGGCGAGCTCACTTTCAACAGCTAGTCGTGTAGGTAGGGGAAGACTGGCACCCCTGACCTCAGAAGGTTTGCCGCTGCCACCACCGTAAACACCTGAGGGGAGCTTGTGAGACCAAACGGGAGCACAATGGAAATGCTCGTCTCCCACCAAGAAACACAGGTAGCGCAGATCGGCCAGCAGGACAAGAATGTGGAAATTGGCATCCTGCAGTTCCAATGACATCATCCAGTCTCCAGGGTTGAGGGTAGACAAGAACTGGTAACACACAACAAGAAGCTACCCTGGCTCGGTGTCTGATTCCTAAAGAAGGTAGAGGAACACTATGCCTATTACCTATGTGGTGTTTGGCATCTCAAAAAAATGTAAGGACTGTCCTCTCACACCGCCAGGTGTCATGCTTCATCATCAGCAGTCCTCGCTCTCTAAACACCGCGTTTGATAAAGAGCGGGCCTTCATCTGGAGACAGGGAGGCACTTCTACAACTAAGTGGGGGCCCGTGCTAGGAAAGTGAGTGATATAAAAATCGATGCAAATGCTACATGAAAACTTTAATTGCCCAGAATTTGCTCAATATTAAAACTAATGGAGGGGACTTGGGGGTTTAGTACCCCATCCGTGTCGCCAACATGTTTCTGCCATTGTGGCCAGGAGGGTCCATGGCATACATCAGGACGTGAAAAAATTGGCTCATATCTAGTCTCTAAGATGAATCCACTTAAGTAGGTTGACCTTTGTCAGACTCTACTATGAGACTTCAAAACCCCGGATTAGGGGTAGGGATGTCCCATGAGAAGAAAAGGATTTGAGGGACCCCTGTGGACACACTTGCCTCAAGGTGCGTCCCTCGTGATGCTCCTACGATCTGTCCTCGTTGCTTCCCCGCAGACAAGAACTGGGCCAGGATAAGCATTTCGAATTTCTCCTTGTAAAGGAAGAAATTGAGAAAGCACAGGTGAAAAACTGGGTGAAGAACGCTGTCCTTCTTGGGCACAAAGTCACAGGAACAACAAGCACATCTTACGTCTGGTGCTGACACCCTCTCGATAGTCCCTTTGGCCAAAAGGGCTTGTACTTTGTGATGCAAAATGGAGAGATGGTCCTCAGTCAGTTGTGGGATGGACGGTGGAAGGCGCGTGAGGGCAATTTGGAGAACCCACCTGTTTAATGTTATTGCTTGCCAACCCTGACAGAATCGGTGGGGTTTGCCTCTCACTGGGTGCCAGTGACCCTTCAAGAGTACACAAAGTTTAGCAGGTGAGGCCGAGATGGTGGACTGGGAGGCCTTGGCCACGGGGGTGGTGGGTACCATGGCTTCTGCCTCAGAACTGTTGTGTTCCCTGTTGGGTGGAAGAGGTTGGCAGTGGGGAATGCCGTGGCTTAAGCCACAAAAGAAGCACTGGAAATGTTGCTGGTGAGGCTTGGAGGAAAGGCCCAGAGAGCCAAAGGTAGCACTACTCTCTCAAACCTTCAAGGGCTGAGCCAGCCCTTGAAGAAGAGAGTGCCATTGAATGGCATGTCTATTAAAGAGCACTGGCCGACACTAGAGACCCAGTAAAACGTAGCCAAGCATGGCGACGTATGGCAAAACTGGCACTAATAGCCCTTCTGACTGGGTTGGTTTACAAGCCACAAATTGTGAACTAGGCCGCATCACGACTGTAGGAAGCCGGCTCTTTATGTACTATACCAAAATGAGGTATAATGTGCAAAGAGTCCAGTGGATCTCCAGAGGCTTTACAGAGGCTAAAGTAGATGATACTCATGCTCTCTTTTGTGGTAGTGTGGGCGAGCAGTTAGGCTAATCAGAGGGCAGTGCTAAGCATTTGTTGTACACAGTGGCAATAAATGAGTGTCGCACTCAATTAATAAATCCGAGACCAATTTATAAAAAATTATTACTTGGTTATATTTATTTTGTAGAACCACAGAAGTTTGTCTTCGGTAAATACATTTTGCAAAATAAATACTTTTCAATATCAAAAGTGGACAGTGCAATTATCATACTTTACAATGTTAACCTAGGGAGGAAGAAAACATTCAGTATACAGATAGGTAACATACTTACAAAACCAGTCTTCGGGAGTTAAGATCAGCATTGGGCAAGGTTCAGTTCAGCACCAGTAGTACACCACCAGCGGCTCAGGGGCGGCCGAGTGCAGAGGCAAATACAGTGTCTGGCACCCAATACAACTCAATAAAGAATGGGAAAATTGGACAGATGCTACTTACAGTTAAGTGGCACTGGTTTGGGGGACCAGTCTCCGGGGGTTGAAGCAAGCACTTGGCAGGGTCCAAAGCAGTACCAACAGTACACCACCAGCGGCCATGGGGTAGTTGGGTGCAGGGTGCAAACACAGCGTTGGGGGCCCAATGTTAGGTAATGGAGAAAGGTCAAATCATAAAAGGGCTGCAGGCTCAGGTCAGGAGGCCTGTCAGAGGAAACCAACAGCTGGAGAGGTAAGCTGTGATGCTCAGGGATGTAGGGATACCTTTGGTGCTCTTCACCAAGACCCAGGCTGGACAGGTGCAGGGGTGTCTTTAGGTTTCGGAAACGGCTTACCGGAGCCGGTCGCAGTTGAGGGGGTTCTCCATGCAGAGGCTGAAGGAGACGTTGAGGAGTCCGGGAGAGGTCAGCTCACAGTGGGCTCTGGAGCGCTGGGGAACCTCGCCGGAACTAGTGGCCCACTTAGATTTGGGATGGAGGCGTCAAGTGCGGAGGTGGAACCGGGGGGTCAGTTTTTGGGGTTCTTCAGGTCACACAGTCTTGGCTTGAAGATTGTTGCTTTGAACGCGTCCGCTGTTCTCAGGAGATCTTGATTTTTTATTGAAGGCAGGCAGTACTCCCAGGGTTTTTGTAGGTCGCTGGGCTGCAGGATGAGTCATCTTTGATGCAGGATCATCGAGGGCTGCAGACAGGCTGCTGGGGCTGGGCCATGCAAGTCGTTCTCTGCAGTCTTCTCTGCTGTTGCAGCTCTTTGGTGTCCAGCTCTTTAAAGGTCATCAGGAAGTGAAGTTCAGGGTCTGGAGAGGCCACCTAAATACTAGATTTAGGGATGTTCTAAGGAGTGATAGGTAGTGGCTAATGGACCCCTTACCTGGGCTGTCTACACCCTCTAGTATGCTCACCTCCTGGGGGAAGGGATGCATAGCCCTAGCCCTGATTGGATAGGCCCCACCATTTTCAAGATGGTGGGAACTGAAAAGTGTACATCACCTCGCCTCCAGCACCTGAGGTGTGGAGTTGGCAAAGGGGGGCACGCCACCTATTGTTGCTAAGTTTTCCCGCCTGTCTTCCCACCAAAAGAGGGTGAGGACAGGAGGAGGGGCCTGTTCCTTCTAACAGGAGAGGCCTGGGTCGCCTTACAAAAGCGGCAAGGCCTTTGAAGCTCCCCGCCACAGATCGCTCTTCCTGACCAGGGGAAGGAGTGAAACCTTCCACCCAGGACAGGCAATGTTCTTGACCTCTGAGCGCGAAGGCGCTCACCCCATGAGGTCAGAACACAGTCTGGTGGCTTAGGCCAGTCGGTGACCACACTAAGGGTTGGTAGGTTTCAAGTGACCCCTCTAATGGGACCTCTGTGTGCAATTTTTAATAAATCTGACACTTGAATCAGTGCAGGTTTATTATGCTGAGATGTTTGGCACCAAACATCCCACACTTCAGTGAAGCCATCACGGACCTGGGGAACCTGTAATAACAAGTGTCCAGCCCATGTACTTACTATGGCTTCCCTTGTCACTTACAATATTCAGGAATGTACATGGATATTGCAGGGGCATATCTGCTCATGAAGATATGCCATCACATGAGATATAGTGCACCCTGCCTTAGGGCCAAGGCCTGCCAGAGGGGTGTCTTACCTATATACCATGCAGTGTTTCGTCTGCAATGCCAGAGTGCAGAGCCTTGGTGAGGGTCCATAGGGTGACAATTTGTGCTGCTACCCTTGGGGTACCTCTTCAGTGCCAATGCCTTAGGTACCAGGAGTACCATTTACTAGGGACTTACAAGGGGTACTGAAGTGGTGCCAATTGGGAAACAAAAGGTAAAGAGTAGGGAAGGAGCTCTGGCACAGGGGACCTGGTTGCCAGGGACCCTGTGCAGTTCCAAACGAAATTACATCATTTTACCGGCAAAAAGTGGGGGCTAACCATGTCCAAAAAAGGCACTTTCCAACAACGACCATCCTAAAAAGCCTATGAAATAAACTGGTGAAGATCCCAAAGGAACACCTGGAAGGACGTGTCGCAGCCTACCAAGCAAAGCAAGTTAATGGAACTTAGGGCCAAACTGGCAGATAAGAGGAGTTTACCAAATGTATCCACTCGCTTTGATTCCCTGTCAGGGGAGTGGCAGGAAGGTTGTTAGGGTTGGCCCAGCTGGTGGAGGCCTGCACCACGAGGCTCTCAAGGCAAAACGACTGTGCGATGGCATCTAGCAATCTGACTGTTAACCAGAGGGCTGGTACACGGTATTGGCCAAGGCCTCGTTAAAAGGCAAGAGAGGCTCATAAGCAGTTTGGTCAGGGTGCAGGACTTCTGTCAGGACTTCGGTTTTGACTTCCATAGTGGGAAGTTGAAGGTCAAGGACTTCTACCGTCATACGCATAACTACGGCGCAGGACTCATTCACTGTGGCAGGGAGAGGAGAAAAGGACAGACTAAGGGGAAGTGTCCTTGTAGCAAGTGTCATTGACATAGGGCTGAGCAAACTCATCACCCTGATCAGAATGATCAGAATCTGTGCCAAAAAGAGAATGGAGGGATCGCCGCTTGCCTGGGGATAAGACGAGAGCAGTCTCGTCAGTCGGATTCAGCTGGGATGTCGGTCAAATTCGGACCAGTGTTGACTCAGCATCGGAAAGGACAATCAGGATCGCCACTATGAGCGAAGGAGTCTACATCAACATGCCCGGGTCTGGATTGGGTAGGGGCACGGAGGGCAGCATTAGTACTGGAGCAGACGCAGCATAGAGGGTCCAGCTGGCACCAGCGGTAGTCCAGGTGAAAGGTCTCGCTGCTCCGTAAGGCATGAAGGCGTGCCAGATTAAGTCGGTAGTGAACTGAAGAACCGGAGCAAAACTGAACAAAACTCTGATTTGGCACATCATGGATAAAGGCCTCCAGAAACTTGGGTTTTGCCGGAACCAGCTGAGCCACCTGCTCTGAAGCCAATCTACTTTGGGAGCTGAAACATTGGCACCACCCACTCGCTTTGTCAGGGGAGTGCAAAGGAGTGGAACTCTGCTTCGACTTATGCTTACCTGGGGATTTTAATTGTGATGAAAAGCAGCATCAAGAGCAGATCTGGGAATGAACTTGCGACTTGGAGCAGTCCCAGCCCTGCGTCTTGTGCTTGGTGACGTTAGCTTTCATTTTGAGTTTTCTGATGGTCTTGGGGTTCATCGATGTGCAATCCCCTCAGGTCTTGGAGTTGTGCCTCTACCCCAGACACCACTGGCAAACCTGGTGAGGATCTGTCACAGGCATCTGTTTGAAACAGGGTTTAAAGCCTATCATTTTAGGGGGTGACTTCCCTTGCACACTGTTGAAAATAGTGTGGAAAAAAATTGGCAGAAAAGAGTTTTAAAGACTAGAGAAGCTCCAGATCAGCGTCGAGAGGCGCGTAAAGTAAGGAACTGACGTCAGCATGTAGAGGCGGCACCTATATAGGCCCCACATGTCACTTCTGGAGTGGAACAGAGTCAGTGAGAAGCCACAAAGCACCACCATCCATTATGCAGATGGTACTACTGTCAAGTTTCCAGACCCAGTCTGATGCCTGAGGGACTACTCAGAAGGCTAGGAATCTGCAGCTAGAAATCTCTATCGGAATCTGTGATTAGACTGCCTATCCACCAGTAAGTTTTACCAAAGGTTGAATAACTTGTTCTTCTGATGGTTACGTCTAACCACAGAATGCTCCTCTTGGAGTAGACACCAAAGTAGTACCTCCCCAAGGTGCAGGGTCTGTGGAGTGTACTCAGGCCAAAAATTCTTGCAGGGCTCGGAAGATAAATTGTCCATCCTGTCAAACCTTTTGTCAAAGCAGCAGACCTTTGTGATAATATGCACAGACGTCCACGTCACAGGCTGGCAGATACCAAAGACAGGAACCCTAAAGCCAATGCAGTGGTAGCAGCCTTAGTCCTGGTGAAATGGGCTCGATGACCTTCCGGGGGCTGCTTCTTGTTGAGTGCTTAGCAGATCTTAATGCAGAAGACTATCCACCTCAACAAGGTACTCTCTTCTGCACAGCCTTCCCTTTCTTTGCACTAGAAAACCCCAGACAAGATGATTATACACTCTATGATACTTAAAAGCTTGGAGCTCTTTTAGGGTCCAACAGATGGACTCATCCTCGTTCGAGGAGTGATGGGGAGCAAGGAATGCTACTAGAGGGATGCATGCATTGCTCAACGTGGAAGGAAGTCACTACTTCAGGTAAGAAGGACGACCAAGTCCTCAACACCAATTTGTCCGGAAAAAAGGTGGTTGGACTGAAAGTGCTTGAAGTTCATTCAGATGACAAGCTGACCAAATAGTAAAGAGGAAGACATTCCTCAAGGACCCAGCACCTATGCATTAGCTCAAAGGGCCTATACATGAGGAATGTTAAGGTCAAATTAAGGCCCCACTGTGGCATCACAACCGGCTTGGGAGGAAAGGTGTGTCACAACTTGAAGAAACCTCAGCACAATAGGTGATTTGAATTCTGGTGGTCTGGCAAATGTATACAAGCCAAAAGGTTTGAATGCTAACCTTTTAAAGTACCCACTCCAAAGACAAAACAAAAAATAAATAAAAGGACAGACAGTCTGACAGCTTCACCAATAAGAAAAGGGCTGGGGTTGTGCGGGTAATGGTCTATTTTACTGTTGCACCAGGTCACAAATTTTGATTTTTCACAGCCTAAATCGATTTTGAGGATGGGTGTCTCACAGCTTTGGCATCCACCACTTCAGGCGGCAAATCAAACACTCAATTGCCACTGCTCCTGAGCCACCCGAGGATGTAAACACTACTGGTGATCTGTCAAATGTCCCCTGCTCAGTTCATCTGCTTTGGCAAAAAGGGGGCTTGCCAGGTGATTCATGATCCGGAAAATACCTGGGCTGTCCAACCACCTCCAGAGGACAGCATCAAGACGTGGTGTTTTCCATATAAACCTCATCTTCATGGACGGCAGGAAGGCCTTCAGAGCAGCCAAATGGCACATAACTTGAGCACACTGATGGATCCTGCCCTCCGTCAGAGACCAGAGTACCCTGATCTCCACCCACACCCCCAACACAACAGTAATGTGTTCTTCACCACTGTCCGCTTCAGGCAGGGAAGAGAGAGGCACCTGCTCATGTCCTACCTTGATTCTCGGATAACATCTGTAGTACTTTGGGACAGTTATATAAAAACATGCATCCTGCAGGTCCAAGGGCACCATTCAGTAGCCCCGGTCCAGAACCATCAGAATCTGGGCCAGCATAAGCATTTATCAATCCTTCCACAGGAAGGCAGTTAGTAGCCAGAATTGGCCTAAGTCCCTGTTCTTCTTTAGAATAAGGAAATCTAAAAAATAAACTGTCTCTTTTCGTAGTCTGGAATCCTCTCAATAGCACAGTCGGAGACCAACAACTCCCCATGTAACAGTATGGACGGGTGCTCATCTGAAATATACTTTAGTGTGGGAGGACTAGTAGGAGAGAAAGATATAAAAGACAACATAGCCATTTTGTACTATCTGTAAGACCCCTCTGTCAGACGCGACAGATCGTCAACCTAGGGGAAAATGTTGAACCCTGCCCCCCACCCTTTGGGAATGTGCAACTAAGGGTAAACTAAAGTGGTTTGGTGGCTGTTGTAGCAGGGTAAGAGGTAAAAAAAACCATGCCCCTGCTGGCTCGCCCGCTGCCTGCAGAGACCTGCATCCTCAAAAGGACTGGGGTGTCTGCTGCATCACTGGTTGGGAAGGCTCACTGTCTACGCCAGCTCTTTGGAGAAGCCTCTAAACTTTCTGAACTGATGCAGGAAATGTTTGACAGGTTTCAACAGTCCCAAGGAGCATGCTCTAGATCTGCTATCCTTGAAAAAGCTCCAACACAGAGTCCACCTTCTCACCAAAGTAGCGGAACCCATAAAAAAGCATTTCCATGAGGAAGTCTAGCACCTAGTACAGACAACCCTCTCCAGTCTGTAGTATCCAGACCTGTGCAGAGAACATTTGGCTGCCATCTGTCCATCATGAATGGTCTGGGACAAAAAGGCCCCAAGAAAGGAATCTCCGACAGGTCGATCGCAAGCTACTCGTAGCTCGCAGCCTGTGCTGGAGTAGCTTGCTGCCTGCCACACTATTCAGGAAATGCAGCTCAGAGGCCATAAAGGTGGCTTCAGGAGCAATATGCAGCCTTGTCTCTTAAAGTGTCACTGATAAGCAGCTTTAAATAAACAATTAATATGTCTTGTGTCAGAGAACCCGGTTTACAAACCTTTATCCTGAACAAATATAGCATCCATGATAACAAGTTTCAACCAGGTTTATTTCTTCAAAGTTAATTGCCATAAGACACATTTGGAGGAGCCTTACACTACATTTAAATTTCCTCTTTCATTCTTCCTCCTTTCCTTCCTCTTTTTCATGTTGCTTCTGGTTTTCATACTTTTCCTTTCTCATTCTCTCTCTTCTGTTGCGGTTTCTTTTATTTCTTTTTCTTGCTTTATTATTCCTTTCCTTTTTCTTCATCTATTTATGCCATTTCTTTTCATTCTTTTTTCCCTCTTGTTTTTTTCTTCCTCCATTTTCTTTCCCTTGTTCAGACTTTTTTCTTTAACTTTTCCCATTTCCTCCCAGCCTTCTCGCCTTTTCTTTTCTCCATTTCACCTGTTCAATTCTCTCTTCAACTCTTTGCTAATTTTCTTCCCCCCCTTCTCTGATTTGTCCCTTATTTCCTTTTCTACTTTACTTTTTTATATTCCTTCTCTTTGTTACTGCTTTCATTTCCTTCTCTCCTTTGTTCCCTTTTCCTTCCCTTCATTTCCTTTTCTTCCATCTTTGTGCCTTTCCTCCTTCCTTCCTCCTTTCTTTCTCTCCTTCCTTTGATTCCTTCTTTACCTTCCATCTTTTCTTCCTCTCCTCCCCTTACTCCCTCCTTTCCATCTTCCTTTTACATGATTCCTTTATTTCCTTCTTCCTCAAGCTATTTCTTTCCTTTCGCTCTTTTCCCTTTCTTTATCTTCTTTCTTCCTTTAAAAGTACTTAACGTCCTAAAGCAACCTCTTCATTCATTAATTTGTGTTTCATTTTAGCCTCAGAGGTATACTTTTGGAAATAAGGACAGCTGCAGAGGTGTGTTTACTTGTATAGCACTATGAAGTGTGCATGTACCTACTAAAACTTGCCACAGCAGTGCCAACTCCTGGACAACAATGAACGTATTTAACAACCATTACCCCTAAAATGGAAGATTTTCGGGTCCTAGCTCTCACAATGAGAATAGAGTCATCACATGTATTGCATGACTGAGACTACATAACTATTGAGACACCTCTCACAAACGACTTGCAAAGAAGAGTAAGGGGACAACACAGTTCTTGTGGACCACACAGCTCCACAATCTTTCTCCACCAGCTATTCGGCCATTAAAGGTGTGTGCTTACTGCATCAGTACTGGGTGCTGCAGGGACAGTGTAAGTTTCTTGAACTTTTTTTTGTGTGGGTATCCAATTCATATATTACTCTGTAGCTCAGGACGTTTATTATGATCAACAGTAGCTCTCACTATTGAAAAGGTTAGAGACTGCTGCCCTAAGGTCTCCCAGGACTGCCAGCAAGATCAAGGGCAATGTCACAAAGAGCATGTGCGTAGCGGCACAGCAAACAAAGAGCATTTACAGAGCACACTGCTACACTGGAGAAAAAAAAGTATGTTTGACAAAAGTATAAATCCTCTTGAGAAGGAGTTGGGGTTCACCTTACTGGTCTAGAGTCAGGTTGCATAATGACCCGCTGTGCTTTTGTTGTTTCGCAGCACAACATTGGTTGTGTTTGAGTCAAAGTCGGCTCAGGGTCCCACACTAGCATCGGCACCAGATCACCTTCAACTGTCAGTAGCATCAGCACAGGCATCAGTGTAGCAGGGACCAGCGTGGGTCTCTGCTGGAGTAGAAGTCTGAACCAGAGTCATTATGGGACTGATAACCGGTCCAAAGGGACCAAACCTTGCCGAAGGTTGACTCCGCTTCAGTACCTGGACTGAAGGCCCCTACGGCTCCATGGGGACCAAACGCATGCCAGAGGGAACTGGAAGCACAACGAACATTTGCAGCAGGGCCTCCATGAACGGTCTTAATCTGCTGCAGGGTTGATGACAGCCTGGGAAATTCAGGGTGTGTTGGGACCAGCAGAGGAACTGGTTCTGTTGCCACAGACCTCGAAGGAATGTGACTAACAGTGAAGCCTAATATGAAAACAATTGGTCCTTGACTAACCTTGGAGAAAAAACCAAATGATGAGGGAAATTTAATCATACAGGGGTTGCCAAATCGGTCAACCACTGGTAATCAATACTGCTATACCGCAAATTTTATGACAAACTCACACCCTGAAGGTAAAGGAGCAAATGCACAAGTTACTAACTTGTGTAACGATATATCTGTAAGAGACAGTAGTTAGTGACAGATTCCTTACCTTAGAATATCCCCAGGCGTCAGGCTGGATCCGGAAAGTTTTTGCGTAGCAGTACCCTTGCGCGTCGGTAGGCGGCGTCGTGCGGCTCCGCGTCCGTCGTCGGCATCGCCGGGATGACATCGCGGGCAGTACTTAGACGCCGCCCCTGCGCGCTGACGTCAGTTCTGTACACGACTTTCCACGCCAGGAACGCAGAGCCATGCAAGAAGCTGACATAGGTGTCTGAAAAATACTAGGGCCCTGAAAGGGATGTCCTTAACCCTAGAAATCAGTTCGCAGAACGGGGAGGATGGGTGGGCGGTAAGGAATCTGTCACCAACTACTGTCTCTTACAGATATATCGTTACACAAGTTAGTAACTTGGGCATCTGAAAGAGACACGTTAGTGACAGATTCCTTACCTTAGAATAGATACCCCAGCAATACCAACCCCGGTGGTGGGTCTGCGAACAAAGATCAGACAAGGAAGTCCTGGAGGACAGAACGGCCAAAGAAGCCGTCCCTCCGGACCTGACTGTCAAGGCAGTAATGTTTTGTAAACGTGTGCAGCGAGGCCCACGTAGCTGCCTGACAGATAACCGGCAGCAGAACACCACGGCCCAAGGCCGTGGTAGCAGCCGTTGCCCTGGTGGAATGGGCACGCAACCCAACAGGAGGCTCCTTCTTAGCCAAAGAATAGCAGGTCTTGATGCACAAGGTAACCCAGCGGGAGATGGTTCGTTTGTGCACCGCCCGACCTTTTTTGGCGCTCACGTAGCCAACAAAGAGCTGGTCATCCACCCGGAAGTGTTTTGTGCGGTCGATATAGAAGGAGAGCGCACGTTTTGGGTCCAGACGGTGGAGCCTCTCTTCCTCTCTGGAAGGATGCGGAGGCGGAAAGAAGGTAGGCAAAGTGATGGTCTGCCCAATGTGGAAGGCAGTAACCACCTTTGGCAAGAAGGACGGACGCGTCTGAAGAACAACCTTGTCTGGATGAACAGACAGAGAGGGAGGTTTGCAAGATAGAGCCTGGAGCTCACTCACCCGCCGAGCGGAGGTGATGGCCACCAGAAAGGCTGTCTTCAGAGTGAGAAGACGAAGAGGACAGTTATGTAGAGGCTCAAAGGGAGCGCACATTAAAAGGTAAGAACCAAGTTCAAGTCCCACTGAGGCATTACAAACGGAACAGGAGGGAAGAGGTGTGTAATGCCTTTTAAGAACCTGTTAACAACAGGGGACTTGAAAAGGGAGGGCTGATCAGGGAGCCTGAGGAAGGCCGAGATAGCACAAAGATAACCCTTGATGGTACCCAGGGCAGAACCCTGTTGGGCCAGAGAAAGAAGGAACAGAAGGACCTCAGAAAGAGGGGCAGAAAGGGGATTCACAGCCTTTGCTGTGCACCATGCCACAAATTTGTTCCACCTGCAGGCGTATACCACCTTAGTGGAGGGACGCCTGGCTGCCAGAATCACATCACAAACTTCGGGAGGCAAGTCGAAAGGAATCAACTGCCGCCGCTCAATCTCCACGCAAGCAGGTGTAGACTGGACAGGTTCGGGTGGAGGACCGTCCCCTGCTGCTGCGACAGAAGATCCTCCCGAAGAGGCAGACGGATCGGGGGATCTACGCTCATACTGAGTAGCTCGGGATACCAAACTCTTAGAGCCCAGTCCGGAGCCACAAGGATGACTTGGGCCCGGTCGTGCCGAATCTTCTTCAACACTCTGGGTAGAAGTGGTATAGGCGGAAAGGCGTACAACAGACCGCAACTCCACTCGCGACGAAAGCGTCGCCGAGCGAGTGCCGCCTTGGAAATTCCAACGCGCAGAACTGATGACATTGCGCGTTCTCTTCGGTGGCGAATAGATCTAACCAAGGCTCTCCCCATTGTAGAAAGAGTCCTTGCGCCACTTCCGAGTGAAGACGCCATTCGTGATCCATCATGCACCTGCGGCTGAGTTCGTCCGCCCTGGCGTTCAGGGAACCTGCCAGGTGTTGAACCATCAGGAACATGCCCTGATGTTCCAGCCATGTCCAGAGACGCAGAGCCTCCTGGACAGAGGGTCCACGACCCCACCCCGCCCTGTTTGTTGCAGTACCACATGGCGGTGGTGTTGTCTGTGAACACCTGCACTACCTTCCCTTTGACAGAGGGAAGGAATGCCTTGAGTGCAAGTCGGATCGCCCGGAGCTCCAGAAGGTTGATATGGAGCCGGGACTCCGCCGGAGACCAGAGGCCTCTGATCTCCGCCTCTCCCATGTGACCGCCCCATCCCAGAAGGGACGCGTCCGTCACAACTGTGTGCTCTGGCTGGGGAAGGGAGAGGGATCTGCCCATGACCCATTGCCGGTTCGAGAGCCACCACTGCAACTGTCTTGCAGTCCCCTCCGAGATATGGACGTGATCGGACAGGTTGCCCTGGTGCTGCGCCCACTGGAACTTCAGGTCCCACTGCAGAGCCCGCATATGCCATCTGGCATGATTGACCAGCAGGATGCAGGAGGCCATGAGGCCCAGCAGCCTCAGGGTCATCCGTACCGAAACCCAGGATAAAGGCTGAAAGATCGGAATCATAGCCTGAATATCCCGGACTCGCCGTTCGGGAGGATAGGCCCGAAACTGCGTCGTGTCCAGAACTGCTCCGATGAAAAGGAGCTGTGGAGAAGGAATCAGATGCGACTTCGGCACATTGATGAGAACCCCAGCGAGTGCAGGAGTTCGGCCGTAGTCTGGAGGTGGGAGACGACTGCCTGGGACGAGCCCGCCTTCAGCAGCCAGTCGTCGAGGTAGGGGAAGACTGAAACCCCTGCCCGGCGCAGATGAGCTGCGACCACCGCCATCACTTTCGTGAACACCCGAGGGGCACTGGTAAGGCCAAAGGGGAGCACGGTGAACTGAAAATGCTCGAGGCCTACCGTGAACCGAAGGTAACGCCGGTGGGCCGGCAGGACGGGGATGTGGAAATAGGCGTCCTGCAAGTCCAACGCTACCAACCAGTCTCCAGGGTCGAGGGCAGTCAAGACCTGAGCTAGGGTGAGCATCTTGAACTTCTCCTTCCGGAGGAAGCGATTGACGTTCCGGAGGTCCAAGATAGGACGCATGTCCTCCTTGTCCTTTTGGGCACCAGGAAGTAGTGGGAGTAGCAACCACGTCCTACTTCTGGGGTCGGAACATGCTCGATGGCCCTCTTGGCCAAGAGGGCCGTGACTTCCTTCTGCAGAAGTACCAAGTGATCCCCTGACATGCGGTGGAATTGAGGTGGCATGGCTGGGGGGTGGTCTCGAAGGGGAGGGAGTAGCCCCTTCGGACAATGTCCAAGACCCACCTGTCCGAGGTGATGGGACGCCAGTGGTGAAGGTGATGGCGGACCCTGCCCCTACTGGCGTGCTGTGCACCTGAAAGGAGGGACTAGGAGGGCTTGGAGGCCGCGGACGGGTTGGAGGTGGTGGCCTGACCCGCACGCTGGTTGCCCGAACCGCCACGGCGGTATCCACGTCCTCGGCCACGCGAAGACGCCTGCTGCGCGGGCCGGTGGCTGGGCTGCTGACGTGACTGGGCGCCCCTTCCGTGGCCACGATAGGGGCGAAAAGCAGAAGGTAGCGGAGGGCGTGTAGCAGAAAGGCCCAGGGACTTGGCAGTAGCCCGTGAGTCCTTAAAACGCTCCAACGCATGGTCTGCTTTGGAACCAAAAAGACCGACTCCATCAAAGGGCATGTCCATGAGTGTATTCTGGACATCACCCGAAAAACCAGTGGTTCTCAGCCAGGCGTGGCGACGCAGCGCCACCGTCGTTGCAATAGATCTGCCCAGCGAGTCGGCGGTATCAAGGCCACAACGTATGGTGTATTTGGCCGCATCCCTTCCTTCCGCAATGGCGCAGGTAAGCAGTGTCTGGACCTCCTCAGAACACTGGGGCAAAAAGTCGCCACCGAATCCCACAAGGAGTGGGTATATCGGCCCAAAAGACAAGCGGTGTTGATGGACCGCAAGCCAGCACTGGAGGAAGAAAAACCCTTCTTCCCAAATTGATCCAGGCGTTTGGATTCCCTATCCGGAGGGGCGGTAGGGAAGGCGGTTTGG
Source organism: Calotriton arnoldi (assembly GCA_963921515.1). Taxonomy (NCBI): domain Eukaryota; kingdom Metazoa; phylum Chordata; class Amphibia; order Caudata; family Salamandridae; genus Calotriton; species Calotriton arnoldi. The sequence continues at coordinate 136,829 of CAWUFW010000943.1, forward strand.
GAAGCCGAGGCTTGGACAACCAAGCTCTCAGGAGTGGGGTGGACAGAGAGAAACAAGGGGTCGCCTGGAGCTGGGCGATGGCGTCGGGACACGTTCCTATCCACAGGAGCCCCTGTGTTGGGCTTGGACCAGGCGCCCAAAAGAACGTCAGTTAGTGCATCGTTGAACGGCAGCACAGTCTCCAAGGAGGAGGCTGCCGGCTGAAGCACTTCTGTCAAGAGATTAGTCTTGACCGTCACCGTAGGGAGTCGGAGATGTAAGGCTCCAGCTGCCCTACGCAACACCGTTGCAAAATTGGCTCCCTCCTCCGTAGCCACGGGAGGAGACAGCATGCCAGTGTCAGGGGAAGTATCTAGACCACTGGCATCCCCTAGTTCCTCTGCCCAGTCCTCATCATACTGACACTGTTGTGCCAGAGGGTCCTCAGACCCCTCCCAGTCCTCTCCTGGTCCTCCTCCGGTTCAAAATAAGGAGGAGGAGGGACATTTGGGACCCAAGGTCTCATCGGCGCCGGAACCGGCGCCGAGCGAGCGTCGGTCCGGCTCCATGTCCGGAGCCGGAGAGTACATGGGGACGACGCCGCCCGGAGCCCCGGGCGGCGTCAGGAACGGCACCGGAGACATCGGCGCCGGCGTGGTCAGATCGACCGGCGTCGATGGGGGTTGCGGTACCACCGGAGCCGGGATCGGGGCCGAAGCCGGAGCCGGGACCGAGGCACGAGCGACGCCGGGACCGGAGTCGTCGGCGACGCCGGGGCAACCCCATCAGGGCCCGCGGGGCCCGAAGGCGCACCGGAGGGACCTTGAGGCCCGAAGAGGCGGGCCATGGCCGACAGGAATTCCTGTACTTGGGCCGGATCCGCCCCCGAACCCGGGAAGGACGGGTATTGCGGGGGCGACTCCACAGGCATGTCCGGGGCCGCGGGGACGGTGCCGGGAGGGGCCTCAGCCGAGTCGCGAGACCGGCGAGGCGAAGTCCTAGAGCGATGATGCTTTTTGGACTTCTTGTGCTTAGACTTACCGGACGACGAAGACTTGGATCCCGACGACTGGCGAGGACTCCGCGACCGAACCCTCGACCTCTCACGTGACGGGGGCTTGGTGTGGCGCAGAGCCGACTGCCGGGCCTCGAGGAGCTTTCGAGACCGCTCTCGCAAAGCCTTCGGGTTGAGGGACCGGCAGTCGGAACACGACTTCGTGTCGTGGTCTCGCCCGAGGCAGAAGAGACACTCCAGATGCGGGTCTGTGATGGACATCATCCGAGCACAGGCGTCGCAACGTTTAAAGCCGGGCATCCCTACGACACCTTGGAGTCGATTGAAGAAAACAATGAAAAAATTCACCAAAAAAGTTAGTCAAAAAATGACTAGGGCACTGCTCTTCCCGGATCTGCGCTTGCTGGCGCGGAAAAAGAAGAACTGACGTCAGCGCGCAGGGGCGGCGTCTAAGTACTGCCCGCGACGTCATCCCGGCGATCACGACGCCGACGACTGACGCGGAGCCGCACGACGCCGCCTACCGACGCGCAAAAGTACTGCTACGCAAAAACTTTCCGGATCCAGCCTGACGCCTGGGGATATTCTAAGGTAAGGAATCTGTCACTAACGTGTCTCTTTCAGATGTATAGATACACAGTGTGTATATACAAACTACACCCACAATTTTTTGTTGAATGAATTCATTTTTTATATATTCTCAAAGATGAATGCAAATATAATTACAATGGTAAAGACATTACCACACAAATTAGAGGCAAAAAGAGGTTGCTCGAGGGAAAGGAGTGGGAGAAGGAAGTGCTCGTGCTAGAGGAAAAAGGGGGGGTGAGAATCACACGCTTTAGAGTTGCAAGCTATTCCTTGTTTCAAGAGGATGCTGGTTTATGAAGGAAAACCAGTACAATATGACCTGTCCAAGACATTATTTATAGTACATTTTTTATTATTCTGTAAGAGCATGAATGCAACATTTGATGGTGGGGCAGGGATGGTCGAAGGAGTGGTACAGACCCTTGCTTGGTGGTATGCGTCGACGTTTCGACCCGACTTATGCGTAGAGGGTAACTTGTGACCTCCGCTTGCGGGTCTTCTTAAGGACAGAGGGGTGGGAGGGGCAACCTAATCCTGGTGCCAAGGAGGGGCGTTCCAGGTCACTATTCCCATTAGGTGAATGGTCCGCAAAACTGCGGTGTGTCGCGCTAAGGATATCCAAAATGTTGTGATGTCCTCAAGGGTATCCAAGACCCCAATAGTTTTTTATTATTAAGGAATGGAGATTAATCCATATTCCTGCAAAATTTCAAAAGCGCCAGGCCTCGTAGAAGCTGCTCCGTCGGAATCCGAGAAGTTACCCTCTACGCATAAGTCGAGTCGAAACGTCGACGCATACCCCCAAGCAAGGGTCTGTACCACTACTCCGGACATCCCTGCCCCACCATCAAATGTTGCATTCATGCACTTACAGAATAATGAAAAATGTACTATAAATAATGTCGTGGACAGGTCATATTGTACTAGTTTTCCTTCATAAACCAGCATCCTCTTGAAACAAGGAATAGCTTGCAACTCTAAAGCGTGTGATTCTCACCCCCCCTTTTTCCTCTAGCACGAGCACTTCCTTCTCCCACTCCTTTCCCTCGAGCAACCTCTTTTTGCCTCTAATTTGTGTGGTAATGTCTTTACCATTGTAATTATATTTGCATTCATCTTTGAGAATATATAAAAACAAATTCATTCAACAAAAAATTGTGGGTGTAGTTTGTATATACGCACTGTGTATCTATATATTTGCTCCTTATCCTTCAGGGTGTGAGTTTGTCAAACTTTACGGTATAGCAGTATTGATTACCAGTGGTTGACCGATTTGGCAACCCCGTTTGATTAAATTTCCCTCATCATTTGGTTTTTTCTCCAAGGTTAGACAAGGACCAATTGTTTTCATATTATACTGTACCCAGGTCCTTTGGCTATGATCGGGTTACCCCATTAATTTGTAATGGTTAACAGTGAAGCCTGGCACCCTAAGGTGGAATGGGGTCATGTCCTACTTTGCTTGCTTATGTTTGTGCTTCAACTTCGACTTACTGGAAGAGTTCGAGCCTGAAGTTATTCTGTTGGAGGACAGCCTCAGGACAGAGTACGTGCCCATGATGCTGAGTGACTTACTCTAAGACAGCAACTTATTGTGTTTATTGAAATACAGCCTTGCCATCCCTCCTTGATGGCACTAGAGTGCATGAGGGAGCACTTACTGAACGACTTACAAAGTCACATCTCATGCGTGACCGACATCTGGTGCCAGGAGTCGCGGCAGGGCTTGAAACCTGTAATTTTGGGCAGGGGCAGCGTTCCAAAGCACTCTGGTGAAATCATCTTACAAGTCGTCAGAAAACTGAAAGTTGGGAGGCAAGCTCTGGGGATCTGCACAAGAATGCAAGGAAAGAAAGGAACAACACCAACTCGCAGCACGCGGAAGTACAGTTATGGAAAAGCTTACAGGATCTAGTCTGGTACCTGTGGAGTATTCGAAGGTAACGAATCTGCAGTTAGAAGCAGTCATCAGAAACACAGTTAAAAGCTGACAAAAGTATGATAAAACTCCTTGAGAAGTAATCGTAGCCTAACACAGGCACCTCATCACATACTGATACTGGATTAAAGACATCCACTGAGCTCGTCTTTCCCATTGCCTCCCATAAGCTAGTTCCCTAATTTTTCAGATTGATCATTGGGCTACAACACTTAACTACTCCCAATTTCCTGCTGCACCCATCCCCTTAGTCTCGCAGCCTTCAATAATGAAAATAGTACCAAATGTGTACAACTGATATTGTATTACAGGAAGTTCAAATTAAGTTGCAATCATATCTGCTTGCACCTGCCTACAACATGCTTACAACTAATGAATATATAACGTCTCAATGTCACTTATGCTCTTGTTTCTCTCCTCTCTTTTTCTATCCAATTCCTTTTAAAAACAGTTGTAATTTAGAGTATGGCAATTGTGTACAATATGACTAATGGTTACATTGTCAAGCAGACAAGTGTAAAATGCTTTGATATTTCTGGCATACTCGGATGATAAAAAAAAAAGCCCAAGTTGAAGGCTGATTTCTTTGAAGACCGTAATACCTGAATAACTTTGCTTGACAAAGGGTTTTCCAACTGACTAATTCAGTTTCAATACTCTATTAAATTTCCTATAAGTTAGCCAAACAAGTTACAATTGCATTATCTTTACGTTTCTGATTTGTTTCTCATAACTAGACAGCTCCAGTACTCTCTCAGACACACACTTTAGACGGCTCCAGTACTCAGTAGTCTGCACAGGGTTGACAGTGCGTAGAAGATGGAGATCCTTTTAATATCATTTCCCAGCCCTCCCTCTATTCCACTGTGGAGCCCCCAGCATTACACCCAATTCTTGTAGCTCTTAGTTTGCCATCATAGTGCTGGAATACCTATCTCTTGGCTGCGCTTTTCTGGAACTCTAATTACCTTACAGCTTGTGGTCGCACTGACGTGTGGTTGATATGGTTTGCTTCAGACAGGTGGGAACTTAATGTTTGTTTTGCTCCAGGATAATTAGGTTTATAGCTGTCTCATGTACAGCAGTATTAAATGTTCGACGAAGAAATTAATAAAGTTTTTGTTTTTAATATTTGCTATGTATATGGGGGGAAAATGCGCCACAAGCCACATGGAATAATGTAATTCATTTTTTCTAACAAGAGGCTGAGTTGCCGCCAGTACGGAAGATGCGAGTATTAGGACCAAGGGAAGCACCTATACCCACAATTCACCATCTGTTGAAAAACACTTACTGGTAGCGCCATTGTTGCTCCCTCCCAGAGACAGACGATTGGAGCTCCGAGTTGGGGGTTTATAACCGGGTAAGCTCATCAAAAGAGTGTGACCAACATTCTCTTCTGAAGATGCAGATGTGATGCCTCCCAAAGACTCCTGTGATGGAAGGCTAGTAAGCACAGGGACGGAGGCAGCAGCTTTAGGACGAGACACATTCCTGGCATTCTTCTGGCTCAGGCTCTGATGAGATTGCGTGGACCTCAAACTATAGAAGGAATTGTTGGCACTATCTGGTTCCTGCTCCTCTGTTTTCTGAAAGAAGAAAAAAGCATCCAATTGAGTTCACATGGAATAAAATAGTAGAGGCACAATGACTGAGGCAGATGGTGGAACAATATCTGTGAGATATTGTTCCACCATCTGCCTCCAAGATGCGTTTGACACTTAATGGAATAAGCTGGGCAATAGTAATAATAATTTATATCTTTAAAAATTGAAATGTTAACATCCATTCTCTCTCAACAGTGAGGATCGCATTCCAATGAGGGGGATCCATGGAAAGCTCCCATGGGGTCCTTTCCACCTCTATTGCCAGCTCTATTCTGATGGATCACTATATCAAGATAACTACTGCATGGCCAATGTCCGAAACTGGGTTATAAATGTGGGAGGGTAGTACCACTAAGAACAAACACAGGCTGGTTAGGTTCTTCAGGAATCTTTTCTCAATACCTGGAAGTGATCACAAAAGCTGCAGGCAAACCCCAGAGAAATGTATGTTAGGTTCAAACAGTACCAACAATTTGAAGTCGAGAAAACACAATAAAATGTCCAAAATAATTTTAGAAAATGAAGGACCATTTTATAAGCAAGAAGACAAAAACAAAATCAGTTAAGGGGAACCAGACTTAACGTTAGTAACATTCTTTCTGGTAAATAGTTAATCTGCAGATTCCTCACTTTTACAATAATTCCACCAAGCTGGATAAGGATTTTCGAAACAATTCCTCCTCACCTCCAGTAGGCAACATTATGGCCTTGCACCGCTCCTTAAGTCACAGTGCGGAGGTACATAAAGGTACATAGAGGTGCCATCCCAGCATGGGGACGTTAGCTTTGCCTTTGAACTCCACAGAGCGGGAAGGAAGGAGGCTGGTGAGGAATCTGTGGTTAGACAGGGCATCCATCAGAAAGAGTGATACTGGACATAAGTAGCTTGTTCTTCTAATGCATCCTTTTAACCACAGATGTCTCTTCTTACAACAGGTACCCCCAGAGGTATCTCGCAACAGGAGCAGGCATTGTGGAGTGGAGTCAAACTAAAAAGTCCTGCTGAACTGAGTGGGCAAAGTGGCCCTCTCTGTGGGCTTGACTCAAGACAATAGTGTTTGGTGAATGCATGCAAGGACACCCATGTAGTAGCCTGGCAGATATCCAAGACCGGCCCTAAAGGGGTTCCTTCTTGGGCAGTGTTGCAAAGTGACCCCTTTTTGTGTGGGTCCCCCCCCTTTAATTTTTTGGGGGACTTGCCTGCTGGTAATCTTGAGCTCAAATACTGCTATCCAGTACCCAGTGTATGTGCTTTGACCCATAAAACATGTCAAAATTGGCTTACAACCTGAATAGCACATTTAACTTTCCTAGAAGGACACAGAATATGATGCAGAAATACACCCATCACATGGAAAGTTAAATGCCACTTGTGGACATTAGCACCTATTGTGCCATCCACTACACTGGCAGTGGAAACATGGCTTCAGACCCATCTGTGTAGCCTGACAGCAGGCTGATCCCTGCTGCACAGACCTGTCAATCACTTTCTTTTTAAGAGGTAGGAAAAGCAGATTTAAAATATTAAATTTGCCGCTAAGCGCACCTTTTTATCTGCAAGGCAGGGTGGAACATTTGTGACAACAGAAATGGCATGTTCCACCCCCCCAACCCCAAGCGATCAGGTCCAAAACAACATTGTCACTGGCCAGGCTGCAACTACTAGAAAGGAAGTCAAAGTATATATAATATACTTAAATCTTTGACTTTTGACCTGTATCTGTTCCATTCAAAGAGTTACTTTTCTATTTAATACAAACCCAATCTAATGGTGAAGTCAGATTTTCATTAACCATATTGGAAGTATTGCTTTCAGAAAGTTACCTTTAACCCTGCCTGAAACTGCTGTAGGGTAATTTGCATTAGCTGTCCAGAAACTGCTCAGCCAGTGCTTGGCCTGAAAGAGTGAAAGAGGTGTGAAAACTTCCCCCAGAGCAGAGACAGCTGCCTGGGAGTGGGGAGGAGTTATCTTCGCCTGGCAGTAAGAACAGATGGGGTGGGACCAGGAACGTCAATTACTTCAAAGGGGCCTTTCCTATCATAAGTAAATGTTGGGTGATACCTGGAAAAGGTCTCGGATATTCTCCCCCTAGTCAAGCAGCACCAAACCCAGTGGGAGCAAAGCTATCCCCAGAACTGGTTTTGAGTGATCACAGAGGTGGGGACTACTCATTGCCCTGGCCACACCTCTAGCATACAGGCTATACACAAGGAGAGAAGGGTTTCAGCATCTTGAATTTTGAGACTGAAGGGCACTGTTGGATTGTGTGCAGTAAGGCAAATAGGAAATACAGAAAAAATGGGTAGAGTTGCCCCCCAGAACTTTTACCCCATTGGTTACAGTGTGTCCAGGAGTCACCCCCACCCACTAGCTGGTGCAAGGCATAAATATGTTCTCCCCTGGAACCCTATTCTTAACAATTTCTGGACTGCAGAAAATAGAAAGAGGACTGGACCTGCTGTGTCTCACTTGAGGAGCCCCGAAGGACTGGACCTGCTCTCTTGTTTCGGGACAAACAAGTGGACTCCAAAGGCCACTTGGATGACCGCTTGTGTGGCAACAGAGATACAACAAGTTACAAGAAATCTTTCCTGGCAGTACCCAGCTGACCAGTGGCAACTGGACCAAAAAGTGGACTTTGCTGTTGGCCTCTGCCTAACACTCAGACTTTAAGTGCCCTCCTTTGAGGTTCTGGAGGCCTTCGGCTGCATGGGCACCACGGAGGCAGCTAAAAATTCAGTGGCTACCCATTTGGACTTAGAAACTCTTTCGAACTTTTTGACTTCCATACTTTCACTGTTACCAATGCACTTGTATCCGAACATGGCTCAGTTTACCACTTCCAATAACCATCATTGCCACTTTGAGCTTTTTGGAGCCATGTTTACTTAAATCTTTAAAAATTCACATCTATGGTTCCCCTTATTGGATTTTAGTTGTGTTGGTGTTATTTCAGTCATAAAATATTTCTTTGTTTTATAATTGGTTGTGGAATTTTGTATGACTTTCTACTGTGTATGACCAGCTTAAATACTTTACACAATGCCTTTGATTTAAGCTTGGCAGCATCATGTCACGTTAACAGAAATTGAGCACGTTTATTTTATTTGTAGCATCTAGCAGGTGGTAGCCTTATCCTTTGAGGTAGACACTTGCTCACTTCAAATAATAATCCACTTTCCTACAGGTATTGTTGGCATGCTTCAATGCAGAGAAAGATTGACCTGGACAAGGTCCGTTTCTGTACTGCCTTCCTCTTATTAGCACTCCCAAAGCCCATGAAAAGATGGTTGCCTACAACATATTACTTTAAGTGCTTGGTGTAAAAGCTGAGTGCACTTATTGCAAAGTTGGTCAGGAAAACATTAAAAGGCAGACCGGGCAGTCCAATAACCATTAACTGTGCCTGTTGAAAAGCCTGGTTAGGCCAAAGCCAAAAACAATAAAAGCTTTGATAACGTAGCCTGTAAAGGATCACAAACGTCTCCCAATGCCTTGAATAGATGGAATTAGTTGAGGGGCATCTGGCTGCGAGAAACACATCCACTACCTCAGCTGGCAAAATGCAGCTCACTATGCATGGAGGTGTAGATTCTGGAGATGTGGTACAGAACTCTGCCCTGTTTCTAAGCCAGGAGTTCCTCCCAAAGAGGTAGACAATCGGAGGGCAAATGTTCAGGTTCAACATGTCAGGGTACACCACACTCCTGGCCCAGTCTGTGGCTATCAAAACTACAAAGGCATGGTTTGCCCTGCCCTTCCTCAGAACTTGAGGATAGCGTTAATTGTGGGAACACGCAGAAGGGCGTAGCTCCACTGCAGGTGGAATACGTCCCCAGGGACGTCTTGGCTGAAACTCCAGCAGGCAGTAATTTCATCACTGCACGTTCCTTCAGTGGCAAAACGAAAGGGCACATCCCACTGGTCGAAAACTCATGAGCAACCCCTGGATGAAGACTATATTCATGGACAATGTGGACGAACCCACTAAGTATAAAATGAGTAGTCACTGTATGGAGTATGTATATAGACCCATTAGGTGCTTTTAAAAGACCCCTCACACACCAACCTGGTTGGTGTCATGCTTCATCATTGGGGTCCCAACCGGGTGGCCGAGCGCCCCCCGGTTGTGCTACAACGCCTGACTGCAGCGGAGCGGGTGTGGTGCTTAAATGTGAGGTGATATTTTTACAATTAAAAATTATCTATGAGAATCCTTGCCATTAACTTTTAATGTTGGCGGCTCAGGATATATAAGGAGCTAAAATGTGTGATGCAACTAATCTGAAGTTATTTATCGTTTAGTTGTCTATGTGTGGCGGTCTACATGTTTCAGCCCGTAAAAATTAGTCAGAGGGCTTTCTTCAGGACCAAGTGAGTGCAAGGTGAGTGGCAGTGAGTGAAAGATGCCACGTGAATAAATGTGCTGTACCTACACACGCGCTAAGGTGTGTGGACAAAAAAGTGTCAGTGTACTTACTGGCACTTGGAAAAATTCCTGTAAGGAAGAAGAGGACAAGACAAGACATAATATCGCAACATAAAATGCAATCTTAGTGGCTAGATGTTGTAGTCATTGCCCATATGACTACTACAGTGATCTATGGCCCACGCTAACGGCTAAAATGCAAGAACTGTTATGCATGGAGTAGCAAACTTTGGTGGTCAATTGAGTTAACCGTGCGCATTGAGTAACGCTGAACAAAGAAAGCCACATTGGCTGTGCGTGACCCACGGAGCCCTGTGGGTGATTGAGCTAACATCCTATGCAGCTCATAAGTATTGCGGTGCATAAAATAAGCACTGCGTCGCTTAGCGTGTTATTATTGTTGCCATGGCTAATATGCGGGTGATATACATAAAAATGACAAAGTGAAGAAAAATGAATTTAAAATTAAAATATGCACAAGAGTGGAAGAATAGTTAGTCTTTTTTGAGAATTCTCAGGTATCGAGGCTCTGGGGGCTTAGGAACTCCATCTTAAGTCCAATCTGTGGAGAAATAGTTAGCCATAATGAGCCTGAAGGACTCGATAGGCTTAGGTCAATTGCAACATTGGAGCACGTATGGTCTTACTTGGAAGGAGAGAGGAGTCCGCTGCCAAACCTGCTTTTAAAAGCACCTAATGGGTCTATATACATACTACATACAGTGACTACTCATTTTATACTTAGTGGGTTCGTCCACATTGTTTAAGATTAATACTTATTTGGGGAACAGGACGCAACCCATGCCCAATTCCTCGCTCTCCCCTTGTTTACTTTGAAGATTTTTGCAGCGCACAGCTGTGAGAGCCCCCATATATACTTTTTATCACTACCTTGTGCACAATATTTGGTTACACCATGGCAGAGAATCCAGGCCTGGGGTTTACCTTGGACGATGTCAACAACATCTTAGACAATCCTCCTCTCATGGCAGATTTCAACATGGCAACATCGATTTCCCAAACAGCTGACTGGGAAAGCCTAAATGAGAAGAAACGCAACCGCATTAGAACTATTCTACATGGAGTTATTCTCACTGAATATTTAAGAAACAACACAGCACCGAGAGGGCTAATAGTTACTAATGCACCACGTATCTTTCTTGATGAGACCTTCCGCAAAGATTGGGCACAAATTGCGTGGCGATGTACACGCGATTGGATCATCCTAATTATCCAAACAGCTAAACGTCTCTCTGATGCTATTCTGATTGAAATTCAAACTACTGAGTCACATTTCAAAGCCACCCTGACCTCTTTCAAAAAAAGACTTGATGAGACAAACAAGGAAATCAATGAATATAAAGAAAATCTAACACAAAGCAAGATTAGCAAATTTCAGAAAGATCTCAAAAAAATTTCCTACTCAAAAACATATCCCTATGCAAGTACGGACTACAAAGCTCCCACACGAAGTGATACATCTGGAGGATCTTCAGATGACGACTCGCCAGGCAGCAGCAACTCTAGCTCTAGCAGTTACAAAAAAAGACAACAAGGAAGAGGCAGAAACACCATGTGGCAACAACCCTGGACACCTGGGCCTCAGGGACCTAACACACACTATCCAGGCTACTATCCTCCGATGCATCCACAGTATGGATACGGCTGGAACCCACCCTATGGACTACCACAGCCGCCTCCCTACATGACCCAAACCCAACGATTCCCTTTTTTAGGGGGAGGCCCACGAGGCAGAGGAAGAAGACGACGGGGGAACCAAGTCCACTGGGAAGAAGACCAACGCGAGGGAGCACTAACCAGGAGCAGATCCAAGGACCAGCAACCAGGCCCCAGCACGAAATAAGCCTGGTCACCAATCTCTCGGCTCACATTCTAACTTCGACCAAACAGACGGTCCTAGAGAAAGGTCTCGGATTTGTACCCACGGCTAGACTGGATAAATTCCAGCTTCACTGCGAGTTAGCAGCATTCTTTAGGAAGCTTAGATTAAAAGCCTTCTTTCAAAACACACCTCCTCAAACCACCATGGAACAAGGGGACACTTCGCTAAGAGCCAAATCCACCTTCATGCCGCCCCGAACACTATTCCTCCTGAGGTAGCAGTGTACGAACAAGCCGTCTTTAAAGATATTGATGAGCTCAAGGAGGAACACATTTTCCAGAACACTAGCACAGCTGAGCGTGCAGCCATACAATCACTCAGATCCAACCGATCGATCGTTATAAAACCCGCTGACAAGGGTGGCGGTACGGTCATCATGAACACAATAGACTACCGACAGGAATGTGCCAGACTTCTTAATGACACCAAAAACTACGAAAAAATCAGTGAAGATCCCAGCGATGATCTGAGAAGACGCATCCACACACTGATAGAAGAAGCAGAAACATCAGAATGCATTACACACGGAGAAGCGAAATTTCTCACCAGTACAACAGGCAAAATACCGTATTTTTATATAGTGCCTAAAATACACAAAAACAAGCATCCACCGCCAGGGCGACCTATTGTCTCCGGCATTGGCTCCTTACTGGAGCCCCTATCTAGATACTGTGACTTCTTTCTCCAACCAATAGTAAAAGCCACCAACACCTACCTAAAAGATACAAAGGACCTCCTCAGACTATTGAATAACATGGCCTACAATCCTGAGACGTCATTCCTAGTAAGCCTCGATGTGGAGAGCCTTTACACTAGTCTCCCACAAGATGATACCCTCAGAGTTCCTCTTCGGACGGCCCCTTCCACGTTTGCGAGGGGGGGGTTGTGTTGGTGGGCTGCTGGTGGTGGCTGAGGACTGCTCACTCGCTGTGGACGCAGGGGAACTAGATGTTGCACGACCCTGCGCCACAGCACGTGGTGGCGGCGGTGGTGTGGCTGGCCTTGCTTGGGCCCTCACCACCACCACCAGCTGGCCCATGAGGTCCAAAAGTTGGTCCATACGGGTCACGAATTGGCCCATATGGGCGTCCATGGACCTCAACACCCCAAGGACCTCCCGCGTGTCAGCAGCTGACCTGGCCCATTGTCCTTGGGCCTCTTCATAGGCCCCAAGGACTCTTGAGATTTGCGGCAGGGCTTGGCTCACAGGCTCAGATGGCATTGGCCTGACCCTGCTCCTCCCACCAGTACTGCTGCCACCGACCTGCCCACTCGCCACATTGGTCACCCCGGTCCTCTGTCTGGCTCCCAGGGTCGAGCCCGACGGGCGTGCCACCACTTGCGCTGGTGCAGTGGCCAGGGATGGCGTGGTGGTGGTGGTGGTTGCGGCGGTGGTGGTGGTTGCGGCGGTGGTGGTGGCCGCAACGACCGTGGCAGCAGGGGTCTGGGACTGTTTAGCAGCCCTGGGTGCTGGGTTGGTGGGTAGGAGGGGCCCTGGGGTGCGGTTGGGCCCTGCCACTCCAGATGGGCCTGCTCAGTGGTCCTCGTCCGAAGAGGTGTCCAGGTCTTCTACATCCGTGAGTCCGGGTCGGGGGCTTGCGGACTGGCTGCAAGTGGGACCCCCCACTAATCACACAAAAAAGCTAAATCAATAAAGGACGCGCTGGTTTCTACTAGACCAACTTTAGAACGCAAGCAAGACAACACCGTCCTGAATGCATGGGGTCTCCCCAAAGTTACCGGCCATTTCCCATGCAGCAATTGTAGTGTATGTCACCTCACTACAACCACAAAAAACCTCCAACTGGAACCAGGCAAGACATGGGAATTGCGATACCATACCAATTGCAATACGGCAAATGCAATATACCGCATTATGTGCCCTTGCAATTTGATCTACATTGGGATGACAAGCAGGAAAGTTAAAACTAGAATCTGCGAACATCGCAGCACCATAAGATGTAAAAGGAACACCACTAAACTGACTAATCATTTCCTTGAGGCAGGACATACAACGAATGACATGCACTGGGTGATCATAGAGGCACTGGATTCCAACACGCCCAACATCCAGCAACAACTATTACAGAAAGAACAGAGATGGATTTATCGCCTTTCTACTCACAAGACAGGGCTCAATGATAATATTCCCTGGAACAGCTTAGGAAGATAATAACTGTACCTTTTGCCATTGCCAAAATATTTCAAATCAACACTATCAGGCCACATAGTGGAGTATATAACACTCCAAGATGGCCGCCGACTTTAGATGCCTAATTTCATGCACGCGCGTATGCGCAATGATTTAGCGATGCCAAGTCATGCTCCAACCTGGGACATGTACGCACGTACCTGGTCAAAAAACCTCACCTACCAGGTTCTTTACAGAGATATGGAGCAGCTCAGTAAGACATCTTTACTTCTCGCTATTTGTCATAACAGTAATATCTTTGCACTACACTCCAAGATGGCCGCCGATTCGGACGCCTAGTTTCATTTCATCTCATCCACAAGCGCGCGCATGCGCGGTGAACCACTCATGCTGAGTCATGTTCTAACCAGGACATGCACGTCTGCACGTACCGGGTTTAAAAACCTTACTATTTAACCAGGTCCCCCACAGAGACAGACCACCAGCCGGGGCCACGGGGGACCAATATAGGTTTGGCAGAGGACTCCTCTCTCCTTCCAAGTAAGACCATACGTGCTCCAATGTTGCAATTGACCTAAGCCTATCGAGTCCTTCAGGCTCATTATGGCTAATTATTTCTCCACAGATTGGACTTAAGATAGAGTTCCTAAGCCCCCAGAGCCTCGATACCTGAGAATTCTCAAAAAAGACTAACTATTCTTCCACTCTTGTGCATGTTTTAATTTTAAATTCATTTTTCTTCACTTTGTCATTTTTATGTATATCACCCGCATATTAGCCATGGCAACAATAATAACACGGTAAGCGACGCAGTGCTTATTTTATGCACCGCAATACTTATGAGCTGCATAGGATGTTAGCTCAATCACCCACAGGGCTCCGTGGGTCACGCACAGCCAATGTGGCTTTCTTTGTTCAGCGTTACTCAATGCGCACAGTTAACTCAATTGACCACCAAAGTTTGCTACTGCATGCATAACAGTTCTTGCATTTTAGCCGTTAGCGTGGGCCATAGATCACTGTAGTAGTCATATGGGCAATGACTACAACATCTAGCCACTAAGATTGCATTTTATGTTGCGATATTATATGTCTTGTCTTGTCCTCTTCTTCCTTACAGGAATTTTTTTCCAAGTGCCAGTAAGTACACTGACACTTTTTTGTCCACACACCTTAGCGCGTGTGTAGGTACAGCACATTTATTCACGTGGCATCTTTCACTCACTGCCACTCACCTTGCACTCACTTGGTCCTGAAGAAAGCCCTCTGACTAATTTTTACGGGCTGAAACATGTAGACCGCCACACATAGACAACTAAACGATAAATAACTTCAGATTAGTTGCATCACACATTTTAGCTCCTTATATATCCTGAGCCGCCAACATTAAAAGTTAATGGCAAGGATTCTCAGAGATAATTTTTAATTGTAAAAATATCACCCCACATCACATTTAAGCACCACACCCGCTCCGCTGCAGTCAGGCGTTGTAGCACAACCGGGGGGCGCTCGGCCGCCCGGTTGGGACCCCAATGATGAAGCATGACACCAACCAGGTTGGTGTGTGAGGGGTCTTTTAAAAGCACCTAATGGGTCTATATACATACTACATACAGTGACTACTCATTTTATACTTAGTGGGTTCGTCCACATTGTTTAAGATTAATACTTATTTGGGGAACAGGACGCAACCCATGCCCAATTCCACGCTCTCCCCTTGTTTACTTTGACTATATTCATGGACCATCAAATGCTTGCAGAGATAGTCAGCTGACATTTAGAAACTGCATAAGATGATTGGTTAACAGCAAGATCAAGTTCCTGTGTAGATAAAGCCACCTCCGAAGGTACGCTGCTTCTGGGCATAAGACCAAAGACCCCTATACTGCCCTGCTTGTTGCAGTACCAAATTATGGTTGTGTTGCCATCAAGACCTGCACTAGCCTTCCCTTGATGGATAAATTAAAGGCTTTCAGAGCCAACCAGCTGGCACAATGCTCCAGAAGGTTGATTGGGAATTTTTGCTTCCCTGGAGACCACAGACCTCTGATCTCTAATTGTCCAAAGTGATCACCCAAACCCTGAGATGAGTCATCTGTCAATATTTTGGGTGGGATAGGAACAGTGCGACATGCTGCAGAAGTGGTTTGTGCCCACCTACCACCACCGAAGAGCTTAGGCTGTCTCCTTCAAAATGCAAATGTTGTCCATCAGACAGCTTGGTGCTGTGCCCATTGGATACAGAAGACCCACTTCAAGGCCTGCATGTGCCATCGGCCACAAGGCACCTGGAGAATGCATGAGGCCAGAAGCCTAAGCCGTCTTTGAACCATCCTCACCAAGACCTTTGACTGAGCCAGAAACATTGGGATTATATCTGAATGTCTGACACTCACTGCAGGGTGGAAAGCCATTGAACATCACTGTGTCCAGAAAGGCCCCTATGAAGGGAATCCTCTGCACAGTGGACACATGGGATTTTGGTCTGCTGATGGCAAACCCCAAGGATGACAGAAAGAGGCAGCTGTCCAAAGGTGGTCCACGACTGACTGGGCGGAAAGAATCTGGGCCAGAGTGAGCATTTTGAATTTGTTCTCTGTAAGCAGACATTCAGGGAGCAAAGATCCAAAATGGGCCTAAGCCCACCATTCTACTTGGGAACCAGAAAGTAGGAGGAGTAACAACTCATCTCAGTAAGGTTTCCTCTTGATGGCCCCTTTGCCCAGAAACGACTTGAAGAATGCCAGCAAGAACTGCTGAAGCTTGAGCAGGCACAGGTAGGATATAAAAGGGAAGAGGTGCTTGAAATGAATGGCCAAGGCATAAACTTTAACATTTTGCAGCACCCACCAATCTGAACTGATGACTCCCAGGTGGACAGGAAAAACAGAACTGTGTCCCATACCTGATGTGTGTGGTCCTACAAGCGGGAATCAGAGTAGCTTGTAAGCAACTACAGGGGATGAGGAAGTGGAATAATGCTGCCCTTGTTGGTATCCGCAGCCTGAACCATCACCACATCCTCCAAGGCTGCAAAAAGTCTGCCGCAGTCAAGATGCCATTTTCCCTAGCTTATGAGTTCTGATAATATGCACATTTATGTCTCCAATATGCACTTTTAAATTTTGGTATACAACCAAATAAAAGCTTCAAATTTAGAATGCGGTGCTGCACACAGCAGCACTACTTAAAGGTAGCTGGAGAGCAACCAGTAGCTCACAAACAACTGATTGGAGTAGCCACTTTAAACTTTCTGTCCTGCTGGTGAAAGCAAGTCCCAGGGAGCAGGCCGTAAAATACTCTTGACAAAAGTGTCAACACTCTTAGACTCCCTGTCTGGCAGAGCCGAAGGGAAAGCAATCATGTCGGCTTGTGGATGTCCACACCACCAGGATTTCTAGGGTCAGCTTTTTAGTGAGAAAAGATGAGTCATCAGGGGCAGGTCTGTGTGGTCTTGCCACTGGACAACTCACTAGGGGAGCCCAGCATGGCTTTGTCCAAGTAGCCATAAAAGTGTCTGTTAAAGCTTCACAAAGGCAGCAAAAGTGCCACTTTGGCAACCCAGGCAGCAATATTTGTCAACTAATTAGCCGTTTTTTATTGTGGGCAACAGTACATTAATAGGTTCTGCTGCCCTGCAGATAACCACCGCAAAAGAGGCACTTTCTTCTGCAGGCGAGTCTGGAGGCGATTCTAACAATCTCAGCAGACGTGTCTAACCCACTAGCATTTCATAGATCAACGTACAACCCAGCATCAGTATGAGTGGGAGCAAGTTGTCCACCTCATTGTAGTCAGTCATTTTGGGTGTTCTGAAGCCCTTGAACGGAGTCTGAATATGAGACAACAGGGCCTACAGTCTCCTATAATACTGACATCCAGGAAGAGGCTGGAGCTCAATTAACATGACTGGGGGCTGTGCTTTGGTGATATGATAGACATTGGCCTGGCGTAGGGGGACGTTCGGACTAGATGCTGTATAGGTGCTGCGATCGGGATGAGAGTGGTTCCCAGGACCAGAGTAGAGTAAAGGCCATAAAGACACCAGAAGAAGGCGCGGTGGAGCCTATCAGCACTGGGGAAGGGGCCTGCCATTAGAAAAGTGACTGATGGCTAATGCAACTGTGTGGAGCCCAACAGCGCTTCAGAGGGAGCTGGCATCCCCTTGAAGATATGCAGCATGGCCTCCTTCAAGGCCTTTATTTGCTGTGGTGTTGAAGATAACTCGGGGAACTTAAGGCATGCCAGCACCAGCCTTGGGATGGACTCAGAGTTGGAGGAAGCCCTTCAAGTGCTTACTACATGGTTTCTACCCAAAGATGCAATGGCGAGAGGGGGGAAAATGCCTGGCCTTTATGCACAACTTTGACCTACCTAAGGAATTGTATAGAGGAGGGGATCTGGTGCGGGAATGGCCCGCAAATTGAAGGGGGGAAATCGGTAAAGTTGTTTGAATGGGAGCTCTTTTGTTTCACCTCCCCCTCCTTGAGCGCATCAAGGGCACACTTGTTGCACAACTTTGAACCATAACTGGAACAAAGAAACCACAAGCAAACAGTGTGGGGCGGTGACCAACATCAGCTTTATTCAGTTGTAGAATGGTTTAAAACCAGTTATCTTTGGGAAGGAGTAAGGGTCAGGTGGAGGAGTTATTTTCCCTAGCATTCTGTTCAGTCCTTCTGGCATCTGAAGACTCCGTGAAGTTGGAAGCTGCACTCCGGATCCACATCAAGGATGTGGAAAGAAAAGAACCGATGTCAGCGCCACGCATGGGGTGGTGCTTATATGCAACCATGAACAGGCATTTCCGGGGCACTGTGAGGCTGTCACGGAGTCCGACAGCACTACCTAATGGAGCACTGGAGAAATTGGTTTGAAAATCCAGATCTAGTCTGGTGCCTGGTACTTTTCTAAAAGCGAGGAATATGCGGTTTAAGTAACCATCAAAAAATAAAAATAAATTCAGGTGTTAATTCAAAAAGAGCCTAGAAAAAGTAAAGTGCTAAAAAACTTACTAGGGCATAAGCACAATTTCAGGCTGACCGCAATGTAGTAGACGCTGGATGCACCAAGTGGGCCATCACGGTCAGAAAGTGTTTACTTTGGGACTTTATCACTTTTTTGAATCTCAAGATCTTCCAGTAGGGCAAGGTCGAAGTCTGTTCCTCAAATTTGTTTAAGTCACTGTCAAGCTTCAGCTGAAGCAGTTGGTTCTGACACCACAGAACAAGTTACTTCCATTCGGTAATGTCTTATCTTGAAGAGACTATTTAGGCGCAGATTCCTTACCTTACAACAATTCAGACGTCAGACTGGATCCGGAAATGTTTTGAGGAGTACCCATGTGCGCCAGTAGGTGGCGTCGTTCAGCACTGTATTGGCCGTGCTGGAAGTCACATGTGCAGTACCTATATAGGCGCCACACTGGTGGGCTAACATCAGTTAATTTTTCGACTTTCCACGCGCAGAGCCATGAGACCGGACCACTAGTGTGAAAAACTGGGGCGCTGAGAAGGGTTGTAGGAAAGTGCTGTGTTTTGACATGGCCACCCCCACTTTTTGCCCACTGGTACTGATGTTCTTGACTAGACGTGCACTGGGCCCCTGCTAAACAGGCCCCAATGGCAGTGCTCTTTCCTTAAAAACTACAACATGCTCAATTGTACCCCAACTCTTAACGACTTTAGCATCCTTGCAAGTCCCTGGTTAATAGTACCTATGGTGCATAGGGCATGGGAATTAAAGATGGTCCCTATGGGCTGCAGCATCTATTATGCCATCCAAAGGGAGACCCGCAGACTGCCTTTGCAGGATGCAAGAAAGGGCGCAAGCCCTTCCGAAACACGACATTGCACACTCCAAGTGCAATGCCCAAGTACACTGCATGTCTTATATGCAAGTTACCCCTACAGCAGGCCTTAGAGCCTTTAGCCAGGGTGCATTATATTACATGTGAAGGCACATCTGCATGAGAAGATAGGCCCCTGTGAGGTCTAGTTCCATTGCTAAGACCTTGCAAGTGATCTGGAAGCCATTTTAAAGGTATGTACTGGGCACTGGTCATTACGAGTTACCCAGCTACACAAGGGCTTCACTGAAAATAATGGTGTTTGGTATCAAATACCTTGTTTCAATAAACCTACACTGATGCCAGTATCAGATTTGTGACATGCACCCACAAGGCATCTTAGAGGTGCCCTCTCAAAACCCACTAGTCCTCTAGTGCGTTGGCTGACTGGTATCGTCCAGCCAGGAACAATGACTGCTCTGGAGGAAGGTGTCCACACCTCCTCTGACAGGATGGCTCGTGATTTAGCATATCAAGGCCAGAGGCTTCAAAGCCTCTGCCGCCTTTGATATGTGACCCTGGCTTACCCAGAGACCCGGGGCACATTTAGCACCAGAGCAAGTGGGAAATTAGCTAGTCAGAAGGTGTGTCTCACTTTTGGTGAAACAATGAACTCTGGGTCAGTATTATGCCCACTCCTCGCAGGAAGTGGTCATATTGGGGGTGTAGACAACCCAGGGTTAGGTAGCCCATTGGCTACTACCCTACACTTCCCTAAAATCAGTATTTAGGGGTCCCCTCAACACCAGACAGATTTGAATTCCTGGGAACAGAAGGACAAAAAAAGAGCTGTCAATGCGAGGAACAGAGGACCTGTTCCAAAATTGGCGTCAAACCGTGCCTGGCTGCTAGTACCTAGACAATTGCAAAGACCAGACTCATCCAAAAGCTGAACATCCTCCCAAACCCTTGGAGGACTGTTGAGCGCTTCAACAACCACTTTGCATCTCTCTTGGGGTGGAGGAGCCATCCCCCTGCATCTGCAGGCACCGACCGCATCTGCCCGGTACACCGTATTGTTGGCCATCAGGTCCACCGAGGGAGCAACAGGTCAGGAGGAGGTCTTTGTGGCTCTAGGATGTAAGCCCCGTCTCTTCACTGGGTTTCGAGACGCTAGAACCTCCAGGAGCCTCCCTGCACCAATACCCTGGGTACTGGAGTACCTGCATCAACCAAGACTTGTGTGTCCAGACCGGACATCACCACTGAGGAAGACCGATTTGCTCGTTGAGGGATAACATAACATGTGTATTTGTAAAGCGCACGTTCACCACTACGGGTATCTTGGCGCTGAATAACAGATGTTTGTTGTTACCCAACTCAATGGTACTAATTTTATCGACCTCAGATGGATGAAAGGCTGAGTGGACCCGCCGGGATTTGAACCTGTGGCCATGAGGTCGAACACAGGCCCCTGCAGTAGACGCATTAGTCCACTGAGCCACCAGACCCGGCCCAGGGATGGCCAGCGATACCCACGACGCGAGTGGCCAAGAAGTCCCGTTTTCCCCTCCTCTGCAAAACCACCAACTGTGAGAGCCTAAAACACAGGTGGCTAGCCAGCCAAGTCTCCCTGCACCCAAACCCACAGCCAGAGTTCATGGAAAATGACTGCGTCCCCTTGTTCCAGAGACCCTCACAAGTTGAGCCCACCTTTTGATTCTTCCGGACTAGTCCCAAAATCGGCCACTTGCAGCCTTTTTGTTACAGGTACCCTTACATTGACTAATGTGTAGCGCTCCAGGCTACCAATGCGACCAGCACCTCTGCAGACAGACACACCAGGGCAGGAAAAACCGTACTGCTGGTGGCTCTTTAGTCCTTGGCCCCTAAGCACCTTAAGTCCTGAAAGGCACCTTCAACAACTGTTCGCAAGTATATGTATGCTGTGTATGTTTCTCCCATAGGATAACATTACCGCGCCAGAGGCTCATACCTCAAGAACTATTTAAGCATTTACTGTTTTACTGTAAAAACTAACGCCAAAAGTACTTACCAGATTCCGATCTTTGTGTCTAAAATTATATAAAAATCTGTATTGTTTTTCTAAATTGGTCTTGAATTCTTCTTAAGTGCGTCTCATTTATTGACTCTGTGGGAGCAACAAATGCTTAACACTTCCCTCTGATAAGACTAAGCCGCTCAACTACACTACTATCACAAACACAAAACTTGGGTTTATTAAAGTAAGCCCTGTACACCAATAAGGGTTGCCTGGACTCTTTGCATGGTGTGCCGCTACACTGGCCCACTACATAAAATGCCAGCTTTCTACATTGGTGGTTCAGCGGTGGAATACAAGACTTTACATTTGCTGATACCACTGTCAATAGGTGATTTCACTAAGAAATCCACAATTTACTTTAGTCAAATGAATAATTTTTTTCGATTTTTTTCTACATTTTCTTATCTGAATTGTTAGGGCCTTGCGTTAAGTCCCCCAGTCCATTACATTAGAAACTTAATAAGTATACTAGTCAGTTAGGCCTTAAAAAGTTTTTAGAAATTTTGGCGAGTTTCTAAAAACTGTACTGAACATGTCTGGCCCAAAGATGATAGTGCAGGAACTCAACCTGACCCTTTGTCTGCATCTTAGTATGATGCAGTCAAGGATCCTCTGTAATGCCAATACAATTGTTACCGGCTCAAATCCTACCAAGTTGCAACTTCAGGAGGCCCTTGCAGATTTCGATGCAACCCAGTTAACAAAAGGTCCTGACACCCCTACAAAAGAGGAGGTGGACAGTGACAATGAGAATGTAGTCCGTGCTCATGAGGGTAACCCCGCTCATCCTAACCAGGGAAGATGAAGGCATAACCTCTCACATCTTCCCTAACACTGCCTTTCCCTTCCAGGCCTAACGAGACCGAGGAACTAGATGAGCAGGACTAGCCAAGAGAGCAGCCCTTAAAGCCAAAATCCTGGCAATAGAAAGAGGGCTGAGATTGCTCTAGAACCCATAAGGGGTGGCAGCAACAAAATAAGGAGGAAGAGGAAACTTTTGATCCCAAAATCCCCAAAGTGATTGCCCCCAAATAGTTTGAGGGTGATGACATTACCAAAAGGTTTACAGCCTTTGAGAGGGCTTGTCAAATGAGGAATTTACACCAGAAGTCCTGGGGCTCTCTACCATGGGAGGCATTCTCAGAAAAGTGCAGGGATAGACTCCTGACACTGGATGAGGAAGATGCGGAGTCCTATGACCTAATGAAGGATACCCTGATTGAGTGCTTTGGACTCACCACTGAGGAGTACAGGATTAAGTTCAGGGAGACTCTCAAAACCTTGAGTCAGTCCTGGGTAGATTTAGTTGACTTCTCAGTCAAAACACTAGGAGGCTGGTTAAAAGGCAGTACTGTGCAAGATTATAAAGGGCGCTATAATTTGATAATGAAGGAGCATCTGTTAAGTAATTGTACATCGGAAAAATTGCATCAGTACCTAGTGGACCTTCGGTTAGTCTCAACAAGAGCTGGGGAAGAAGGCAAACCAATGGGTCAAAACAAGTGTGTCCAGAAAGACCCAAGGTGGGGTGACCAAAAGAAAGGGGTTACGGCTCACCCCACAAGGGAAAGATGTGGGACACAAAGGGGGAAGTCCCAAAGGGTCTTTTAAAGACCCACAAAAACCTGTTAAGGAGGGCGGGCCCAGATAGACTTCCCAATCCAAGGGTGGATTTGAGGATAAGAACTGGGATCCCAAGAAGGCTTAGTCTCATCTCTGTAAGCAGAATGTACACCACACTGGGGACTCTTCCAGCACCCACAGCAGTAGCTAGTCTCCAGATGGGATCCCTGGTGTGCCCTGACCAAGTCAGAGAGCACACTGAAGCCATTTTAATCTCAGAGGGTGGGGTGGATATAGCTACCCTCGCTGTTCGGCCAGTAATCAGGAGAAATCAAAACCACTCATAAATGGGGTTGAGGTAGAAGCACTGAGGGATACAGGTGCAAGTGTCACCATGGTGACTGAAAAACCGATATCCCCAGAACAGTACTTAACTGGACAGCCATATCCAGTTATCAATGCTGATAACACTATCCAGGTTAATCCCATAAATATGGTGACCTTGGAATGGGGAGGGGTTACTGGCCAAAAGAAGGTGTTGCGTCATTTGCAATCCCAGTAGAATATCTGCTAGGTAATGATCTGAAGACCTCAGCATGGGATGAGGTAGAGGTGAGAAGCCATGCTGGAAATACATGAATGGCTGTGTGTAAAAACAAGAGCACAGAGCAAAGCCCAGTGTAAAAAAGAGGTATTTGAGCCTGAAATAATGGCCCAAACCTCCGAGAGAAAAAGCAAGTAGGCTGGGAAACCAACTTCTGAAGAGACAAGCTCAGGTCCCCTCTCCGGGAGAAGACCTGCCATCCCTTGAGGGAACGGAGTCTCAGGAGCTTGAGCCTTACACGGCAGAGCTTCTAGGGCCAAGGGGACCCGCTAGGGAAGATCTATGCCAGGGACAAAAAACATGTCCCACTCTTGAGAGCCTGAGATAGAAAGCTGCTGCACAGATAAAGGGATATGTCTGTGGCTCCCACAGGACCTACTGGGAGGAGGGACTCATACTCTGAGGCCAGAGATCCAGAGAGTCCTTACTCACTTTGGCCCATGACATCCCCCTAGCTGGGCATCTTGGCCAGACTAAGACAGAGTAGGTTGGCTGCCCACTTCTACTAGCCCAATATGTCCCAGAAAGTGAATGAGTTTTTTTTTTAACTCCTGTGTTGCCTGTCAAGCCAGTGGCAAGACAGGTAGCAAACCAAAGGCTCCCTTAATTCCACTTGCAATGGTTGGGGTTCCCATTGAAAGGGTAGGGATTGACATGGTAGGTCCCCTTGACCCCCATCCAGCTTCAGGGAAAAGGTTTATCCTGGTGGTAGTGGATCATGACACCAGGTATTCTGAGGCAATTCCTCTTAGGACTACTGCAGTTGCCTGAGCCCTCTTAAGTATTTTTACAAGAGTGGGTTTCCTGAAGGAGGTGGTTTCAGACAGAGGTAGTAACTTCATGTCTGCTTACCTAAAAGCCATATGGACTGAGTATGGGATGACAAACATTCACCACACCATATCGCCCACAAACCAATGGCCTTGTTGAAAGTTTTAAGAAGACCATGAAAGGTATGATCATGGGACTCCCTGAAAAACTCTGGAGATGGGATGTCCGGTGCCCATGCCTGCTTTTTGCCTACAGAGAGGTGCCACAGAAAGGAGTGGTCTTTAGTCCTTTTGAGCTTCGGTTTGGCCATCCTGTTAGAGGTCCTCGAAGTAAGGTAAGGAAAGGCTAGGAGAGACCTCTCGAAGATCCTAAACTGGACATAGTAGACTATGTGCTTGGCCTTCGATCCAGGTTGGCTGAGTACATGGAAAAAGCAAGCCAGGAACTCCAGAAGCAATTGTTTGGTCAAATGCTGCAATGGTTGAGTTTCAGCCAGGGCCTAAGGTATGGGTTTTAAAGCTTGTGGCACCCAGGACCCTCCAGGACAAATGGAGTGGGACGTACCCTATCCTTAAGAGAAAAGGGGAAGTCACCTACTTGGTGGATATTGGCACTTCCAGGAGTCCTTACAGTGTCATCCATGTGAACTGCTTTAAACCCTTTCACAACGTGGCTGATGTGCCCATACTGATGGTCACTGATGAGGATCAGGAAGGAGAGGGGACCTCTCCGTGACCTCCGCTCCAACAACCCTAAAGATGGGTATGTTGAGGGAGTTGTCTTTTCAGACACCCTCAATGTCCAACAGCAAGGTGACCAAGTCCTGGGGAAGTATGCTGAGCTCTTTTCTTTAACCCCTGGTCAGACAACCGGATGTACACAGGATGTGGACACTGGGGACAGCCTACCTGTCGAAAACAAAATTTACAGGCAGTCTGACCAAGTTAAGGAAATCATCAGGACTGAAGTGAGCAAGATACTGGAGTTAGGGGTGATTGAACCCTGAGAGTCCCTGGGACAGCCCAGTCGTCTTAGTCCTCAAATTTCATTCCAAAGGAGGTAAACCAGAATGAGGTTTTGCGTGGACTAAAGGGGTCTCAATACAGTCACAAAGACCGACGCTCACCTTATTCCCAGAGAAGATGAGCTAATTGACAGGTTAGGTGCAGCCAGGTTTCTCAGTACCTTTGATTTGACATCCGGGTACTGGCAAATTGGACTCGCCTCCGGCACCAAATAGAAATCTGCATTCTCCACTCCAGATGGGCATTACCAGTTTACTGTGGTGCAATTTGGTTTAAATAATGTCCTTGCAACCTTCGAAAGGCTGGTTACAAAGCCCTGGCTGGAATGGAGGCTTTAAGTGCAGCTTAACTTGATGATATTTGTAGGGAATTGCCCTTTTTGACATTGTCACCCCCACTTTTTGCCTGGTACATGTGATTTCGACTGAAAGTGCACTTGGTTCATGCTAACCAGGTCCTCAGTGACATGGCTCTTTCCCAAAACTGTACAATTGCTCCACCCAATTGACAAAACCTTTAGCACCCTCTGTAAGTCCCTAGTAAATGGTACTCTGGTACCTAGGGACTGAGGTGCTAAATAGGGTCCCTAAGGGCTGCAGCACAACTTGTGCCACCCTAAGGATCCCCTCACTAAGCACATGCACGACTGCCAGTGGAGGCTGCGTGTCTTGATGCAGACAAAGGTGAAAACACGACATGTCACACATCCCTGTGTGCCCTTTCCCCTACCACAGCATATGATTTGTAAGCCACCCCTACAGCAGGCCTGACAGCCCTAAGGCAGGGTGCTTATTATATGTGAGGGCATACCTGCATAAGCAGATATGCCCCTGTGCTGGTCAGTTCGATTACTGCCAGTGCAAGTGAAGAGGGAAGCCATTTTAAAACATGTGCTGGGCACTGGTGAAAACTAGTTCCCCCAGCTACATGATGGGCTCACTGAAAATAGGGATGTTTGATATCAAACATCTCGTATTGATGAACCTACACCGATTTCAGTGTTGGATTTATCAATACATGCACCCAGAGGGCACCTCAAGGTGACCCTTGAAACCATACCAACTGCTAGAGGGCTGACTGACTGGTTTTAGCCAACCTAACACCAGAGACGAATTCCTGAATTCCAAGGGTGAGGCCCTTCGCTCTAGGGAGGCCAGCTGTGGCAGGGGGTGTCTTCCACCTCCTCCCACGAGGTGACCTGCACGTTAGCCTGCCAAGGCAAGGGAGCTTCACAGCAGCCCCTCCGCCTTTGGTATGAGACTCCGGTTTCTCACATAGGAGAGGATGCCAAACCCCCTGCCATGCTCCACTTTTGGCAGGAGGACAGGTGGGAAAATTTGTTAGATTAGGAGGGGTGCCCACATTTCGCAGGCACTGCCCCTATGGTGGGGCAGGTGATGTGGACGCCTCTAGTCATATTCCTCCATATTGTCTTGGAGAGAACGAACAAACCAGAGTCAGGGTTATGGCCACTTCCCAACGGAAGTAGTCATATGAGGGTGTAGTCACCCTGGAGGTAAGCATCCCATTGGCTACTACCTGGCACTCTCTCTAGCGCCCCTAAATTCAGTATTTAGGGGAGCCCCTGGCACACAGAAATAGATTTGTGCGACCTAAAAAAGACTGAAGAGCCGCGAAAGCAGAGAAGAGGAGGAAAAGCAGCTGACTTAGCCCCAGCCCTGTCAGCATCCCTCTAGAACTGCGCCAAAGCCGACTCATCCTGCAAATAGGACTCTAAAAGCCTGGGAGGACTGTCTGCCTTTGAAAAAGAACCAAGAGTCTCCCATGGAGTAGCAGAGCTGCTCCCCTGCATCCTGGAGGCACCCAAGAACCACTGCAAGGCCTCCTGGCTGCCAAAAACCCGACATCGGAAAGCCCCACTGCAACCGTCGCTCCAAGCCAGAGTTGAAGAGGGCCAAGGGTGTCAGCGTGGTCCCCCAGCCCAGAGTCCACCTTGGACTTGCTCACTGTGGGCTTCTTGACGCCACTCCAGCCTCTTTGAGCAGGCCCCCTCAACCGCTCCAGGTGACAAAAACCTGATGGCCAAGGACACCTCTGCACCCATCGCCCCTGAAAAAGGGAACCGAAGATGCCCCCACGTCCCTGGACATCGCAAGAGTTGAGCCGCTTTGCTGGTTCAGCTCGACTGGTCCCCCAGTCCAAGCCTGCAGCCTCTCTGTGACCAAACCGATCCTCTATTGAAGTGAATGGGGCACCCGACGCTGTAATGCAGTTCTGCACCTGGACGCCCAAAGCCTCCTGAGGTGACCGGTTGGTGCTTCCTTGGACCTTGCCTCATACTCCCATCAAGTCCTCGGGAAGGGTCCCGTAGGTCTTTGTTAAGTAACCGGATGCAGCGTATGTTTTCTCCATAGCTTAACATCGCTGCAAAGTGCTTTAATCACGATTGAAAGTATGAAACAGCCGTTTACTTCAAACCTGTTATTTGGTACAGTACTTACCTGAACGATTTTTCTCTGGTGCCTAAACATATATAAAGATACGGGCTATTTTTATAAGTCGGTGTGGATCTCCCCCTTGAGTTGTGTTGTCATTCATTAATCATTGAGTGCATTTGCAAATGTCTTGCACTCCTCTGTGTTAAACGTATTGCTGCTTGACTACACTACCCATAACGGAGCACTTTGAGATTGCATAGCAAGTCCCTGTCCACTTCTAAGGGAACCACTAGACTCTTTGTATGGTATATCAAGTTATTGATATATCACATAAAGAGCCAACTTCCTACAATTATGCTCTGTAATGTTGCATGAGATGGGGTGACAGAAAGTAGCGGTCTTTTGAGTGATTATGGGCTTAAGGGGTTTCTACTTGGCCCCTGGGTGGGTGATAACAGAAGAGTCAAGTCCTTTGTTGCTGGTACTTGTTTATCTTTTCCTTCTGTGCAGAGGCAGTACTACACCACAGGCTGACAGCCAATGTGCTATACCCTGTTTGGCGAGGGATCTCTCTTTTTCTGGATGACTAAAGGGCATAAACAGCTGCTCTGCTGAGTACAAGTCCTTTGTTTTCTTTATGTAAAATCAAATGGATCTGCAGGTGTCCAGCGAGTGTAAAGATCTTTTTGCGTATGTTGTAGGATTGTGAAAAAAATATCGCAGAAGGATAGGCTCACTCGGCTGAAAGTCTAAACGGAATTAGGAATGGTTTGTAAAATGACCATCTTTAGTAAACGTTTGAAAGGGCTCCTTTACAGTAAAGACCAGTAACTCCCCTACTATTCTTGCCAATTTGAGGGCAAGCAAGAGCTCTGTCTTCCAAGAGATGGACTTCAGGGAAGCAGTATCAGTTGGATCAATACTATACTCTTCTCCCAGACCCAGAGGGTGTTGTATGGGAGGAAAGCCCTGAACAGTACTTTCATAAATCGATTTATGATTCTTTGGGAAAAAAGTCATGAGAGTCTTCTGACATCAAAATCTGGATTCTCACTGGATATTGATTCTCACTGAAGAGTACCTATGTCCATTCCTGGCCAGATGCAGCAAGCATGGAAGTATTTGGTGAGACTGCATGAAAAATGGATGGAAGTTGTTACCTTTACAGAATGCCCAGAAAAGTTTTGACTTGGAGTTGTAAGTCTTTATGGCTGCTGGTGCCCATGCCTATGCCAGGATGTCCCTGCAGTCCACTGGAACATCTGGCCACCAGTATTCAAGTACCATGCTGTCAAGTTGAGAGACTTCAGGTCATGATGAAGTAGCTCTCCGTTGTGCCTAGAGAGGAGCCTGGGGCGCATCTTTAGTGGTATTGCTGGATATGCGGACTTGCCTTCGTCAGTACTCTGGGGATCAGAGGAAGCTACGGAAGGCATTAAGCAAAGAGATTGAGGCCATGTTCTACAGCATTTGTGCTTCTTCGGAGAGAGGGACCGTGCTCCCCTTGTTTTGTGATACAATACACTGATGGGGTATCATGTACCTCTTGTAAACGTTATCACAACATGCAAGGCGCTCCGATACCTTCGGGTCTAGCAAGCGTTATATAAAACTCAAAATAATAATAGTGCGTCCTGTTGAGAATGGCCTGCCCTGCCAACCTCGGGGGGAACACTTGTAGGCCCAGTAATATGTCCCGTAACTGCAAGATGTTGATGTGGAGAATCTTTTTCTTGCCTGACCGGCCTCTGGTCATTTTCTCCTGCTTGTGGGCTTCCCAGTACTTAAATAATGCATCCTTTGTCCTCACTATCTCTTCTCCTGAGGGATAAAATGCATTATGTGAAACCTCGTCGAAACACCTGGCAGTGTCTGGAGCTAAGAAAAGGAGCTGAAGTACGATGTCTATATTGCAAGGTTCAAAGGGAATATGCCATATCTGTATTGGGCTTGATGTTCTGCAAAACATGCACAAGCTTATCAAATATGGTCCGCCCATCAAACAGTATCTCCATGATTTTTGCGTGAACCTCGGGTCGGAAAGCCATAGAATAAAGCTATTCCCTTTGTCATAGGACCGCAATACCTGCCAGCTGGAGGAAGCCTGTGTTAAACCAATCTATGGCTACTTCAATGATGGAGGCTGACGCACTGGCTTCTTCTTTCACTATAGCTTTGGTCTCCTGTCTTTTGTCTTCATGTAAGAGAAATAAATGGCGAAATGTAATGCCAGACTTGACGGTCATAAAGGCCAAAGCGTTGGTGCCCACCATAGAACTAACCCTGAGGCCCAAGCGGTGATTCTCCTGTCTAGCGTTGCAGAGGCTGGAGAGACAGGATTTTTACAGCATTGTTAACCCACTGCCACAATAACAGAATCTGCTTTGAGGTGGCCTGTCAAGCATGATGGTGCAGACTTGGGAGCCCTGTATTTTTTTCACCTGGCAGGGTGCAGTGAAGCTGGAGTATGCATAAACTTGCAGCCGTATGGAAAAGGGCGATGTCATCTGGAAAAGATTCTGGGTATGTAGGAAACTTG
The DNA here is from genome assembly GCA_963921515.1 of Calotriton arnoldi. Lineage (NCBI taxonomy): Eukaryota > Metazoa > Chordata > Amphibia > Caudata > Salamandridae > Calotriton > Calotriton arnoldi. The sequence goes on from CAWUFW010000943.1 coordinate 167,199, forward strand.
TCACCTTGGTAAAACAGACTTCCCACTTCCCTTCATGTGATTCTCCATAAACTTTGCCTTCCTCCTCTACATCAAACAACTGGTCAGAATCTGAAGTACATTCCTCACCCATGTCCCTATGTGCTGGTGGAATAGAGCATTGCAAAGGCGGAGACAGAGGAGGTACCTCTAACATTGTATGAGGTGTGTTTTGGGGGGTGGGGGTTTGAGGGAAAAAATTCAATGTGTGCGCAGATGAGGTGGTAGTGCTGATGGTCTAGATAGTGATCTAATCAAAGGATGGACATGGCTTGGCTGAGGGAGCAGCTTCTGAATAGTGTCCACAACTGGTTGCAGTGTAGATCTGAATGCAAAGGGCACTCACAACATCTGGGGTTCTCTATAGTAGCGATGTGGGCCAAAGTGGTCAAAAGCCATGGAAGATTTTCAGCTATAAATGCTTGAAGCTGGTAATTATCCTCCTGCTATCCATCTTCTCCTTATAAGTCTCTTAAACCTTGAGCATGTAGGCACTTTTAATTGAGCAGAGCTGTATGCTTTATCTGAGGCTTGTGTCTGATCATCGATATCTGCGTCTAGTTCACAATCAAGCTGAGAAGATGGCTGAACAGAAAGCTTCAATAATGAATGTGAAAAAGTCATTGTCAAAGGTAGTCCCAAAGTCGACTATGTTGTCTGTGAAGGTAGACTCTCTGCTGCCAACAAGATCACTGTTGAAGGCTTCGTCGTCAACCGAGATACAAGACTGACAGGGATTCAGGAGAGCGGAACTTTTTCTTATAGCAGCTGATCTTTGCCCTATTTGAGAGTCCCTCTGAGTAGAATCCAGATGCATCTTTGGAGGATGCAATTGATTTGTTAATAAATGTCCGCTCAGGCAGTTGGCTTTCTTTTTCGCACCACATTAGTGGGAGTTCTTAGTGGAGCATTTCACACTGAATCATTCCGAGGAAGGGTCATCCGCTTTGGAAAGGGGAATTTTATTCTTTCCCATCAAAATAAAGTGGCAATCTTCTCTCCCTGTCTTTCAGAGGCTTGTAGTAAAATGTCTTACAAATATCACATTGTGATGCTTTGTGCGCAGGATAAAGATAATTATATTGGTCATGAGGATCCTCAATTTAGATTTGCTGTGTGGGCCACAGACCAATCAAGACTTTAAGAGACTTTCTTTTCAGTCACAGTGACAGCTGGTGGCAACTGACTGTCCCCTGGGCCAGTGCTAGGGTGAAAATCTGAGAAATTCCCTAAAAACAACTTACAGTTTGATGAAAGTTGAGGATAGGGTTGTCTGAATTACAGGGAGAATGAAATTAGGTTGAAAAGTAACAGTTTTAAGGTCAAACAGTTTAGAGCAGAGCTCTTTTCAAAGACTCCCTTGCACATGACGTACAGTAGAAATCTGAACTTTGGTGGCTGCATGGGGGAGTAGGAGAGCTCAGCCCTTTCCACCTTACTGGCTAAAGTTCGGGTTCCTTTAAATGAGATGGTTTGCTGCTAAATGAACACTGTTGTTGAGTTCTATGAAGATTTTAACACTGTTGACTGCAATTTAAAGTTACCAGGGATTCCCAGCCTGACAACGTGATGGTCAAGCACACAAGTATATTAAAGATCTAATGCTGGAGAACAAGTGGCAAAGGTCAGTGAGTTACAAAGACAGACATGACCATTAATTAACGATGCACACACAACAGAATCTTGCACAGTAAATATAAGCCTACCTGCACAAAACCAAAACTTCAATGGGTTAATGACAAGCTCAATACAGAAGAGGCACTGAGAATCCCAAGAGCATCTAATGCTATGAATGGAAATGCAGACTGCAATGGATTTGGCAATTCATTTTGTGGTCTTACTCTATTATTTACCAAAAGGCATCACTAGTATAGGGTTAGCAAGTGCAAGACCTTAGGAGACGTGAAGGCAAGACTGCCAAAAACAAAGACCTCATGGCCCAGGCACCTCTGTGTTTTTGACTCTGGAAAGTGTCAAAAAGTATTGGGGATAGCTGTAGCTGCAAAGGCCTGGATGTCAAAAATCTCAAGACTGAAGGAGAGGCTTTAAAAAGCCTAGGTCACCGCACAGTGGTCTACATTTCTTGGCTGCCTGAATGCTCACAGCAGGAAAGGAAAATAGGGTCTCCTAGACTGCTATTAACAGCACTGTTAATGCTGGAGTGAAAGGCAAGAGATCTTTGGCAATTTTCCTCAATGACTCCAAAATAGTCAGCTTGTGAGACTTCTGCAATACAGCATAAGCTTGAGACGTCCTGAATATCAAAACCTTCTGCTGCTTTTCACAGAGAAGTGTAAGAAGGGAGAGAAGTAGATTTTGCATAAGGACTCCAATCAAATCACATTTCCTAACTGGAGAAACGACTCATAGACAGGGTCTAGAAGCACGGAGAGGCTATTAACGTCTGTGAGGATTTGAAGAGGGTGAGAGTAAACAGGCCATTCTGACAAGAATTCATAAACTGATAAGTAGGCCAAAGAATGCCCCAAGGGCTGAATCCTTGCCTAGATTTGGTTTAGAGTATTGAACCCACCATTTTTGGGCTTCCCAGCCAATAAGTGTAAAAACGTGGCTGGTGTTGTAATGCGCAGTGCCTCAAACTTTGGGGACTAAGATGGAGGCAGAGCCACTGCAATTAAGCACATTGTTGTGAGCAAAGCCTAAGAAGAGTAAGAATTACTTTGAAGGGTGCTAGCAAAGGAACAAAATCCGGGTAACCAATCAAAGGATCAAAAAACAGTCAAAGGGGAAAGTAGGAGGAGCAGGCCCTTCAATGGTTGCAGCACCAACTAAACAAGTCCTCAAACCAGGCAAGAGTAGATTAACAGAATTTTACTTTCATCCTCAAGGATGGGAGATTGCTCTTCATATAACTAAAAAGCACCACATTATTAGTAAAGGCCTGAACCACAGAGGCACTTGTAGGCGATCAAGGGTCCCTTCCACTTTCTATGGTGCACAGGAGACAGTGAATTAAATGTTACACTCCTATTGTAAACAGAATAACGCCAACTGGTTCAAAGGCTCCACAAGAGGGCCAGTCGATTTCATGTACGAATAGCCAAAAAGACTTCAACCTCTAGTTTCGCAATATCTTTAGGGTGCTTGGCTAAGACCAGACCTGTAGTCCGAGCCCAAGCTCTGCATCCAGTGATGGCGAGGGTCAGACATCTAGGGCCTGATTCACAAAGATAAACTTACACTTTTAAGTTTACACTTGCTGCAGAAACATTACTACTTTTTGGTATTCAAAAACAAGTGTAATTTTACAACTAGTGAAGTTACTAGTAGTAAAATACTACCAGTAAAATTACTAGTAGAAACATTACACTCGTAGTTTTTGAATACAAACAAGTAGTAAAGTTACTACAGCAAGTGTAAACATACACAAGTGTTAAGTTTACCATCAGGCCCTCTGTGTCCTTCCTGCACTTACACTAATTCCTTGCATTACAAACCTACAGTAATAAAAGTGTAAAAATACAAAAAGCCATGCTTTTCCAGATCGGTGGAGTAGTAGCATTGACGGTGGGGTATTGGACGGACGGAGGTGGTCAAAAGCTGCACCTCCGGGTGTCTCTAAGGAATAATACTTACAGTAGAGTACCATTGGGGCACCTCTCCAGAAGTCTGGACAACAATGCAAACAAAATATCTGGCTAGATTGTGATGCCTGGAAACATTTCTACAGAGAAAAATCTGTACGACATATCTAACACTGGTTTATAATGCAGCGGAGAAGGGATTTCCTTTGCAATTACTGTTTTGGTGGGATAACTGCATTCCTACTTTTAGTACTACAGTAGCTTTTCACATCTAATATCCAATATGAGTGAATTACAGATGTTCAAGTAGATAATTATGGAATTTAGCTGGGCCTAGGTGCCTGCCTGCTGTACACATATAGGAAGGATTCTCTGGAAGAAAAAGCCATTCAGTACATCGCAGACAATATGGTTATGCACTTTGATTTGGAGAGTGCGTGTTTAACAAAGGAATCCTGCAAGCTGTACATTTAAAAGATGGTACAACATAATAAACCTCATTGCAGTCATCACATTACATGTACCCACTTGGTCGCTGCTACAAATAGGGACAACAAAATATTTAAGGGGATTTCACAGGACGGCAAGTTTTATGTTGGTCTCCAATGTGAATGGAAGGATATGTTTTTGTACAAACATACAATCTTTTGAATGAGGAGCAGGCTCACATGCAATTATGAGGTAAACATGATTTAGTGCAGCTAGCATTACAGAAACCCAAAGGAAATGATCAAAAACTTCAGACATAACATGCAAAATACCTACAGGAAAGATCCTGGAGCCTTCACCTTAGTGGAAGTTATACTAGTTAATAAAAAATGCCCAAAACAGATGTTTATTTTAAACATATGTACATATGCCACACCAAAGAGCTTGGTGATAAGGGATGTGAAGGAATGACATGAATAGGACTATTGTAAAAACATCAGTGTAACATCAAGGAGAAACCGCATTACCGACCACAAAATAACCATAACCAGAAAATAACAGTCTTACTCAGCTGTGTCCACTTGCACTTGGGAAAGAGATCTTCACATCTGCATTCTTTAGATTCAAATTGAAATTGCAAAAATATTTATGCAGCATTCAATACTTGAGGTCTTGAAAGCAAAATATTTACTGTTACAGGTGTTTCCATGCCAACAAGGATTGAGTGCTCCAGGCCTGTACTTTCATTTAACAATCTAATGTTGCTTAGGAGTTGTCTGTTTTCCTCATTTGATCCAATTGATCAAACACCAAAAAAAGAAGGACTTGTAAAAGAAAAATCCAATAATGGAGCATTGTGTTCTTGGTGACAGAGGCGGATGGAACCCTTATGAATAATCTGAAACCAAAAGCTTCAAGATAAAGCTGCACATAATGTTAATTTAAACATTTGCAAACATATATCTATTTTTCCCTCCGAATCTACGAGGGCAGCTGACCTTAAAATGAATCAGATTTTTCTTTAATAGATGTGAAGGTCACCCTCCAGGCAAATGTCCTGGTGTGTCACACCCTCCATACCTTTATCATTGTGATATTAATAACCTGTGTGGTGCGTCTGCGTGCTGAGCGGGTCTTCCTGTCGGAGTCAACAGAAAACTCATCCAGGGAGCCGATGCTGCTCTCAAGCTTGCACTGCACACGGTTGGGAATAGGTGTGAAGTAGAGGCTCTCCAGAGACTCTACTTTAGGTGGCAAGCGCTGGCACATGAGGGTGTCCAAACTACCACCCACTGCTGCAGTACTTGCTGTTTCCTGTTGAGATCGCCCATGTTTCCTGTAAAAAGGAAAAATAATAATGTTGCATTCAGAAGGTAGTCAAAAACAGTAAACAAATACAGAGAAAAGCTAGATCAACATGTGCATTCACAACATTGCTATACCCATCTGAGCTCTGAAGAGCTTATTTCTGAGGAGCAGACAGAAAAATACAAACCTAGCAGAAGACCATGGCAAGTGCACACCAGCGGCAGAGAGGGCAGGGATCCAGCAGTTGTTGCAATATTGTAAGATTAACGTCTCTCTCTGCACCGTGCGAGTGGAATCGCATTTATGCATAAGGCTATTGCATCAAAACACATAGAAACCAACAAATTGTTGCCTATGAATAAAGTCAGAACAAAGTATAAAGAACAAAGCACACCATTACAGAAAATGTCTTGCAGACAACTTTAAAGAGAATTTCACGTTTTTGTTGAATCTTCCATGTTTTAGTGGGAGATGTAATCGAAATAGTTAGGCATTGGTTTCGTGGCAGAGTAAGGAATTCTAGAGAACCTCAGTTGAATAGATCTTATGGCATAGTAACAGACTTGACTGGGTCAACCACAAATGGGTAGTACCAAGTAAGCAGGCAAATTATGGAGATATGTGATCAGGGGAGTAAGCCAACTACAGAAGCCAGCAACTTGGCAACGATCTTGGAGTAGCACTGAGCACAATGTTAGGGTCTTGAACGAAGGTAGACATTGTGAAGGCTTGCTGAACGCAGACGTGTTTCCTTGCTGCTTTGCCGGAGGAAGTTCGTCCCAGTGTGTCTGACAGTGGGATATGATGATTTAGATATTAGATAAACCAAACAAACGGGATAAAGACCACTATATCGCTTTTAAACCAAGATGTCCACTAGTAAAGACCTTTACCCGTTTAATCTTTGGTGATTAGCTCTTTCGCATCCAGTCTTCACAGATTCCCCAGCTCTTAAAAAGAGTTTCTCCTGAGATGACCAGAGGACCTGGTGGCTGTGCATGTGAATGTGCAGGTTATTCTTTTGTCATGAAATGGGCAAAATCCAGGTGCCCTGGTGATCAGTGAACACTGGGACGATTTAACATCACTCTACAATTTAAGGTGGCAGCTCGCCCAATCTGACAAATCGAGCAGACTTTGCCATGGCAAAGGAAGACTTATGATTTGTGTATGCCATGGTAGCATCTCCAGCTGGGAAAAAGCAGAGTCACAGTGTTAATGTCTCGGGTAAGCGAAGGCTTCAGTCGGGCCCGTGAGATACAGAAGGGTCACAGTTCTGCAGTAAAACAGTCGCAGCTTATTTTTACAATAGATTGATCACCCTCTTGTCTGCTGTATTTGCCTCTTTTCTAATTTTTCTAGGCCTGAGCCCTGTGGATACTTTAAGTCCAGTCTCCGATTTTTAACTACGGTTTGTGCCTTCAGTCGGGCCGCACAGTCTAACTTTGATCTTCTCTGTTTCATGCTATTGATTCCTGGAATCCTGACCTGGCATCCTGAACTATCTCTTCAAAATCTGGAGTTCTTACAGCTTATAACATTTTCTTCCAGTACTGGTATTCCTTCCTGAAAGCACCTGTTTCGAATACGTTTTACTATTGTGTTGAGCAGAGTGGCTACTGGAAAGCACCGACATCATTCAGGTCACGCCGTCTTAAGTAACACTTTCTGTAGAATACTCTAAGCACAGCTTATTCACCTTGTGAATATCCCTAGCCATCCTACCGGATCCTGAAAATCCTGTAATAGCTCCGACATTCTGGTAGGTAGCACTATTGGTTGTGCGGAGACTCCATCCTGCCTCCAGACTTGACAAAGCCATATAGGCGTCCCACCCATGTCAATCAGTAGATTTGTAGAGCGTTGCTCGTCACCCGTGAGGCTATCCAGGCACTGGCAGCGCCCAGTAAATTAGTCGAAAAGCCAGGTCTTCAGGGATTTTCAGAACTTAAGAGATGTGGAGAGTTGTAGATGAAAGGGTAGCTCGTTCCATGTCTTCGCTGCTAGGAAGCAGAAGGAGCAAGCAGCCTCCCCATCTGCATCGTCCGATGTGGAGGGTTAGGGAAGAGGGAGCGGAGCAGAGGTGTCTGGTGGACTGATGGAAGTTCAGACGGCCATGGGTCAGGAGCTTGAACTGGCATCATTTCTGTGCAAGGAACCAGTGGAGTGATGTGGTTTGTCTAGGGAGATACAGGACAAGTCTGGCAGCGGCATTCTGTATGGCCTGTAGTGGTCAGAGGTGAGCTGCGATCCCTGCATAGAGCGCGTTACTGTATTCCAGTCGACTGGAGATGAGAGCCTAGGTCATGGTGCACCTTCAGTTCTGTGGTAGCCATTTGAATATCTTACGTGAATGCAGAGGATGAAGAAGCAGGAGAAGGAGTTAACCTGAGGCGTAATGGTAAGCTTGTTGTCCCGAATTATGGCAAGGTTCCTGGTGTGGTCAGTGTAGGTAGGAGTAGGACCGAGTTCTGAGGGCTACCAGGATGCATCCCATGGAGAGCTTTTGTTTCCGAAAATCAGTACCTTGGTCTAGTCAGTGTTGAGTTCCAGGCAGTTGTTCTTCATCCAGTTGGTGACATCTATCAAAAGCAGTTACGGAAGTTGGCCTTGGTGGTGTCTTCGGAGAGAGAGAGGATGAGTTGTGTCGTAAGCATAGGATATGCTGTCGAGTCAGTGGGATTTGGCGATGATGGCTAGAGGTATCATACAAGGGTTGAAGAAGGTAGGACTGAGCGAGTATTATCCTTGTGGTACTCCACAGATTACTTCCTTGCGTTCGGATTTGAAGGAGGATGGGTAGAGAAAGACTTTTTGCATTCTTCTGGTGATTTAAGAGGCGATCCATCTGAGAGCCACTCCTTGGATGCCTATGTTGTGCAGCCTTGTGATGAGAATATGTGGTGGAAGACCAATTTGAAGGCTGCAGAGAGGTCTAGGAGGCTCAGAGCCAGTCTCTTCCCAGTTAAGTAGGGAGCAGATGTCATCGGGAGCCACGATTAGGATGGTCGTGGTGCTGTGATTGCTGCAGAATCCAGATTGGGAGGAGTGGAGTAGGAAGTTCCATTCCAAATGTTGGGAGAGTTGTTGGTTAATGGCTTTTTTTTTAATACTTTGGCTTTGAAGTGTTCTTTGACGTTATTGGAGACTGATTCGATGCCTGAGGCCAACGCCTTTTTTTCCGATTCTCTCAACTGTCTGTGGTACAGGGTTGAGGGCGGTCTTGAAGACGCTCTTGTCGGTCATGTCCTTGCTGGTGCGCCTTCTCCTTTCTAGTTGTTTACAATGTCGTTTAGCGGTTCTGAGGTGTTCAGTATACCAGCTAGCCTGCTTTGTGGACCCTCTGTGGGTGTTGTTACCGATGGCAGCGATGCTGTCGGCGCAGTTGGTGATTCAATTGTTGGTGAACAAATGTCAGGTGATTCATTGCTCTTTTAGGCGACCTCAGACATGGAACCTGGCTATCAGATTAAAATGAACCGGCAGTGTGAAAATCTAGCTTGGAACCTTACTAAACCCTAAAAGTCCATTCCGAGGAATGGGTAGGATGGAGGATAGTGAGCAATCTGGTTAGATAGAGTACCTACAAGAAAGAGTTGCCAAATGTAAATAACTTATTCTATTCTTCTGATGGATACCTCTAGGAGTAGATTCCTCAACTTGTGAATCTATACCAAAGCAATGTCCTATAAAGATGGTGGGTCTGAGTAGTTCACTTTATACCAGAAGTCATGAATAACTATGCAGGCAAAATGTCACTGCAAACCTATAAATTCAATGCAATAGTGCCTAATGAAGAGATGAACAGATGCCCAAGTGGACGCAAATCCACCAAACGTTGATCGAGCAGATACCCCTTAGTTCAATCAACGTAGAAACAAAGGGCTCACAGTGGATCTAAAGGGAGTTGCCTCTTCCGCTTAAAGGAATGTAGTGGAGCGTACGGAGGAAGTGTAACTGATTGCCAGAGAACGGCGAAACAAACTTCAAAAGAAAGGATGCACAGGTCCTATGAACCAGCTGATTAGGATGAAACAGACTGGGAGGCTGGACTGACAACGCCTGTAATTCACTCCTTTAACATGCATAAGTGATCGCCATGAGAAACAGCCTTTTAAGTCAACAAATGTAGGGTATGACTGTGGAGAGGCTCAAAACCAGTAAAAGTGAGGAACAAAAGATCCCACTGAAGCATGATAAAGTGAACTGGAGGAAACATGTCAAAGATCTTAAATAATAAGTTACTTACCTTCAGGAACGCCTTATCTGGCAGAGAACATCTAGCTGCAGATTCAAAACCTTAGAATATCCCCAGGCGTCGGACTAGATCCAGAGGATTTTTGAGTAGTACCCTGAAGGAAGCTGGCACTGTATATACTATACCAAAGTAAGGTATAGTGTGCACAGAGTCCAGGGAGTCCCCAGAGGTATAGCAGATGCTAAATTAGGTAAGTACTAAGAGCTCTTTGTGGTAGTGTTGGTGAGCAGTTAGGCTTATCCAGAGGGTGTGTTAAGCATTTATTGTATTCACTCAATGAAGACTGATGCACACAATCGGAATGAATCCAAACCAATTGGTATAAAAAGGTATACTTGTATATTATTTCTAGAACCAAGCAGGAATTGGTACAGGTAGGTAAAATATACTTGGAATGTAATAGTTACAGGTTGGTATTGATTCAGAAAGCAGTTTACATTATACAATAATCACTTTTAGAATACATTTTAGTTACTTTTGGATTAGTTTGAGTACTGGGCAGATGTATGCTTAGATACCACCCTTAAGGATCTTACAACACACGGTAAGTAAGACTTTTTAGACTTTGCAGTTCAGTTACCTTTTCTCCACACAACCATCAGTTCAATACTTGGAACATTTTCAGGCCCAAAATCTCATAACATGGGTTCCTATGGGAGAAAAATGGTTATCGGTTTTACAGGTAAGTAAACACCTTACAAGCGGGAGTTTTGCGGGTTAGGACCAAGTTTCCCCAAGGTCCAGGTAGGCACTCAAACTGCACCACAAGGGGCACTAGGGCAGCCAGGTGCAGAGTGCAGGATGCCAATGTTAGCCAATGGGGCTCCTCGGTTGGGGGCTGCTCACAGGCAGGCCACTTGGTTTCGGGAGCCAAGCTCTTGGGTTAAGGTCAGGGCAAAAGGGGGTCCCAGGTCAGCACCAAGTCCACACCACCAGCGGCGCAGGGGCAGTCGGGTGCTTAGAAGGGGTCGGGAGCCCAATGCAATCCTATGGAGATTGCAGATTTAGGATTTTGGCTGGAGGCTCGGTCCAGGAAGTCTTCTGGGAGGAAATTTGGAGGGCTCGGGACATAGGTGCACCCCAGGTCTTCTCCGGGGTGCGGGGCGGCCGGATGCAGGGGTCTATTTGGAGGTTGGATTTCACCTTACCGGGCCACATGTGGTTGAGGGGGTCTCCGTGCAGAGGGTGCAGGCGACGTTGGGGAGTCCTGGAGGGGTCAACCCATGGTAGACTTGGACTCTGGAGCGCTGGGGGACCTCACTTGGACCGGTGGGCCCCTTGGACTCTGGTCATAGGCGACGGGTGCAGTGGTGGCTCCAGGCATCTAGTTTCTTAGTCCTCAGCAGGCTCAGAGCTGTCTTTGGAGTTTCTTTTGAACTGAGGTGCTGTTCGCAAGAGATCCGGTCTTTGTTGAAGGAAGTCAGTCCTCCCAGGGGTTTTGGAGGTCGCTGACTGCAGGACAAGTCGACTTTTGGTGCAGGATCTCCAGAAACTGCAGACGGCCCAGTAGGGCTGGGGCCAAGTCAGTTCTTCTCTGTAGTCTCCTCTGCTGTGCGACTTCCTCCGTACTTCGTAGGTTGCGGGAATCTGCCTTCTGGGTTCAGGGCTGCCCCCTAAATACTGTATTTAGGGGGCGTTTTAGGGGTCTGGAGGTAGTAGACAATGGGCTACTGACCTTAGGGCGACTACACCCTTGGTGTGCTCACTCCATGTGGGGGAGTGGGCACAATCCCTAATACTGATTGGAGAGTGCCTGCCATCTACAAGATGGTGGGCACTGAAGAGTGGGCTTCACCTCGCCTCCCCCACCTGAGGGGTGGGGTTGGCAGAGGTGGGCACACCTTCTGGACTGTTCTAATTTTTCCTGCCTTTCTTCCTGCTGAAAAGGGAGAGACAGGAAAGGGGCCTGCTCCTGGTAGCAGGAGACGCTAGGGGTTGCGTTGCAAAGGCGGCAAGGCCTTTGAAGTTCACCTGCCACAGATGACTTCCTGACCTGGGAGAGTTGTGAACACCTCTGCCCAGGAAAGGCTTTGTTTCTGGGCCCAGGGCGCAAAGGCTCCAACCCCAGGGGTCCAGAAACATGTCTCGTGGTGGCAGGCTGGTGTTTACCAGTCCGGGAACCCACCAGAGGCTGGTTGTTTTTCAGGGGGCTTCTCTAAAATGCTCTCTGAGTGCATTGTATAATAAATCCCACACTGGCATCAGTGTGGGTTTATTATGCTGAGAAGTTTGCTACCAAACTTCCCAGAATTCAGTAAAGGCATTATGGTGCTGTGGAGCTCGTAATGACAAACTCCCAGACCATATACTCTTTATGGCTTTACTGTACTTACAATGTCTAAGAAGGTACTTAGACACTGTAGGGGTACAGTGCTCATGCAACTGTACCCTCAACAGTGGTATAGTGCGCCCAGGTAGAGGGTTGACTTATCTATACCATAGGCAGTGGTTTGCAGATATGGCACAGGTATGTGTAAAAAAAAAGTAGAAGCGACAGAATGCACACCATTTATATTACTTCGTTTCATCATTACTTTCAAGTGTATTCCATTTGTGCGTGCAGCCTTGTTTCGCGTGCTCTGTCCAATCAGCACGCATGTGTAAATACCTCCAAAGCAGTAACGTGATTACGCTCCACTACTAGGCGCACTGCTGAATCCGTGGTTATTTCTCAAAAATAACCTGCACTCGTCTTTGCTTGCCAATTTTTATTTCATGTACTCCAAATATTTTCACATTTAAACATTTCCTTTCTCCATTCACGTGAGGTGGTATGTAATCCCAATTTTTCAAATGCGGCAGATATGCCTATCCGGGCATTTCGCTGTAGCACTAGGAAATACGTAATCCATCCATAGCAGTATATATTACCCAATGCATTTCGGGCTTTCCTAGCCCTTCTTCAGGGGTTCACTATAACATTAAAAGATTGCTATTAGATTACCATACAAGCCTCTATACATCAAACTTCATTCTATCGTCTTTAAACAAAACGTAAAAGCTACAGAGAAAGGCCCGGATAGGCATATCTGCCGCATTTGAAAAATTGAGATTACGTACCATCTCACATGTGAATGGAGAAAGGAAATGTTTAAATGTGAAAATATTTGGAGTACATGAAATAAAAATTGGCAAGCAAAGACAAGTGCATGGTATTTTTGAGAAATAACCACGGATTCAGCAGTGCGCCTAGTAGTGGAGCGTAATCAAGTTCCTGCTTTGGAGGTATTTACACAGGTATGTGTGCCATGTCGACTCTTCACTGCACCAAAACATGCAGCCTGCAATGGCAGGGTTTGTGTGTTTAGGTACAGTACCTCTAAGGGTGGCACAACATGTGCTGCAGCCCTTAGAGGCCTTTTGTGGTCACAGTGTCCTTGGTACCCCCCGTACCTTTTACAAGGGACTTACATGTGGCCAGAGAGGTGCCAAGTGTGGGTACAATTGTACAGTTTTGGGAAAGAACATAAGCCCTGGGAACCTGATTAGCAGGGACCCAAGGCACAGAGTCAAAGTGCATCAGAAATCTGACAAACAGTGGGGGTGGGGTTACTGCAACAGAAACCCACTTTCCTACATACCCCCTGCGTGCCAGTAGCTGGCGTTGTTTGGCTCCGTATCGGCATAGTCCGTGCGGCAAGGGACGTGCTGCGTGGTACCTTTATTGGTGCCACCCCGGCATACTGATACTAGTTACTTTTGGGAATTTTACCGCCTGGAGAGCTAAGTCACAATGAGAACTGACCACTGGTGTGACAAACTAAGGTTGTGAGAAGGGTTTGCCTTATTTAAGAGTTTTATAGAAAGCGCTTTACATCAGTACATGATTACAACGAGATAAGGTATGGCAACTCACTGAAAGTTTAAACAAAGTAGTTAGATAAATCAGCTTAAGTAGGTCAGATCAAGTCAAGTCTGTGGTTAAGTACAGGATAGGGGAAGTTGCGGGGGGAGTTTCAAGAAGCGCTGAAGGTGGATATGTCTCGTTGGGCGGTTGGTGATTCGTTATTTGAGATGCCAGTTGATTAGGAGATCTTGTTAACTGTCTCTTGAAGCAAGGGAAAGAGGGGTTCGTCCTAATATGTATAGGTATGGAGTTCCATATTTTAGGGGCATTGCTTAAGAAGGAGCGAGCAACCGTTTTTGGTTTGTGGGCTTTGGGCAGGATGAGGTGCATGGTATTTGAGCTTCTGAGTTTTCTCGTTTGTCCTGCCGTTTTGAGCTCGGAGAAGAGGTAGGTTGGTTTTCTGGTGTGTAGGGCTTTGTGGGTAAGACAGGCTGTTTTGAAGCTGCAGCGCGCTTCCGACGGGCGCCATCTCAGATCTTTCAGGGCTGGGGAGATGTGGTCGATTATTTTGATTCCTGTGACCATTCTGGCTGCTGCGTTGAGTGGTTCTGATGGGCGCAAGGTGGGATTTGGCAGCGCCTGTGAGGGAGGCATTTCTGTAGTCTAGTCTCGACAGTAACAATGCTTGTGTGGCAAATTTGAGATCTTCCCGCCATAGGTAGGGTTTGACTTTGTTCAGAAGTTTCAGGTTGTAGAAGGCACCCTTCGCATTGTTCTTAATATGATCTTTCATGGTCAGCTTGGAGTCAAAAGTGATCCCTAGAGAATTGACGCACAAGTTACTAACTTGTGTAACGATATATCTGTAAGAGACAGTAGTTAGTGACAGATTCCTTACCTTAGAATATCCCCAGGCGTCAGACTGGATCCGGAAAGTTTTTGCGTAGCAGTACCCTTGCGCGCCGGTAGGCGGCGTCGTGCGGCTCCGCGTCAGTCGTCAGCGTCGGGATGACGTCGCGGGCAGTACTTAGACGCCGCCCCTGCGCGCTGACGTCAGTTCTGTACACGACTTTCTGCGCCAGGAACGCAGAGCCATGCAAGAAGCTGACATAGGTGTCTGAAAAATACTAGGGCCCTGAAAGGGATGTCCTTAACCCTAGAAATCAGTTCGCAGAACGGGGAGGATGGGTGGGGCGGTAAGGAATCTGTCACTAACTACTGTCTCTTACAGATATATCGTTACACAAGTTAGTAACTTGTGCATCTGAAAGACACGTTAGTGACAGATTCCTTACCTTAGAATAGATACCCCAGCAATACCAACCCCGGTGGTGGGCCTGCGAACAAAGATCAGACAAGGAAGTCCCGGAGGACAGAACGGCCAAAGAAGCCGTCCCTCCGGACCGGACTGTCAAGGCAGTAATGCTTTGTAAATGTGTGCAGCGAGGCCCACGTAGCTGCCTGACAGATATCCTGCAGCGGCACACCGCGGCCTAAAACCGTGGTAGCAGCCGTTGCCCTGGTGGAATGGGCACGCAGCCCAACAGGAGGCTCCTTCTTAGCCAAATAGGCTTTGATACACAAGGTTACCCAGCGGGAGATGGTCCTCTTGTGCACCGCCCGACCTATTTTGGTGCCCACGTAGCCAACAAAGAGCTGGTCATCCACCCGGAAGTGTTGTGTGCGGTTGATATAAAAAGAAAGCGCACGTTTTGGGTCCAGACGGTGGAACCTCTCTTCCTCTCTGGAAGGATGCGGAGGCGGAAAGAAGGTGGGAAAAGTGATGGTCTGCCCAATGTGGAAGGCAGTAACCACCTTTGGCAAGAAGGACGGACGCGTCCTAAGAACAACCTTGTCTGGATGGACAGACAGAAAGGGAGGTTTGCATGATAGAGCCTGGAGCTCACTCACCCGCCGAGCGGAGGTGATGGCCACCAGAAAGGCTGTCTTCAGAGTCAGAAGACTAAGAGGACAGTTATGTAGGGGCTCAAAGGGAGCGCACATGAGAAAAGTAAGAACCAAGTTCAAGTCCCACTGAGGCATCACAAACGGAACAGGAGGGAAGAGGTGTGTAATGCCTTTTAGGAACCTGTTAACAGGGGACTTGAAAAGGGAGGGCTGATCAGGAAGCCTGAGGAAGGCCGAAATGGCACAAAGATAGCCCTTGATGGTACCCAGGGCAGAACCCTGTTGGGCCAGTGAAAGGAGGAACAGAAGAACCTCAGAAAGAGGGGCAGAGAGGGGATTCACAGCCTTTGCTGTGCACCATGCCACAAACTTGTTCCACCTGCAGGCGTATACCACCTTAGTGGAGGGACGCCTGGCTGCCAGAATCACATCACAAACTTCGGGAGGCAAGTCGAAAGGAATCAACTTCAACACTCTGGGTAGAAGTGGTATAGGCGGAAAGGCGTACAACAGACCGCAACTCCACTCGCGTCGAAAAGCGTCGCCGAGCGAGTGCCGCCTTGGAAATTCCAACGCGCAGAACTGATGACATTGCGCGTTCTCTTCGGTGGCGAATAGATCTAACCAAGGCTCTCCCCACTGCAGAAAGAGTCCTTGCGCCACTTCCGAGTGAAGACGCCATTCGTGATCCATCATGCACCTGCGGCTGAGTTCGTCCGCCCTGGCGTTCAGGGAACCTGCCAGGTGTTGAACCATCAGGAACATGCCCTGATGTTCCAGCCATGTCCAGAGGCGCAGAGCCTCCTGACAGAGGGTCCACGACCCCACCCCGCCTTGTTTGTTGCAGTACCACATGGCGGTGGTGTTGTCTGAACACCTGCACTACCGTCCCTTTGACAGAGGGAAGGAATGCCTTGAGTGCAAGTCAGATCGCCCAGAGCTCCAGAAGGTTGATATGGAGCCGGGACTCCGCCGGAGACCAGAGGCCTCTGATCTCCGCCTCTCCCATGTGACCGTCCCATCCCAGAAGGGACGCGTC
Source organism: Calotriton arnoldi (assembly GCA_963921515.1). Taxonomy (NCBI): domain Eukaryota; kingdom Metazoa; phylum Chordata; class Amphibia; order Caudata; family Salamandridae; genus Calotriton; species Calotriton arnoldi. The sequence goes on from CAWUFW010000943.1 coordinate 183,491, forward strand.
AGTCACAACTGTGTGCTCTGGCTGGGGAAGGGAGAGGGATCTGCCCATGACCCATTGCCGGTTCGAGAGCCACCACTGCAACTGTTTTGCAGTCCCCTCCGAGATCTGGACGTGATCGGACAGGTTGCCCTGGTGCTGCGCCCACTGGAACTTCAGGTCCCACTGCAGAGCCCGCATATGCCATCTGGCGTGATCGACCAGCAGGATGCAGGAGGCCATGAGGCCCAGCAGCCTCAGGGTCATCCGTACCGAAACCCAGGATAAAGGCTGAAAGATAGGAATCATAGCCTGAATATCCCGGACTCGCCGTTCGGGAGGATAGGCCCGAAACTGCGTCGTGTCCAGAACTGCTCCGATGAAAAGGAGCTGTGAAGGAATCAGATGCGACTTCGGCACATTGATGTAGAACCCCAACGAGTGCAGGAGTTCGGCAGTAGTCTGGAGGTGGGAGACGACTGCCTGGGACGAGCCCGCCTTCAGCAGCCAGTCGTCGAGGTAGGGGAAGACTGGAACCCCTGCCCGGCACAGATGAGCTGCGACCACCGCCATCACTTTCGTGAACACCCGAGGGGCACTTGTAAGGCCAAAGGGGAGCACGGTGAACTGAAAATGCTCGAAGCCTACCGTGAACCGCAGGTAACGCCGGTGGGCCGGCAGGACGGGGATGTGAAAATAAGTGTCCTGCAAGTCCAACGCTACCAACCAGTCTCCAGGGTCGAGAGCAGTCAAGACCTGAGCTAGGGTGAGCATCTTGAACTTCTCCTTCCGGAGGAAGCGATTGACGTTCCCGAGGTCTAAGATAGGATGCATGTCCTCCTTGTCCTTTTTGGGCACCAGAAAGTAGTGGGAGTAGCAACCACGTCCTACTTCTGGGGTCGGAACATGCTCGATGGCCCTCTTGGCCAAGAGGGCCGTGACTTCCTTTTGCAGAAGCACCAAGTGAATCCCTGACATGCGGTGGAATTGAGGTGGCATGGCTGGGGGGGTGGTCTCGAAGGGGAGGGAGTAGCCCCTTCAGACAATGTCCAAGACCCACCTGTCCGAGGTGATGGCACGCCAGTGGTGAAGGTGATGGCGGACCCTGCCCTCTACTGGCGTGCTGTGCACCTGAAAGGAAGGACTAGGAGGGCTTGGAGGCCGCGGACGGGGCGGAGTTGGTGGCCTGACCCGCACGCTGGTTGCCCGACCCGCCACGGCGGAAGCCACGTCCTCGGCCACGCGAAGACGCTTGCTGCGCGGGCCGGTGGCTGGGCAGCGGACGTGACTGGGCGCCCCTTCCGTGGTCACGAAAGGGGCGAAAAGCAGAGGTTAGCGGAGGGTGCACAACAGAAAGGCCCAGGGACTTGGCAGTAGCCCGTGAGTCCTTAAAACGCTCCAGCGCATGGTCTGCTTTGGAACCAAAAAGACCGACTCCATCAAAGGGCATGTCCATGAGTGTATTCTGGACATCACCCGAGAAACCAGTTGTTCTCAGCCAGGCGTGGCGACGCAGCGCCACCGTCGTTGCAAGCGATCTGCCCAGCGAGTCGGCGGTATCAAGGCCAGAACGTATGGTGAACTTTGCCGCATCCCTACCTTCCGCAATGGTGCGGGTAAGCAGTGTCTGGACCTCAGAACACTGGGGCAAAACGGCCGCCACCGAATCCCACAGAGAGCGGGAATATCGGCCCAAAAGGCAAGCGGTGTTCACGGACCGCAAGCCAGCACTGGAGGAAGAAAAGGCCTTCTTCCCAAATTGATCCAGGCGTTTGGATTCCCTATCCGGAGGGGCGGTAGGGAAGGCGGTTTGGGAGGCAGAGGCTTGGACAACCAAGCTCTCGGGGGTGGGATGTTGGGAGAGAAACAAGGGGTCGCCCGGAGCAGGGCGATGGCGTCGGGCCACGTTCCTATCCACAGGAGCCCCTGTGGTGGGCTTGGACCAGGTGCCCAAAAGAACGTCAGACAGTGCATCATTAAACGGCAGCAATGGCTCCGAGGAGGTAGCTGCCGGCTGAAGCACTTCCGTCAGGAGGTTTGTCCTGACAGCCACAGTAGGCAATTGGAGGTCCAAGGCTCCAGCTGCTCTACGCAACACCGTTGCGAAATTTGCTCCCTCCTCCGTAGCCACGGGAGGAGACAGCATGCCAGTGTCAGGGGAAGTGTCTAGACCACTGGCATCCCCAAGTTCCTCTGCCCAGTCCTGATCATACTCACACTGCTGTGTGAGAGGATCTTCCGACCCCTCCCAGCTCTCCTGGTCCTCCTCTGGCTCAAAATATGGAGGAGGAGGGACATCTGGGACCCAAGGTCTCATCGGCGCCGGGGCCGGCGTCGAGCGACGTCGGTCCGGCTCCATGTCCGGAACCGGAGAACGACGCCGCCTGGAGCCCCGGGCGGCGTCAGGAACGGCACCGGGGACATCGGCGCCGGCGTGGTTAGGTCAACCGGCGTCGATCGGGGTTGCGGTACCACCGGAGCCGGGATCGAGGCCGGGATCAAGGCTGGCGGGACGGGCGACGCCGGAGCAACCCCATCAGGGCCCGCGGGGCCCGACGGCGCACCGGAAGGACCTTGAGGCCCGAAGAGGCGGGCCATGGCTGACAGGAATTCCTGTATTTGGGCCGGAGTCGCCCCCGAACCCGGAAAGGACGGGTAAGGCGTGGGCGGCTCCACAGGCACGTCCGGGGCCGCGGGGGCGGGGACGGTGCCGACACGGGCCTCAGCCGAGTCGCGAGACCGGCGAGGCGAAGTCTTAGAGCGATGATGCTTCTTAGACTTTTTGTGCTTCGACTTACCCGAGGAGTGCGAAGACTTGGACTCCGACGACCGGCGGGGGCTCCTGCGACCGGCCCCTCGACCTCTCACGGGACGGGGGCTTGGTGCGGCGCGGAGCCGACTGCCGGACCTCGAGGAGCTTTCGAGACCGCTCTCGCAAAGTCTTCGGGTGTAATGCCCGGCAGTCAGGGCACGACTTCGTGTCGTGGTCTCGGCCGAGACAGTAGAGACACTCTAAGTGCGGGTCTGTGATCGACATCATTCGACCACAGACGTCGCATGGCTTGAAGCCGGGCATCCCTACCGACACCTAGGAGTCGAGAAGACTCGAAAAGAAACAGTGAAAAGATCACCAAAAATGTAGTCAAAAATGGACTAGGGCACTGCTCTTCCCGGATCTGCGCTTACTGGCGCGGAAAAAGAAGAACTGACGTCAGCGCGCAGGGGCGGCGTCTAAGTACTGCCCGCGACGTCATCCCGGCGCCGACGACGGACGCGGAGCCGCACGACGCCGCCTACCGGCGCGCAAGGGTACTGCTACGCAAAAACTTTCGGGATCCAGTCTGACGCCTGGGGATATTCTAAGGTAGGGAATCTGTCACTAACGTGTCTCTTTCAGATAGTCTGCTACAGAGAGAGAGAGCAGTTCAGGGCGTCAATGGCATTTATCCATTCTAGCTTCGGACGGGGGGGGCGTAGGGGGCTGCTTTGTACTGGATATGAATAGGATTTCTGTCTTGTCTTGGTTGAGCTTTAGGTGGTTGTGGTTTAGCCTGTGAATGTCTGCAAGCGACAAGATTTCCATATAGAGCTGGGTGTTGTCCGCATATAGATGGAAGGGGATTTTAGCTTGGTTGAGGATGTAGGTGAGAGGTTGCATGTAGATGATGAATAGTGTGGGCGAGAGGACGGAGTCGTGGGGGACTCCCCGGATTACCACCGTTGTGTCTGAGATCTGATTGTCTATTTTTATTTTTTGAGCGCGTTGTGTAGAAAGGCTGTGAACCAGTGTAGAACTACTCCATCCGCCTCAATTCTTTTTTAGAGGGAATCCTGGAGCAGCTTGTGGTCGACTGTATCGAAGGCTGCTGATAGGTCTAGGAGAATGAGTAGGCTACGTTTTTCTTCATCTAGGGACTTGTGTAAGTCATCTATTATACTCAGAATGGCTGTTTCCGTGCTGCATCCTTTTCTGAAGCCCGATTGGTGAAGGTCCAGAAGATTGTTGATTTCGATGTATTGGTCTAGCTGTGCGAGAACGTATCTCTAGGTTTTTGGCTAGGAAGGCGATAATGGAGACTAGTCTGTAATTGTTGGTCGTTTGAGTCTGCTCCTGGTTTTTTGACTCTTGGTGTGACTTGAACAACTGAGACAATCTGGTAATACTCCAGTTTTCAGGGAGCTGTTTATTATCTTGGTCCAGACGGGTGTTAGGGGGTGGTTGATTTTTTTTTGCCAGGTGAGCTAGGAGCAGGTCTTCAAAGTGAGTGGAGGGTTTGGACATACACAGCAGATAAGATAGGTCTTCTGTGAGTGGGTTGCAAGTCTTCCACCTTCTCTGGTTTATGTGGGATTCTGGGGTTTGGATGCTCTCTATGTTATCCTGAGGGGTGAACTTTGCTGAGAGGGGCGTGGAGTGAGAAGGGGGGTTGTCTTCATTTCTGGGGATGGGATCCCCATTTGATGGCTGGTTGTGCTTAAGGTAGAGCTCTATTTTCATGATTTTATCATTGAAGGTAGAAGATTCCTCGCATCGTTCTTTGCATATCTGAGGTTTTTTTTTATGGCTGGCTTGGAGGTTTGTTGATTGATGTTAAAAAGCTCTTTTGGGCGTTTTTTGGCCATATCTAGAACGTTGCGGAAGAAGGAGGCTTTTTCATTCACTATGTGTTTTTTGTAGTCTCCCTCCGGAGCTGTTCCAGGTGTGCTGTGGATGTGTTTGTTCGCCAGAGTCTTTCGCTGCTCTGCGCTGTCGTCTTTCCGTGTTGAGGTCTTTGTTAAACCAGGATCTTGAGGGAGTGTTTTTCACCTGTTTCAGTTTCAGGGGTGCTTCTTGGTCCAGGCTGGAGGACATTCTTGAGTTATAGTGGGTGGTGAGTTCTGTTGAGAGGTTTTCTGATGAGGGGGGCAGTAGAGACGCCATTTTATCTTCAAGGTCTTGTAGACGAACAAGTCTGATGCTTCTCTTCCATTGGAGAGCTTTTTGTGTCAGAGTTGAGAAGGGAGATGCCTTGTTGAGGTGGAATAAGATGAGGTGATGATCTGATCAATTGACAGGGAGGATATTATCGATGGTTAATATAGCTTCCTGAGCCATGATGGCGTCCAGGGTTGTGCCTTTGGTGTGGGTGCTACCTTTGCAACCCTGGTAGAGGTTGTTGCTGAGTAGTAGGCCGTTGAGAGATTGGATTAAGGCATTGCTTTTGTTGTGCCAGTGAAGACTGAGGTCGCCTAGGATGATGTGGTATCATGAGAGTGAGCAGTGTGGAATCAAATCTGTTAGGTGATCGCTAAAGGATGGTGTGTTGCCCAGTGGATGGTGAAGGAGGTGACAGTTCATTGTTGTGTTGCCTTTCATCCTTATTGTGGAGCTGAGAAGTTAGAATGAATTGCAGGAGAAGATGTTTGCTTCACTTATATGTTGATGTGTTTTTTATGGATAATTGTGAGAAAGTGCCATCTTTCTTACATGGTATGCCCCCACTTTTTGCTGAATGGCTGATGTACTTTGACTGAGTGTGCCCTGGGCTCCTGCCAACCAGGTACCCAGGGCCTGTGTTCCTTCCCTAAAATTGCATTGATACCTACACCCAATTGACATCCCTGGCCACAGGTCAGCCCCTGGTAAATGGTACCATGGGTACCCAGGGCACTGTGACCAGGGAAGGCCCCTAAGGGCTGCAGCACTTGTTGTGCCACCCTTAGGGACCCTGCACCTTACACACACACACTGCCTTTGCAGGCTGCGTGTCTTGGTGCAGAACAAAAGTGAAGAGTCGACATGGCTCACATCCCTGTGTGCCATGCCTACAAGCCACTGCCCTGGCCTAGGTCAGCCACCCCTCTAGCTGGGTGCACTATGCCAGTGGTGAGGGCATAGAGGCATGAGCCCTGTGCCCCTACAGTGCCCAAGTCCATTCTTGGGCATTGTAAGTGCAGTGCTGCCATTAAGAGTGTATGGTGCTGGGAGTCTGTCATTACGAACTCCACAGCACCATAATGGCCCCACTGAAGACTAAGAAGTTTGGTATCAAACTTCTCAGCACATTAAACCCCCACTGATGCCAGTGTGGGATTTAATGTAAACGCACTCAGAGGGCATCTTAGAGATGCCCCCTGAAACCAACCCGACCTCCAGTGTCCGGACTGAGTGGCTGCCCAGGCTGCCACCACCAGACATGTTTCTGGACCCCTGGGTCGAGAGCCTCTGCTCTCAGGGGCCTGAAACAATGCACATCCCGGGACGAGGTGCCAAAGCCTCCTCCCCCAGGATGGGCAGGGGGAGCTTCAAAGGCCTGCCGCCTTTGGAGTTTCCCCAGACCATTTGCTGCTTCCAGCAAACTGGTCCCCACTGGTTCTACCCCCACTCCTGGCGGGAGAACCGGCGTGAAAACCAGAAGCAGGAAATGGGTTGTGCCCACCTCTGCCAACTCCACCCCTAAGGTGGGGGAGGCGAGGTGAAGCACAAACTCGAGTCCCCGCCATCTTGAGGATGGGGGACCTGGCCAACCAGGGACAGGCTCCTGCCCCCTCCCACTGGAGAGGAACAGAATAGGGGGTGTACCCACCCCAGGGAAGGGACCCATTGGTCCCTGCCCTTACCTACCTGTAACCACCCCTAAATTTAGTATTTAGGGGCTCCCTGAACCTTCCTTCCGGAGTTCCCAAATCCGAAAACAAGAAGAGAAGACGAAGCAAGAAGACCAGCCGTGCAGCTGCTAAAAAGGAGGCGACAACAACTGACTTGGCCCCAGCCCTACCGGCCTGTCGACCTCTGAACCTGCTCCTGCGGAATCCCGGCCTCAGCAACCTCACAAACCCCGGAGGACCTGACTTCTGTGCTACAGCCTTCGACCCAGGGACTCCCACGAGCAGTGGTACTGCTCAAAAGAAAACCTACCAAAGACCCGGCCCTGGCACGGAGCCGCGAAACCTGCACACTCTGCACCCGCCGAGTCCAGCCTGTGCCTGAGTGACCAAAGACCTCGAGGACGTCCCCCGGCGATTCTGACCTGGAATCCAGTGGCCAAGGACCCTCCTCGACGACCCAGACGACGCCTGCAGCCTCAGGACAAGGGACCCCTCCAACCGCGACCAGCAGGGGGTAAGATTTCCCGACCTCAAAAGACACCCCTGCACCCGGCGCCCCACGGCCCCCTGTGCCCAACTCCTGGGTGTCTACCTATCCTCCAAGACCCCAACTTACCTCCTGAAGTGTTGGTCGTCCCTGAAGAATCACCGTCCCCGAGCCTTTCTTCACCTTTCACGACCTCTATTGTTTAACATTGAGCGCCCGACGGCTCAAAAGCACCCTGCACCCAGCCGCCCGAGTGCCCCTGGAAGTGCAACCTCTATCCTAACCTACTTCCCTACTTGCCCTGAGCAAGTGACCAGGAGCCCAGCTCCCACAGTCGCGTGGCCTGCTTGCCAGCAGCCACCAACCCGGGGCCCCCGCCTGCCATAGGATAACATTGGGCCTTCTCACTCTGCACCCGGCCGCCCCTGTGCCGCTGAGGGTGTAAAAACTGTACTTACCTGATCCTGGGGGACCCCTGAGTCTTACCCAGAACCTTAACCCTGCCAGTCAAGTACTTACCCGAAATCCGATAACTCACTTTTCTTCCATAGGGTTCCATTGACTGGTTTTCTGCGAAATTTCTTCTAAGTGTGGAGTTCTGAAACTTTAGAATATTCACCAAAAATCAACCGAGTCACGAAAACGAAAATACTCACCTAGTATTAGGAGGGGCCTCAGTGCTGGACCCGAGTGCCCAACACTGGCCCTAAAAAGTAATCGCAACGTTACTTACCGTTAACTCACTTTTCTTTCATAGGGATCCATTGACTGGTTTTCTGTGAAATTTCTTCTAAGTGTCGATTTCTGTATTTTACAAATATTCTTTAAAAATCGAACAAACTACAAAAACTTAATTACTTACCTGTTTTAAGTAAATGTCCCAGTGCTGAACCTAGGAGTCCAGCACTGGATTACAAAAGTAACGTAAACATACTTTGCTTGCACACTGTATTTCCTTTCATAGGATAACATTGGTAATTTTACCCAGAAAAGTTTCTAAGTGTCAGCTTTTGAAATATAGTAATATTCTTCAAAAATCACTACAATAACCAAAACGCTTTTTCTTACCTGTTTACAGGAAGTGTCCCAGGACTGAATCCAGGATCCAGTCCTGTGGTTAGAAAAGTGCTCTGCAAAGTAATCAATTGTAATTAAGTATAATTTTCCATTGAGCTCAATGTTGCATTGAATTTGACCCTGTGTTGCCTCTTGCACCAACTGTGATAACCACTATCAAAAAAGTCTACTGCCTATCTGTAAGGTGAATAACCAAAGCATCTCATACTGAGAAAGTATATTTTGATCCTATTGTTGGTTCTAAAATAAAACAAGCATATATTTTTTTATATACAAACCATTGGCCTAGAGTTCAGTTCTTGAGTGTGTGGCTTCATTTGCTGACTGTGTACAACAAATGCTTTACACTGTCCTCTGATACTGCCTTACTGCTCGACCAAGCTACCACTTTGGAGAGTAAGGTTATATCTAACTTTAGCCTCTGTCAACCCTCTGGGGACTGTGGACTCTGTACACCCTGAACCTTACTTGGGTACAGTATATACAGAGCCACTTTCCTACAATAATGGCAATGCCTCCACCGTTGAGTTCCTTCTTGTCTTTCCTGATGGAGAATCCTGGTGGAACTAGTATGTCTATGATCGGACAGGAGGACTCATTTAGCCAGGTTTCTGTAAGGATTGCGATATCAAAGTTGTGATTTAGGATTGTTTCTGCTATTCCTGTTGCATATCTGGTTGCCGATCTGCAGTTTATCAGCATGCATCTGGTCTCTCTACGGTTGGTATGGTTTTTTGGGGAGGTCAAAGTGATATTGTCGAGGTGCGATGGTGGTCTGGTTGTTGGAGGTGGTGTGGGTTTTTTTCTTAGTTCCATGATGACCTGTATTTTTGATGAGGGGTTATGCCTCCTAGATGCCGGGCTGTAGGATTTGGCTAGCTCAGCCGCCTAGCTCAGTGACATCCTGTAGGTTGTTCTTTAAGGCGTAAGGGCTTTCTTGTTGAGGGGTACTGTAGTCCAGCTGTCTGGTTGCGTCTTTGCTCTACTTATGAGATGTGTGCTTTTGCATGTAGGGGAAGAGAGAGGGTGTTGGGTGGGAATGGAATCTATGTTAAGGTTTTTTGTGATCAGGTTGAGCCCATGTAGTAGTCTTTCTAGTTGTTTCTCTGTGCACTTTAGTCTTTCCTGTATTTTATGCATGAACATTGGCGCAGAGGGAGTGCAAGTGTGTGTCCATCTCTAGTTTGTGTCCCGGAGTCGATTGTTGTGCGAGGCTGTTTCTGGTCTGTGTCCCTGAATCAGGGGGTTAGGGGTTCTGAGCAGCTTTGCCTATCCCGAGAGGTCTGGAGGGGAGCGGGGGTTGAGAGGGAGAGTGGGTCTTGGAGGAGGAGGAGGGTTGGGGGATGGGATTGGCGGAGGTAATCTGACCTAGGTTTGATTGGTGGTAAGAGCTGGTGGGAGGGTCCGCCATGTTTTGCGCTCCAGGGGTAGTCATAAGCATAAGTGATCTTCTCGTTTTTTGGGTTCTGTACCTGCTGGGGTAGGGTGTATTGTGAGGGAGTTAGCTGAACTTGTGGTGAGAGTCGTGAGTGTTTTAGTGAGGTGCGAGTGAGTGGTAGGGAAGAGTGGGGTTCATGGTGATACTCGGGGGTGTTTTGTTTTGTGTTCTTTGAGGGGGAGTGGCTAGCCGGAGGAAAGGTTGGCGGCCTTGCTATGGCTTTTTTTATCATGGGGAATATGGCTTCGAAGGTTCGTAGGTTGGCATCATTAGCTTGTATCATGATGATCCTGTTTTTGAAGATTGTCGCAGTGGCTTTGCCTTTAAATGTGGAAGAGTTAGAGATTGTTAATTTGTGTCCATGTGGGGTGTTAGTGGCTTCAGTAATGTGTAGGTATTCGGCTAGGGTTGCGGTCCATTTCTCAGGGCGGTTGGTGAAGATTAGGTCCGTTCTCCTAGTGCATTTATAGACGTTGTGGTAGAGGTCCGCGATGGGTTCACTGACAGAATATCGAAAACAAAATATCGCGTGGACAGAATATCGTGTCCAAAATATTGAGGACAAGATTATCGAGTAGGTAAGTGCAAATAGATGGGTATCAATTTACTATTCTTAACTCCAGATCTACGTACCTTGAAGATATATATATCGTCAAAGTACATATATGTGGAGTTATATATAGTAAAACTTAACTTACCCATAGAAAATGACCTTCACGATATTGTTGTCCTCGATATTTTTGACACGATATTCTGTCCGACGATATTTATGTTTTCGATATTTTGTCCACCCACCTCCGCGATGAGCACTTCGGGGTGTTGCTTAATCAGTTTATGTTTGAGGTTTTTTGCTGCTGTAGTAGAAAGGTGGGGGTGATGGTGAAGGAGTTCGGACCGTGGGGATTTAGGAGGGATGGGGGTGTAGGGGAGGTGCTGTGCTGCAGTGTGGTAGGGCATCATCGCTTGGTTGCAGGAAGTGTTGTGATGGTGCTGAGTGGTAGGGCATCAAGCTTGTTAGGGGGGTGTCAGAGCAGAGAGTGAGTTGGGATTAGTCGTTGACTACAGACGACCAGGGCGCCGGTATTTCAAAATGGAGGTTAGTCCCCTTTCAGGGCATATACTCCTTAGGGCCAAGAGCTCCAGCTGCAGAGAAGCGGCATCAGCCTGTACAGCTCCGGAACATGCAGCACGGCTGCATCGGTGTGGACGAGGCCGAAAACGCTGTCATGAGGGGTTCAGCATTGCAAAGTCCCGTAGGAGGTGCACGCCAGCTTCCACTGCTGCACATATGCAGCTGGCCAGCTTGTACCCAGCAGCTCCAGAACAGCTCTGGTGGCCGGTGGTGTCTTATGTGCATCCCGGTGGAGGAGCAACTCTGGAGTTTGAGGTGAGCAGGGCGCCCACACATGGGACCGGGGGCATTACCCGGTGAGCAGCCATCGCGGGGCCTAGACAGGCGTACTCACCCGTTTCCCGTGTATCCTTAAGCAATCTGCCTGCTGTCCGGCTGCAGGCGCGGGTCTCAGGATGGTCGTTTGGTGGGAGAAAGTGCGGCTTCCGATCAGCAACTCATCCACCATCAAGTTCACACGAGCTGGCCAGCAAGATAAGAACCCCCACCCCCAGGCACGGGCAGGGAGATCAGCGTCTCACCCGGGGCCTGTGGCGCCGCTCCCAGGCAACTCCCCTCCAGCGCCGGCCTCCGTGGAGTCAGCCACCACTCACTCCGGGCCTCAGTCTGATCGCCTCCCGACAGGGCCTGACCCTCAACCCCTGCCACTGCACTGTCCCTTGAACCGTAATAGGTTCGCAGAGCAGTGAGGATTGGTAAGGAATCTGCGGATAGACAGTCTTTACCAGATAAGGCGTTACCGAAGTTAAGTAACTTGTCATTCAATAGAGACTTCTAGCCACAGAATTACTTCAGAATAGATAACCAAATAACTCCCCAGAGGTGGGACCGCAAAACCAATTACATTAGAAAGTCCTGCAGGACCGAACGGGCAAAGTGCCCATCACAATGGACTTGACTGTCCAGGCAGTAGTGCTTGGTGAATGTGTGCAGTGAAGCCCATGTTGCTGCCTAACAGATGTCCATGACTGGGGAGCCATGCACTAACAAAATGGTCACAGCCTTGGCTCTAGTGGAGCGAGCCTGAGTTTCTTCTTGGCCAATGCATAGCAGATCTTAATGCAGAGAACGATCTATCTCGCAATGGTTAGTTTCTGCAACGCCTTCCCTTTTTTAGCTCCTACATAACCCACGAAGATTTGATCGTCCACCTGGAATTCTTTTGTGCTGTCAAGACAGAACGACATTGCTCCTTTGGGTCCAGGAAGTGGAGTCTCTCCTCCTCTTTGGAGGGATGAGGTGGAGAAAAGAAGTTAGGCAGATTGATATTCTGGCCTATATGGAAGTGAGTCCCAACCTTCGGAAGGAGGCACGTGTCTGCTTGTCCAGGTAAGGTGGTATAAGGAAGGTGTGCAGTGTGTGCAGTGTGTGCCTGCAGTTAACTGACCCTTCCGTGCTGATGTGATGGCCACTAAAAAGGCAGTTTTGATGGCCAATAGCCTAAGAGAGCAATTATGCAGAGGCTCAAATGGTGCACACGTGAGAAAGGTGCGGACAAAGTTGAGGTCACACTGAGGTATGATGAATAGCATAGGGGGGAACATATGAGGCAGGCTTTTAAGGAACGTAGCCTCAATAGGTGACTTAAAGAGAGAAGGTTTGACCGGCAACTTGCACAAATGCAGAGATGGCAGCGGATAACCTTTAACTGTGCCCAGAGCCCTGCTGGGCTAAAGATGAAGCAAAAAAGAGAACCTTGAATAAAGGTGCGGGTATAGTGGGGTCAACCTTGTGGGAAGCACACCATGACACAAATTTATCCCAACGGCAGGCATATACCGGACTTGGTTGACTGGCTGCCAGAAGCGGCAGTACAGACTTCGGGAGGAAGGTTGAAAGCTGTCAGCTGTTGCCACTCAATATCCACACATGAAGGTGGAGGGTGTGCAGCTTTGGGTGCAGGCCCCTCCCCTGTTGCTGAGACATTAGATCCTCTCGAAGAGGCAGCCTGACTGGAGGACTGATGGTCATGCTCAACAGCTCGGGATGCCAGACTCTTCGTGCCCAATTTGGAGCCACAGGGAAGATTTGGGTCAGATTGTCCCTCATCTTCTTGAGAACTCTGGGTAAAGTGGTATTGACGGAAAGGCGTAGGAGGAGGCCGGAGCTCCCGCTCGACAAGAAAAATATCTAAGAGCTAGAGTCACCTTGGAAACATCAGCGCTGTGAGGAAACGTGGTGTATTCTATGCTGTGGGTGTGCGACCTCACCGTGTAATACTTTCCAGCCCCCATAGGTCTAGTAGATTTTGTCTGTCCAACTCTCAGCCTAATCCTGGGTAGCTGTGGCATTGAGCAGCCATTCTTACACAGTCGAACAAGTGAAAAGCATTTCAAAAGCACCAAAAATATTTTAGAAGAAATTGATATGACCCTCAAGAAACATGCCATCAATTTATAAAAAAAAGACTGCATTTTTATACAAATTTAGACACCAAAATGAAAAAAAAAAACAGGATTCCGGAGAAAAATGAATATTCAAGAAATAATAAATCAAAGCATTTCACTAAACCGCAAACCAGCAATGGTAAATTCAACGAATTTGATAGTTAGAAACCTTTTCAAGGAAACCTTGGCAAGTGTCAATGCGGTAGAGTAGTTATTTGGTGTTACCACGGCGGGGAGCTATTCGGGGGTCCAGCAAGGTCCTCAAACAATTACCTCCACAGAATAATCAGACTTCAAGCAGTTCCAGAGACTTTACCCGTGTTGCAATGGATTAGAGTGGTCCTGATGCAAGCGATGAAGGATGCTGAAGATGCTCCAAAAATGATGTGGATGCGATGTGGTTGATGGGGGTCTTGCTGCGACTACACCTTGGTCCCTGAGCTCGGTGAGGTGGTCCTGGTCACAGGGTCAACATCTCATGAAGTCCTCTCCAGGCTGGCTGAAGTCTAGTAGCCACTGGACTACGAGCTATCCGGTGTCACTGTTACAGCAGGATCCTTTCTGGGTGACCAAGAGGTACTCGGACAGCTCTCCCCGTTCCAGTGGACTCTAGTGCAACTTTGAGCGAAGGGTCCTGGTCCTGAGTGCTTCACAGTAGCAAGGAGTGATGATCCGGCGATCTGGGCAACCAATTCGCTACAGGAAGCTTTTTTGCTGTGTGTGGCCCTGTACAGCGAAAAGGGGGCGAGACGACTGACACTTGGAGTCTCTGGCTTTTGCTGGGCTTGGGAGACTACATCTCACCCAGCAGGACACAGCAGGCACAGTTCCTTCTCTCGCTAGCCACCAGATGCAGCAGATGCAGTCCATAATGGTGTAGACTCTCTGCCAGTTCCACAGTGCAGCATGGCAATCCTTCTTCTGCCCTTCTTCCAGTCAGTAGTGATCTCAGTTCTGGGTGCCAGAAGTGCCCTATTTATCATGAGAATATGCCCTCAGGGTAGGATGTGATTGGTAGCCAATGGGCTATCAGGTTCCCTCTATCCTGATCACCACTTCCTGGGAAGTGTGGCATCTGGCTATCCCAGGATGCACCATTCTGCCCACTTCCAACATGGTGAGACCCCCTCTCTTGACACTCAAAACTCCTTAGCCCACGCCCGAGGGGTGACTACCAAAGGGCTACATGCCCATGAAAAAACAGCTAGACAATTAGCTTCTCCTCTCCTGTCCCCAGTGCTAGCCTGTCTGCCTAAACAATAGAGCGTCAGTCTCCTAAGTGTTACCCATTTGCCCTTCAAAGGCAGCTTCTCCTTTGAAGCTCGCTTTTTGGGCTAGGACCCTTGTGGCTTCCTGCACCTCTCGCCCATGCAGACCCCTATTGTGTCCTTTCTTTGGAGTCGTTAGCACGCCTCTCCGGGAGCGCGGAAAGCTGCCTGCAGGACAAGCCCCGTGTACATCAGTAAACGTACACTAGAAAACCTTGGGCAACTAAAGTAGCAACTTCTAAAGTTGCCCTTTGTCCAGTGACATTCATTTGATTAAACTATTAAATCGGATTTAATGCACTGGTTATTTTGATAGCAAATAGTACCAACCTTGGGAGTCCCATTCAGAAGTAAGCAGAGCTGGGGTGTTAGCCTGTAACTCTGTACTTGCCAATAGGGCCACTAGCCTTTCCAAAGTAAAAACGACAATTTAGGGTTTTTACTGCTGGAACATGTCAAGGAAAATGCTACTTACCCAGTATGCATCTGTTCTTGGCATGTAGAGCTGTAGAATCATATGCTTTGCATAGATCGCCATCTAGTGTTGGGTCCGGATGTTTGCACTTTGTTTTTCTTCGAAGAAGTCTTTTCAGTCACAAGGTAGGTGACTCCTCCTTTCGGTGATAGTGCGCATGGGCATCGACTCCATTGTTAGATTGTTTTCCCGCAGAGGGTGATAATGGAGTTAGTAAGAGTAGTAAAAAGGAGATGTCCATGAATGCATGCATCTAAGTAAGATGCAACTGCAACAGGTATAGGTACCCGGGGAGGCAGGCGGGCGCATATGATTCTACAGCTCTACATGCCAATAACAGATGCATACTGGGTAACTAGCATTTTCCGTTCGAGGCATATGAGCTGTAGATTATATGCTTTGCATAGACTATATAGCAGTGTCTCCCAAAGTGGTGGCTAACCTGTAGCTGTTGCAGTGGTTTGAAATAGTGTACATAAAACTGCTTGGCCTACTCTAGCTTGCTGTGCCGCCAACACATCCACAGAATAGTGTTTTGTGAATGTGTGAGGTGTAGACCATGTTGCAGCTTTACAGATATCATCTATGGGTATATTTCCTAAGAATGCCATAGAAGCCCCCAGTTTGCATATAGAGTGTGCTCTAGGGGGGAACTGTTAATGTCCGTTTAGCTTTTGCATAACATATTTGAATGCATTTGACTATCCGCCTTGCAATACCTGATTTTGATATAGGATTGCCTTTGTGCGGTGGAGCAAAAGCGACAAAAAGCTGAATTGTGTTACGGAAAGGTTTT
The DNA here is from genome assembly GCA_963921515.1 of Calotriton arnoldi. Lineage (NCBI taxonomy): Eukaryota > Metazoa > Chordata > Amphibia > Caudata > Salamandridae > Calotriton > Calotriton arnoldi. The sequence goes on from CAWUFW010000943.1 coordinate 199,115, forward strand.
GTCTTTTCAATGTAATAGAGCAATGCTCTTTTCACATCTAATGTGTGTAATGCACGTTCTGCCACTGAATCTGGTTGAGGGAAGAACACGGGTAGCTCAACAGATTGATTGATGTGAAAAGCAGAAATGACTTTAGGAAGGAATTTAGGATTAGTCCGAAGAACCACTTTATTTTGGTGCATTTCTAAAAAGGGTTCTTCTATAGTCAATGCCTGAAGCTCACTTACTCTTCTGAGTGATGTGATGGCAATTAGGAAAGCAACTTTCCATGTAAGAAATTGTAGTCCACATCTGTGTAATGGTTCAAAGGGTGGACCCATTACTCTGGTGAGAACAATGTTGAGATTCCACATTGGAGCAGGTGGCCGTCTTGGGGGAATAACTCTTTTGAGTTCCTCCATAAACACTTTAATGACAGGTACCCTAAAAAGAGATAGATGCTGTCTATTTTGGAGGTATGCAGCTATAGCAGCTAGATTAGACGTATAGACGTGTATGCTAAATTGGCACGTTGTAAATGTAACAAATAGCTTATAATGTTTTGGACAGAAGCATCAAGCGGGTTGATGTTATTACAGTAAATCACAAACCGCTTCCACTTTGCTGCATAGCAGGCTCTTGTGGTAGGACGTCTAGCCTCTTTGATAATGTTCATGCAGTCTGGCAGTAGATTAAGGTAGCCAAACTCTAGGACTTCAGGTGCCAGATCGCCAGATTGAGTTGACTGGGGTCTGGGTGTCTTATGTCTCCATGGCTCTGTGTGAGGAGACTGGGTGTAAGACGTAGTTTTTGATGAGGAACTACCTAGAGTTCCAATAAGGTTGTGAACCATGGTTGACGTGCCCATGTGGGAGCAACTAGGATTAGTGTCAGGGACGCTTGTTTTAGTTTCCGCACCACTAATGGAATGAGTGGGAGAGGCGGAAAAGCGTAAGCAAATATCCCTGACCAGTTCATCCATAGTGCATTGCCTTTGGACAATGGGTGTGGATACCTGGTTGCGAAGTTTGGGCATTTTGCGTTTAGGTGAGTGGCGAACAGGTCTATGTCTGGGAAGCCCCACATTAGAAAGAATGGGAGGAGAACTTGAGGGTGTAGTTCCCATTCATGGATCTGCTGTGTCTGACTGAGCAGATCTGCCATCTGGTTGTTTACTCCTAGGAGGTGTTCTGCCTAGAGATACATTTTGTGATGAATGGCCCACCTCCAGATGTCCTGGGCTAGGTGGGACAGTTGGAGGGAGTGTCCCCTCCCCCCCGTTTCTGAATGTAGTACATGGCTGTCATGTTGTCTGTACAAATTAGCACAGTCTTGCGTAGTAGCCGAGTTTGAAAAGCTTTCAAAGCTAGAAAAATCGCTAACAGCTCTAGATGATTTATATGAAGCTGTTTTTGTTGCAAGTCCCACATCCCTTGAATTGTGTGGATTTGGAGATGTGCTCCCCAACCTGTCAGTGATGAGTCTGCTGTCAATACTATCTGTGGAACCGGGTCGTTGAAGGGCCGCCCTCTTAAAAGGTTTTGTGTGTTCCACCACTGCAGAGAGCGATGGGTGCGGCCGTCTACCAACACTAGATCTGATAATTGACCTTGAGCCTGGTTACACTGACGTGCTAAGCATTCCTGTAGGGGGCGCATCTGAAGTCTTGCATAGGGAACTGTGAAAATGCAAGGCGCCATCATTCCCAGTAACTGCATGAACAGTCGGGCTGGTAAGGAGTGTTGAGGCTGGAACTGAGATCAGGTTTTGGATATTCCTGATTCTGGCTGGTGTTGGGTATGCTAGAGCTTTCCGTGTGTCTATAGTAGCTCCTAGATAGTCTTGAGACATGGATGGTTGGAGATGGGATTTGGTCTGATTTACTGTGAAACCTAGACGGTGAAGCAGTTGCACAGTTTTTTGTGTGTGGCGTAGACATCTGTTGTGCGAGCTGGCTTTTATCAGCCAATCGTCCAAGTATGGGAAGACGTGAACATGTTGTCTTCTCAGGTGGGCTGCGACTACTGCCAAGCATTTTGTGAAAACCCTGGGAGCGGTTATTACTCCGAAGGGAAGGACTTTGAATTGATAATGTTGGCCTGCTACCACAAACCTGAGGTATTTGCGGTGCGCAGTGTGTATTGGAATATGAAAGTAAGCGTCCTTTAAATCTAGAGTGGATAGAAAGTCGCCTTGCTGAAGGAGAGGAAGCAGTTGTTGGAGTGTTACCATATGAAAATGGTCTGACTATGTATAGGTTTAGTTCTCTGAGGTCCAATATAGGCCTTAGAGAGCCGTCCTTCTTGGGAATTAGGAAGTATAGGGAGTACACTCCTGTTCCTTGGTATTGTAAAGGGACTGGTTCTATTGCACCCTTTTGCAACAAAGAAAAAACCTCTTGCTTTAAAAGAGTGAGATGTTCTTGTGACATGAGATGTGATCTCGGAGGAATATTCGGGGGAGTACTTGTAAGATCCAGGCAATAACCAGATTGGATAATTTGTAGAACCCATTTGTCTGATGTAATCGTATTCCAAAGGGTAGAAATTGTGAAAGACGTCCCCCGACAGCAGTGGAATGATCGGGGGTATGGGAAATAAGTCACTGCTTGTTGGCTGCAGGGGAGGTGCGTGTTGAATTACCTCTGCCTCTTCCCTTGCCATTGTTTCCTCTATACCCTCCTCTAAAATACCCCCTTGAAGAGGGTGACTGATTGTTTCTGTAGATACATTCTTGGAGCCGCCCCTATAGAATGAGCGACAAAAGGAACCCCTATTAGAAGGTGATTGTAGGGCTCCCATGGACTTAGCAACTTCTGTATCTTTTTTCATTTTTTCCAGCGATACATCGACAGCTGGGCCAAAGAGATGTTCTTTATCAAAAAGTTGGTTAAGAGTAGAGGCTTGGGGGGGGGCGTGGCTTGACGCCGATGGAGACGGGAACCTGAATCGGAGCTCCCGCCGGTGATCCCCTGTCCAGCACCATCCTGCCCGCTATATGGGGACCCCTGTCACTGGCCCGAAAGGCGTCGGAACCACTGGGGAACCAGCGCAGCCGAGACACACACCGGCGACCGCAGTGAGAAGCCCGAAATTAGAAACGGACCGCGGAGCCGCGAACTGACAGAGGCGGTTGGCGTGCGCTGCAGAGACAGCCGACTGCACATCGTCGCCACAAGTGTCAGCCGGGCACACAAGCCTGGCGGAGAGCCAGTCCCGTCGACGGGCTGAGCGGTGGAGCCCATGCCGGGGTTTGCAACCTGAACTGGGGCACTAACAGGACGGAGAGCGGCATCCGCAGCAGAGAGCAAGTGAGAACCCGGCCACACACACAGGGGGCCCTGCTCTGGGAGCGGATTTGGTGCGGTGCCGATCCTGACTACATCCAAGGTTCAGGAGCGGAGGAACCGCTACACCGGCCCCGGGGCAATATCTGGCCTCGTGGCGGGGGCGCCCACACTGAAGCCGGTCCTATGGATTTAAAGACACTAGGTTAGAGCCGCTTGGGACGAACGCACAGCTGATGCCCCTGCAGACCATCGGGAGGCGAGTGCGGCAGGGACTCACGCTGAGGGAGACTGACACACCCCTGGGCCGTAAAATGGCGGCCGCGACCTGATAATTGGACCTGGAAGAAGCCCCAGACCCCACCGGCCTCGAACAATCATCGTAGCTACCGGGTACGCAATCCCGCTGACAGGCCCCGTAGTTGCGCGCACACACAGGCGGCTGAAGCGCGATGGACATTTTTAGTGGAGCAATGGAGGCTCCATACTGCTGGGGCGGGAGAGTGACCAGAGCCATACGCAGCTGACTCTGATTTGAGAGAGAAGGCGGAGCAGCACTGCCCTGCATGCACCCCGGGCCTGGGGCGGAAGGGTAAACACCTCCACGAGTGCAAGAAACGACCGGGTGAGGCGATCGGACAGTGAGAAGCCCGCACCGGAGGTCGCGGTGGCAGACGGTAGTGTGCCCTGTCTAATCTGAAGGCCTCTACAGGTCAGTGCAGCCTCTGACAATAACAGTGTCCACCCCCTATATACATGACCGGCCGCCTTTCCAGCTTTGAGTCCTAGAACGCACCTGAGATTGGACACACCTGAAACAAGGCCTTTCCGGACGGCGTGTACTCTACAAGCACCATGGGACGGGTAAACAAAAGACGCGACACAGAGCAGCAGGAATCGGCGAGCGAAGATGGTGGGGAGTCACGCACACGCACGGGGACCCGAGGCGAAAAGGTTGCACCCCAGGATGAACTGTCACTCCACGACATCCTGCAGGCCATAGAAGAGTCGCGGACGGCGGTGGAGACCAAGATAGATACACTCCGAGGAGACTTGGGCCTCCTGCGAGCGGACCACAGAAAACTGGCAGACCGGGTCACTACCGTAGAGGAAGATGTCGAAGACCTGAAGCCACAAGTAACTGCAACCACGCGCAAGGTCACGGACATTGAAAAAAGGGTCAAAATATTGGAACAGCGCGCTGAAGATGCAGAAAATCGAGCGCGCCGGAATAACAGAGTCACGGGGCTGCCTGAAAAAGTCGACGGGAACAATATGTAGGCGTACATGGAGAACTGGCTGCGAACGGAAATGGCGGAAGAGGGCCTCTCGACGTTCTTCGCCCTGGAACGGGCACACAGTGTACTGGCTCGGGCGCCCCTGCCTGGAGGAATGCCGCGACCGGTGGTGGCCAGTCTCCTATTTCATAAAGATAGGGACCATGTGCTGAGCCAGGCGCGCCTCAAGGGACAACGCAAAGTAGATAACAACATTGTCAGGATCTTCCCCGACTTCTCCAGAGAAGTACAGCGAGAACGAGCATCCTTCGTCACAGCCAAAAGGAAACTGCGCCAAATGGGGGTGTCTTACTCTATGGTGTTCCCAGCCAAACTCCGAATAGTGCGCGCCGGAGGGACCACGTTCTTCACCACTCCTCAGGACGTCTGGGACTGGATCGAGGAGCAAGACCCCCGAGACCGAAGACGGGACGGCAATGACCCATCCGAGCAGGAACATGCACGCTCCCCTGGCAGGGGGACGAAACCCAAGGGCCACCCAACGATGGAAGAGACTCTCCGGGGCAGAGAAAGTGCGGTGGCCTCCCTGAGCGCGGCGAGCTCACGAGATGCCCCCTCTCTTTCTGGAGAGGAACAGAGAGACTCAGACTCTGAGGCCAGCTCGAGCACGGTGGGAGAGGCCAGCCAGATCCTCCCAGTCATTACGCCTAGATCGGCAGACGACCTGATGTGACCAATTCAGGACACGCAAGTACATCAGGGACACTTGTGCTGAGGGGTGGGGGTCAGATTTCGAACCGCTTTAAGCAATATCACGAGGGGTCCCAGCACAACAATATACGAACTAAACTATGGATGGGGGGGATCCGAGGGGGCGGGGAGGAAGGCTTTCCTCCAGGCAGATCAAGCAGTCACTTGTAGATTTTATACACTGGTTTGGATGGGGGGTTGTTTTTTCCTACTTATCCTGGGGAGAGGGAGTTCGAGGGCAAGTTTGTTGTTGGGTTTGGGGGGAAACACTGTGTTGCAGAACACTGGATATCATGTGGGCTTACATGGGAGACAAGTGTGGTGGGTGCTGCCCAGCCTGGGAGGGGCCCGAGTCACGGTGACACTAGACAATGGCCGACAACCAACATTACAAATACATGACCTGGAATATCAGGGGCATGCACACTATGTCTAAACGCCATAAAGTCCTCTCATATATCAAACGACGAGGGGCCCAGATAGCCCTTGTACAAGAAACACACCTAACACAAAAGGAAGGACAGGCATTACACAAGAGGTGGAGGGGGCAGCTCTTCTACACTACTTACTCGGCCTATGCGCGAGGGGCGTTAGTGTGGGTCCAGGCAGGGGTCCCGTTCCAGTTGCTCCACTCGGTAATCGATCCGGAAGGCCGTTATGTGGCCATCAAGGGAAGGCTGGAGGGCCGAGACATTACCATGATTAGTGTGTACGCTCCTAACGTAGATCAACCTGCATTCTTTGGGACACTAAGCCACCAATTAGCACAATATCTTGCGGGTACTGTGATAGTGGGGGGGCGACTTCAATAGTGTAGATGACGTACTTCTGGACCGGTCCCACCCCCCGTTGCCAACCTCCCAAGAAGCGCGTGCTTCCCATGCGTTCCACACTTGGAGACAGAGCTGGGGACTGTTGGACGCATGGCGAACCCTGAATCCGCAAACCAAAGACTACTCCTATTTTTCGGCGGTTCACGAGGTACACTCGCGACTAGATGCCTTATTGTGCTCAGTGGATGCGCAACAACAGGTCACATCAGCAGAATATTTGGCCTGCACCATCTCGGATCATAATCCGTTGATTATGTCCCTGAACTGGGCACACCCGCCAGCGGCAATCCCCACGTGGCGACTTCGACCAGACACACTGGAGGATCAGGTCTTTAGGGAGGAGATCAGGGGTGAGATAGCGGATTATTTCCGACTCAACACTGGGACGACGGCATCCCTAAACACGGAATGGGATGCTTTTAAGGTGGTCTTGAGGGGCCAGTGCATCACGCGTGCCACAGGAGTCAGGAAGGTCATTATGAGGGAAGTGGAGGGGGTAGAGTCAGCTCTCTGAGAGGTGCAACGCAGGAGGCCGGGACATCCGGAGCTCCAAAGGGCGCTCCTGGATGCCAAAGAGGAAGAAGCGAGACAAACGGAGAGGCTCCGGAGCTTTGACTACAAAAAGTACCTGGAGCGCACCCACGCTGAGAGGGATAAGTCTGGTTCGCTCCTGGCGTGGCTGACGAACCCGGTGAGCCGGGGCTCTCCCCTAGTGGAAATAGAGGACGAATGGGGGATCAGACACTTTGCTCAGGGTAAGATCAACGAGGTTTTTGCACGCTACTATGCCTCACTTTATGCCAAGACGTGTACATGCGAGTTGGCAGACATGGAGGACTACCTGGCTGATCTACCATTGACACGCCTGACCCCTGAAATTGCGGAACTACTAGGGACGGATATTACGCAGCGAGAGATTCGGGTGGCCATCAAGGGAATGGCGCGTAATAAAACGCCGGGCACAGATGGCCTGTCCGCTGAATTTTTCGCAACGTATGTGGAGGAGTTGACCCCTCACCTGGCCGCAATGTATCAGAAGGCCCACAAACAGGGGCGGTTACCCGTTAGCACCAGGGAGGCCCTTATTATCCCCATACCTAAACCAGGGAAAGAACCCCATGATTACACGGCCTACAGACCGCTGTCCATGTTGAATATGGACTATAAAATCTTGAGTAAGATCCTCGCGACCAGCTTACTGCCCCATATGCCTCATCTTGTTCACCCTGACCAGGCGGCATTTATCCCAGGGCGGAATACTGCCACGAACAACAGACGCCTTCTAGCGGTAATGGACTCTGACGGGTACAATAAACAAGAAGCAGCAGTGCTCGCAGTGGACATAGAGAAGGCATTTGACAGCCTGGAGTGGCAATATTTGTATGTAGTCCTGGGCAGGCCGGGCCTGGGGGAGGGATTCCTGAAATGGGTGCAGCTCCTGAACACAGCCCCTTCAGCCAGAGTGCGCACTGGGAGAGTTCTCACCTCAACAGAGGGTGGAGAGAGAAACGAGGCAGGGATGCCCCCTTTCCCCCCTCCTGTTTGCTCTGGCCATGGAGCCGCTGGCGTGTAAAGCCAGAAGTGGCCAGGACTATAGGGGATTAGAGACGTCAACGGGCCGCCATCTGATAGCATTGTATGCAGATGACCTCCTGATCTTCTTGCGCGATACTGCGGGTGAACTCCATGGGGCACGCACTATGCTGGCCCGATTTGGCACTATATCTGGACTCCAGGTTAACTGGCAAAAATGCAGTTTGTTCCCGCTAACCCCGGACACCCCTCCACCGCTTACTTTGGAGAGGCTGCAGTGGGAACCTAGATGTCTACAATACCTGGGTGTACAAATTTATCATGATGCATCGGACCTCTTGGAGGGTAATGTAGGTAAGGCAGTGAGGGCAGCGAAGGCGGCAGTGGCTTTCTGGAGCACACACCCGCTTTCTGTTGCTGGAAGGGTGGCGGTCCTAAAGATGGTAACGTTACCACGCCTTCTATACTATTTTGGGACATTGCCAGTGTGGATCCCACGGGCGATGTTCAAGGAACTGGACTAAATGGTCATTTCATTTATTTGGGGCACAGGTAGACGGAGGGTGGCACTGGCATCACTGCGACGCCCTACAGCAGAGGGGGGGCTAGCGGTGCCTGATCTTGAGAGCTACTATCTAGCTGCACAGCTATACTGGCTGATCCAATGGCTAGCGGCAGACCGCAACCCTGACAGGGAGCGCTGCCCGGACGCACCAGATACTGCCAACCTAACAAGAATCCTTTTGCGAGTCCGCCGCACCGCGCCAACGGACGCAAATGCTACCAAGGTGATAACACGCTGTTGGTCCAGATACCTGCGGAAGGTGGGCGCTGGGACTCCCTATTCTCCTGACATACCACTGACAATGCTGCGGTACCTTCAACAGGGAGAGCACTGGGCAGGACTGGATAGAAGCGGGACTGAGACATGGGAGACCTATACAGAGACTCCGCACTCTTACCCTTCGAGGATCTGCAAGCTACATATGACATCCCTAGGGGTCACTTCCTGAAGCATAGGGCCTTGACCCGCAAGATTAGGGAACATTGGAGGGGCGGGGGCACGGAGCCGCGAGCACTGGCGGGGTGCAGATATGTGGCGCTCTCAGCGAGAAGAATTAAAACGGTGTCCTGCCTTTATAAGGCTATACAGGCAGATGCACGGCGGCCATTAGAGCGCCTGAAACTGCAATGGGAAGAAGACCTTGGTAAGCAAATACCAGAGAGGGACTGGGAACGAATTCTATAGTGAGTACCAAAGGCTTCCAGAAACGCACGTTTTAAATTAATTAACTACTACGTCTTGCATAGAGCATACCTAACGCCGGCCCGCATTAGGAGGTACTTTGGTGCGGACTCAGCGGCCTGCCCGAGATGTGGGGAGAGGGAGGCACATATACTTCACATGTTTTGGAATTGCCCCTCACTACAGACTTTCTGGGGAGGCATAAGGCAGATAATAGGTGACTTGATTGATAAAGAGCTAACACAGACAACAGAGCACTTCCTCTTGGATGGTTCCCACACACGGCCAAGAACAAGGTGACAGGGAAGCTTCAGGACCTTGCTTATGTTCTGGCCAAGCGGGAGATAGCCAGAAACTGGAAGACCCCCAGAGGTCCGCAGACCGCCACCTGGAGAAGAGAACTAGAAAGATGGGCGGGGGCAGAAAGCAGGCTACTATTTAGGGAAGCCAGTCGGGGGGTTGGCAAGATGGACAGGGCCAAAGCCTGGGAGACGTTAGTGGGTGAACTAATAGCCTCTGGACGGGAGGATACGGAAGAGTTGGGCTCCCCGAGAGCAGCTGTCGTGGCACTAGGCAATGGCCTGGGTGGGCACCAGACTTAACACGCACAATCCCGACTACCGCCATACACGACCGGTGAGCCTCACATTTACATGCAGCTACTCACAAGCTGCCCCTATATGTTATTCGTTCCATAGCAACCCAGGAAGAGGGGAGGGGGGGGGCGGGAATAGTTCCAGTTTTGAAAAGCTTGAATGTACGGATTTGTAATTGTTAACAGACCAGTTGCCATTTGTGTCAAGAAGTTATTCATCTTGAAGAAACGCCTGTGATAATAATGATTAAATGCCAATAAAATATGGTTTAAAAAAAAAAAAAAAAAAAGAAGAATAAAGGCTTGCACTTCAGGCTTGAACCCTGAAATCCTTAGCCAAGCTTGTCTACGGAGTAGCACACTAGTGTTGATTGCCCAAGCTGCTGTATCTGCTTGATCCAACGCACACCTGATAGAGGTATTAGTGATTAATTTACCTTCTTGAATAAGGTCACTGGCTTTATCTTTATGCTCATCAGGTAGAAATTCAATGAGCTTCGTCATAATGAGCTCTATCATACCTTGCCAACAATGCTTGGGCATTGGCAATGCGCCAGTTATTAGCTGCTTGTGAGGCTATCCTTTTTCCCAAAGCATCTAATAATTTGGACTCCTTATCAGGAGGAGGTGCATCCCCTGTTTGAGAGTTAGCTCTCTTGCGAGCATTGGAAATGACTAGAGTCTCTAGGGGTAACTGGCCTTTAATATACACAGGGTCATTAGGTGCAGCTTTGTATTTTTTCTCTACCCTGGGAGTGATGATCCTAGCTTTTACAGGGTCTTTAAAGATATCCTCAGTGTGTTTGAGCATTGCTTTTAACATTGGCAATGTTTGTGTAGCCTTTTGAGATGAACTTAGTGTCTCTAACAAAAAATCCTCCTCTAAGCTTTCCTTATGAAGCTCTACTCCATGATATTGTGCAGCCCTATTAAGGAGCTCAATGTACCCAATGTTGTCATCTGGGGGCGAAGGCCTCGATGGATATAGGTCAGGGTCATTATCTGGTTGAGGAGCATTATAATGATCCCATGGATCAGGATCTTGTGGTGCATATTGATCCATGTCTTCAACGTCATCCTCTGTGTCTTGTGGGTCAGGTGGTGGTGGTGTAGGGGAATGTGTAGGTGTAATCAGTAAATTTGGATTACTGGGTGAAGAAGGTGGGATATATGGTGGAGAGGGGTTAATGTCCACATTTTTCTTCTTCAGAGGAATGTGGTAGTCCTCTGGTAGGCCCATTTTTCTTTTCTCTGGAAGTTTGGTATGAATACGTCCAGTTTCTGGGTTAATAACGATCTCTTTCTGTGTCGGACCCGACGGTGGATAAATCGGTCCGAGGCTCTTTAGTTGCAGTAGTTTCTTTTGATGCCGGTTTTGGCATCTAACGTTTCGGCTCCGATGATTTCGGCTCCGAACGATTCGGCTCCGAAGATTTAGGTTTATACAACGGTGGCACGGATACCAGAAGGTGTTTCGTTTGACGCCGAAGGTTTCGGGTCGGCACTGGCATGGGGACGAGTAGAGCCCGAAGGCTGTTGTTTATGTTTCAGTGCAGAGTCCGAAGGCGGGGCGCTCGAAATTTTGTTTTGGTGCTGACCTTGGCCCGAAGGCAGAGGAGGGACTGGAGCCTTTTTATGAGGGAGATGGTAGAGGAAGGAAGTCTCTCTACTCACAATCCGTTGTCCCGGTGTGAGATCTTCAGCATCGGAGTCGGCTTCGAACACGGAGATGTGTTCCTCTTCCATTTCGGCTTCCTGCGCTTGCATTTCTTCTTGTTCGGACTAGTCTACGAGGAGGTTCGACGCAGAGCCGCACTGTTGGTACATTTCATGACGTCGAGCCCGACGATCACGGAGGGTTTTCTTCGACCGGAATGACCTACACGCTTCGCAGTCCTTCTCGTCGTGTTCCGGGGATAGGCAAAGGTAGCACACTTCGTGCAAGTCGGTGCGCGGAAACTTAGCGCGACACCCTGGGCATAACTTGAACGGAGTCCGTTCCATCAGCTGCTACCGATCTTGGCGCGGGTAGGCCCAACGGCCTTTCACGAGTGTTCCGATCGAAGGTTTTTGAGAGCAAACGATACGCGGAGAATGGGAACGCGATCAATAAACAATACCGTCGAGGGTAGTGGATTGCGCGTCGAAGGGGGCCCGAAGACACGGTGCCGAACCGGAGTGCAACAATTAACATCCGAACCCGATGGCGGAAAAAAACAATCTAACAATGGAGTCGATGCCCATGCGCACTATCACCGAAAGGAGGAGTCACCTACCTCGTGACTGGAAAGACTTCTTCGAAGAAAAACAAAGTGCAAACATCCGGACCCAACACTAGATGGCGATCTATGCAAAGCATATGATCTACAGCTCATATGCCTCGAACAGTACAGGTTTCACTTTTTAACAGAGTAACTGGCCTTAGGGCTTGTTAGGCATGCAATAGGGGTGACATGGCTTCACCATTACTTTAAATGGCAAAGTTGAGATAGCAGTTTTAAACCGCCCTTCTAGTCTGCAGTGGCAGACTGGGAGCCATGGTTTTACCTTGTTGTACTGGAGGGAGCACAACTAGTGCTTCAGTCCAAGCGAAACACCTCAAACTACTGTCCCTAAGTATCCCCGGTACCATATTCTAGGGACTTACAAGTAAGTCTTTATGCCAATTTGGGACCAGTCATTTAAACATACACCATTTTAAGGGTCAAAGCACATGCACTGAGTCCTGTTTAGCAGGGTTCAGAGTATTTCAGGGCCATTACACCAGCACCGAGTAGTCAAAATGGTAGAGAGCGCTGCAAAACGATTGTTTCCTTACAAGCATGCAAAACTGCTGACGGTGCACATTCTCTGCAGTGGCGAACAGATTTAATCAGCTCCCCACAGCTGAAAGAGACCGGATGGAGACACCATTTGTGATCCGCTAAGCATCTTCGGCTGTGTTTCTCCGCTCTGGCATTCAGAGAGCCCACCAGTTGTTGAACCACCAGGGAAATGCCCTGACCATCCAGCCATGTCCAGAGAGACCGGGCCTCTTGACACAGGGTCCATGACACCCACCCCGCCCAGTTTGCTGCAGTACCACTTGACAGGTATTGCCCATGAACACCTGCACCAGCCTTCCTCTGATCAAAGGAAGGAAGGCTTTCAATGTCAATCAAATCGCCGGAAGCACAACAAGTTGATGTAGAGCTCAGACCCGACCACAGTTCTCTGATCTCCACCTCTCCCACTTGGCTGCCCTATCCTAGGAGTGACGCGTCTGTCACTACAGTCAGTTCTGATTGGGGAAGGGAACCACTGCAGATCTTTTGCAGTTCCCTCCAAGATCTGGACCATGTCAGAGACATTCCCCTGATACGGCGCCTAATGGGCCTTTAGGTCCCACTGCAGAGCCCGCATATGCCAACGGGCATGAGTAACCAGCAGGATGCAGGAGTACATGAGGCCCAACAGCCTCCGAGTCAGTCTCACTGAAATCCAGGATAGAGGCTGAAACATTGGAACCATAGCCTGAATATCCTTGACTCGCCGCTCAGGAGGGTAGGCCTGAAACTGCACTGTGCCCAGAACGGCCTCAATGAACGGGAGCGTCTGAGAGGAACTCAGGTGCAACTTCGACACATTGATAGTGAACCCTAGCAAGTGCAGGAGGTTTGCCGTTGTCTCAAGGTGGGAGACAACTGCCTGGGGAAAGCCCTCCTTCAGCCAATCGTCGACGTAGGAGGAAGACTAGAACCCCCAACATCTGCAGATGAGCTGCAAACACTACCATCACTTTTGTGAACATCCGAGGGGGGCTGGTAAGACTGAAAAGGAGCACGGCAAACTGAAACTGCTCTTCGTCCACTGTGAACCACAGGTAGCATCTGTGGGCAGAAAGGAAGGGGGTGTGAAAATGTGTGTCCTGCAAGTCCAACGCTACCATCCAGTTTTCTGGGTCTAGGGCAGACAGAACTTCGGCAAACATGAGCTTCTGGAACGTCTCCTTTTTCAAGAAGAGGTTGAGAAGACGCAGGTCTACGATAGGAAAGTCTTCTTCGAGACCAGAAAGTAGCAGACTTCGGTTGCAGGCACCCTCTATATGGCCAAGAAAGTCTGCACTTCTTGATGGAGCAAGGAATGATGGTACTCTTTCCAGCTGATCGTAAGCGGGTGGTGGGGTAGTCACAAAGGGGGAGGAGTAGTTCCTTTGGACGATCTGTAGGACCCAGTGATGTCACTGACCGCCAGTGGGGTAGATGATGGCATATCCTGCCTCCCACTGGTTGCACATTATGGTCGGAGGGCAAACTAAAGAGGCTTGGAAGCAGTAGCAGCTGGGAGGGTGGTGGACTGACCAGACTGCTGGCCACCTGGAACACCATGGACCCCCAAACTCTCATGGGTGGGTGCTGGGTAAGGGAACTAGAGTCCCCAGGAGCAGGCAACCGACCTATGGACAGGAGCCCTTGTGCAGGGCTTGAACCACGCCCGAGTAGGATGTCTAAGGGCTTTGCGGAAGGGGAGTAGGGGTTCAAGAGGGGAGACTCACGGCTGAAGCACATCTGTCAAGATGTTTGTCTCAACTGCCACTGAGGGTAGCGTAAGGTCTAGGACCTCATGCTACCCTACGCACCACCACTGCAAAAGAGGCTCCCAGGCCAGTGTAGAGTGAGATGTCGAACCCACTTGGCCTCCGTCAGTTCCTAGCACCAGTTGTACTGTTCCTCTTCTGAGAGCTGCTAACCATAAGAGTCCATAGACCCTATTTGTCTCCCTCTCCAGGCCGGTCACACATAAGGCACTAGGCTATGCTTAGGGAAGCACAGACCTGGTGAGCACCGACATCGGACGAAACCTATCCGGCTCAGTGTCTGAGTCAAAAATAAAGATGGGGCGACACTGCCTAGTGGCACCGGTGAAGACCGCACTGGAGCAGGCATAGAGGAAGGTCTTGGTTTCGCCGGCGGATCTGCTCCAAATTCAGCAGGGGGTCCATGGGGCCCGAATTGTGTTGAGGGCGAAACCGTCGACGTGGGTTTAGAAGGGGCCTCACCACTCAAACATGAGGAGCATGGAGTCAAAACACTTTCAGCTGGGCAGGGTGGCTCTGGGAAAATCAGGGAAGCGCAGACCAGTGTTCATTTTCTGCAGACTCATGGGGTCTGGAGTGCCGATGCTCTCACGTCTCGTCAGAAGTCTTCGACGAAAATGGCGAAGTCGAAGACCTCTACGACTTCTTATGTTTGTGGGACTTACCAGACTTCACTGATTTTGAGTGTGATAACTACTGTCGGGAAGGGCTCCGCCATCAGACCCGGGACCCTCCACGTGATCCGGACCTCCAACGTCGGAGACAACTGATGCCGAATGGTGAGGAGCTCGAGGGAGCACTCCCTCATCGTCTTGGGATACATGGCGCAGCAGCAATAGCAGGTCTTGGAGTCGTCGTCTCGCTCCAAGCACCACAAACACACCAAGAGGAGGTCTGTCACCGACATTTGCCTGTGGCAAGCCCCACATGGTTTGAAACCAGCCAGTTTGTTGGGTGACATATCCTAACACTGGGAGAAAAAGTTCTCAAAAAAGACAGTAAAAAAATGACTAAGGGGTAGCTCAGAATTCATGCTATCTGGTGCGGAAAGAACCGACATCAACGCACCGATGTGGCACTTGTATAGGTACCACGCACCTCACTTCCAGCACCAATCTGGAGCAGAGTGACCCCCACCTAACGGCACGCAGGGATACTGCTCGAAAATCTTGCATATCCAGTCTGACGCTTGGGGATAATATAAGTTAAGGAATCTGCAGCTAGAATTCTCCATTAGATAAATTCATCAGTGAATAATGAACGTGATCAGGCAAGCTAAGAAATGCTGAAAGGGTGGGTAAGTGACATCAGAGCGCTTCATCTTGAGAGTGAATCTGCATCTTCGCACCAGGCAACAAACGTTGGCCAGTAGGCTGGGATAAATGAACTTGACGGAAAGAGGTGGGCAGACAGAATTACATCCACAACTTCGAGGAAAGATCCAAATCGCTCTGATGGTTACATTCAATCTCCACACAAAGTAGATTGTAACAGTTCAGATTAAGCACTGTGCCCCATTGCTGGAATAGCAAGCATTCGTAGAGAAGTCGAACTGGAGGACAGATGCTCAGTGGTACCACACTCTCCAAACCTAATCTGAGGCCACAAAGATCAGCTGCGCTCGATCATGCAAGACTTTTTTCGGGACCTGTGAAATAAACAGCAAAGGTGGCAAATACCCTATTCCACCTCTTGGGGTAGACACTAATGATTAACATGACACCTGGAGAGTATGTCTACACTGATGTTGAGCAACTCAGTCAGGTGATTTGGAAGGTCCAGCCAGCACCATAGCCTCCAGAAAGAGGGCATGGAATCCTACTTTGAGGTGCTTGTTGCACTATCAAATGGCAGTCATCTTGTCTGTACTTCGACCAACCTTTCCTTGATGTAAGGCAGAAAGGCCTAAAGGGCCAAACGGATGGCGTGCAGCTCCAAAAGATTCATGTGGTGACATTGCTTCATCAGAGGCCTCTAACCACCACCTGTCCACATGAGCTCCCAAAAGTAGAGTGGATTGATCCTTCACTATCAAGACCCCCGGAGGAAGGGAATCTGTCATCTATCACTGAAGGTCCTGAATAACATTGCCAGATGCAAATCCTGTCCACAAGGCATCACTACTGCTGGGCCAACTGCAGACGAAGGTTCCACTGAAGGAATCTGCAGGCCCCAATGAGCGTGAGGCAAAAGAAGGATGCAGGATGCCAGAAGACACTGGTTCTCACATGAAATATTGGGATCCTCGCATGAACGTCCCAGATGCTCTGTGGTGATGGAAAAGCAACCATATCCTGAATGGTGCTAATAAAGAGAAGCATCTGAGATGACAGAAGGTGGGAACTGGGCTCAGTGATTGAAAATCACCTGTAGAAGACAATTGCTTTAAGGTGGTACAACTAGCAGAGGCAAATCTGCCTGTAATAGCTACTCGTTGAGATCTGGGAATATGTGGCTCCCTGACCTGTTAATATGGACTGCAACCTTCATATCAAAATCTGAAAGGTAGATGTCAGGCCAAAGGGCAGGACGTTGAATTTGAGGCGGTCCAATCCCACGACAAAACAGATGCTTCCTATGGTTCTGCAGGATAGACACATGAAAGTACATGTTCTGCAGGACCAGGGACACCACCCAGTTCCTAAGGGGTCTAAGGCCAGAAGATCCTGAGCCAGTGTCATTTTGAACAACTTCTTGAGGAATGAGTTTAACACTTCTGAGGTACAAAAACAGTCTCAGACCTCCCCACAACCCCCATCCGTTTTGGGGATCAGGAAGTGCCCACAATAGAAACTCTGGCTCACCTCCACCTCGGGTACAACTTTCATCACTCCTCTGGAGAGCAACATCACTGATCTTTGGAAAGAATTACAGAATGATCTGCTAACATCCGAGCAAAAATTGGAGAAACGCTGTGAAAAGGGAAGAAAGCAGAAGGGGTGATGAGGTGTAGAGAAGATAAGGGCATAAACATGCAGAATACTTTGAAGGACCCATTGGTCCAACAAAATGGAGCATCAGAGGGTAGACTTACCACTGATAAGCTAAAAACTAACGAGACTTAGCAGCACCGGCAGGTGAAAAAGAAGTAGGACTGATGCTGCTAACTTCTTATTCTGACACTATCGCGTCCCTTGAAGAAACAAAAAAATTGAATCAGTAGCATGATATTCTGTTAGGGCTACTTCTGGCAATAGGCAAGGCCCCTCAAATATCTTGAGAACTCTCCTGTACTACTAATATAATTGTCAATCAGGGTAAAGTAACCAAGGAACGAGCTGTAGGTCTGCTTTTCTTACAGCGTTCTACAACAGAAGAACAAGTTACTTACCTTCAGTAACACTTTTTCTGGTGCATACAGTATCTACCTGTGGATTCCTCACATTTTGAATATCCCCCATGAGCCAGCATTCCATGGAAACTTTCTCTCTAGCTCTTCCACATTGACGAGGACGTCACAATTCTGCGGCTCCGCACGAGACTCAGTGTGACATCACTGGAGCCATAAGACCTTGTTGGCATGCTGACTGCAGTTTACACCCATTTTTTTTCATGCCTTCGAGGCGAATGGGTGAAACCAACTAGCCACATGCCAGAGCATACGGTAGAGTTCAAACAAAAATATAACCATATATAAATGACACATATATTGTATATACATAAGCACACTTATGAGCTACACAGTATTCATGACTACAAAAGTTATACATAAATTATAAACATGGTCTTTGGTATATGCAGACACGCAATGGGGAGGCGGGTGGGTCAGTGAGGAATCCACAGGTAGATACTGTATTCACCAGAAAAAGCGTTACTGAAGGTAAGTAACTGGTTCCTCTGATGGATTCAAACAGAAAATACTTTATTCGACTCTTGAAAGAGCCATAAAAGATTGCACATATATATTTAAAAACGAGAAAAACCAACAGGTACACAAACACAAATAATTATACATTATAGTCATTAGTTAATATTTGCTACGAATCTTAAAAGTAGTAAAAAGATAGTTTAAAAGACAATATATAATTTCAGTTGTTTCTAGGAAAAGTAAATATTCGAAAGCTAATTTGTGGTTTCTAATGCCAGCAGCAAGTAAAAGTGGTCGAATGAACAATTTCCTCTGGGGGGTATAAAAACTGCAAAATAAAATAAAGTGCATAGTACTTTGGTATGAACGACTATCGCAGGGGCATGCTGGGAGTGAGGGGAACCAGGAGCCTTGAGCGGGAAAAGCAACTATGATGGATTCATTTACCTGTGGATTCCTCACCTTTTGAACAGAATCCCCAAGCAGTTCCGCAGTCGAAGGTGGGTGCCTGCACCAAAAAATCCTGCAAAACAGAACGGGCAAAGTGACCGTCCCTCCTCACTTCCGAATCTAAGCAATAGTGCTTCGCAAAAGTGTGGGAGGCCCAAGTTGCAGCCTTACAGATGTTAACCAGAGGAACACCTCTAGCCAAGGCAGAAGTTGAAGGCTTAGCTCTAGTAGAATGATCTTCAGGCGGTTCCTTATTAGCCATGGCGTAGCAGATCGTTATGCAGAGGATGACCGACCTGGACAAAGTCCTCTCGTGTACTGCTTTCTCTCTCATCTTGCTCACATATCCAACAAACAGTTGATCATCCAGCCTGAACTCACGAGTCACAGAACTCTTAGGGTCCAAGCAATGGAGTCTCTCACCCCCTTTCGATGGATGCGGGGGAGGATAAAAAGTAGGCAAGGTGATAGATTGTCACAAGTGGAACACAGTGACCACCTTTGGCAGGAAAGCAGCCCTAGTTCTAAGCACCAACTTGTCCACATGGAAGGTAGTGAAAGGAGTCTTAATACTAAGGGCCTGCAACTCACTCACCCTCAGAGGCGATGTTATCAATACCAAAAATATAGTCTTAAAAGCAAAAAGCATTAATGGGCAATTATGTAAGGGTTAAAACAGAGCACACAAGATATGTTGGTCCTAGATTAAGAGTCCACTGAGACATAATGAATGGAGTGGGAGGGTATTTGTTAGTAAGTCCCTTAAAAACCTTAACACTATAGGAGACTTAAAAATAGATGGTTGATCAGGTAAACAAAGAAATGCCGATAAGCAGGACAAATACGCCTTAACTATCGCAACTGCACAACCTTAATACACCAGAGAAAGCGCAAAACATCAGACAAATGGGCCTTCAAAGGGTCAACTGAATTCTCTCCACACCATCTCACAAATTTCATCCATCTGCCAGCATAGACCGTTTTGGTGGAGTGTCTTCTGGCTGACAAAATAACATCCATCACATGGGAGGGAGAGGGAGCCGAGGGCACAATGAGAGGTGAAGGAGGTCTGTGTACCACATCCTTCGTGGCCAATCCCGCGTTATTAATATGACTTGGGCCAGGTCTTGGCGAACTTTCCTCAGCACTCAGGGAATCAACGGTATGGGGGGAAACCCGTAAAGCCGCTGGGAGCCCCAGTCCAATTGTAACGCGCCCTCCAATGCTCCCTGCAACAGATACTGAAGGATGCAAAATGACGGGCAGTGTGAGTCCTCGTGAGTGGCAAACAAGTTTATCTGAGGAGTCCCCACACAGTCCGAAAATAAATGTGCTGAACCACTTTCGGAAGGAGACTCCCTCGTGATCGGCTGAATAATGCCAACAGACTGTCCGTTCGTACATTTAGAACTCCGGCCAAGTGATTTGCCATGATGCAAACCCGATGGTCCTGAAACCAGGACCAGAGTCGCAGAGCTAATCTGCAGAGAAGATATGACCCTAATGCTCCCTGTGTATGTACCACATTGCAGTAGTATTGTCCGTCAAGACGAACTGACTGACCACAAATGGAAAGGAGAAAGGCTTGGAGAGCCAGACGTATCGCCCGCAATTCTAACAGATAGATACGCAACGATGTTTCCTTTGGAAACCAAAGACCTTTGACCTCCAGATTCCCCAGATGAGCTCCCCACCCTAGGGAGGAGGCATCCGTAATTACTGAGGCCACCGGAGGTGGAGGGTGAAACAGCTTCCCTTGAGACAGATTGCCGGACACACCCCACTATTGTAGATCCACCGCAGTGTCTCTGGCGATCTTGACCAACTCTGAGATCCCTGTTATGTTGAAACCACTGTCTGTGGGGCACCACTGAAGAGCCCTCATGAGCCAGCATGCATGGTTGACCAACAGAATGCAGGAGGCCATCAGACCAGGCAGCCACAAGACCTTCAGGACTGGAATCAAAGCTCTGTTCTGAAACATCCGTATCATAGCCTGAATGTCCTTAATCCTCTTATTTGGGAAGGCATGGCTCACTGTAGTGTCTAGTACTGCCCTTATGAAGAGGGTGCGCTGAGAGGGCTCTAGGTGAGACTTGGGCACATTTACTGAAAAGCCCAGGCTGAACAACAATTGTGTTGTCAACTGCAAATGGCGCAGCACCATATCTGGCGACTTGGCTTTGATCAGCCAATCGTCCAGATAAGGGAATATTGGTATTCCCCACCTTCTGAGATGTGCTGCAACCACTGCCATCACCTTTGTGACGACCCGAGGTGCGGATGTATGACCAAATGGGAGGACCGCAAACTGAATGCTGAGACCCCACCGTAAAATGGAGATACTTCCGATGCAATTTCAGAATGGGAATGTGAAAATATGCATCCTGCAAATCAATTAAAACCATCCAGTCTTTCTTCTCCAGAGCAAGAAGCACCTGTGCTAGGGTCAGCATTTTGATCGTTTCCTGTTTGAGGAACAAGTTCAAAATCCTGAGGTTGAGGATTGGCCGTAAACGACTGTCCTTTTTGGGAATCAAAGTATCAGTAATAACATCCCTGACCCCGTTCCTGCTCTGGAATCAATTCCACTCTGACCTTCTGAAGCAGGGTTTGTACCTCCTGTTGGAGGAGTTGAAGATGCTCTTCTGAACAAAAACCTTGCTGGGGAGGAAAGGGAGGGGGAAACTCCTGGAAGGGTAAGGCATACCCATTCTGTACGATTTTTTTATATAAATAATTTTTATTGGTTTTTAAAAGACATACAGAAAACAAGTACCAAAAATATAAGTGTGATACATACAGTAGTCAATGTAAACATAGCCAGATTACATATCACAAACTTTAAAGAGTACTTTTATGAAAGTTATAAGGAGCAAAAGGTATTCGGTAATACCCTCACTATTATCAGAGCAAGAAATTGAGGAATATAGTGATGGTCTGTTAATGTGCAGCAAAGCTAAAAGTGATGTGCGCAAGTATTGCAGAACAAATATAAGGAGAAAGGGGAGAAAAACAGGGAATAGAAGGGGGGGGAATCAGGACCAGCGGGACAGTGTAAGCCACCGATAAAGAAAACAAATAGCTGCAAATGAGGCGCTAGGGGAGGGTTATGCGCATTTCGAATCCAAAGCGATGAAGTAGGTTCATTGTATACAATTTAGATTGCAGGAGCGACGGAGTAATTTTATTACGAAATGCTAGCTTGATGATCTTTTTCTAGGTCTTGTCAGGGATATAGCCAAATATCTCAAGACCAAAATATTTGGCCCTTTGAGTGTAGGATCGAAGTTTGTGCTTGCGATGAGTTGGATAAGAAGTTAATTATAGATTTTTGAGGTGCTATGGACTGCATGTAGTTAACCGACGTGGAAGGTAGGGATGGTCTGAGTGGGTAAACTTGGACAATTTTACTTTGATCTTTAAGAAACTATAAAAATCTAGGTTAGGAAGATCATAGTGTACTAGTTGGGAGAATGAAAGTGTGGAATTATTAGTATCATGCATGTTTCTGATCTGACTGATGCCTTTGGAGGTCCAAGAGAGAGGGATGGACTGTGCCAGATATGCCATAGTTTTATGGTTATGCCAAAGAGAAGCTGTCTTAGAATTTTGGAAATATACCAGCATATGTTTGTCCAGGAGCTTTAGTGCCGCTGCTGTGTCTGAAAATATACGAAGAGAATGAGGAGGTTTGAATCTTGGCAAAGTAATGATGGAGGATAGATGTAAAGGAGGGGAGAAGTCTTGTTCTATCTCAATCCAACACGGAATATTCAGAGAATACGGTATCAGCCATGGCGCACCCTGTGACCCCAGAAAAGCAGATTGGTACAAGCTCCAGTCTGGGAGATTGCAGCCTCCTAGAGGAAAGCTCTAAGGGCTTTGTAGGACATCCTCGCCCTTTTATTGCTCCATAAGAATTTTGATGTAATTTTATCAATTTCTTGAAAGAAAGTTTCATCGGGAGCATAGCGGAAACAAAATTTATAATTGGTGCAGTCATCATTTTGAGCGTTTAGAGCCTTCCCCCACCACGTAATGTGTTTAGGCGACCAGGAGGTTAGCAGGTCTTTAACTTTGGTAATTGTTTGGGATTCATTATATTGTAGAGTTTCAGCTAAATCTTTACAGTACCAAATCCCAAGACATTTAAGATGTTTAGGTTGCCACCCAAGTCGTGAGTCGCCTAAAAGTGAGGAGAAACAGTGAGTTCTGTGGGAAAACCTATTTTATCCTTGTTCAGAGTATACCTACACACCCGCGAGAATTCCTGAATTATGTTAGGGATATTTGGGATCGCATTCTCAATGTCTTCTTTGAAGAGGAGAATGTTGTCTGCATATGCTGCTGTTTTGTAGACTTTAGCGCCTAACTGAAGACCCTTAATGTGGGGGGTCGAGTGGAGGAGTCTTTTTTAATCTTTTTATTAAACAGTCGCTTAGTACACCGTTACAAATAATGCAGAGACAGAGGAACAATATGATGGCTGTGGTGGGAGAAAATTATTACAGTAATAGACCACCAGCCTTTGCTAAAATACCAGTGTCTTCCCCCTGCATTTCGAGGTCCCAGCCACCCAGTTGCTCCAATACATTTCCACAAACTTCTCAATTAGGTTCTGTATTCCGCCCACGGGGTCCAAATCTTTTCCCATTTTTTGGGGCACCCCCATCTCTGATAAACTACTTTCTCCGCCTGCTGGCACCAGTCCAGATCCTGCTCCCAGTACCTTATCCTAGGGGAATCGGCAGCCCCCCATGCCCTCGCAATGTTCCGCTCTGCCACTCCAGAGGCCATCATGAGCCAAATTTTCATGTGCCTGGGCCACGTCCCTCACCCCGCCACTCCTAGTAGGTGCCATCTCGCCTCGACCGGGACCTTGTGGCCCGTGACATCCACCATAGCCTGAGTCACCCCGCCTAGTAGTGCTGAATTTTGGGACAGGCCCAGATAATGTGGAAAAAAGGAGCCCACCTCCCCGCAGCCCCTGGTGCACCGATCAGAGTCACAGCCTCCCGGTCGATGTTGGAGGTTTCCAGGGGCATATGACCTGTGTAGTATCTGAAGTTGGATCAATCTAAAGCGTACCCGTATGGCAATCTCCCTGGGGCTCTGCAATGCCTCTGCCCAATCCTCATCCTCCAGTAGCCCCAAGTCTGCTTCCCTCAGTGGGTCCATGGAATTATTCATGAGCTTCCAGTAGGTGAAAGATGGCCTTATCCACCATTGGGTCAAGGAGAAGTCAGTCCTCAAGTGGGGAGTATTCGGGTAACTGCTCTCCCTCTGGCACATGACACCGCAGAGCATGTCTCAACTGCAGATAACTAAATAGCTTACCATCGGCCATTTGATATTGTCTGTAGCTCATCAAATTTAATCACGTTCCAGTACCGCCAAACGTCTCCGAGACAGTCTATCCTGATAAGGCCCCCTCTGCGAAAGCCCTGCAGACGCTCCACCTCACTCAAGTCGCAATCCCAGAGTGGGGTTTGCTCCGTCAGTTTGGTCTCTTATCTTGTGGCCTCTCGCCATGCTAGCACCACGAACAGTCTTAGTAAGGGGTCAATAGTGCAGAGAAATAGCAAAGGGGAAAGGGGGCACCTTGTCTCGTCCCTTGGTGAAGACTGAAAGTGGAGGTGCAGCCATCGATTCTAATGTTTACCCTCAGATTGGCATACAGGGTCTTAACCATGTGAATGAATGCACTACCGAGGTTATGGGACTCAAGCACCACTTATAAGAAGGGCAAAGAGACCTTGTTGAAGGCCTTTTTGGCATCTAAGGCAACGGTGGCAGTAGGGGATGAGGACAGGTGAGCTTTATCAATTATATGGCAAAAAGTACAGATATTGTCTCTAGCGAGTCGCCCTTTACCTAAGCCCGATTGGGATTTGTGAATACATTTGGGAATAAAGGGTTCTAATCTTTTGGCAAGAATTTTTGCAAAGATTTTGGCCTCCAAATTCAAGTGAGATGGGACGGAAATCTTTTGGGTCCCAATGGTCTTTACCCTCTTTGGGGAGACCTACTATTATGGCATCTGAGGCCGTCCCCGACACCCTACCACTAGTAGCAAAAGGAACAATGGTGTTCTTAAGGTTCCTGATAATCTGATTAGGAAATGTTTTATAAAAGATTATGGGAAAGCCACCTGGGCCTGGTGCTTTCCCTGAGCGGATTGATTTTATTGCCTTCATAATCTCTTCTGTGGTTATTGGCTCATTTAAAGGTGCTTTTTTGGAGTCTGAGACCAAGTCCATAGGGAGGGAATTTAGAAGCTCAAGACATTTTGCCTTATCATATGTTATTTAAGGGGTGTAAAGAATTTTTGTAAAATTACCTCAACACTTCAAGTATCTCTATGGTTTTGACCTTCTGAGATCCATCATGTGCTTTATATGTGTAATTTAGTTATTAAAATTCTTGAATTTGAGGGTGTTTGCGAGATCTTTGCCTGATCTATTGTGAAAGAGGAGTTGTTTCGATTTTTGGGATTGAATATATAAATATGCTTGTTTACTAACAATGGTATTATATATGGACTTGAGCGGTTTGATTTCCTGTAGTAGGTTTTTATTGTTAGAATGTGTGAAAGTTTCCTCTTTGCTTTTAACTTCAGCTCTTAGGGATTGTTTGATGGCTCTATTCTTAGACCTTCATTTCATGATTTGGCCTCTAATTACACATTTAAACGAGTCCCAAAGCGACAGAGGGAGGAGACTGAATACTCATTCTCGATGAAAAAGAGCTCCATTACCTTTTTTAATTCAGCATTCTCAGTTTTCTTTTTCTAAAATGTCAGAAATTAACCACCAAATCCGATTTACACCTTTAACTGGCCCATTAAATATAGATACGGAAATGGCAGCAAGGTCGGAGACCAACATGGGGTGAATCTATGGGTCAGAAGCAACTCTGAGTGAGGCATCTACAAGAAGATAATCAATGAGAGAAACTCGAGTGAGGAGGTGAAAAGAAAGTGAAATCATTGCCCTTAGGTTTGTGTAGCCTCGACACATCTGACAGGCGAGCAGTGAAGCAAAGATTCAGCATTTGTTTGTGTGCCCTGTGAGTTCTTAATTTGAAGGCTGAATGGCGATTGAGAATGGGATCAATAGGGAGGTTAAAAATCGCCTCCTAAAATCACTTTAGAGTCCTGTGGAATGTCCACTAATTTTTTGTTAAGGGTACGCCAAAAGGTTGGGTCATCAATATTGGGAACATATATACTCTTTATGTAAAGATCATTTTCTCCATTATTTAATCTGGTCAGGAGCTATCTGCCATTACGGTCCTTTTCAGAGGCAATAATAGTTGGGCCTGATTGTTTTAGAAAGTAGAGTAAGAATCCCATTCTTTTTCACATGAGCCTCTGAACAAGTATCATCAGATAGCCATCCCTTCCTCATCAACAAGGCCTCTTTAAACCAAATCTTTGTTTCTTGGAGAAGTACTATATTGCCCGCTAAATCTTTACAATAGTCAAGGATCTTCGACATTTCAACTGGGTGGTTTAGTCCCTTGACATTGAGGGAAATAACATTGAATGAGGACACTGGAAATTGTATAGAAACACTGAAAGGCTAATCACTTCATAGAGCCTCAATGGGAATGTCACCGATGCCAGTATTGGAGTCAGACGCCGGCTCCGAACATAAGATGTAGAAGAGTGGCAATATTTGTAGGATTACAAGAAAGTGAAATTGTGGCCTTGGATCCTGATTTTGAAGGGCTGGAGGTGGCAAGTCGTCTAGATACCTCTCCAGAATGGGAGTTACCATCCCCAAAAGGTATTGCGCCACCTGAGGTGACATCTAATAAATCCATGATTATAAAGGCAGCAGAGATGTTAGAGTTACCATGACCTTCTACTGAGTTGAAGTCTAATATATTGACTGAAGTACTTCATTCTTCAACATCTACATCAGAGCCCTTATTGTCATTTAACAAGGCTCTTACTGAGCCTATTCTTGAAATATGGAAGAAGCCGATGTCTTCAGCAGCAGTTTCAAGGTTGATTGTTAGAAGGTACAAGCCTGCTCCAAGGGATCAGTTTTTGTCCACGCACCCTATGCCCGAAAGTTTGGTGGTACAGGCTTCTTGTTCTACAAAACTGATACCTGTTTTTTTTCCCCAACAGCTCCGCCTGACAGGGAAGCTAAAGAAAATTGAGCAATCGGCCAAGAAAGTCTTCTCTGGTAGTATGGCCCTGAACTCCACCAATGCTACATGTCTATTGGGGTGCAATATGAACAAGTTACTTACCTTCGGTAACGATATATCTGTAAGAAACATAGGTTAGTTATAGATTTCTTACCTTAGAATTACCCCCAGGCGTCAGACTGGATCCGGAAAGTTTTTCGTCAGCAGTACCTCTGCGCGTCGAAAGGTGGCGTTGGTCGGCTCCGCGTCCGTAGTTGGCGTCGTGGTCGCCGGGATGACGTCGAGGTAGCTACTTAGACGCCGCCCTCGCGCGCTGACGTCAGTTCTGTAAACGACTTTCCGCACCAGAAACGCAGAGCCATGCAAGACACTGACCACTGGTGCACAAAACTAGGGCCCTGAAAGGATGTCCTTAACCCTAGAAGTCAGTTCGCAGAACGGGGAGGATGGGTGGGGCGGAAAGGAATCTATAACTAACATATGCTTCTTACAGATATATCGTTACTGAAGGTAAGTAACTTGTTCATCTGAAAGAAACAGTTAGTTATAGATTCCTTACCTTAGAATAGATACCCCAGCAATACCAACCCCGAGGTGGGTCTGCGAACAAAGTTCACAGCAGAAAGTCCTGGAGAACAAAACGGCCAAAGAAGCAGTCTCTCCGGACTTGGCTGTCCAGGCAGTAGTGTTCCTCTTTAGGACATCATCAGGGCTGAAATAATGAAACAAAAAATATAATAAAAAATATGTCAAAAAATACTATTTACAATATTACTTCATACTACCAAGGAAAATTACGTAACATCTTTTCTTTAACTTAATTAAACAACATCTCCTGCCTATATCCATTCTATACTGTTACACTGGTTTGGACAAGATGTCTTTAAATGGTTTACGTTTCGTTAGGTACTCTGGGTACTCCCATTAGGAGGGCAACAGGTAGATCAAATTAGGATAACATTAGATATGTATATAGTATACAGTTACATGTTTAGAAATGATCATGAATTATATGTTACTATTAAATGTTTTTAACGCAGGTCTTATAAGATTTTCTTATGTGTGATTAATTATTGTGGATAATTGGTATTTTTCATCCATCTTGATGATTGTGAACAGTATAGAATGGATATAGGCAGGAGATGTTGTTTAATTAAGTTAAAGAAAAGATGTTACGTAATTTTCCTTGGTAGTATGAAGTAATATTGTAAATAGTATTTTTTGACATATTTATTATATTTTTTGTTTCATTATTTCAGCCCTGATGATGTCCTAAAGAGGACGAAACGCGTTGGCTGATTCAGAAACTGAAGTTTTGATGTTAATAAAGAAGAAGAATTCTTAATTGAATCTACTGCCTAAAGATTAATCATTACAAGGACTACAATAATTAATTGTTTTGATATTGGTGCTCCTTCTTTATAAAATTTATTATTTCTCCAAAGCAGTAGTAGTTGCCGTCGCACTGGTGGAATGGGCGCGCAGCCCCACTGGAGGCTCCTTCTTTGCCAAGGAATAGCAAGCCTTAATGCACAGAACGACCCACCTGGAGATGGTCTGTTTGTGCACGGCCCGACCTTTCTTAGCGCCCACGTAACCAACAAAGAGCTGGTCGTCCACCCGGAATTGTTTGGTGCGATCCAAGTAGAAGGAAAGCGCACGTTTTGGATCCAGAAGGTGAAGCCTCTCTTCCTCTTTTGAAGGATGCGGAGGCGGAAAGAAGGTGGGAAAAGTGATGGTTTGGCCAATGTGGAAAGAAGTAACCACCTTGGGAAGAAAGGAAGGTCTAGTTCTAAGGACGACCGTGTCCGGATGGACAGCCAGAAAGGGAGGCTTAGAAGAAAGAGCTTGTAGCTCACTCACCCTGCGTGCAGAGGTGATGGCCACCAGAAAGGCAGTTTTCAAAGTGAAAAGTATGAGAGGGCAGTTATGTAGCGGCTCAAAGGGAGCGCACATGAGGTAGGTAAGAACCAAGTTCAAGTACCACTGAGGCATTACGAAGGGAACAGGAGGAAAAATATGAGTAATGCCCTTAAGGAATCTATTTACAACAGGGGACTTGAAAAGAGAAGGCTGATCAGGAAGCCTAAGGAAGGCTGAAATGGCTGAGAGGTAGCCCTTTAGAGTGCACAGAGCAGTGCCCTGCTGGGCCAAAGAAAGGAGGAACAAGAGAGCCTCAGAAAGAGGGGCGGAAAGGGAATCCACAGCCTTTGCTGTGCACCATGCCACAAATTTGATCCATCTGCAGGCGTATACCGTCTTAGTGGAGGGACGCCTGGCTGCCAAGATAACATCACAGACTTCAGGAGGTCAAACGACGTCAACTGCAGCCGCTCAATCTCCACGCAAGGAGGTGGAGGCTGGACAGGTTCGGGTCGAGGACCGTCCCCTGCTGCTGCGACAGAAGATCCTCCCGAAGAGGCAGTCTGATCGGAGGATCAATGGCCATGTTGAGCAGCTCGGGATACCAGACTCGTCGTGCCCAATCCGGAGCCACAAGAATGACTTGGGCCCGGTCGCGCTTGATCTTCAGCACTCTGGGCAGAAGTGGTATAGGCGGAAAGGCGTACAACAGACCGCAACTCCACTAGCGACGAAAAGCGTTTAGCGAGTGCCGCCTTGGAAATTCCAACGCGCAGAATTGCTGACATTGCGCGTTCTCTTCGGTGGCGAATAGATCTAACCAAGGCTCTCCCCACTGTTGAAAGAGACCTAGCACCACTTCCGAGTGAAGACGCCATTCGTGATCCATCATGCACCTGCGGCTGAGTTCGTCCACCCTGGCGTTCAGGGAACCTGCCAGGTGTTGAACCACCAGGGATATGCCCTAATGTTCCAGCCATGTCCAGAGGCGGAGGGCCTCTTGACATAGGGTCCACGACCCCACCCTGCCTGGTTTGTTGCAGTACCACATGGCGGTGGTGTTGTCCGTGAACACCTGCACCACTCTTCCCCGGACAGAGGGAAGGAATGCTTTCAGTGCAAGCCGGATCGCCCGCAGCACCAGAAGGTTGACGTGGAGCCCCGTCTCCGCCCGAGACCAGAGGCCTCTGATCTCCGCCTCTCCCATATGGCCGCCCCATCCCAGCAGTGATGCATCGGTCACCACTGTGAACTCTGGTTGAGGAAGGGAGAGGGATCTGCCGTTGACCCAATGCTGGTTCGTGAGCCACCACTGCAATTGGTGTGCAGTGCCCTCTGAGATCTGGACACAATCGGACAGATTCCACTGATGTTGCGCCCACTGGAACTTCAGGTCCCACTGCAGAGCCCGCATATGCCACCTGGCATGATCCACCAGCAGGATGCAGGAGGCCATCGGGCCCAGCAGCCCGAGGGTCATCCTGACCGAAACCCGGGATAAGGGCTGAAAGATCGGAATCATAGCCCGAATATCCCGGACTCGCTGCTCAGGAGGATAGATCCGAAACCGCGTCGTGTCCAGAACCGCTCCGATGAAGAGGAGCTTCTGAGAGGGAATCAGGTGTGACTTCGGCACGCTGATGGAGAACCCCAGGGAATGCAGGAGGTCGGCCATAGTCTGGAGGTGGGAGACGACTGCCTGGGGCAAGCCCGCCTTCAACAGCCAGTCGTCGAGATAGGGGAAGAATGGAACCCCTGATCTGCGCAGATGAGCTGCAACCACCGCCATCACTTTCGTGAACACCCGAGGGGCGCTGGTAAGGCCAAAGGGGAGCACAGTAAACTGAAAATGCTTGTGGCCTACCATGAACCGCAAGTAACGCCGGTGGGCCGGCAGGACGTGGATGTGAAAATAGGCGTCCTACAAGTCCAAGGCTACCATCCAGTCTCCAGGGTCGAGGGCAGACAAGACCTGAGCTAACGTCGACATTTTGAACTTCTCCTTCCGGAGGAAGCGATTGACACTCCTGAGATCCAAGATAGGACGCAGGCCCTTGTCCTTCTTGGGTACCACAAAGTAGTGGGAATAGCAACCACGACCTACTTCTGGGGCAGGAACGCGCTCGATGGCTCCCTTGGCCAAGAGAGCCGTAGCTTCCTGTTGGAGAAGGCCCAGGTGATCCTCCGACATGCAATGGTACTGAGGTGGCATGGCTGGAGGTGTAGCCTCGAAGGGGAGGGAGTAGCCCCTTCGCACTATCTGTAAAAACCCACCTGTCCGACGTGATGGTACGCCAGTGGGGGAGGTGATGGCGGATCCTGCGGCCCACTGGCGATTGATGGGCCTGAAAGGTCGGACTAGGAAGGTTTGGAGGCGGAGGCAGAGAGGGGGGGGAGAGGGGTTGGTGGGCTGGCCCGCTCGCTGGCCCCCAGAACCACGGCGGTGATTCCCACATCCCCGGCCGCGGGAAGGGTGTGCAGCTTGCACCGGCCTGTGGCCCTGGGCGGGACGTAGTGGGGCACCCCTTCCGTAGCCACGAAAGGGGCGAAAAGCAGACTGTGCAGGGCGAGTGTAGAGGCCCAAGGACTTGGACGTAGCACGCGAGTCCTTGAAACGCTCTAGAGCGTGGTCTGCCTTGTCGCCAAAAAGGCGACGGCCATCAAAGGGCAGGTCCAGAAGAGCACTCTGGACATCCCAGAAAAGCCAGTCAATCTCATACAGGCGTAGCGACGAAGGGCAACCAACGTGGAAATCGTCCTGCCTACAGAGTCGGCGGTATCCAGCCCACAGCTGGTGGTAAACTTTGCTGCATCTCTCCCTGCGGCAACGGCCTGGGAGAGTACGGTCCGGGCCTCCTCCAGACACAGAGGCAGCACTTGCGCAACCATGTCCCACAAAGAGTGGGAATAACGGCCCAATAGACATGCGGTGTTTACCGACCGCAGTCCCAAGCTGGCGGAAGAGAAGACCTTCTTCCCAAGATGATCCAGCTTCTTGGATTCCCTATCTGGTGGTGCGTTAGGGAATGCGCTCTTGGAAGTAGAAGCTTGGACCACCAAGCTCTCCGGGGTGGGGTGTTTGGAGAGGAAAGTGGGGTCGCCCAGAGCTAGGCGGTGGCGTCGGGCAACCATCCTATCCACGTGAGCCCCCGTGTTGGGCCTGGACCAAGTGCCCAAAAGGATGTCGGTCAAGGCTTCATTGAACAGCAGCCGGGGCTCCGAAGAGCTCGCTGCCGGTTGAAGCACCTCTGTCAGGAGGTTAGTCCTGACTGCCACCGTAGGAAGCTCGAGGTTGAGAACCTCGGCCGCCCTACGCAACACCACTGCGTATGACGCTCCCTCCTCCGTAGCCACGGTAGGAGGAGACAACATGCCAAGGTCTGGGGAGGTATCCAGACCACTGGTATCCCCCAGGTCCTCTCTCCAGTCCGGATCGTACTCTAACTGGTCTGACAAAGGGTCCCCAGACCCCTCCCAGTATTCCTCACCCTCCTTTGGCTGCCAGGTTGGCTGAAAATGGCCAGGGTGGAACACAGGGGCAAAAGTACCCAGCGGCGCCGGATCCGGCGCCGTGTCCACGCCGGCTGGGGGGCCAGGCGGTGTCGGCAGCGGACGCGGTGCCGGTGGAGTCGGCGCCGGTGTCACAAAGTCGACCGGCGCCGATCCGGATCCAGGCCTGGATCCATGGGGGCCCTGCGGCGCCGGAGCCACCGGCAGGGAAGGCCTAGGGCCCCCAACTGAGTCTGCGGGGCCCAAAGGCGCACCGGCGGAGTCGGGCTGCCCAAAGATGGCATGCATGGCTTCGTAAAACTGACGAAGCTGGGCAGGGGTCGCTCCGGGTCCCGGAAAGGGTGGTAAACCCGAAGTCGGCCCTTCAGGCTCTGCACGCGGAGCCGCGGGAGTGGCACCGCCCGCATCCCTCGTCGCGTCAGCCGACCGACGGGGAGAAGTCGAAGAGCGACGATGCTTCTTCGACTTCTTCTTGTGCTTCGACTTACCTGACCCCGAGTGCGAAGACTTAGATGACGAGTGGTGATGGCTCCGCGACAGGTCCCTCGATCTCCCTCGCAACCGGGACCTCGAACGGCGCGAAGCCGACTGCCGGCGTTCAAGAAGCTTTCGGGACCGCTCCCGCAAAGACTTCGGAGCCATGGTCCGGCAGTCAGAGCACGACTTGGGGTCGTGGTCAAGGCAAAAGAGGCACACGCGGTGCGGATCCGTCACCGACATCATTCGGGAACCGCAGGCCTTGAAGCCGGGCATCCCTACGCGCACCAGGAGTCGGATGGACTCAAAGACGTCGACAAAAGTCGCTCAAAAAGTTCAGTCAAAAAATGACTGGAGGTACCGCTCTCTCCGGATCTGCGCTGGCTGGCGCGCAAAAAGAAAGAACTGACGTCAGCGTGCGAGGGCGGCGTCTAAGTAGCTATCGAGACGTCATCCCGGCGACCACGATGCCAACGACTGACACGGAGATGACCGACGCCACCTTTCGACGCGCAGAGGTACTGCTGACAAAAAACTTTACGGATCCAGTCTGACGCCTGGGGGTAATTCTAAGGTAAGGAATCTATAACTGTTTCTTTCAGACTCATGTATTAATGGAGTCAGCCAGGGATGTCATTCCAAATTAGTCTGGGGATCTCCGGGGACATTTTTCAGAGCTCTTGAATGTCTCAGGCTCTGATGCCACAAGGAGACGCCTGGTTGAGGGGGTCAGGCTTCTCGCCGGATGTACAGGCGACATTGTTGAATTTGCCTTTTGAAGGATCAAAGCTGCTTATGTCAAG
Organism: Calotriton arnoldi; assembly: GCA_963921515.1. Taxonomy (NCBI): domain Eukaryota; kingdom Metazoa; phylum Chordata; class Amphibia; order Caudata; family Salamandridae; genus Calotriton; species Calotriton arnoldi. Next base: position 232,228 of record CAWUFW010000943.1, read on the forward strand.
GCTGATTCCACTCTGGAGAGGTTTAAGGATAACAAGGCGACTGCAAGGTCCTTGGGCATTTAGTCGCAACCTAAGGATTATAGACAATTCCGTAGGTTTCAGGGGTTTGGCCTGAACTTGTCCTTTTGAGGAAGAAGTCAGTTCCAGCAGCAGTCCTCCAATCCCCTTTACAGGAGCTATAGGGGATGGGGCAGAGGTAGTCAGCGTGGAAATGTCCCTCAACCATCCTTCTCCTCTTAGAGCATGTTTGCCCAGAGGGAGGACGATTGGCCTATTTTCTGCCTCGCTTAAGGTCCATCACGACCGACGTCTGGGTTTTAAATATCGTAGAGATTAATAGTCAAAATCTCATTTGAAAGACAGAAAATCGCTGGCTCGTTCCACCGGCAGCAGTTGCTGCTGGTGGGAATAAGCCAGTGATTATCTGGTGACAAATTAGTATCCCGTAAACAGTTTTAATATGAACGGACACCACAGGATTGTGTGGAGATATGTGTTGCTATTGAAATTGATTACAAGCACTTCTCTGGTGAAGTCGCAATTCAGGGACGAAATGTGTTGGCTGGGCCATTTGTTTCAGAACACAATTTGGAGAAATTGATAGATATATGAATAAGGAAGTTGAAAAGCTCTTGTGCTCGGATATATTTTGTGCAATGAATTGTTTTATGGAATCACTCCTGAACATCTGTATTGGATCTTTGGAGGAACTTGCTTTCCAATTTGATAAGATACTTATAAACTCAGGTTGCCATCCCATTTCTTTGATTCGTAATTTTACTTAGCCATTTATTGACTGCAGCTTGTGCCTGGGTCGCATGACTGGGTGTAGCTGACAGTTGGGCTTTTCACATTCCTCCTAGACAGCCAAACACAATAGAGAGCTTAGGCGTGCCTGGATTGGCCAACACTGGCAGGATGGGAGGGCGAAGCTGGTTACAGCCCTACTTACACTTGAATAGGCTGTGCCCTGCCTCCACACAAAGGGCTGCATACCCCCTGTAGTTCGTCTGAAGCCAGGGCAGGGAAAGCTGGAAGCCTCTGGCCTTCAAAGGGAACCCTCCAGAAGCTTGTCCAACATCAAAGGAAGGCCCAGGTACAAATATTGGACCTCAGACACCAACTCTTCAGTAAACTTCTGGACCTGAGGATACTCAGCAAGAAAGGACTGCTGTGCTGCTGAAAGGACTGCCGTGCTGCTGAAAGGACTGCCGTGCTGCTGAAAGGACTGCCGTTGCTGGACTTCTCACCTACTGTGCTGCTCTGCTGCCCTCTTGCATAGGGAAGAAGGACTGGACCTGAATCTATTGAACCCACGACCCAGAATGACTCCAAGGGCTAGTTGGCTGGCTTCCTGACTACAACCTCAGGAACAGAAGCTCCAACAACCTTGAACCCAGCAGCTGGACTTTGCCATCTATGAATCCTACTCTGCCAAGTGGTGCCAGCCCAGTCCTGGACCACTAGAAGTGGGCCTGAAGGTGCTCCGCTAGCCTATTGTGTGGATCCAGCAGAACCAACGCATAGCCTCTGCTGCGCAGCACAAACCTGAGAAGAACTGAAGCATAGCCTCTGCTGAAAGAATTCTCTCAGCACAAGGACCTGCATGGAACCGCATCGGAACAGCCATTGTGCAAAGAGTCACCGATGCAGGCCCTCGCATCGTTCATCTCTTGTCGATGGCAGCCTCGACGACGACGCAAGTTCTCGCATCACAGTCTCGCAGCTCTTTGGAACAGACGTATCACCTTGGCTGCGTGATAGTGGACTTCGCATCGCAAGCCCCCGTTGACGGGATCCTCGACGAAGACACAGGGCCTTTCACCGCAGTTCCTTGGAACTGGTGCATCATCACAGCTGCTTGACGCGGGACCACCCAATGCTTCGCAACCAGGATTCAAGATACTCTTGTTCAGCAGGCCTGTGTCCCTGTAGCCAACCTACGCTCTATTGTGGTTGGCCTGAACTTGTTACTTTATCCCTGTACGGCACAACCAGCTATACATAGTTAGAGCTTTGTGCTTCTTGGTGCTATTTTCACTGAAACCTTAACAATTGCTCATCTCCTTTACTACCGATTGCATTTTTGTCATTTTTGTCTTATTTATTAAAAGTTACTCTATTTTTAGGTCTCACCTAATGTTGCAGCGCATGCGCTGCTCGCTCGGCGAGACATAGTGAGAGAGTAGATTTGAGAAGGGGACTTGAAGCCCCGCCCCTCATTTTCATTGGCTGGCGTCACCGTTTATGCTAAACGGTGGCCTGCCATTGGAAATGAGGTTTTTTTTGTTGCCGCCCTTTCACCTTTTCGTCCGGCCGATCCGGACAGGGTAGTCTGCTTTGCGGCTGTCGCAAAGCAATTTCTTATCTTTAGGGCGTGTAGTGGAGGATCATGTTTCCGCTTCACAGACGCCGCGTCACAACACAACATCCTCAGAAGGCAGAACCTTGGCGGAAACAAGGTAGCGACGCACATCCGGCACCTGGTGCTCAGTGAACGTAGGGCTTTGTTAAATCTCGTCCGTCTTATCTCCGCGTGTATCTGGACGCCGCCCCCTGCTGCCCGGGAGCCTCCCTCTCTCCAGACGCTCTTTCTCAGCTTCACCCGGGGGTCTCCGGCTCCCCGCTGCCTCCCCTGCTCGCAGAGCTGTTGTACTCGCAGTGAGCTGTCAGATGCGTGGAAGAAGTTTTGCTGAGAGCAGGGTGGTAAGCGCAGAGGGATTGGTGAAGGAGGGGCAGGCAAAGACAGCCCTCGCAGTAGTAAAACACCGCACTATACATGATTGGGGGATGGTGGAGTGTACACACCATAACACAGCAATCCTATAAGTCGGTGAGATGCCTGGTCCGTCTTACACATCACTCATAAATGTGTGAGGTGCACTGTCCCTGCTACACAGCACTCGCATAAATCTGTGAGGTGCGTGCATGGCCCGTGTTTTACAGCACTCCTCGGATCACTGGGGTGGGGCGCAGCCAGAGCCGGCCTTTGCTATGACAGCGCCCTGGTCGAGAGAAATTTGGCGCCCTTGCTGATGAGAGTGAATAAAGTGAGGCAGCGGGGGGCCCTTTTGGTGTTCGCCGGTCAGTCACTTTCTGAGCAGTGAATGGCATCTAAACACAACTATCTGCGGGCCTCCCACAGTTTACCTGGGTCAGGCTGAGGAGGATGTTGTTGGTCTGTGTCAGCAGGGGTGAGGGGGTGAGGGCAAGGAAAGGGGCTAATGGGCTGTTAAAAATATCCTCTACGGTATGAATAAAACTACTTTAAACTGAAAGAAGCGAGCGCGCAGGGAAATGAAGGCTGGAGAAAGGTGAGAGGGACGCTGCTGTTTGCATAACCTTAATGCACACAGCTCCGCGCGCCCCTTTGAAGATGGCACCAAGGGTCCACCTTGCCCAAGCCAAAAGCAGGCCCCGGGCGCCTCCTAGATGTGACTTTATACAGCACCCCTATAAATCAGTGAGGAGCGTTACACAACACCCCGATAAATCACTGAGGTGCTGTGCGCATTTTGCACGTTACCCCTATAAACTAATGAGGTGTAGTGCCTCTGTTGCACGACTTTCCTAAAATCAGCAGAGTGCACTGTGTTTGTGTGCATTGATCGGGATACATATCACTCCTAATAAATCTATGAGGTAGATTGCCCATGTTACATCACGCCGATGAATCAGTGAAGTGCACTTCCCGCACAGCACTCCTATAGATCCTGCGGTGCACTGCCCCCACAGCACTCCTATAGATCCTGCGGTGCACTGCCCCCACAGCACTCCTATAGATCCTGGGGTGCATTGCCCGCACAGCACACTATAGATCCTTTTGTGCACTGCCCCACAGCACTCCTATAGATCCTGCGGTGCACTGCCCGCACAGCACTCCTATAGATCCTGAGGTGCACTGCCCCCACAGTACTCCTATAGATCCTGGGGTGCATTGCCCGCACAGCACTCCTATAGATCCTGTTGTGTGTCAATAAGTCTGCATCCCCTCACTATTAAAAGCGATCTGAACCGAAGCAAAGGAGACCGGAGTCTGACACTGCCTTTAGATCTATCAGCACTCCCTCAGCCAATATCACTACTTCCGCTCATGTCAAGTTTTGTACATCCTTAACCCTGCCGTTTTCATTTGCAACCTCATCCCTTCCTCTAGTGAACGGCACGTCACAGGTTCGAATCTCTTCATAGGCACCTTAGCCTTCTAGCCTTCAGTGGGCGTTAAATGAGGTACCTTACTTTGGGTAACGTTTATATCCTCTCTGTTTAGAGCTTCGAAACTGCGCAGGTACCGTTTGAAGCCCAATGTAAAAAAAAAAAAAAGTTATTATTTACCACTTCCTCCACCTTCCCTTTACCCCCATCTCCGTCCTTCCTTGCAGGACTCACCCAGCACCCCGCCTCTCCCGTACCCTTTCCCCCACATTCTCTTTACCCTTTGCCCCACCTCAGCGACCTTCCCATTAACCCTTTCAGCCCTTTCTTCAGGCGCGTCGCTCTTTCCCACACACTCCACTTTTAAATGTAGCACGACAGAGCTCCCCATCACCTTGTACATTTTTTTTTTTTCTCCGACTTCCGACCATGCACCTCACTCAAACTGTTCCAACTCCAGGGTTCGCTTCTCACCTCTCTGGCAAACAAGCTCTTCTGGTCATGGTCAGACTCACAGCCCCTTGGCCAAGGTCTCTCCACTCCTGCACTCAACTTCCGCTTCCACATTTACACGTTTAAACTATCGTTTCAGTGCACAGGTATTTTCAAGTGCATAAATTGCTGCGTCAATTCATTTTATGGTCGTTTTTTGTATCTGGATCCAACTTTTGCATCATGCAATGGGGGAATTATGTGGCCCTCTGCGGATTATTAGAACCCTGTGTCTCCATGTTGCTGATCCCGCGTGCCCGAATCTCTCAGAGTGCTTCTGCCTCGGGTGTTTGTGTGATCCGTATCTCAGCATGTGTGCGCCTCTACTCAGTGTGACAGTGTCTGGTGTGTCGGCTAGTCTGCCAGACCCAAAGCTTCAGTGTGCCTGCGTGTGTGATCACGTGCTTCGGTGCACCCGTGTGCCTCTTTGTATTGTGTCAGTCTCAAGGGGCGCGTGTGTTTCTCAGCGTGTGCATGTGTGCCCGTTTGTAGTGCGGTTTCTATGTATGTCTGTATGCAGGGGTCAACAGGGGGTAAAAGACATTGTCATTTACAACGTCATTACTTGATCAATGCTTCATGAAGGGAAAAAAAACAATAACATTTTCAATGCCAATAGCTCAAAACAATGTAATTGCGAGACCTATTGCATTGTAAATGCTTGTTCTAAATTGGCGTCGGATCTTTTTTGTGTTGTGTTTTCACTTTACAACTGTTTGAAGTGCAGCATAAATACTTTACACATTGCCTCAGATTTAAGCCTGACTGCTCTGTGCCAAGTTATCAGAGGATTGAGTACAGGTTAATTTGAGGTCTGCTTGTGCCTCGGCCTCAAAAGGATTGTGATTACCGATCGAGTAGGGTTTCACCCCCACCCCAACCAGTAACCCAATTTCTCACAATTAGTCTTTAATATTGCATCCTACTGCTTTCCTATGGAACAGCCAATCCTGCTATAGTGAATAGCTTTGATGGGCTAGTCAATGAAAGGACATTTGAAATATTAAACATTTAAACGCCCTACTTTAAAATATTATGCACCCTGCTTTATGGGCATACTTAGGGGTGACTAATATTTAAAAGGAAGGTTTAAGCCCCTCAAAAAGGGTAATTTTGACAAGTCAAATTTGCAGTTAAAACCTGCACAGCCAGGCTACTGGTGACAGGTCTGCAGTTATGTTTACATTGCCACTGTAGTTGACGAGACAATGGGTGCTGCAGTCCACTTATGACATTTAACGTACAAGCCCTGGGTACACCTTGGTACCATATTTTATGGACTTCCTGTTAAGTGAAATATGCCAATCAGGGTTATGCCAATTTCATTATGCAGAAAGGCGGAGCATTTTACCCCTGGTTAGCAGGGGGAAAAGTACGCAGAGTTCTATAACCAGCAAACAAGTACGGTTAAAAAAAAAGAAGAAAAAGAAATCCGGGGTGACCCTACAGAAAGGCCAGATTCCAACAACTAATATAATGAGGAAGGAGCAAGTAGTTCTCATTTTCATTATGGGGAACATGTGCAAGCGCTTGAAGAGTATCAGAATCGGAGCCCAAAAGGGCTTCCATTCTCCTGAAATATTGCCTCCAAGGCAAGGGAAGAGGATGACAGTCTTACTCAAACTGAGGTTGGACATTGATAATATTGAGCGACAATGGAGCAAATCACACAAAGTCGGATACAGACTCTGAGCTACCAGCGCCTCTGGAGCTTAGGGCTGTGTTGAAATGGGAACAACTAGCAGAGCCTGAGGTGAAGGAGTTGAGGCACAGCATAGTTCGGGCTGACTTAATCAGGGATACGTTGGTGTGGGTGGGCAATATGTCAATGGAATCCTGAATGGAGATCCAGATGGATGCATGGGACATAGAGGCACACCAGAGGCATTTTGAAGCACCTTCAAGAGTTGCAGCATGGCTCCCTTAAAGGTTGTGATTTTTCAGAGTAGAAAAAGGACTTGAGAACTCTGGGCACATCAACTCTAGAATCGGATCAGACATTAAAGCCAGAGAAGGGTCTTTTGAGTGTTCATCATGAGAACTCTCCCTTGCATACCTAGATGTCTAAGAGTTTTGCTTGAACTTCTAGTGCGTATTCTTTACTGTCCCTCTACCTCACTTTTGACTTGCATGAAGAGCAAAAACAGAATCGGACTTGGACAGGGATGTACCAGTTACTTAAGTTCAGGCACAGACTGGGTTCCCCATCCAGGATGGCCTTTGAATGCATCAGAGAACATCTGTCACAAAGGTTGGAGTCATATTTGGTGCAGAGGAACAAAGCTAGATGTTGTGCAACATGGAGGCCTGGCATGATTTCTGGTTTTTGGTGGGATGCGAGACATAACAAATGTAAAGCGACAAGAAGGTTTGGAAAGAAACTTCGGTACAAATGGTGGGAGCAAAACTGAGTCTGCATCTATGGGCACCGCAAAAGAAAAATTTATGTCAGCATGCTGGGTCGCGTGTATATGCGGCTCAATGTTGTCATGTCCAGAAGCAGGATGGAATCATAACTGATGTCAACACCAGCCGGCAGGCAGGAACTAATGCACAAGTTACTAACTTGTGTAACGATATATCTGTAAGAGACAGTAGTTAGTGACAGATTCCTTACCTTAGAATATCCCCAGGCGTCAGGCTGGATCCGGAAAGTTTTTTGCGTAGCAGTACCCTTGCGCGTCGGTAGGCGGCGTCGTGCGGCTCCGCGTCCGTCGTCGGCGTCGTGATCGCCGGGATGACGTCGCGGGCAGTACTTAGACGCCGCCCCTGCGCGCTGACGTCAGTTCTGTACACGACTTTCCGCGCCAGGAACGCAGAGCCATGCAAGAAGCTGACATAGGTGTCTGAAAAATACTAGGGCCCTGAAAGGGATGTCCTTAACCCTAGAAATCAGTTCGCAGAACGGGGAGGATGGGTGGGGCGGTAAGGAATCTGTCACTAACTACTGTCTCTTACAGATATATCGTTACACAAGTTAGTAACTTGTGCATCTGAAAGAGACACGTTAGTGACAGATTCCTTACCTTAGAATAGATACCCCAGCAATACCAACCCCGGTGGTGGGTCTGCGAACAAAGATCAGACAAGGAAGTCCTGGAGGACAGAACGGCCAAAGAAGCCGTCCCTCCGGACCTGACTGTCAAGGCAGTAATGCTTTGTAAACGTGTGCAGCGAGGCCCACGTAGCTGCCTGACAGATAACCGGCAGCGGAACACCACGGCCCAAGGCCGTGGTAGCAGCCGTTGCCCTGGTGGAATGGGCACGCAGCCCAACAGGAGGCTCCTTTTAGCCAAAGAATAGCAGGTCTTGATGCACAAGGTAACCCAGCGGGAGATGGTCCTCTTGTGCACCGCCCGACCTTTTTGGCGCCCACGTAGCCAATAAAGAGCTGGTCATCCACCCGGAAGTGTTTTGTGCGGTCAATATAGAAGGAGAGCGCACGTTTTGGGTCCAGACGGTGGAGCCTCTCTTCCTCTCTGGAAGGATGCGGAGGCGGAAAGAAGGTGGGCAAAGTGATGGTCTGCCCAATGTGGAAAGCAGTAACCACCTTTGGCAAGAAGGACGGACGCGTCCGAAGAACAACCTTGTCTGGATGAACAGACAGAAAGGGAGGTTTGCAAGATAGAGCCTGGAGCTCACTCACCCGCCGAGCGGAGGTGATGGCCACCAGAAAGGCTGTCTTCAGAGTCAGAAGACGAAGAGGACAGTTATGTAGAGGCTCAAAGGGAGCGCACATTAAAAAGGTAAGAACCAAGTTTAAGTCCCACTGAGGCATCACAAACGGAACAGGAGGGAAGAGGTGAGTAATGCCTTTTAAGAACCTGTTAACAACAGGGGACTTGAAAAGGGAGGGCTGATCAGGGAGCCTGAGGAAGGCCGAGATAGCACAAAGATAACCCTTGATGGTACCCAGGGCAGAACCCTGTTGGGCCAGAGAGAGAAGGAACAGAAGGACCTCAGAAAGAGGGGCAGAAAGGGGATCCACAGCCTTTGCTGTGCACCATGCCACAAATTTGTTCCACCTGCAGGCGTATACCACCTTAGTGGAGGGACGCCTGGCTGCCAGAATCACATCACAAACTTCGGGAGGCAAGTCGAAAGGAATCAACTGCCGCCGCTCAATCTCCACGCAAGCAGGTGTAGACTGGACAGGTTCGGGTGGAGGACCGTCCCCTGCTGCTGCGACAGAAGATCCTCCCGAAGAGGCAGACGGATCGGGGGATCTACGCTCATATTGAGTAGCTCGGGATACCAAACTCTTCGAGCCCAGTCCGGAGCCACAAGAATGACTTGGGCCCGGTCGTGCCGAATCTTCTTCAACACTCTGGGTAGAAGTGGTATAGGCGGAAAGGCGTACAATAGACCGCAACTCCACTCGTGACGAAAAGCGTCGCCGAGCGAGTGCCGCCTTGGAAATTCCAACGCGCAGAACTGATGACATTGCGCGTTCTCTTCGGTGGCGAATAGATCTAACCAAGGCTCTCCCCACTGTAGAAAGAGTCCTTGCGCCACTTCCGAGTGAAGACGCCATTCGTGATCCATCATGCACCTGCGGCTGCAGGTTCGTCCGCCCTGGCGTTCAGGGAACCTGCCAGGTGTTGAACCACCAGGAACATGCCCTGGTGTTCCAGCCATGTCCAGAGGCGCAGAGCCTCCTGACAAAGGGTCCACGACCCCACCCCGCCTTGTTTGTTGCAGTACCACATGGCAGTGGTGTTGTCTGTGAACACCTGCACTACCTTCCCTTTGACAGAGGGAAGGAATGCCTTGAGTGCAAGTCGGATCGCCCGGAGCTCCAGAAGGTTGATATGGAGCCGGGACTCCGCCGGAGACCAGAGGCCTCTGATCTCCGCCTCTCCCATGTGACCGCCCCATCCCAGAAGGGACGCGTCCGTCACAACTGTGTGCTCTGGCTGGGGAAGGGAGAGGGATCTGCCCATGACCCATTGCCGGTTCGAGAGCCACCACTGCAACTGTTTTGCAGTCCCCTCCGAGATCTGGACGTGATCGGACAGGTCGCCCTGGTGCTGCGCCCACTGGAACTTCAGGTCCCACTGCAGAGCCCGCATATGCCATCTGGCATGAGTGACCAGCAGGATGCAGGAGGCCATGAGGCCCAGCAGCCTCAGGGTCATCCGTGACCGAAACCCAGGATAAGGGCTGAAAGATCGGAATCATAGCCTGAATATCCCGGACTCGCCGTTCGGGAGGATAGGCCCGAAACTGCGTCGTGTCCAGAACTGCTCCGATGAAAAGGAGCTGTGGAGAAGGAATCAGATGCGACTTTGGCACATTGATGGAGAACCCCAGCGAGTGCAGGAGTTCGGCCGTAGTCTGGAGGTGGGAGACAACTGCCTGGGACGAGCCCGCCTTCAGCAGCCAGTCGTCGAGGTAGGGGAAGACTGAAACCCTGCCCGGCGCAGATGAGCTGCGACCACCGCCATCACTTTCGTGAACACCCGAGGGCACTGGTAAGGCCAAAGGGGAGCACGGTGAACTGAAAATGCTCGAGGCCTACCGTGAACCGAAGGTAACGCCGGTGGGCCGGCAGGACGGGGATGTGGAAATAGGCGTCCTGCAAGTCCAACGCTACCAACCAGTCTCCGGGGTCGAGGGCAGTCAAGACCTGAGCTAGGGTGAGCATCTTGAACTTCTCCTTCCGGAGGAAAGCGATTGACGTTCCGGAGGTCCAAGATAGGACGCATGTCCTCCTTGTCCTTTTGGGCACCAGAAAGTAGTGGGAGTAGCAACCACGCCCTACTTCTGGGGTCGGAACATGCTCGATGGCCCTCTTGGCCAAGAGGGCCGTGACTTCCTTCTGTAGAAGCACCAAGTGATCCCTGACATGCGGTGGAATTGAGGTGGCATGGCTGGGGGTGGTCTCGAAGGGGAGGGAGTAGCCCCTTCGGACAATGTCCAAGACCCACTTGTCCGAGGTGATGGGACGCCAGTGGTGAAGGTGATGGCGGACCCTGCCCCCGACTGGCGTGCTGTGCACCTGAAAGGAGGGACTAGGAGGGCTTGGAGGCCGCGGGACGGGTTGGAGGTGGTGGCCTGACCCGCACGCTGGTTGCCCGAACCGCCACGGCGGTATCCACGTCCTCGGCCACGCGAAGGCGCTTGCTGCGCGGGCCGTTGGCCGGGCTGTGGACGTGACTGGGCGCCCCTTCCGTGGCCACGAAAGGGGCGAAAAGCAGACGTTTGCGTAGGGCGCACAACAGCAAGGCCCAGGGACTTAGCAGTAGCCCGTGAATCCTTGAAACGCTCCAGCGCATGGTCCGCCTTTGAACCAAAGAGACCGACTCCATCAAAGGGCATGTCCATGAGAGTATTCTGGACATCCCCTGAAAAACCAGTGGTTCTCAGCCAGGCGTGGCGACGCAGCGCCACCGTCGTTGCAAGCGATCTGCCCAGCGAGTCGGCGGTATCAAGGCCACAGCGGATGGTATACTTAGCCGCATCACGCCCTTCCGCAATAGCGCGGGTAAGCAGTGTCTGGACCTCCTCAGAACACTGCGGCAAAACATCAGCCACCGAATCCCACAGGGAGTGGGTGTATCGGCCCAAGAGGCAAGCGGTATTAACAGACCGCAAGCCAGCACTGGAGGAAGAGAAAGCCTTCTTCCCAAAGTGATCCAGGCGCTTGGATTCCCTATCCGGAGGGCGGTAGGGAAGGCTGTGTGGGAGGCAGAGGCTTGGACAACCAAGCTCTCAGGGGTGGGGTGTTGGGAGAGAAACAGGGGGTCGCCCGGAGCCGGGCGATGGCGTCGGGCCACGTTCCTATCCACAGGAGCCCCTGTGGTGGGTTTGGACCAGGCACCCAAAGAACGTCAGTGAGTGCATCGTTGAACGGCAGCACAGGCTCCGAAGAGGAGGCCGCCGGCTGAAGCACTTCAGTCAGGAGGTTAGTCCTGACGGCCACTGTAGGCAACTGGAGATTTAAGGCTCCAGCAGCTCTACGCAACACCGTTGCAAAATTAGCCCCCTCCTCCGTTGCCACGGGAGGAGACAGCATGCCAGAGTCGGGGGAGGTATCCAGCCCACTGGCATCCCCAAGTTCCTCAACCCAGTCCGGGTCAAACTCGCACTGTTGTGTGAGAGGGTCGTCAGACCCCTCCCAGCTCTCCTGGTCCTCCTCAGGTTGAAAAGATGGAGGAGGAGGGACATAAGGGACCCAAGGCCTCATCGGCGCCGGAACCGGCGTCGGGCGACGCCGGTCCGGCTCCATGTCCGGACCCGGGGAGAACCGGGGAACGACGCCGCCCGGAGCCCCGGACGGCGTCGGAAACGGCACCGGGGACATCGGCGTCGGCGGAGGCGTGGTTAGGTCAACCGGCGTCGATGGAGGTTGCGGCACCACCGGAACCGGGGTCGAGGCCGGGGCCGGAGCCGAGGCCGGGACGAAGGCTGGTGGGACAGGCGACGCCGGGACCGGAGTCGACGGCGACGCCGGAGCAGCCCTATCTGGGCCCGCGGGGCCCGAAGGCGCACCGGAGGGACCTTGAGGCCCGAAGAGGCGGGCCATGGCCGACAGGAATTTCTGTACCTCGGCCGGAGTCGCCCCGAACCCGGGAAGGACGGGTAATGCGGGGCAACTCGACAGGCACGTCCGGGGCCGCGGGGCGGGGACGGTGCCGACAGGGACCTCAGCCGAGTCGCGCGACCGGCGGCGAAGTCTTAGAGCGATGACGCCGCTTAGACTTCTTGTGCTTCGACTTACCGGAGGAGCGCGAAGACTTGGATTCCGACGAACGGCGGGGACTCCGCGTCCGGCCCCTCGACCTCTCCCGGGACCGGGGCTTGCTGCGGCGCGGAGCCGACTGCCGGACTTCAAGGAGCTTTCGAGACCGCTCTCGCAAAGCCTTCGGATGAAGTTTCCGGCAGTCAGGGCACGACTTCGTGTCGTGGCCTCGGCCGAGGCAGAAGAGACACTCGAGGTGGGGGTCCGTGATGGACATCATACGACCACATACCTCGCAGGGCTTAAAGCCGGGCATCCCTACGACACCTTAGGAGTCGTGAAGACTCGTTGAAGAGAACAGTGAAAAATTTCACAAAAAGATAGTCAAAAAGTGACTAGGGCACTGCTCTTCCCGGATCTGCGCTTACTGGCGCGGAAAAAGAAGAACTGACGTCAGCGCGCAGGGGCGGCGTCTAAGTACTGCCCGCGACGTCATCCCGGCGATCACGACGCCGACGACGGACGCGGAGCCGCACGACGCCGCCTACCGACGCGCAAGGGTACTGCTACGCAAAAAACTTTCCGGATCCAGCCTGACGCCTGGGGATATTCTAAGGTAAGGAATCTGTCACTAACGTGTCTCTTTCAGATACAGGAGTTTCTGGATCTAGTCTGGCACCTGGAGAGATTCACACGGTCAAGGTAAGGAATTTGCGGTAAAATGTAACCACCACAACTACCTTTTCAACCGGTCACTGACAGGTATATTAATTTACAAGAAGGCTCATCTTTAATTTACTTAGAGAATGGCATAGTGAAGGCATCTCAGATGCCCAAGTATGGCTGTTTGGATTGTGAATGGTCGGGACCATAATGGTCCTAAATAGTTGAAGACACATAATTAGGGTCATCAATCAAACTCTATATATTGTAGGGCATATTGACAACCTGATGCTGTAATTCCTTCTCAATAGAGCCCAAAGCAAAACCTAACAGGCATAGAAACACTATTCACCAAGGTTTGAGAAAGTGTCCCAGTCTAGTTTCCTCACATAAGTTTCTTTTCCACCGAGTTATAAGACAGATGCATCTTAATATTTACATCCAAATGATTGACCTTGTGAAGTAGCAAAGTAATTCAATTCAATTACAGAATTTGTAGAGCGCACTACTTACCCGCGAGGGTCTCAAGGCGCTGGGGAAGAGAAGAAGGGGGGTGGGGGGGAAGGGTGCCGCTACTGGTCGAACAGCCAGGTCTTGAGTAGCCTCCTGAAGGTCAGCAGGTCTTGGGTCTGACGTAGGCTGAGTGGAAGGGTGTTCCAGGTCTTGGCGGCGAGGTGGGAGAAGGATCTGCCGCCGGTGGTAGTTCTTCGGATGCGAGGGACGGTGGCGAGGGAGAGGTCAGTGGAGCGGAGCTGGCGGTTGGGGACGTAGAAGAAGAGTCGTCTTTTGGAGGTAGGCTGGGCCGGTCTTGTGGAGTGCCTTGTGTGCGTGGATGAGGAGTTTGAAGGAGATTCTCCTGTCGACGGGGAGCCAGTGCAGGTTTCTCAGGTGGGGGGGTGCTGTGGCGTGGTACGTCGAGGATCAGGCGTGCAGAGGCGTTTTGAATGTGTTGCAGTCGTTTGATGAGCTTGGCCGGGGCTCCCGCGTAGAGGGCGTTTCCATAGTCGAGTCTGCTACTGACGAGGGCTTGGGTGACTGTTCTTCTTGTATCTGTCGGGATCCACCTGTAGATCTTGCGGAGCATGCGGAGGGTGTTGAAGCAGGAGGAGGAGACTGCGTTGACTTGCTTGGCCATGGAGAGCGTTGAGTCGAGGATGACTCCCAGGTTGCGTGCGTGGTCGGTGGGTGTCGGGGCTGCCCCCAGTGTCGTAGGCCACCAGGAGTCGTCCCAGGCTGAAGGGTTGGAGCCGAGGATGAGGACCTCCGTCTTGTCCGTGTTCAGCTTTAGTCGGCTGCTCTTCATCCAATCGGCGACGGCCTTCATTCCTTCGTGGAGGTTGGATTTGGCGGTGAGGGGGTCCTTGGTGAGGGAGAGGATCAGTTGAGTGTCGTCGGCGTAGGAGATGATGTTGAGGTCGTGCTGTCGGGCGATGCGTGCGAGCGGGGTCATGTAGATGTTGAACAGTGTCGGGCTGAGGGATGATCCCTGGGGTACGCCGCAGATGATCTCAGAGGCTTCAGATCGGAATGGGGGGAGGCGGACTCTCTGGGTTCTGCCGGAGAGGAAGGAGGTGGTCCACTCCAGGGCCTTCTCTCGGATCCCTGCGTCGTGGAGGCGTGTGCGTAGAGTGCGGTGGCAGACAGTGTCGAAGGCGGCGGAGAGGTCCAGCAGGATGAGGGATGCGGTCTCACCGTTGTCCAGCAGGGTCCTGATGTCGTCGGTGGCGGCGATGAGGGCAGTCTCGGTGCTGTGGTTGCTGCGGAACCCTGACTGGGATGGGTCCAGGATGCTGTTTTCTTCGAGGTATCGGGTTAGCTGTCTGTTGACGATCTTCTCGATGACCTTGGCTGGGAACGGAAGCAGGGAGATGGGCCGGAAGTTCTTGAGGTCTCTCGGGTTCGCCTTGGGTTTTTTGAGTAGGGCGTTGATCTTGGCGTGTTTCCAGCTCTCTGGGAAGGTCGCGGTCTCGAAGGAGAGGTTGATGACGTTGCGCAGGTGGGGTGCGATGGAGCTGCTGGCTTTGTTGAAGATGTGGTGCGGAAAAGGGTCTGACGGGGAGCCGGAGTGGATTGTGCTCATGGTCTTGATGGTGTCATAGATGTTCATGTTGGCCCAGGCTATCAAGGGGTCGTGGTCGATGGTGTGCGGCGAGTCTGGTGTGTCGGTGTCTGTTGGGGCAGTCTGGGTGTCGAAGCGGTCGTGGATGTCTGTGATCTTGCGGTGGAAGAAGGTGGCGAGGGAATCGCACAGGGCTTGCGACGGCGGGATGTCGTTGGTGTTGGAGCTGGTTTTGGAGAGTTCCTTTACGATGTTGAAGAGCTCCTTGCTGTTGTGTGCGTTGTTGTCGAAGGAGATCCTCTTGGCGGATCTGATGAGGTGATGGTGGTTGCGGATGGCGTCTTTGTGGGCTGCGTGGCTGTCCGGTGTCTTTTCACTGTGCCATTTCTTCTCTAGTTTCCGGCAGGTGCGCTTGGATGCTAGGAGTTCCGGGGTGAACCAGCTGGCTCTCTTGCTGGTGTCTCTGTAGATTGGTTTTTTCAGCGGGCGAGGGTGTTGGAGCAGTCGTCTATCCATCGTCTGAGGTTGCGGGCAGCGTCGTTGGTGTTGGAGGGGTCGGCGGGTGGGCGGAGAGCGAGGTTTGCTTGTAGTTGGTCTTCGGTGACTTTGCTCCAGCAGCGGCGTGGGATTTGTTGGGTGCGGTGGTGTGTGGTGGGTTTCTGGAAGGTGAAGTGGATGCAGCGGTACTGATCAAACTCACAATAAGTCATGATATAATAAACATTTGTCTCATGTAAGACACATTTACCTTTAAAAACGTGAATACTAAAGTGTGAATAAATACCTGCATCAAATAAGTGGACAGCAATGGCCACCGGATATTCAGCTGGGGAGTTCTCCAGACCAAAAGGAGTTGCATAATGGTCTGATCAGTATTTATTGTTGGCTTAACATTCAATGTTTCTATAGACTTTAGTTGACGTTTCACAAAGTCCTGCCTACCAATGCTTGATCTATATTCTCTTCAGGATCTCTCCTCAATAATTCAGCACACTCTATAGAAGTCTATGATGTCCCAGAAAACTAGGCCATTTTATTTTATCCATGAGGAGTTTATAGAATTTTATCTGCTATTTTGCGCCTTTGATCCTTCAGAATAAATGGAAGTAAGCTGGCCTTTAGGTGTTTCAGATAGTCAATTTAATTGGCAGGCATTGAGAGAAGAAGAGGGAATTGCAATAAAGTTAACCTCTACATGTGAAAAGCCAGTTGTTAAACACCAATTATTTAGCCTGTGGCAACAAACAGCTAACATTGAAAATTATGGATGTGTACACCATTCTTGAACTTGTGCAACTGTGAGCCATACATAGCACGAGGGGGACTATCGCCATGAAAACTGGAAAACATGACATCTGAAAACGTTGGCGTGATTTACCCTTTCCAAAAGAAGGCAACAGACCATAACCTTGAGTAAAGCATGACAACTACGATCAACATCAATAGAACGATTATTGGGGCAGTTGTGTCCTTTTCACAAGGGCCATCTGGCAATCCGGTTAGCAATTTAAATTGAGCCTGATTAAAATAGCCTCAAAAATCAGCATGTGATAGAACACCATGATATGGTATTACTTGATGCAGGTCACCAACACACTCACAACACAAGATATCTGGTGGAAATTGCAACTTTTACTTTAGGAAAGACTAATTGTACAAAAATAGAAACCGAATGCCCCCAGCGTGCAACAGAGCCCACCTTCCGAAAACATGCAAAATGCCTAGTGAGCCAAAATAAATAAAATCATAATTGCAGGAAAGTGAATTATTTGGTGGGGACGTGTCCACTTCAAAGGATAAGGTCACACCACCTGCTAGACGTCACAAATTAAATAAATCTGGGCTCAATCCCTCATAACATGACAAAACATTCAGGCTTAAATCAAATGCAATGGGTAAAGTATTTAAGCAGTGCATCCGCAGCAGACAATGTCACACTACAATAAAATTCCACAACCAATTGACCTAGGTGTGATTTGAGGCTGACCACAATGAAGCCCTGGTCAGAAACAAGTGGATTGGTCTCGGTAAAAGTAAAAAAAAAAAGTGTACAAGCAGAAAGATTGTCACTTTTTGAGAAGAAAAATCCTCCTTGAGCAGGACGCTGCTGAAATTCTAGCCCATGCAGTTAACAAATGACTGGATACTTGAAGCAAGTAGCTTTACTAGGAGCTATTAAGTTTTGAAGATTTCTTGCTGAAAATTTTCCAAGTTCCAAAGAAGCTTTTTATTTTTTCGGGGGAGCAGCACGGAGCCTTAACCAGAACAAATAAAATTCAATCCAACGCCAATGAACTGGGGTCAGATATGTTTTCCCGCAGGTTCCCTGAAGCTAGTGGAGGAAAAGTTTTTTCAAGTTTTCAAACTTCCTTCTGATGCCCAAACAACCACATGAGTACATTTCTAAGGCCTCCAGGATCACAGGAAAGGGCACTTAGAGACTGTTTGTCAGGCAGAGGCCAACATCAAAGTCCTATCCAGGTCTAGTTGTCACTGATCAGCTGAATACTTCAAGGAAAAGGCAAATTGTTATCGCCCTGTAGCCACACAGGAGGTTAGGTCAACTTACCCTTGGAGTCCACTTTTTTGTCCTGGGTACAAGACGGAGCAGTTACAGTCTTTCAGGGTTCCTGACAGACAGCATGTCCAGTCCTCCTCTAATCTTCCTTAGGTTCAGCAAGAGTTCTGAAGACGGTTCCTGGGGACGCCACATTTATGCCTCGCACCAGCTAGATGGAGGGGGTGACTCCCAGGCGCACTCTAACCAATAAGGTAAACATGCCCAGGTGCAACCCTATTGAACTTTTTCAGTAGTTTCTGTGCAGTGCTGCTCACTCTGGTAACCCCTTCTCCACTTGTGCAGAACCGGCCTGTTCCACCCAGAGGTATGGCCAGGGTAATGAGCACTCGTCTCCTCTGTGGTCACTTAAAACCGGTCCTCTGGGTAGCTTTCCTCCCACTGGTTTTGGTGCCAGCCTGACTAGGGGGAGAAGAGCTGGGGCTTTGCAGGTATCACTTAACATTTACTTCAGTGAAGGCATCTTTGAAGTAACTTTCCTGGGCCCACTCCATCTGATCACCTCTCTATGCCTAGGCCACTGTCCCTGGTCTAAGAGCAATTTTCACACCTCTTTCAACCCTAATTCAGGCCAAGCACTGGCTGGACAACTAAAGTAAATTAGCCTCAAGTGGGGTTGGGCAGGCCAAAGGTAACTTTCTAAAAGATAAATTTTAAATGTATTTCATAAACATTCAAAATACACCATTAAATTGGTGTTAGACTTGGCATCTTTTGGCGTGTTTCCCCTGACTTTTTGCTTTCTGACCTCCCGGTTTGACTCTGTTTTTGCTGGTGTAATGATTCTGCGCACTTTCCTCACTGCTGTCCAGTGGGAAAGTGCAAGTGCTCCTGTATAAAATGTATTATGGATTTGTGTTTCCATGATTGGCCTATTTGGTTTATGTGTCAGTCCCTTGTAAAGTGCACTGCGAGTGCCAGCGCCTATAGACCAAATGCTGTTGGTGGGCTGCAGCACTGGATTGTGCCACCCACGCAAACAGCCCGGAAAGTGTAACTCGGGCCTGCCATTGCAGAGCCTGTGCGCAGCCTGGGGCTGCCATGTCGACTTGGCAAGTGCGCACACTTGCAAGTCCCTAAACCTTCCCTTTTCTACAGGTTAGTCACCCCTAAGGTAGGCCCAAGGTACCCCGGTGGGCAGGGTGCGTTGTATGCGAAAGGTAGGACATGCCCTGGTGTGTGTGGCATGTCCTGATAGTGAATTACAGCCTAGTTCGTTTTTCACTATTGCAAGGCTACCTGTTCCCCATAGGTCAGAACGGGCAGTTTTGATTATTACAGCTTATAATCCTAACTGACCCCGGGAACATGGTAGAAATTCGAGTTTAGTATGCCTGGACTCAGAATGATAAAATGCATCTTTTAGTGAAGTTGGTTTTAACATTGTGTTTGAAAATACCACTTTTAGAAAGTGGGTATTTTCTTGTCTAACCATCCAAGCCTGCCTCTGCGAGGTTGTGTATTCCTTGTCTGGAGTGTGAGTGACAGGGGCTGGGGGATGCCAGGAGACAGGGTGAGTCAGCACAGGGCTGAATAGCAAGATCTACATGTAGATGGGTGGGAGGGGTTGCACCTGGGCCCTGAATAGGACAGTGCCTTCCCTCCACAATGCTGGCTCCACCTCCTGTGGTGCGTCTGATGTCCCTGGCCTACTCACTGAAAGAAGGGACGGAGACTTGTCAACAAAGTGCTCCAGAACTGGTTTGGACTAGGCAAAGGCCTCTCTGCCTTCAGAGAACAAAGGAATTTGGGATATAAATATTGGGGCCCTGACCCCATGAATTTAGATCTCGCTGGAATCAAGGAACCTGCCAAGACGAAGAGCTGGAAGAGCTGCCAGGAGGAGTACTGCCCCTTTGCTGTGTTGTTGCTTTGTTGGGTTGGCCTGCAGCTGCTGCTTCTGCCTTGGGCAGTGAAAGGACTGAACTTTCTACAAACTTGTGCTGAGTATCTCCAAGGGCCTGGAACCGAGCTGGCCTCCTGTTAAGAAGTCTCAGGGAATACAAAGACTTCAAAAGCCTCTGGGTACCGCTTCTGGAACGCTGTTTCAGTTGCCACAGAGGAAGGGAACCGCAACCGACTCCGTCAACCGAATCCATCCCTGACCGGTGACCTGTTTGCACCGCAGACCGCATCGCCCCGCTTCGCATCGCAACCCTGGTCTCACCGTGGGCGACGTCCGACGCCGTCAACACCGAGCCGCTGCTTGCACCGTGACCTGTGGGCACCGCAGTTCGCATCGCTTCACTGAACCAGCCGGACCCGACCGACGCGGACGCTGCAACTGGCTCAACAGTCGTGACCGCATCGCATTTGGGGCACCGCTCGCACGTTTGCGACGCACCGCTCCGACTCGCACCGCTGTCCGACGCCAGCTCCCGCACTCCGGCTTGGTCGCCTGCATCGCAACCTGTCAGCACCGCATCGAGCATCGTCTCACCCTGCACCGCACGCCTTGGACTCACCGACTCCGTCTGCTCGACGCTCATCGAGCCGCTGCCTGCACCGCATCGAGGGACACCGCACCTTGCATCGCTCCGTCTTGCACCGCAACCGCGACGAACACCGACCGGCTCGTACACTCCGTACCAGCCACAACGAGAAAGGTACTGTGACCGAGTCTGTTCACGACTCTGCTGGCCCGTATCGACGCGGTCGGCTGGAACTGTTAGACTCTGTGGTTTTCAGCATCGCGGTAGGCTCGGACGGAGCTACCGACTCGTACTGAACTTTGTTTTTGAACTATTCCTGCAAAGAAGAAGTTACCTTATCAAGTATTCGTTTTTAAAGTATAGTATTGCGGATTTTTGTCGTAATTGGTCTTGTCTTGAGTATATAAAAATATTGGTTATTTTTCTAAACTGGTGTGGTGTCCGTTTGTAGTGCTTACACTGTATTACTGTTGGTTATGTGCAAATGCTTTACACACTGCCTCTGAATTAAGCCTGACTGCTCGTGCCAAGCTACCACGAGGGTGAGCAGGGGTTACTTCACGAGTGTAACACCCTTACCCTGACTAGGAAGAAGGGTCCCTACTTGGACAAAGGTGCAAGCCCTTGCCAACTAGAGATCCCATTTCTAACAATTGGATTTTTATTAAATATGAAAAGACGTCTTTGAATGGAGTCTGTAACTGGTACAGATTTAACGTTACAAGTGTACAAACTATATTATGATTTCCTATGTACAGATTACAGCCTGACCAGCGACAGTTGTTTTGGGCCTAGTCACGGGGGAGATGTGCGGGGGGCATGCTTGCGCTGCCAATGTGGTGGATGGCAGACTAGGTGCTGCAGACCATAGTGCGTTTATCTGTCCACGCCATGGATGTACTTTTGCTTCTTACACTGTGACGTTATAGGGATGTTAAATGAGCCAATACAGTTTAAAGACAATTTTGACATGTTACTAAGGGTCAGAGCACATACATAGGCCATTAGTAGTGTCCCAGTGTTAGAGTTGAAGATTACCAGCAGGTAAATCCCAAAACACTGAAAAACTGGGTATGACCACCCAAAAACAGGTCTCTTCGCAACAATCGTCAACAATACAATTGTGTACATACCAGTGCTGAAAGTAAAGTAAAAGTCATCTAAGGCCACAAGACAAACACAAGACAAACAAGCCAAACCGTGAATCTGTGTATTATAAGTTGGCTGCGGTACCTGGTAGAGTTCAGTGGAAGCGCCTCCTCGTCATCACTCAGGTCCAGGCTGTCCGTGCTGACGTCAGGTTTGCTCCTGTGGCGTCTAGTGTTCATGGCAACCGATGGGCTCTCCCTAGACTTGAAGGCATCTGTCGCAATGTGGAAGCGGTCACGTTGCCGTATCTGCCGATCCGCAAACTCAACCTGTAGAGTTGTAATGGAGACAAGAGATGGTGATGAGAAGCTACAGAGTACAAGGGGTCAATTCACTGTTGTAACATCCAACTGCGAGCTCAGAGTTCATTCACATCCGAGGACTGCACCAGAAACAAGTGATAAGCTGTGATGGTTAGGCCACACACAGCAACTCCAACTCTCTCCCTTCAATGTTTTAACTACTTACTTTGTTTAACCTCTTTTTGTAACTTAACTCCCAAAATCGTCAATTAAATTCACCGAACACCTAATGAATTAGTTTACAAAAGTGTAAATATCCAAAAGACTCAAACACTAGTCTTTCGTAGGAGAAATGCTGCATGTTCTAGTTTCCTCGACATTAATAAATTGAAATCAGTAGCCAATTACAAATATTCTTCCAAACCTCGACCGGGAAAGCATGCTGCCAAAATGTTATTTGCCAAAGTTGGGTAGCAGTTTCATGCCTCAAGTGCAATATGGCGGGGAACAGGGGGGGGGGGGGGGGTTCTACCCAAAGGCACGCAAGGTCAAGGTAATTCTGCTGCATGGCTTCGATGCAAGCTTTATTTAGGGTGTTAAGCTTTCCTTTTTGATGTGAAAGGAAAACATTTGAACGCTCGTTTAGGGTTACCTCCCAGTTCTACTATTCTGACCTTCTCAGAGAAACTTTGCCTTTCCATCCTTGATCTCTTTTGCTGCTGCTAAACTGAGGAGATCTTTTCATAAAATTAATTGTGTTGAGTTCATAAAAAACACACCTAAAACACCCTTCGAAAATAGTGCTCGTTTTCAAGTGTGTTCCCTAAAATATATTCATAAGATATCATACCAGCAGATAGCTTTAACAAACACAACTGTACAAATGCTCCTTTGCAGCCCTGGCTGCGATTACCCGTTAAACATTTATGTTGTCTCCATGATCCTGGGGTGATGAATTAAAGCACAGAACTGGGCCTCACTAGGGACAGGAAGCTATACTTTGTTTCTGATAACTTAATACCGATTGCTCACGTGGAATGGGAGCTAAAGAATAAGTTACTTACCTTCGGTAACGATATATCTGTAAGAAACATTAGTTAGTTATAGATTCCTTACCTTAGAATTACCCCCAGGCGTCAGACTGGATCCGGAAAGTTTTTTCATCAGCAGTACCTCAGCAAGTCGGAAGGTGGCGTCGGTCGGCTCCGCGTCCGTCGTGGACGTCGTCGGGATGACGTCGCGGCAGCTACTTAGACGCCGCCCTCGCGCGCTGACGTCAGTTCTGTACACGACTTTCCGCGCCAGAAACGCAGAGCCATGCAAGACACTGACCACTGGTGCACAAAACTAGGGCCCTGAAAGGATGACCTTAACCCTAAAAATCAGTTCGCAGAACGGAGAGGATGGGTGGGGCGGTAAGGAATCTATAACTAACTAATGTTTCTTACAGATATATCGTTACCGAAGGTAAGTAACTTGTTCATCTGAAAGAAACACGTTAGTTATAGATTCCTTACCTTAGAATAGATACCCCAGCAATACCAACCCCGGTGGTGGGTCTGCGAACCAAGATTACACCAGAAAGTCCTGGAGAACAGAACGGCCAAAGAAGCCGTCTCTCCGGACTTGGCTGTCCAGGCAGTAGTGTTTGGTGAACGTGTGCAGCGATGCCCACGTGGCCGCCTGACAGATGTCATTTAGAGGCACTCCTCTTCCCAAGGCAGTAGTGGCTGCCGTCGCCCTGGTGGAGTGAGCGCGTAGCCTGACTGGAGGCTCCTTTTTAGCCAGAGAATAACAAGCCTTAATACACAACACGACCCATCGAGAAATGGTGCGTTTGTGTACGGCCCGACCTTTCTTTGCGCCCACATAGCCAACAAAAAGTTGATCACCCACCCGGAACCGTTTTGTGCGATCCAGATAGGAGAGCGCACGTTTTGGGTCCAGACCGTAGAGCCTCTCTTCCTCCTTCGAAGGATGCGGAGGCGGAAAGAAGGTGGGCAAAGTAATGGTCTGCCCAATGTGGAAGGCAGTGACCACCTTAGGAAGAAAGGATGGACGGGTTCGGAGAACCACCTTGTCCGGATGAACAGACAGGAAAGGAGGCTTTGAAGAAAGCCTGGAGCTCACTCACCCTTCTAGCAGAAGTGATGGCTACCAGGAAAGCAGTCTTAAGAGTCAAGAGCCATAAGGGACAGCTATGAAGCGACTCAAAGGGAGCGCACATTAAATATGTTAGTACAAGATTCAAGTCCCACTGAGGCATAACGAAGGGGATTGGAGGAAAAAGATGCGTTAAGCCTTTTAAGAAACGGTTAACTACCAGGAACTTGAAAAGAGAAGGCTGATCTGGCAGCCGAAGGAAAGCAGAGATGGCTGCAGATAGCCCTTGACAGTGCCCAGAGCAGAGCCCTGCTGGGCTAAAGAGAGAAGGAACAAGAGTACTTCAGAAAGGGGATCCACAGCCTTTGCTGTGCACCATGCCACAAATTTGTTCCACCGGCAGGCGTATACCGTCTTAGTGGAGGGACGCCTGGATGCCAAGATTACATCACAGACTTCAGGAGGCAGGTCGAAAGATGTCAACTGCCGCCGCTCAATCTCCACGCAAGGAGGGGGAGACTGGACAGGTTCGGGTGGAGGACCGTCCCCTGCTGCTGCGTCAGAAGATCCTCCCGAAGAGGCAGTCTGATCGGAGGATCGATGGCCATGTTGAGCAGCTCGGGATACCAGACTCTTCGTGCCCAATCCGGAGCCACAAGAAAGACTTGGGCCCGGTCGCGCTTGATCTTCTTCAGCACTCTGGGCAGAAGAGGTATAGGCGGAAAGGCGTACAACAGACCGCAACTCCACTCGCAACGAAAGGCGCCGCCTTGGAAATTCCAAAATTGCTGACATTGCGCATTCTCTTTGGTGGCGAATAGATCCAACCAAGACTCTCCCCACTGTTGAAAGAGACCTTGCACCACCTCCGAGTGGAGACGCCATTCGTGATCCATCATGCATGTGCAGCTGAGTTCGTCCGCCCTGGCGTTTAGGGAACCTGCCAGGTGTTGAACCACCAGGGATATGCCCTGATGTTCCAGCCATGTCCAGAGGCGGAGGGCCTCTTGACAGAGGGTCCACGACCCCACCCCGCCCTGTTTGTTGCAGTACCACATGGCGGTGGTGTTGTCCGTGAACACCTGCACTACTATTCCCCAGACAGAGGGAAGGAATGCCTTGAGTGCAAGACGAATCGCCCGGAGCTCCAGAAGGTTGATATGGAGCCTGGACTCCACCGGAGACCAGAGGCCTCTGATCTCCGCCTCTCCCATGTGGCCGCCCCATCCCAGAAGGGACGCGTCTGTCACCACAGTGGGGTCTGGTTGGGGAAGGGAGAGGGATCTGCCATTGACCCAATCCTGGTTCGTGAGCCACCACTGCAGTTGACGTGCAGTGCCCTCCGAGATCTGGACGCAATCGGACAGATTCCCCTGATGCTGCGCCCACTGGAACTTCAGGTCCCACTGCAGAGCCCGCATATGCCACCTGGCATGATCGACCAGCAGGATGCAGGAGGCCCAGCAGCCTCAGAGTTACTCTGACCGAAACCCGGGATAGAGGCTGAAAGATAGGAATCATAGCCCGAATATCCCGGACTCGCTGCTCGGGAGGATAGACCCGAAACCGCGTCGTGTCCAGAACCGCTCCGATGAAGAGGAGCTTCTGAGAGGGAATCAGGTGTGACTTCGGCACATTGATGGAGAACCCCAGCGAATGCAGGAGGTCGGCCATAGTCTGGAGGTGGGAGACGACTGCCTGGGGCGAGCCCGCCTTCAACAGTCAGTCGTCGAGATAGGGGGAAGACTGAAACCCCTGATCTGCGCAGATGAGCTGCAACCACCGCCATCACTTTCATGAACACCCGAGGGGCGCTGGTAAGGCCAAAGGGGAGCACGGTAAATTGAAAATGCTCGTGGCCTACAGTGAACCGTAGGTTACGCCGGTGGGCCGGCAGGACGGGGATGTGAAAATAAGCGTCCTGAAAATCCAACGCTACCATCCAGTCTTGCGGGTCGAGGGCAGACAAGACCTGAGCAAGAGTCAACATCTTGAACTTCTCCTTCCGGAGGAAGCGGTTGACGTCCCTGAGATCCAAGATAGGACGCAGGCCCTTGTCCTTCTTGGGGACCAGAAAGTAGTGAGAGTAACAACCACAACCTACTTCTGGGACAGGAACGCGCTCGATGGCTCCCTTGGCCAAGAGAGCCGTAACTTCCTGCTGGAGAAGGGCCAGATGATCCTCCGACATGCGGTGGTATCGTGGCGGCATGGTTGGAGGGGTAGCTTAGAAGGGGAAGGAGTAGCCCCTTCGGACTATTTGCAAAACCCACCTGTCCGACGTGATGGTGCGCCAGTGGGGGAGGTGATGGCGAATCCTGCCGCCCACTGGCGTTTGATGGGCCTGAAAGGTCAGACTAGGAGGGTTTGGAGGCTGCTGCGGAGGGGGGGGTTGGTGGACTGGCCCGCCCGCTGGCCCCCGGAACCACGACGGTTGTTCCCATGTCCCCGGCCGCGCGAAGGTTGGGTAACTTGCTGCAGCCTGTAGCTCTGGGCGGGACGTAGCGGGGCACCCCTTCCTTAGCCACGAAAGGGGCGAAAAGCAGACTGCGCAGTGCGGATGGAGAGGCCCAAGGACTTGGCCGTAGCCAGCGAGTCCTTGAAATGCTCTAGAGCGTTGTCTGCTTTGTCGCCAAAAAGGCTACGGCCATCAAAGGGCATGTCCATCAAGGTGCTCTGGACATCCCCTGAAAAGCCAGTCAACCTGATCCAGGCGTAGCGACGAAGCGCTACCGACGTTGAAATGGTCCTGCCCAGAGAGTGGGCGGTGTCCAGCCCACAACGTATGGCAAACTTTGCTGCATCCCTCCCGGCGGCCACAGCCTGGGAGAGCACTGCCCGGGCCTCCTCCGGACACTGAGGCAGCACCTACGCCACCGTATCCCACACGGAGTGGGAATAACGGCCCAAGAGACATGCAGTGTTTACCGAACGCAGTCCTAAGCTGGAGGAAGAGAAAATCTTCTTCCCAAGGTGGTCCAGCTTCTTGAATTCCCTTTCCGGGGGAGCGGTAGGGAATGCGCTTTAGGAAGTGGAGGCTTGGACTACCAAGCTCTACGGGTGGGGTGTTGGGAGAGGAAAGTGGGGTCGCCCGGAGCCGGGCGGTGGCAATCATCCTATCCACGGGGGCCCCCCCGTGTTGGGCCTGGACTAGGTGCCCAAAAGGACATCGGTGAGGGCCTCATTGAACGGCAGCAAGGGCTCCAAAGAGCTCGCAGCCGGTTGAAGCACCTCCGTCAGGTGGATAGTCCCGACTGTCACCGTAGGAAGCTCTAGGTTGAGAGCCTCGGCCGCCCTTCGCAACACCACTGCGTACGACGCTCCCTCCTCCGTAGCCACGGTAGGAGGAGACAACATGCCAAGGTCAGGGGAGGCGTCAAGGCCACTGGCTTCCCGCAGTTCCTCTCTCTAGTCCTGTTCACTGTCCAACTGGTCAGTCAGAGGGTCACCTGACCCCTCCCAGTCCTCCTCCTCATTCTCTGGTTGCCACTCAGGTTGGAAAGGGGCCCCAGGAGTGAACAGGGGCACAAAAACCCCTCTCGGCGCCGGATCCGGCGTCGGGCGACGTCGGTCCGGCTCTGTGTCCACGTCAGGATGGAGGTTGGGGTCGACGCCGGCCGGGGGGCCGACCGGCGTCGGACTCGGTAGTGGTGCCGTCAGAAGTGGCGCCGGCGTAACGAGGTCATCCGGCGCCGATCTGGATCCAGGCCTAGATCCAAGGGGGGCCTGCGGCACCGGAGCCGCCGGCAGAGAAGACCTAGACCCCTCAACCGAGTCCGCGGGGTCGGTCCGCCCAAAGATGGCATGCATCGCCTCGTAGAACTTACGAAGCTGGGCGGGAGTCGCTCCGGGTCCCGGAAAGGGAGGGAAACTCGGAGTCGACCCTTGGGGCTCCACGCGCGGAGCCGCAGGAGGGGCACCACCCGCGTGCCTGGTCGGATCGGCCGACCGACGAGGAGCAGTCGAAGGGCAACAATGCTTCTTCGACTTCTTATGCTTCGACTTACCCGACCCAGAGTGCGAAGATTTCGAACCGGAATGGTGATGGCTCCGCGACCGGTCTCTCGACCGGGACCTCGAACGGCGCGGAGCTGACTGCCGGTACTCAAGCAGCTTTTGGGACTGCTCCCGCAAAGCCTTCGGCGCCATCGACCGGCAGTCAGAGCACAACTTGGGGGGGTGGTCGCATTCCAGGCAAAAAAGACACGCGGTGCAGACTCGTCACCGACATCATGCGATGACAGGAACCGCAGGCCTTGAAACCGGGCAACCCTCATGCACCTTCGGAGTCGAAGACTCGAAAAAGAAGCCGACAAAAGTCGAGAAAAAGTTAGTCAAAAATTGACTGAGGTACGGCTCTTCCCAGATCTGCGCTGGCTGGCGCAGAAAAAGAAAGAACTGACGCACAAGTTACTAACTTGTGTAACGATATATCTGTAAGAGACAGTAGTTAGTGACAGATTCCTTACCTTAGAATATCCCCAGGCGTCAGGCTGGATCCGGAAAGTTTTTTGCGTAGCAGTACCCTTGCGCGTCGGTAGGCGGCGTCGTGGCGGCTCCGCGTCCGTCGTCGGCGTCGTGATCGCCGGGATGACGTCGCGGGCAGTACTTAGGCGCCGCCCCTGCGCGCTGACGTCAGTTCTGTACACGACTTTCCGCGCCAGGAACGCAGAGCCATGCAAGAAGCTGACATAGGTGTCTGAAAAATACTAGGGCCCTGAAAGGGATGTCCTTAACCCTAGAAATCAGTTCGCAGAACGGGGAGGATGGGTGGGGCGGTAGGAATCTGTCACTAACTACTGTCTCTTACAGATATATCGTTACACAAGTTAGTAACTTGTGCATCTGAAAGAGACACGTTAGTGACAGATTCCTTACCTTAGAATAGATACCCCAGCAATACCAACCCCGGTGGTGGGTCTGCGAACAAAGATCAGACAAGGAAGTCCTGGAGGACAGAACGGCCAAAGAAGCCGTCCCTCCGGACCTGACTGTCAAGGCAGTAATGCTTTGTAAACGTGTGCAGCGAGGCCCACGTAGCTGCCTGACAGATAACCGGCAGCGGAACACCGCGGCCCAAGGCCGTGGTAGCAGCCGTTGCCCTGGTGGAATGGGCACGCAGCCCAACAGGAGGTTCCTTTTAGCCAAAGAATAGCAGGTCTTGATGCACAAGGTAACCCAGCGGGAGATGGTCCTCTTGTGCACCGCCCGACCTTTTTGGCGCCCACGTAGCCAACAAAGAGCTGGTCATCCACCCGGAAGTGTTTTGTGCGGTCAATATAGAAAGAGAGCGCACGTTTTGGGTCCAGACGGTGGAGCCTCTCTTCCTCTCTGGAAGGATGCGGAGGCGGAAAGAAGGTGGGCAAAGTGATGGTCTGCCCAATGTGGAAAGCAGTAACCACCTTTGGCAAGAAGGACGGACGCGTCCGAAAACAACCTTGTCTGGATGAACAGACAGAAAGGGAGGTTTGCAAGATAGAGCCTGGAGCTCACTCACCCGCCGAGCGGAGGTGATGGCCACCAGAAAGGCTGTCTTCAGAGTCAGAAGACGAAGAGGACAGTTATGTAGAGGCTCAAAGGGAGCGCACATTAAAAAGGTAAGAACCAAGTTCAAGTCCCACTGAGGCATCACAAACGGAACAGGAGGGAAGAGGTGAGTAATGCCTTTTAAGAACCTGTTAACAACAGGGGACTTGAAAAGGGAGGGCTGATCAGGGAGCCTGAGGAAGGCCGAGATAGCACAAAGATAACCCTTGATGGTACCCAGGGCAGAACCCTGTTGGGCCAAAGAGAGAAGGAACAGAAGGACCTCAGAAAGAGGGGCAGAAAGGGGATTCACAGCCTTTGCTGTGCACCATGCCACAAATTTGTTCCACCTGCAGGCGTATACCACCTTAGTGGAGGGACGCCTGGCTGCCAGAATCACATCACAAACTTCGGGAGGCAAGTGGAAAGGAATCAACTGCCGCCGCTCAATCTCCACGCAAGCAGGTGTAGACTGGACAGGTTCGGGTGGAGGACCGTCCCCTGCTGCTGCGACAGAAGATCCTCCCGAAGAGGCAGACGGATCGGGGGATCTACGCTCATATTGAGTAGCTCGGGATACCAAACTCTTCGAGCCCAGTCCGGAGCCACAAGAATGACTTGGGCCCGGTCGTGCCGAATCTTCTTCAACACTCTGGGTAGAAGTGGTATAGGCGGAAAGGCGTACAAGAGACCGCAACTCCACTCGTGACGAAAAGCGTTGCCGAGCGAGTGCCGCCTTGGAAATTCCAACGCGCAGAACTGATGACATTGCGCGTTCTCTTCGGTGGCGAATAGATCTAACCAAGGCTCTCCCCACTGTAGAAAGAGTCCTTGCGCCACTTCCGAGTGAAGACGCCATTCGTGATCCATCATGCACCTGCGGCTGAGTTCGTCCGCCCTGGCGTTCAGGGAACCTGCCAGGTGTTGAACCACCAGGAACATGCCCTGATGTTCCAGCCATGTCCAGAGGCGCAGAGCCTCCTGGACAAAGGGTCCACGACCCCACCCCGCCTTGTTTGTTGCAGTACCACATGGCGGTGGTGTTGTCTGTGAACACCTGCACTACCTTCCCTTTGACAGAGGGAAGGAATGCCCTGAGTGCAAGTCGGATCGCCCGGAGCTCCAGAAGGTTGATATGGAGCCGGGACTCCGCCGGAGACCAGAGGCCTCTGATCTCCGCCTCTCCCATGTGACCGCCCCATCCCAGAAGGGACGCGTCCGTCACAACTGTGTGCTCTGGCTGGGGAAGGGAGAGGGATCTGCCCATGACCCATTGCCGGTTCGAGAGCCACCACTGCAACTGTTGTGCAGTCCCCTCCGAGATCTGGACGTGATCGGACAGGTCGCCCTGGTGCTGCGCCCACTGGAACTTCAGGTCCCACTGCAGAGCCCGCATATGCCATCTGGCATGAGTGACCAGCAGGATGCAGGAGGCCATGAGGCCCAGCAGCCTCAGGGTCATCCGTACCGAAACCCAGGATAAGGGCTGAAAGATCGGAATCATAGCCTGAATATCCCGGACTCGCCGTTCGGGAGGATAGGCCCGAAACTGCGTCGTGTCCAGAACTGCTCCGATGAAAAGGAGCTGTGGAGAAGGAATCAGATGCGACTTTGGCACATTGATGGAGAACCCCAGCGAGTGCAGGAGTTCGGCCGTAGTCTGGAGGTGGGAGACAACTGCCTGGGACGAGCCCGCCTTCAGCAGCCAGTCGTCGAGGTAGGGGAAGACTGAAACCCCTGCCCGGCGCAGATGAGCTGCGACCACCGCCATCACTTTCGTGAACACCCGAGGGGCACTGGTAAGGCCAAAGGGGAGCACGGTGAACTGAAAATGCTCGAGGCCTACCGTGAACCGAAGGTAACGCCGGTGGGCCGGCAGGACGGGGATGTGGAAATAGGCGTCCTGCAAGTCCAACGCTACCAACCAGTCTCCGGGGTCGAGGGCAGTCAAGACCTGAGCTAGGGTGAGCATCTTGAACTTCTCCTTCCGGAGGAAGCGATTGACGTTCCGGAGGTCCAAGATAGGACGCATGTCCTCCTTGTCCTTTTTGGGCACCAGAAAGTAGTGGGAGTAGCAACCACGCCCTACTTCTGGGGTCGGAACATGCTCGATGGCCCTCTTGGCCAAGAGGGCCGTGACTTCCTTCTGTAGAAGCACCAAGTGATCCCCTGACATGCGGTGGAATTGAGGTGGCATGGCTGGGGGGTGGTCTCGAAGGGGAGGGAGTAGCCCCTTCGGACAATGTCCAAGACCCACTTGTCCGAGGTGATGGGACGCCAGTGGTGAAGGTGATGGCGGACCCTGCCCTCGACTGGCGTGCTGTGCACCTGAAAGGAGGGACTAGGAGGGCTTGGAGGCCGCGGACGGGTTGGAGGTGGTGGCCTGACCCGCACGCTGGTTGCCCGAACCGCCACGGCGGTATCCACGTCCTCGGCCACGCGAAGGCGCTTGCTGCGCGGGCCGTTGGCCGGGCTGTGGACGTGACTGGGCGCCCCTTCCGTGGCCACGAAAGGGGCGAAAAGCAGACGTTTGCGGAGGGCGCACAACAGCAAGGCCCAGGGACTTAGCAGTAGCCCGTGAATCCTTGAAACGCTCCAGCGCATGGTCCGCCTTTGAACCAAAGAGACCGACTCCATCAAAGGGCATGTCCATGAGAGTATTCTGGACATCCCCTGAAAAACCAGTGGATCTCAGCCAGGCGTGGCGACGCAGCGCCACCGTCGTTGCAAGCGATCTGCCCAGCGAGTCGGCGGTATCAAGGCCACAGCGGATGGTATACTTAGCCGCATCACGCCCTTCCGCAATAGCGCGGGTAAGCAGTGTCTGGACCTCCTCAGAACACTGCGGCAAAACATCAGCCACCGAATCCCACAGGGAGTGGGTGTATCGGCCCAAGAGGCAAGCGGTATTAACAGACCGCAAGCCAGCACTGGAGGAAGAGAAAGCCTTCTTCCCAAAGTGATCCAGGCGCTTGGATTCCCTATCCGGAGGGGCGGTAGGGAAGGCTGTTTGGGAGGCAGAGGCTTGGACAACCAAGCTCTCAGGGGTGGGGTGTTGGGAGAGAAACAGGGGGTCGCCCGGAGCCGGGCGATGGCGTCGGGCCACGTTCCTATCCACAGGAGCCCCTGTGGTGGGTTTGGACCAGGCACCCAAAAGAACGTCAGTGAGTGCATCGTTGAACGGCAGCACAGGCTCCGAAGAGGAGGCCGCCGGCTGAAGCACTTCAGTCAGGAGGTTAGTCCTGACGGCCACTGTAGGCAACTGGAGATTTAAGGCTCCAGCAGCTCTACGCAACACCGTTGCAAAATTAGCCCCCTCCTCCGTTGCCACGGGAGGAGACAGCATGCCAGAGTCGGGGGAGGTATCCAGCCCACTGGCATCCCCAAGTTCCTCAACCCAGTCCGGGTCAAACTCGCACTGTTGTGTGAGAGGGTCGTCAGACCCCTCCCAGCTCTCCTGGTCCTCCTCAGGTTGAAAAGATGGAGGAGGAGGGACATAAGGGACCCAAGGCCTCATCGGCGCCGGAACCGGCGTCGGGCGACGCCGGTCCGGCTCCATGTCCGGACCCGGGGAGAACCGGGGAACGACGCCGCCCGGAGCCCCGGACGGCGTCGGAAACGGCACCGGGGACATCGGCGTCGGCGGAGGCGTGGTTAGGTCAACCCGGCGTCGATGGAGGTTGCGGCACCACCGGAACCGGGGTCGAGGCCGGGGCCGGAGCCGAGGCCGGGACGAAGGCTGGTGGGACAGGCGACGCCGGGACCGGAGTCGACGGCGACGCCGGAGCAACCCCATCTGGCCCGCGGGGCCCGAAGGCGCACCGGAGGGACCTTGAGGCCCGAAGAGGCGGGCCATGGCCGACAGGAATTTCTGCAGCTCGGCCGGAGTCGCCCCCGAACCCGGGAAGGACGGGTAATGCGGGGGCAACTCGACAGGCACGTCCGGGGCCGCGGGGCGGGGACGGTGCCGACAGGGACCTCAGCCGAGTCGCGCGACCGGCGAGGCGAAGTCTTAGAGCGATGACGCCGCTTAGACTTCTTGTGCTTCGACTTACCGGAGGAGCGCGAAGACTTGGATTCCGACGAACGGCGGGGACTCCGCGTCCGGCCCCTCGACCTCTCCCGGGACCGGGGCTTGCTGCGGCGCGGAGCCGACTGCCGGACTTCAAGGAGCTTTCGAGACCGCTCTCGCAAAGCCTTCGGATGAAGTTTCCGGCAGTCAGGGCACGACTTCGTGTCGTGGCCTCGGCCGAGGCAGAAGAGACACTCGAGGTGGGGGTCCGTGATGGACATCATACGACCACATTCCTCGCAGGGCTTAAAGCCGGGCATCCCTACGACACCTTAGGAGTCGTGAAGACTCGTTGAAGAGAACAGTGAAAAATTTCACAAAAAGATAGTCAAAAAGTGACTAGGGCACTGCTCTTCCCGGATCTGCGCTTACTGGCGCGGAAAAAGAAGAACTGACGTCAGCGCGCAGGGGCGGCGCCTAAGTACTGCCCGCGACGTCATCCCGGCGATCACGACGCCGACGACGGACGCGGAGCCGCACGACGCCGCCTACCGACGCGCAAGGGTACTGCTACGCAAAAACTTTCCGGATCCAGCCTGACGCCTGGGGATATTCTAAGGTAAGGAATCTGTCACTAACGTGTCTCTTTCAGATGTCAGCGCGCGAGGGCGGCGTCCAAGTAGCTGCCGCGACGTCATCCCGGCGACCACGACGACGGACGCGGAGCCGACCGACGCCACCTTCCGATGCGCAGAGGTACTGCCGACGAAAAAACTTTCCGGATCCAGTCTGACGCCTGGGGGTAATTCTAAGGTAAGGAATCTATAACTAACGTGTTTCTTTCAGATCATAATGATGACCCCTCTTACTGAGCCGCCCAATGTTTCCACAGCTTAGTTCATGATTTTATCGCCTCCTATTTTGTCGTTTCAGGCCTACACACCAATTTGAGCTGGTTGTATGGCGGAATAGAAACAGTGAGTACTTTTGCACTAGGTCAGGTTTTACATGGTGTCTATCAAGTTTCATTTTAAATACCCTTTAAAAAAGACTGAATTGTTTTTTCATGTGATCAAAATATACGTCTTAAGACTGTTTCTTCAGTGAATGCTTTGGGTTACATTATGATACACCATAACAGGTACCTAGAATTTACCTCTACTTCAGTGCAAAGTGGCGAGTGGCGAGTGCCTGCTGCAATGCGGAGTACGCACTGGGAGTAAGGCATGACTTTTTGGAAAGAGTATCATATCTTTGGTAAATAGTTTTATAGTGGAATCTACCTGCAGAGTGCTCGCATTTTGAACATCTCCAGGCACCAGATTGAATAAAAAAATTGGGAAATAGCTATCTTGAGCCGCAAAGTTGCGCTGAAGAACAAGTTACTTACCTTCGGTAACTTATCTGGTAGAGATACAGTCTAGCTGCAGATTCCTTAACTTTTGAATTCTCCACAAGCGCCAGACTGGATCCGGAAATGTTTCCATAGCCAGTTTCTATAGTGACAAACTGCATTTTAGCGTGGAAGGTTTCATAGAAGAAACGGACGTCCGCGCGCCAGAGGGGACTTATAAAACTTCACACTCCAATGACGTCACAACCGGAGTTATCATCATCAGACAGTCGTAAGGCACCATTCCCGGCACGCAGAGGTACAGCTGAAAGATTTTAGGATCCAGTCTGACGCCTGGGGAGAATTCAAAAGTTAAGGAATCTGCGGCTAGATGTCTATCCGATTCCAGCCCCACTTCTAGCACAGATGTGATGTCACTGGAGTTGTATGGCACAACCCCGTTCACTCCAATCAATTCCTCATCCATTTTGTCCAAGCTCTTAGATGCAGAGAGGAAGCAGCTATAACGGAACGGGAATATGCAGTGCAACGATGCTCAAGAAGAACCTTAAGCATTAAATGTATATGACCATTGTAGGAAAGTGCCTCTTTTGGACATGGTCAGCCCCCACTTTTTGCCTGGAAAATTATGTAATTTGACTGGAAGGGCACAGGGTCCCTGCCAATAAGGTCCCCTGTACCAGAAGCTCTTTACCTAAACTGTACCTCTCGTTTCCCAATTGGCCCAACTTCACTATCCCTTGTAAGGCTCTAGTAAATGTTACCCCCGGCACCAAGGGCATTGGCACTGAAGAGGGACCCACAGGGAAGAAGCACTAATTGTGCCACCCTAGGGTCCCCTCACCAAGGCCACGCACACTGCCATTGCAGACTGTGTGCCTTGGTGCAGACAAAACAGAAGAGTCGACATGGCACACCCCTGTGTGCCATGCCCACAGCCACTGCATGGGATATAGGTAAGACACCCCTATAGCAGGCCTTACAGTGCTAAGGCCGGGTGCACTATATCTCCTGTGAGGACATATCTGTATGCGCAGATATGCCCCTGCAATATCCATGTAAAATATTGGATATTGTAAGTGAACACGGAAGCCATAAGGAGTACATGGGCTGGACACTAGTCTTTACGAGTTGCCCAGCTCCATGATGGCTTCACTGTATTATGGGATGTTTGGTACCAAACATCTCGTCTAAAATAAACCTGCACTGATTCCAGTGTCAGATTTATTATTAACTGCACACAGAGGACCCCTTACAAGGGTCCCCTAAAACCTACCAAACCTTAGTGTGGTCACCCACTGGTCTAAGCCAGTCGATCACCATCAGAGTTCTGACCTCATGGGGTGAGCGCCAGTGCGCTCAGAGGTCGAGAACAAAGCTTGTCCTGGGTGGAGGTTTTCCCCACTCCGGTCAGGAAGAGCCATCTGTGGTTGAAAGCTTCAAAGGCCTTGCTGCATTTGAAATGTGACCCCAGCCTCTCCTGATAGGGGCAGGCCCCCCTTCCTGTCCTCACCCCTTTAGGTGGGAAGAAGGGCGGAAAAACGTAGAAAGAACTGGAGGTGTACCCCCCTCAGCCAACTGCATCCCCTAGGTGCTGGAGGCGAGGTGAAGTACATTTTTCAGTGCCCACCATCCAAAAGATGGTGTGACTTCTCTAATCAGGGCTAGGGATACGTCTCCCTCCCACAGGAGGTGGGCATAATAGAGGGTATAGACACTCCAGGTAAGTGGCCCATTAGCCACTACCTGTCATTTCCTTGAAAAACGCCCCTAAATTTAGTATTCAGGTGGCCTCCCCAGATCCTAAAACTAGATTCCACAGTCACAAGAAGACGATGAACGAAGAACCGCTGTTGGACCGATAACTGCAGACCTAGAGGTGGACTTTGGGCAAAAACTCTTGCCTGCCATCTTAGAACTCGACAATCGCCATCCTCCAGCTAGTCATGTCGCTGGGTGGCCTCCACAAACCCCAGAGGTCAACAACACTTTGCAAATTGCAGGAACTCCTTCAAGATAGAGGGACTATCTCCCAGCAGCCGCAGGCACCAAAAACAGTGAAGTCCAATCCAGCTCTCCAGCCCGAATGAAGTCTCCAAGTACCAGAGAAAGGTACCCCTGCACTGGAGGGTCAGCTCGGCCTCTGCCCAAAGTTTTCAGGCCTCAGGCCCACCAGAGATAAAAGGCACAAAATACCCAGGGTACCAGACCCCCCCCCCCCCACCCCCCCTCTCGCTGCAAAAACCAACAAAGCTGAGTCAAGGCAGACTCCAACTCTACAGCGAGCCAGCACCCGAGGAGGGACATTAGGACTCTGGAGAGTTACCTTAGCAGTGGCCCAACAAGCTCCAGAATCGGCCCTTCAAGGGGCCAGCCCCTAGCAGACAGGTTCATCTTTGCGGGCCTTTGCCCAGCTGTCCATCTTCACTGCACTCAGCCAGGGCATCTTCAAACCAGCTGTGCTCCAGAGGTCCCAGAGCCCTTGTGACCTCTACTCTCCCGAGAGCCTTCGCACTTGCTTGCAAGTCCCCCTTTGCTTTTACAGGTGCCCCCCTTTCCTTTGTAGCGCCAGCTACAAGGTCCCTGGTATTCCTTGCTCCCACTGAAATCTGGGACGCTCCTGAGAACTTGGCCTTGGCACTCTGGACCTTGGCCCGAACCTTCCGATTTTGAAAAGGGTAACCACAATACTGTACTGCATTGCTTTTTCCAATTGGGTTTTCCTTCCATAGGAAATGTATTGTGCGTAATTGCGCACAACTGTAGATATTGCATTTACTGTGAATTTCTCGAATTGCGAAAAGTATTTACCTTGTACCCGAAGATCTTGGTCTAATTA
Organism: Calotriton arnoldi; assembly: GCA_963921515.1. Lineage (NCBI taxonomy): Eukaryota > Metazoa > Chordata > Amphibia > Caudata > Salamandridae > Calotriton > Calotriton arnoldi. Next base: position 269,516 of record CAWUFW010000943.1, read on the forward strand.
TTTATATAAAAATAAGTACTATTTTTCTAATCGGGCCTCGACCTCATTCCTTGAGTGCATCACTTGTTGCCTTGGTGTGTACAACAAATGCTTGGCACTACCCCTCTGATTAGCCTAACTGCTCGCCCACACTACCACAAAGATAGAGCATTAGTATGATCTACTTTTGCCTCTGTAAACCAATAAGGGTCTCTTCGAACTCTCTGCACAGTGTACTCCATTGTGTTGCACTATATAGAGAGGTGGGTTTCCTACAACCATCCTTTAGAACAGGATCAGTGAAAAATCTGCAGCAAGACAGTATCCACCAGAAAGATAGTTCTCGAAAATAAGTAACTTTCTACTGATGACTACTTCTACTTGCATATTCCTCAACCTCTGAACAAATACCACAGCAGTACCCTCATCCCTCTCAGGTGGCAAGTCTGAAGGAGTGAAACCAAAAACATCTATACCACAGAAAAAGCTGAAATGGCCATCCCTTCTCATTACCACATCCAACCAATAATGCTTTGCAAACATGTGAAAGAAAGCCCATGATGGTGCCCGTCAAATCTTTACTCAAGAACTCACCTAACTAGTGCTGAAGTGGATGCCTTCGCTGGGGTGGAATGAGTATGCATTCCTTCTGGTTTTTAGTTTTTAGAAAGGGCATAAGCGATTTTAACACCATCTGGACAAGGCCTCTTTTGGACGGCCTTGCCATTCTTGTTTTCCACATATCCAATGAAAAGCTGATTCTCAGATCTGAACGCTTTTGTCCAATTTATGAAGAAGCGGACTGCCAATGAGGGTCCAGCCTATGTAATCTTTCCTGTTTGGCAGGCGAGATAGAGGGAAAAATGGGAGTAGTATAATGGATAGTTCTATATGGAATGGGGCTACCACCTTAAAGTGGAGAGCTGCTTTAGTTCCAAGAAACAGCTTGTTTGGTTAAAAACAGATGAGAGCTGACAGTACTTGCAGCTCACCGACTCATTGTGCTGAGGTAATGGCCAGCAAAAAGTAAGACTTGAGAGTCAAAAGCAGCAGCTGCATAATTGTTCAGATGGTGCCTTCATCAGGAATGTCAGGACCAAATTAAGGTCACACTGGGGCATGAGAAAAGGAGAGGGTGGGAGGGGACTTGAACAGAGGAACAAGTTACTTACCTTTGGCAATGCTCTTTCTGGTGGATACTCTTTATAACCATAGATTCCTCACTTTTAGACTATCCCCAGGTGCCAGACTGGACCCGGAAGATGTAAACAGCATTGACCCAGTGCGCTTTTAGGTGGTGCAGTTTGGCTCTGTATTGAATTCTTTCCGCTTTGAAAGTGATGGAGTCACATCCAAGAGGCATTCCTGCGGTTCAATGTCTTTTTCATCTGTCTGCACCTTTGAACGCAAAACCCTATAACCATCAGAGGTACTAGTGTGCAGATCTCTATTTTGGGACCTTTATAGATGGAAAGAGAAACCATTTCACCAAATGGGAGGAGGGAGGACAGTGAGGAATTTGCATTTTGATAAAGTATCCACCAGAAAGTGTTACTGAAAGTAAGTAACTTGTTCTTCTGATGGATACTTCGAACCACAGATTCCTCATTTAGAACAGATACCAAAGCATTAACACCCCCCCCGACCAAGGTTGTGGGCCTGTGGAAAGGCTCAGATTAAAAAGTCCTGCCCTTCCTGTAGGACCTGGCTGTCAAGTCATAAGTGCTTCATAAATGTTCGCTTGGGTAGTTCCTTAGGTCCCCAGCTCTTCTGAGTCTCCTGGTCCTAGTCCTGACTTTGGTTGTAGTTTGCATTCAACTATTAGTATATGGTTTAGTCTCCCCCTGGAGACCACTGTGTATTGTGTTTACTTACCTGTTTACAATTAATGTATTGTGTGCATCTGTGTTGATATCTCCAGGTAGGAGATATACCAATGTGGTATTGCGTATTGTATAATAAATAGACAAATGTTTATAAATACACTGGGTGGTTCTTTTTCATTTAACCTACACTACATGCTTAGATCCGGTAAAACAGGCTGCTTAACACTCCTTCTGGACTAAGCCTGAAGGCTGCTCTCCACAGCTACCACTTAGAGAGCTATATAGTTGGACAGCTCGTAATGAATGATGTCCACTATACCTTAAAATAGTTGACCGCACTTACAAAGCCCGGAGAATCGACTCCTACTCATGCAGGGGCACCCTCACACTTGTAACTAGGCTTTCCTGTCTTCAGTTTCTATTTTTGGTAAATTCTGGTGGGGGGTTTTCAGTGTTTTCCAGTGATTTCAATACTTTGGAAAAAAAAGTGCTTACACATTTTTGCGCCATTAAAAACAGAAATAGTGTTTTTCCAGTGTTTTTGGAATGTTTTGCTTTTATTATTGCTTGCTTTCTGCACGGATAGTGCATGGTATATAAACAGTGTACGTACAGAATATAAGGTCCAAATACATTTTTACAAATCAAACTTATTGTAGTACACCATACAATGCTTCTTCAGTGAGTCTCTGGTCATGCATGCTCGCTATTTCCTTTCCATGTAAACCTTTATCTGCGAAAAGACCCTCTCAACATTGGCACTTGAATAGGGCAACGCCAAAACAGCCAGTACACAATTTGGTAACCCTGGCCACTGACACAGCTTTCCATGCCAATACTGGTGCACCTGAAGACAGTGATTAGCTGGGACAGGTTCTGCAACATATGCATTGAACTGGGCGCATATGCCCTCAGTTATTGAAGCTGTCAAAAATTAAGCAGTGCTTTTCAAAGTCCGCAGATAATTCCCCTTTAAGGAAGGGATCTAGAACTTCTGCAGAGTACCACAGTGAGGCTTGCCATGGTTGGTGACATGACATTTCTAGGCATCATTGCAAGCCATTTCTCGTGCAATGCAAAATAAAATTTCCTGAATTGCTCCTCAACATTTCTTAATTACCAAGTGGCAAGTATTCTAACCTGGAACACGTTGCAGTGCCAAAGTCACTAGAAGTGTCGCCCAGCCTTCTCTAAGGGAGATGCTTCACACCGACACCAAGTATGCTGAACCCTTGGTAGACAAGGGTGTTTTCAGACTTTAGATTTTTTATTATGTCCACTACAGCAGTCATGTTTTCCTGTAAAAATCTAAGGATGCAGTAGCGTGTACTTTTTTCACATTACTATCAATATGCCACAGAAGATACTCCCATTTCTTGCCTCTGGCATCATCACTAAGCAAAAATTCTGTAAACTGTCGCCACATGGATAATATAGTATTCACAGCCTCTAAGGACTGAGAGCCACCGGCTAAATGACAAACGTAGAATGACTTTCTTTGATGCCACACAAAGCTAGAAATATTTGTTTTAGTTCCCGCGCATAACAAAACAGTGCACCAGAATGGACAGCAAAGCCAATAGCATTCTTCATTAACTTTGAAAATTGTAAAGATTATTTCAGCATACCATCAAGCAAATGGCAAGGATCTTTTACAGGCAAGCACTTCAGCTCAGTTATCGATTTTGACAGGTAATCACACAACTTTTTCATATACATTGCTGAATTACTGCAAATACAAATAATATCACTCCAATCTTTGTTAAATTTGGTAAGAACTTTTGGCAGCAGCATTCCAAGTGACACTGTATTCCATGTTTTTATCCAAACGTCTGGTGTCATGTTTCCACCACTATCCCAAATGCTTGGTGACAGCACTCTTTCCACATATGCCTGCTTCTACACCTTGCATTGAATGTTTAAAGCCTGGGGTGTTTGGCAATTTACCTACTATCAATACTGACTCACTATAGAAGAGGGCTGATGCATCAAGGGTTTCACCCATTCTCTGTGGGTAAATGTGATGGTACATACTATGGAAGATTCTTTTACCTATCAGTGTAAGAATTAAACATAGCCAAAATAACATGATTTTGATATTTCCTGATTCTCTACAGTTTATAAAATAATTAAATAAGACCTAAAACATGCTTGTAAACCCTGCATCCACGCCTCCCAGAGTTTCCAGGAGCCAGAGCGACCCCGCCCAAGTTAGAGAATTTCAAGGCTATGCACCTCATATTTGGGCGGCCCATTCCCTCTGGCACACCTTCGGGCCCCAAAGGGTTTGGAAGGGAGCCCTACTGGATCTCTCAGGCAGCTCTGGCGCCAGTTGGGCCCCTTGAATCCACAGATGGATCCAGACCAGTGCAGTTTGTGCCAACTCGACCTTACCTGGCGCCGTTCCCGATGCAGACGCTCCTGGTGCCCACCGGTAGCGCAGTCTCCAACATGGAGCCGGAGGGGCATCTTCAGACGCCAACTCGATTGTTGTCTGGAGCCATGGCTGTCAGGCCAGATCCTGAGCCTTATTCTTATGGGCTAGGACTCGAGGAGTGGAAGGAAGTCGCTGGACCCCGAAGAATACCAGCCTTATGACACAAACATGGACTGGTGTGAGGACTTGGCGGACGCCAGCGAACTGGATACCTCTCCAGATACTGGCATGCTTTCTTCCCCTACCATGTCTACAGGGGAGGGAGCGTCATTTGCAATGGTGGTGAGGAGGGCGGCCGAGGTTCTGGACCTTAACTTGCCCTCAATGGCAGTCAAGACGAACATCTTCACAGGAGTGCTTCAACCGGGAGTGTTCCCTTCAGAACCGTGTAGGGAAGTAGCATCTGCTTTCATGGTTACCCCCACTTTTTGCTTGGAGTCTGTGTTTTGACCTGGTCTGCTGGGATCCTGCTAGTCAGAACCCCAGCAACTGTGCTTTCTCCCCTAAATTGACATGGTAAGTACTTTTGTACCTCCATAATTGGCTACTGGTGTTACCCTTATAAATCCCTAGTATACGGTACTGAGGTGCCCAGGGCATAGGTACACCAGGGGTCCCCCATGGGCTGCAGCATGTATTGTGCCACCCATGGGAGTCCACTTAAACTGTGACTACAGGCCTGCCATTGCAGCCTGTGTGAGTTGGTGCTTGGTACTACGTTTCCTTATATCCGAGGTCACTACACTTAAAACCTATAAGTCACCAATATGGCAGTGTCTTCAATCCTGAGGGAAAGGTGCCTGGTTATAAGTAGGCTATCCTGTTTTAGTTTTAAACCTATAATAACTGATAAAACCCCACCTTAAGGGAAATAGCCCTCACCAGTGTAAACATATAAACATAGATAAGCACCTGCACAACCACAAACTAAATGACATTCAAAGAAAGGCAAAGGAGAGTGAAAGCCATATTTATTTTTATTTCTTCCTGAAGTGGCCAATACAATGAAACTTTGATAGCCGCCGTGTCGCACGCCGAGCCGCCAGGAGCTTGACTGACTGCTTCCTCAAGGCCTTCGCATTCATGGAGCAGCAATCAGAGCAGGCCTTAGGATGGTGGTCACGCTCGAGGCACCAAAGTCATACAAGAGGCGGATCAGTCATCATCGAGCAGTGACCGGAGCCACAGAGCTTGAAGCCTGCCTTCCGAGAAGGCATCCCTACCACACCAGGAGGAAAACCTTGAAAAGACTCGCCACAAGTTAGTCAAAAATTGACTAATTGATAGCTCTTCTCTGGATCTGCGCTGACGGGTGCAGAAAGAAAAAACGTGACGTCGGCGAGTGGCGTGGTGTCTATATAGGCGCCGTGCACGTCACTTCTGGCGCAGATGCATCCAATGATGCCACGCAGAGCCCAACGACACCACCTACCGGCGCGCAGGGTTGTGTGCGAAACATTTCCGTATCCAGTCTGACACCTGGACATAATTCTACGGTAAGGAATCTGCAGCTAGAAGTCTATCAGATCTCCATGTCAACTGAAATGTATTCCACAAGGCACCCTTAAACTGCACGGCACAAAACTGTGGGCAATGTGCATTCTGGCGAGTGGCAAAAAGGTCCACTGTAAAGTTGCACGACAGGGTGAACAAGTCCTGAAACACCACCAGGTGGACCTGCCACTTTTAGTCAGCAACATGACGGCAACTCAGGCAGTCAGTACTCAAGTTGAGGGAAACTGTCAGATGGCTGTTGAAGAGCCAGATCCCATGCACTGTTGCTCATGGCCAGAGTCCTAACTTTCTGACAAAGGAGATGAGACACCACACCTCCCTGCTTGATGACATACCACATTGCAGTTGTGCTGTAGGTCAAGATATGGACTAAAGGACCACCAAGGGAGGCAGGAAGGCCATCAGGTTTAGATGAATTGCCCTCCACTCGTGTAGACTGCGCTCTGGTGGTCTGGACACCAGAAGGCTCTGATCTCCACCTCCTTCAGATAAGCACCCCTTTTCTAAAAAGGAGAGGTCTGTCAATACTGTGGCCACTTCTGCTGGTGAACAAAAGGACCTCCCTTGTGTAAGGTTCTCTTCCAATGACAAGTGAAGGTCTGATGCAGTTCAGGGGAATTTTTGATGGCATCTGACAGATCAGCCGAGTATTGAAACCACTGCAGACATACCACTGGAGAGCCCTCGTGTAACAGCATGCATGAGTGAACAGCAGGATGCAGAAGGCGGAAAACCTAGCAGGCTGAGAACCATCAGGAGTAGAACTCAAGCTCCCTCCAGAAACATCGGTATTCCATCCTGAGTCCCCCGGATCCTCTGATGGAAAGCTCAGAGATGTTATGCCCAGTACTGAGACTATGAAGAGGAGGCACTGAGAGGGCTCTATGCATGATTTGGGCTGGTTGATGGAGAGCCCAAAGTTGAACATCACCGAGTCACTGGTGTCTGACAACAGTTGCAATGAGCTCACCTCGTGCAGTCAGTTGTCAAGGTATGGGAACACAGATTTGCAACCTGCATAGATGTGCTGCAACCACTGCCATCACTTTGGTCAAGATCCTGGGTGCTGATATTAGTTTAAAGGAGAGGACAGTGAACTCGCAGTGGGTGGAGCCTACCCCAAACTGCAGGAAACTCCTGTGTGACTTAGCAGTAAGTGAAATTACGCTTCCTGCAAGAGAAGGACCTTAGCCTGTCTTTTTCTAGCGACAAAAGTACAAAACCACATCAGCTTGAACTTCTTTGCCCAAGAAAAGTTCAAGACACTGAGACCCAGAATCGGATGCAGACAATTGCCCCACTTAGGAACCGAGGAAAACAGAATAGCACCTTTTACTAATTTCCTGCTCTGAGGCCAACTTCACTGCTCCTTTCAGCAAAAATACCCCCACTGACCGTTGAAGAATTCAAGTGTGGCCCTCTGAATGGAAGGACAGAGTTGGAGGGATCGGGAGGTATGGGGAGTTTGTTGGAAGGGAAAGCCACGTTCTACAATCTGAAGGATCACTAGTCCGTATTAACTGCTTTTCAGACCAGCTGTATAAAAGGTAACTGTTCCAAATAGCTATATATGCGCGCTTAAGGGATGTAGGAAGCTGGCTTTTTATGTAATGGACCAATGTAGGTGCCCACCATGCAAAACATCCAGATGACCCTTATTGGTTTTACAAGGACTTACTTTAATAATCCCAGGAAAGGATGCTGAGATTGTCTGCATTCTGGCTTAACTCCGCCTCTATACTAAGAACTTGCTTAGGCTGGTGGATGCTGACGAAAGGACTGCCTCTTCAAGTAACCCAGAATAAATCTACACTACCTGTGGAAGTCTCAGTCTGGGAAGACTTTTCCTAAAGATCTGGCAGCTGCCCTCCCAGTCTTACTCTGTTTGGGTTTTTCCCACCTTATATCAAACAGGTGAAAGACATCCGTAACGAAATGCCTCTTTTTGTATTGTCACCCCAAAGTTTTAGACAGATGCTTCTGGTTTTCGAACTCAGAGTGCACAGAGACCTGCTAACAAAGACTCAGTGCCAGTGTCTTGACCCTTTAAGAAATGCGTTACTTACCTGTAACTGCAGTTATCCAGTATTGGTATCTTTCATAGATTCACATGCCTGAATCATTCCCCGTCGTCGGGATGGGAGTCCCCGGTACATAAATATAGTAATGTCCCATTGGACATATAGAGTAATAGGCTAAGAGCCTTACATTAGTAACATATCCATGTCCTTTTGTAAAAAGGACCAAACTCTAGAAGAGAACCAATCAGCTATCACCACCCTGTGGAACCTTCCTGGAAGGAGCTCTAGTCCCTCAGATTTTCGTAAGCACAGTGCTAAGTAGGTGCATTACTGAGAGAACGAGGTGAGCCCTTCCAGGGGAGGTGGGTGGGTTGCATGTGAATCTATGAAAGATACCAATACTGGATAACTGCAGTTACAGGTAAGTAACGCATTTCTTATCCAGTATTAGGGTATCTTTCATAGATTCACATGCCTGGATCAGAGTAGCAAGCAATGATAAGCACATTTCGGATGGTACATTACAGACGAAGTCACTAGATAATAATAATATATCAATGTGAAATATATATCGTACCAAACTGTAATCAAGGAAGACCATGAAAGAAACAAAGAAATGTGCGTATACAAAAACAACAAGGATGGTGGGATGAAAAGAAGGCTCACCTCTATTGGAATAGATGGCGTAACACTGCTTGTCCCACTGCAGCATCCTTCATGAGTTCCGTATCCAAGCAGTAGTGCTTGGTAAATGTATGCAGCGTCTTCCATGTTGCCGCTCTGCAAATGTCTGTGATAGGCACACCTGCAAAGAGTGCCATAGAGGTAGAAACTGCTCTCGTGGAATGAGCTCGAACCTTGGACTGCAAGGGTTGACCCGCTTGCTGGTGACAGAAAGTAATGGCTCCAGAGATCCATCGAGAGATACTTTGTTTAGTAAGCGGAAGACCTTTCCTAGGTCGACTGTAAGCCACAAAGAGTTGGTTAGATTTGCAGAACGATTTCGTCCTGTCAAGGTAGAATTTAAGGCAGCGTTTAAAGTCTAGAGAGTGTAGAGCTTTTTCTGCCGGTGTTTGAGGATTGGGAAAAAGGACCGTAAGATTATGGGTTCATTAAGGTGAAAGTCCGAGGGCACTTTGGGCACAAATTTAGGATTAGTTCGTAATATAACCCTGTCGTGTTTGAACTGAAGGAAAGGGTCTTGAATTGAAAATGCCTGAAGCTCACTTACTCGCCTTGCTGAGGTAAGGGCTAGAAGGAGTGCCGTCTTCCAAGAAAGATATTTAAGATCAGTTCTGTGGATTGGCTCGAAGGGGTGTTTCATGATCTGAGCAAGAACAGTGTTGAGTTGCCAAGTGGGAGGCAGAGGTTTTACAGGAGGAAAAGTCCTGAATAGGCCTTTGAGAAATTGCTTAATCAGTCTATCAGACCAGAGAGAAGGACCTATTGAAGATCTCCTGAAACGGGATATTGCTGCGAGGTGCACTTTAATGGAGGCATGAGCAAGACCTGAAGTTGCCAGATGGAGAAGGTAAGGCAGTATTTGTTGTGGAGAAGACGAAAAAGGGTGTATGTTTGCCGACTTACACCAGACACAGAATCTCTTCCATTTTAGGGAATATGTTTTGTTAGTACTTTCGGCTCGAGCTCGAGCTAGAATTGCCCTGCAGTCCGGAGGAATGTCTAGGCGATGGAATTCTCTGAACTCAGGAGCCAAGCCGATAATCTGAGAGATGCTGGATCCGGATGCTGGACTTGTTCCCTGTTCATTGTTAGGAGAGAGGGAAATGGTTTCAAAGGCATTGGCGGCTCCAGAGAGAGAAGGTGGAGCTCCGTGAACCAATGCTGGCGTGGCCACGCAGGAGCTATCAGAATGAGCGTGCAGGGTTCTGCCTTCAACTTCCTGAGGACCCTGGGAATTAGGGGAATCGGTGGAAAAGCGTACGCAAAGACGTTGAACCATGCGATCGAAAATGCATTCCCTAGAGATCCTTGTTGGGGATGCCAGCTTGCGAAGTTTTGGCATTTGGCGTTCTGCTTGGTAGCAAAAAGGTCCAAGAAAGGAGTGCCCCATTTGGAGAATATGCGGTTGAGAGTCCGTTGGTTCAGCTCCCACTCGTGACATGTTGTATGCTGCCTGCTTAGAGCATCGGCCAGTATGTTGTCTGAACCTGGAACATATTCCGCCCGAAGGGAGATGTTGTGGAAAAGTAGCCAGTTCCAGATTTTTTGAGATTCGTGAGAGAGTGCCAGTGAACGAGTACCTCCCTGTTTGTTCAGGTAGTGCATTGTCGTGGTATTGTCCGTTCGGACAAGCACTAGAGAACCTTTGATCCTGGGAAGGAATGCCAGGAGAGCCAGATACACAGCTCGCAGCTCGAGGAGGTTTATGTGAAGCTTCCGTTCGGAAGGAGACCACTTTCCGTTGATGCGGAGCTCCTGGAGGAAAGCTCCCCAACCCTCCAGAGACGCATCTGTTGTGATGATTTGTGGAGAGGCTTGAAGCAAGAAGGGCAGGCCTTGAGAAAGATTGCGTGGACAAGTCCACCACTGCAACGCAGTGACTATCTGAGGGGTCACGTGAATGACGTCGTCGAAGGATCCTTGGGATTGAATCCATTGAGCTGACAACGCTTCTTGGAGAGGGCGCATGTGGAGGCGACAGTAAGGAAGGAGGAGAATGCAGGACGACATCATTCCTAAAAGAGATTTGAAGAGGCGCACTGAGGGGGACTTCTTGGCTTTTATTTTGTTTGCCAAATGAAGTAGTTTGATCTGTCGCTCTCGTGACGGGAAGGCTTTCTTCTGGGTTGTGTCGAGAGTAGCGCCCAGAAAAGTTATCCGACAAGAAGGTTGGAGGACAGACTTGTCCTGATTGAGAGTGAGTCCCAGGCGACTGAAAAGCTGTAGACAGGTGTTGGAAGACTTGGTTGCGCCGTCCAGAGAAGGTGCTTTGACGAGCCAGTCGTCGAGATAGGGAAAGACCTGATGGTGTTGTTGCCGGAGATAAGCCGCCACTGGAGAAAGGCATTTGGTAAAAATGCGTGGAGCTGATTTGAGTCCGAAAGGCAGGACACGAAATTGGTAATGTTTGCCTACCACGGTGAACCTGAGAAACTTCTTGTGATTTTTGTGGATGGGGATATGGAAGTAGGCATCTTGAAGATCTAAAGACACCATGAAGTCGTTTGCGTTGAGAAGTTGCAGCACTTCTTGGATAGTAACCATGCGAAACGACTTTCTTTAAGAACTTGTTGAGAGCTCGCAAGTCTAGAATTGGTCTCCATTTTTTCTCCTTTTTTCGCACCAGGAAAAAACGGGAGTAAAAACCTTTTCCTCGTTGACAAAGAGGAACCTTCTCTATGGCTCCCTTCCGGAGCATGAGTGAAAGCTCCAGAAGTAAAGGGCGTAGATTTTTGTGAACCATAGGTCGAGGAGTTTGGGGAGGAATTTGAACGAACTCTAGCGAATGTCCGAACTGTATCAGTTGAAGAACCCAACGGTCCGTTGTTATTTGTTGCCAATTGCGTAAGAAATGGGAAATTTTTCCTCCTAATCTGGAAGGTGGAAAGGAAATGGAGTCCGGCGGGAGAGACAAGTCATTGCCGTCGAGCAGCGTCCTTCTGTCGTCCTCCCCTCCCTCGAAAGGAGGTTTTCGTGTAAGACTATTGTTGTTGGCGTTGTTGGTATTGCGGCCGAGATTGCTGGTTGGAGGAGGAATAGGAGGAGCGATAGTGTTGGTAGTCTCCTCTGGAGGTAGATTGACCTCTGCCCCTTGAGCCACGAAAAGGAGGGTTTTTAAATTGAAGGGTACCCAGAGCCCTAGCCGTGTCGGTATCCTTTTTTATACCTTGAAGAGCTTCGTCAATATGTGGTCCGAAAAGAAGCTGACCATCATAGGGCATGTCCAGGACTTTTGTCTGGAGTTCCGGTCGGAAAGAAGTCGCCTTGGCGTCGTAGTACGGCAGCACCGGCCAGTTGGCGGAAGCCAGTGGAGGCGATATCCATTGCACAGTCGATAATTTCGGAAGCCGAACGTTCGCCTTCCAGCAAGATCTTCTTTGCCTCTTCCTTGGAACTGTCTGGTAATGTCCCCAAGTAAGGAGCAATGTCCGCCCACATTTGTCTGTTATAGCGTCCTAATAACGCAAGGGAATTTGACGCACAAACTGTTAATGCAGACATTGAAGAGAAACGCTTTCCAATATTGTCAAGCCTTCTACCCTCCTTGTCTGGAGGAGCGGACAGTGGAGCAGAAGGGTTTTTTGATTTCCGCTGAGCAGCCTGAGTGATGACTGAATCAGGCTTGGGATGCCCGGTAAGGCAGGCCGGAGCGGTGTCCGGAGCTCTGTATTTTTTGTCCAGCTGAGGTAACACTGGGGGAACCGAAGATGGATTGTGCATTATTTTAACACCCTGATGCACAAGTTACTAACTTGTGTAACGATATATCTGTAAGAGACAGTAGTTAGTGACAGATTCCTTACCTTAGAATATCCCCAGGCGTCAGGCTGGATCCGGAAAGTTTTTGCGTAGCAGTACCCTTGCGCGTCGGTAGGCGGCGTCGTGCGGCTCCGCGTCCGTCGTCGGCGTCGTGATCGCCGGGATGACGTCGCGGGCAGTACTTAGGCGCCGACCCTGCGCGCTGACGTCAGTTCTGTACACGACTTTCCGCGCCAGGAACGCAGAGCCATGCAAGAAGCTGACATAGGTGTCTGAAAAATACTAGGGCCCTGAAAGGGATGTCCTTAACCCTAGAAATCAGTTCGCAGAACGGGGAGGATGGGTGGGCGGTAGGAATCTGTCACTAACTACTGTCTCTTACAGATATATCGTTACACAAGTTAGTAACTTGTGCATCTGAAAGAGACACGTTAGTGACAGATTCCTTACCTTAGAATAGATACCCCAGCAATACCAACCCCGGTGGTGGGTCTGCGAACAAAGATCAGACAAGGAAGTCCTGGAGGACAGAACGGCCAAAGAAGCCGTCCCTCCGGACCTGACTGTCAAGGCAGTAATGCTTTGTAAACGTGGGCAGCGAGGCCCACGTAGCTGCCTGACAGATAACCGGCAGCGGAACACCGCGGCCCAAGGCCGTGGTAGCAGCCGTTGCCCTGGTGGAATGGGCACGCAGCCCAACAGGAGGCTCCTTCTTAGCCAAAGAATAGCAGGTCTTGATGCACAAGGTAACCCAGCGGGAGATGGTCCTCTTGTGCACCGCCCGACCTTTTTGGCGCCCACGTAGCCAACAAAGAGCTGGTCATCCACCCGGAAGTGTTTTGTGCGGTCAATATAGAAAGAGAGCGCACGTTTTGGGTCCAGACGGTGGAGCCTCTCTTCCTCTCTGGAAGGATGCGGAGGCGGAAAGAAGGTGGCAAAGTGATGGTCTGCCCAATGTGGAAAGCAGTAACCACCTTTGGCAAGAAGGACGGACGCGTCCGAAGAACAACCTTGTCTGGATGAACAGACAGAAAGGGAGGTTTGCAAGATAGAGCCTGGAGCTCACTCACCCGCCGAGCGGAGGTGATGGCCACCAGAAAGGCTGTCTTCAGAGTCAGAAGACGAAGAGGACAGTTATGTAGAGGCTCAAAGGGAGCGCACATTAAAAAGGTAAGAACCAAGTTCAAGTCCCACTGAGGCATCACAAACGGAACAGGAGGGAAGAGGTGAGTAATGCCTTTTAAGAACCTGTTAACAACAGGGGACTTGAAAAGGGAGGGCTGATCAGGGAGCCTGAGGAAGGCCGAGATAGCACAAAGATAACCCTTGATGGTACCCAGGGCAGAACCCTGTTGGGCCAAAGAGAGAAGGAACAGAAGGACCTCAGAAAGAGGGGCAGAAAGGGATTCACAGCCTTTGCTGTGCACCATGCCACAAATTTGTTCCACCTGCAGGCGTATACCACCTTAGTGGAGGGACGCCTGGCTGCCAGAATCACATCACAAACTTCGGGAGGCAAGTCGAAAGGAATCAACTGCCGCCGCTCAATCTCCACACAAGCAGGTGTAGACTGGACAGGTTCGGGTGGAGGACCGTCCCCTGCTGCTGCGACAGAAGATCCTCCCGAAGAGGCAGACGGATCGGGGGATCTACGCTCATATTGAGTAGCTCGGGATACCAAACTCTTCGAGCCCAGTCCGGAGCCACAAGAATGACTTGGGCCCGGTCGTGCCGAATCTTCTTCAACACTCTGGGTAGAAGTGGTATAGGCGGAAAGGCGTACAATAGACCGCAACTCCACTCGTGACGAAAGCGTCGCCGAGCGAGTGCCGCCTTGGAAATTCCAACGCGCAGAACTGATGACATTGCGCGTTCTCTTCGGTGGCGAATAGATCTAACCAAGGCTCTCCCCACTGTAGAAAGAGTCCTTGCGCCACTTCCGAGTGAAGACGCCATTCGTGATCCATCATGCACCTGCGGCTGAGTTCGTCCGCCCTGGCGTTCAGGGAACCTGCCAGGTGTTGAACCACCAGGAACATGCCCTGATGTTCCAGCCATGTCCAGAGGCGCAGAGCCTCCTGACAAAGGGTCCACGACCCCACCCCGCCTTGTTTGTTGCAGTACCACATGGCGGTGGTGTTGTCTGTGAACACCTGCACTACCTTCCCTTTGACAGAGGGAAGGAATGCCTTGAGTGCAAGTCGGATCGCCCGGAGCTCCAGAAGGTTGATATGGAGCCGGGACTCCGCCGGAGACCAGAGGCCTCTGATCTCCGCCTCTCCCATGTGACCGCCCCATCCCAGAAGGGACGCGTCCGTCACAACTGTGTGCTCTGGCTGGGGAAGGGAGAGGGATCTGCCCATGACCCATTGCCGGTTCGAGAGCCACCACTGCAACTGTTTTGCAGTCCCCTCCGAGATCTGGACGTGATCGGACAGGTCGCCCTGGTGCTGCGCCCACTGGAACTTCAGGTCCCACTGCAGAGCCCGCATATGCCATCTGGCATGAGTGACCAGCAGGATGCAGGAGGCCATGAGGCCCAGCAGCCTCAGGGTCATCCGTACCGAAACCCAGGATAAGGGCTGAAAGATCGGAATCATAGCCTGAATATCCCGGACTCGCCGTTCGGGAGGATAGGCCCGAAACTGCGTCGTGTCCAGAACTGCTCCGATGAAAAGGAGCTGTGGAGAAGGAATCAGATGCGACTTTGGCACATTGATGGAGAACCCCAGCGAGTGCAGGAGTTCGGCCGTAGTCTGGAGGTGGGAGACAACTGCCTGGGACTTCAGCAGCCAGTCGTCGAGGTAGGGGAAGACTGAAACCCCTGCCCGGCGCAGATGAGCTGCGACCACCGCCATCACTTTCGTGAACACCCGAGGGGCACTGGTAAGGCCAAAGGGGAGCACGGTGAACTGAAAATGCTCGAGGCCTACCGTGAACCGAAGGTAACGCCGGTGGGCCGGCAGGACGGGGATGTGGAAATAGGCGTCCTGCAAGTCCATCGCTACCAACCAGTCTCCGGGGTCGAGGGCAGTCAAGACCTGAGCTAGGGTGAGCATCTTGAACTTCTCCTTCCGGAGGAAGCGATTGACGTTCCGGAGGTCCAAGATAGGACGCATGTCCTCCTTGTCCTTTTTGGGCACCAGAAAGTAGTGGGAGTAGCAACCACGCCCTACTTCTGGGGTCGGAACATGCTCGATGGCCCTCTTGGCCAAGAGGGCCGTGACTTCCTTCTGTAGAAGCACCAAGTGATCCCCTGACATGCGGTGGAATTGAGGTGGCATGGCTGGGGGGTGGTCTCGAAGGGGAGGGAGTAGCCCTTCGGACAATGTCCAAGACCCACCTGTCCGAGGTGATGGGGCGCCAGTGGTGAAGGTGATGGCGGACCCTGCCCTCGACTGGCGTGCTGTGCACCTGAAAGGAGGGACTAGGAGGGCTTGGAGGCCGCGGACGGGTTGGAGGTGGTGGCCTGACCCGCACGCTGGTTGTCCGAACCGCCACGGCGGTATCCACGTCCTCGGCCACGCGAAGGCGCTTGCTGCGCGGGCCGTTGGCCGGGCTGCGGACGTGACTGGGCGCCCCTTCCGTGGCCACGAAAGGGGCGAAAAGCAGACGTTTGCGGAGGGCGCACAACAGCAAGGCCCAGGGACTTAGCAGTAGCCCGTGAGTCCTTGAAACGCTCCAGCGCATGGTCTGCCTTCGAACCAAAAAGACCGACTCCATCAAAGGGCATGTCCATGAGAGTATTCTGGACATCCCCTGAAAAACCAGTGGTTCTCAGCCAGGCGTGGCGACGCAGCGCCACCGTCGTTGCAAGCGATCTATATTTAGCCGCATCACGCCCTTCCGCAATAGCGCGGGTAAGCAGTGTCTGGACCTCCTCAGAACACTGCGGCAAAACATCAGCCACCGAATCCCACAGGGAGTGGGTGTATCGGCCCAAGAGGCAAGCGGTATTAACAGACCGCAAGCCAGCACTGGAGGAAGAGAAAGCCTTCTTCCCAAAGTGATCCAGGCGCTTGGATTCCCTATCCGGAGGGGCGGTAGGGAAGGCTGTTTGGGAGGCAGAGGCTTGGACAACCAAGCTCTCAGGGGTGGGGTGTTGGGAGAGAAACAGGGGTCGCCCGGAGCCGGGCGATGGCGTCGGGCCACGTTCCTATCCACAGGAGCCCCTGTGGTGGGTTTGGACCAGGCACCCAAAAGAACGTCAGTGAATGCATCGTTGAACGGCAGCACAGGCTCCGAAGAGGAGGCCGCCAGCTGAAGCACTTCAGTCAGGAGGTTAGTCCTGACGGCCACTGTAGGCAACTGGAGATTTAAGGCTCCAGCAGCTCTACGCAACACCGTTGCAAAATTAGCCCCCTCCTCCGTTGCCACGGGAGGAGACAGCATGCCAGAGTCGGGGAGGTATCCAGCCCACTGGCATCCCCAAGTTCCTCAACCCAGTCCGGGTCAAACTCGCACTGTTGTGTGAGAGGGTCGTCAGCCCCCTCCCAGCTCTCCTGGTCCTCCTCAGGTTGAAAAGATGGAGGAGGAGGGACATAAGGGACCCAAGGCCTCATCGGCGCCGGAACCGGCGTCGGGCGACGCCGGTCCGGCTCCATGTCCGGACCCGGGGAGAACCGGGAACGACGCCGCCCGGAGCCCCGGACGGCGTCGGAAACGGCACCGGGGACATCGGCGTCGGCGTGCGTGGTTAGGTCAACCGGCGTCGATGGGGGTTGCGGCACCACCGGAACCGGGGTCGAGGCCGGGGCCGGAGCCGAGGCCGGGACGAAGGCTGGTGGGACAGGCGACGCCGGGACCGGAGTCGACGGCGACGCCGGAGCAACCCCATTAGGGCCCGCGGGGCCCGAAGGCGCACCGGAGGGACCTTGAGGCCCGAAGAGGCGGGCCATGGCCGACAGGAATTTCTGTACTCGGCCGGAGTCGCCCCCGAACCCGGGAAGGACGGGTAATGCGGGGGCAACTCGACAGGCACGTCCGGGGCCGCGGGGACGGTGCCGACAGGGACCTCAGCCGAGTCGCGCGACCGGCGAGGCGAAGTCTTAGAGCGATGACGCCGCTTAGACTTCTTGTGCTTCGACTTACCGGAGGAGCGCGAAGACTTGGATTCCGACGAACGGCGGGGACTCCGCGTCCGGCCCCTCGACCTCTCCCGGGACCGGGGCTTGCTGCGGCGCGGAGCCGACTGCCGGACTTCAAGGAGCTTTCGAGACCGCTCTCGCAAAGCCTTCGGATGAAGTTTCCGGCAGTCAGGGCACGACTTCGTGTTGTGGCCTCGGCCGAGACAGAAGAGACACTCGAGGTGGGGGTCCGTGATGGACATCATACGACCACATTCCTCGCAGGGCTTAAAGCCGGGCATCCCTACGACACCTTAGGAGTCGTGAAGACTCGTTGAAGAGAACAGTGAAAAATTTCACAAAAAAGATAGTCAAAAAGTGACTAGGGCACTGCTCTTCCCGGATCTGCGCTTACTGGCGCGGAAAAAGAAGAACTGTCGTCAGCGCGCAGGGGCGGCGCCTAAGTACTGCCCGCGACGTCATCCCGGCGATCACGACGCCGACGACGGACGCGGAGCCGCACGACGCCGCCTACCGACGCGCAAGGGTACTGCTACGCAAAAAACTTTCCGGATCCAGCCTGACGCCTGGGGATATTCTAAGGTAAGGAATCTGTCACTAACGTGTCTCTTTCAGATTCCAGATGTAGTCGATGATGGGCACCGATCTCACAGACTTTCGAAAAGGTTCCTTAAAATCATAAAGGAAACAATCCTGCTGGTGAGAAGGTATAGGAATCTGGAAATGCTGTGCCGCCCTCTCTAAAACACTATGAAAACCCCCTATATCCTCCGGAGGAGAATCAGCTTGAGTCGGCACCGGGGAAGCTGGACACGGGATAACATAATCATCCCACTCATCATGAGTCGATTGTGAATCATGGAGTTCTCCCTCCTCCTGTTGATCATACTCCTCGTCATCCGTGTCAGGTGGAGGTGGTATGGTTACAGGCACAGACTGTGGAGGTAGAAGCGGAGGCTGTGGTCCTTGCTGTGGAGAGACAACTGGAACGGGAGACGTAGCAGATGTAGGGAATCTCTGCTTATAGTCAGCAATGAGGAATTGGAGGTCAGAAACCAAAGACGCTGGAAGAGAAACCATGGAAGGTTGGGAAGGATGGCTGTCTTCAGGATAATATGTTTGGTTTTCTGGGTCTTGTTCCTCGTAGTCGGAACTGTCCTGGAATTTGACCTGCAGTTCAGAAGGACTCGTAGCAGCCTCGAACGTGCTGTCCTCGTCCGAGTCTTCTTCCTCATCCAAAAGGCGAGTTGGAAGTAATGGTTGGACTTTGCTAGGAGAAGTGAGAGCAGGTGTTAACGTGCGTTTAGTTATTTTGAGATTGACATACGCACTTTTCACTTCGGACTCTGGTGTCGTCGACGAGCCCGTCGTCGGTGTAATCGTCGACGGTGGAGCACCAATAGAAAGGAGGTAACATCGTCGAAGCTCCCGTCGACGGTATTGTCGTCGTCGACGGAGCCATCGTCGACGGTGGTGTCGTCGACGGAGCGCTCGTCGACGGTGTAGTTCTCGTCGACGCGCTCACCGGCGATGAAAGCGTTGACGCTGACTTGGTCGTCGTCGATTATTTCTTTATTTTTATCGTCGACGATATAGGTTTAGCAACCGTCGACGATGAAGTAGTCGTCGTCGACGTGGACAAGGTTGACGCCAAAGAAGTAGAAACAGTCGTCGTCGATGAAGTCACCACCACAGCCGTGGATGGGGTTTTTCTCGTCGATGAAGCCACCGTCGACGATGTGGTCGACGACGACGTGGAGGCAGGCTTTTTAAAGGTGTGTAAACCTTCCTGTGGAGAAACCTTTGTTGGCAAGGTCTTAGGGTGTCCCTCTGAAGACTTTGTGTCTCTTCTTTGGAGGGGGTAGCGACGAGGGTCCTGGAGAGGTAACCCTGGGCCTTTTGTGAGAGGACCTTGAAGATTTGTAGGAGCCCTCACTTTCCCCAGAAGACAAAGCCTGGTCTTTGTCCTTAAGCCTCTGTAGCCAAGTTAAAAGGCGTCCCTCCCGGTCTCTGAGGGTTTTTGAGGAAAAGGTACGACATACCTTACAGTCCTTTGCGGAGTGATCCGGGTAGAGGCAATACAGACAGTCTTTGTGTTGGTCGTCAACATGAAGCCTCTTTTTGCCACAGGAAGCGCAGGACCTAAAAGGCCTTTCTTAGAAGACTCTGCCATGACGATGTTGAAAACTTCACGCAGAGACAGAATGGTGAAGAAAAACCTACTGGAAATCCAGAAGCAAAGAGAAACCTGAGCAGAGCTCAGTGGAGACTCCCTTAGCACGACGTGCGGTAGAAAATCTGAGGGACTAGAGCTCCTTCCAGGAAGGTTCCACAGGGTGGTGATAGCTGATTGGTTCTCTTCTAGAGTTTGGTCCTTTTTACAAAAGGACATGGATATGTTACTAATGTAAGGCTCTTAGCCTATTACTCTATATGTCCAATGGGACATTACTATATTTATGTACCGGGGACTCCCATCCCGACGACGGGGAATGATTCAGGCATGTGAATCTATGAAAGATACCCTAATACTGGATAATGTGTATGATAGATTTAGTTTGGGCCAATTAGGTAAAAGCCACTTACTGCCAAGTCCCTACAAAATGATACCAGGGGTACCCAGGGCCTGAAAGTTATAGTGTCACCTCAGGGACCGCAGCACTTATTATGCCACCTTGAGCAACATGATAAAACATGGCTCCCAGTCTGAAACGGCAGACTGGAAGGGGAGTTTAAAACTGCTAGCTCAACTTTTCTATTTTTATCAATATCAAAGCGCAAAATGTTTATTTTTTATTTTTTTTAATATGTTCAAGTCACCCTTACAGCAAGCCTATTGAGTCCTCAGGCAGGGTGCAGAGAAGTAGAACATGTTTTTAACATTTTTTTAGCAGTAAAAACCCGCAATTGTTTTTACTGGGAGCGAGACTCCGACCCATTGGCAAGTACAAAGTTACACACTGACACCTCAGCTTTGATAACATCTGAATGGAACTACCAAAGTTGGTACTTAAAGGTATCAACTCGTTACATTAAGCCCGATTTGATGCAAAAGTTGATGTTAATTTAACTTGTTGCCACTCTGTTGCCCAGCTTTCCAGTGGCCATTTGCGGAGTATGTCGACGAGAAAGTCTTTTGCCTGCCTGGGGAAGACGGGTCAATGGCTCTCAGGACAGGAAACAATAGAGGCCTGCCACTGGAGGAGCTGTTACTCCCTCGTGGCAGGAAGCCACACAAGGTGTTAGTCCAAAAGGTGAGCTTCAAAGGGGAGGCCACCTTTGTAGGGTAAACAGTGAACACACTAGAAAGGAGCTGCTCTTTTGTTCTGGTAGACAGGTTGGAGTCAGGGACAAAGATGGGGAAACACTGGCCAAACCGGTTTTCCATGGATGTGTAGCCCACACGTAGCCACACCTCTAGGGCAGGCTACCAAGCTACACACACACCAAGAGAGGGGTCCGGGCATCTAAGGAGTGGGAGGAATAGAGCAAGCTGGGGTAGCTAGATCCCACACTTCTCAGAAAGGTATCATCAGGTGAGAGGGAACCTGTAAGCCTTTGGCTAGTGACCGTAACATACCCTGAGGGCACTTTGAGCTTAAAAGGAGCACCCCTAGCACCCAGATCTTGCTTCACTGGAAGAGGAACAAAGAAGTACTGCCCTGCTGACCCTGGAACCAGTAAAGAACAGGCTGCACTGAAGTTGGGCTGCACCTGGTGCTGCTTGGGCTAGCAAAGTAAAAAACTGCCTGCTGTATCCTGCTCATGGCGAAGTCATCCACCAAGCCCAACTATAAGCAGAGACTCCAAGGATCAGTTGGCTGACAACTTTTTTTCCCCCCTCCCATCTGGCCATTCTTTGCCAGTATTATTTTCTTGGACCATGCCCAGATTGACTCTGTTCCTGGCCTCCTTCACCAGACATTTTACCTCTCTCCTGGAGTGAACTAGAATGCCCTTCATTTGAAGGAAAGGGCCCTAAGGAGGCATATGTGAGCTGGTGACAGTTGTATTGGCACCGCCTGTGTGTGCGTTGGAAAAGGAACCATCAGTAGGGTTCTGGGCATTGGTGTGGCCACAACAGCCAATGGAAGAGCACCATGTGGCAGAGCTCTGGGGTAGAGTGGCACCAGCGGTACCCCAGTGATGACCCCTGAACGGAACCCTTGGGGGCTACAGGAGTACAGGAAAAACCGCAGCAAGCCTGAACAGTGCCATCACGGGGTACATTCATTGTACAGTTCAGTGTCAGACGATCAAGTTACCTTCAGTAACGCCTTATCTGATAGAGGCTCTATCTAGCTGCAGATTCCTTACCTTAGAATTATCCCTAAGCGTCAGAATGAAGCCGGAAATTTGTCTTCAGCAGTACCCCTGCGCACCAGTTGGACGTGTGGCTCTGCTCCGCAAGGTATCGTTCTCGCCGGGAAGTGATTGACGCCTTAATAGGCGTCACCCCAGCGTGCTGACGTCTGTTACTTTTTTCCACACCAGAAGCGCTGAGCCACTAAGTACACTGACCACTGGTGTGGAAAATTAGGGACCTGAAAGGGGAAAGCCAGCCTTCTAAGATGCCATATCCTCCCACACCAGGAAGAAAAAAACCTCATCGTGAAAAAAGGTAGTAAAAAAAAAAAAAAGGACTAGTGGTAGCTCTTCCTGCATCTACGCTGACTGGCACGGAAAGAAAAGTACCAACGTCAACATTCTGGAGTGGCCCCAATATAGCCACCGTGCAAGTCCCTTCTGGCAGCGGGCGCCACGTGGAGCTGAAGGACGCCACCTACCGGTGCACAGGGGTCCTGCTCAAGAAAAACTTCTGGATCTAGTCTTACACCTGGGGAAAATTCTAAGGTGAGGAATCTGTGTTTCAAAGTCTTTATCAGATATTCCAGAGACACTCGAAGAGGCGTCAGAGCTGAAGCAGGCCATGAGGCCAGCACCAGAGCAGAAGCTGGAGCAGGGAAAGGTTCTTTCCTAAGCATTATGTCTACCATCTCCAGGTCTGAGGAGAAGTCTTGCTGGTGGTGATGAATGGTGGGGAGGCCTAAACCTTGATTGCAAGTAGTTTCTGGGTGAGGCGTTGGCCCGTCTTCTCTTATTTGCTCTACTTCTCTTTCAATGTCTTCGAAGACTGAGCCAAGCACAGCTTGCAACCTGACAGAGCAACAATGTTGCTGATCCCTGCTCTCATTGTGCGTGCTATAAGAAGTTTAGTATCCAGCTCCTTAATCCTCTTATTGTGCATGAGGCTGCACTTCTTGCAGGACCTGGAGTTCTGCTTGAGCTCCAAACACCACAATCAGACCTCATACAGGTTTGATATGGACATCTGTCCATTGCATGAGTGTCAGGGTTTTAAAGCCGATTTGTTTTTTGGGATGGAAAGGAAACATCCCCATGCACTGCAAAAGAAAAGATTTTTGTGAAAAGAAACTTTAAAGAGATCAGCTCTTTAGCAGCGACGAAGGGAGCAGAAAATAGTAGCTTCCATTAGGAAGCCACTATACAGCACCAGTGACATCACATGGCAAATCGATGCAGAGTTGGAATTTGAAACATCTTCCGATTTAGGACAGCTATAAAACATTTTCTGGATCCAGTCTGCCACCTGGAGATATTCAGAAGGTGAGTAATCTGCAGGTAGAAGTATATATCAGAATTTTCGCTGTGCGCAGGCAACATTCTAGGTTTAGTAAAAAATAAGATGTATTCAAATTATCCCATCGGACACTGCTTTAGTCATTTGTTGAGCCTGATAACACGCCTTGAGAAGGGTAACAATTTAAGGCTTATGAACAAATTAACAGCATAACACTTGAACTGGATTACAATGGAAAATAGTAGATGTATTCACATCTTATGCATAGCTGGTTTCTGTACAGTTCCTTCATACTTCTGATAGTCATTAAACTGTTCTGAAAAGAACACACCAATGCTCCTGCCCAGTGAAGCTTCAATGAGGGGGAGATCCAAAGCAAACAGAGAATCAGAGACATTTGTGACCGTGTTCTCCCAATCTGCTTCTGATTAAAGGTCATCTATACAAAAAAATAAATCAACCCAAAAAAACATCACGCAGACAAATGATACCAGGGGTGTAAACATTTTTACCTGTGCTTCCAAGCTGCAAACCTGACTGGTGAGATTCTTGCAAGTTTGTTCAGTATCCTTCATTTGCAAACGAGTAAACTGCAGTTCTTTGTTAATGTGCTCTAATTGAGACTGGAGATCAACATTCTCATGCTGCAGCTGGTCCCGCACATTCTCCTTCAGCTGTAATTCATCACTTAGTTCGTGGATCTGTTGCTTCTTTGCATCATAATGAAGTTTTGCCTTTTCAAACTAAGGATTGAATGTTAAAACCATATGTTAAGATAATGTAATTTTATGCTATAGTCTTACGCAGACATCACTCAAGTATAATCACATTAGGAGAATGTGCACGTCTAATACTAATCACTTAACACAGCAGCTCAGCACAATTTAACCAATGATACGATATTCCAATTTCTATCATCAGAATAGAAAATGCTAAGTTACACCCAGCACCATTTAGTAAACTGAGACAAGAGTGTTCCTACATTACAATTTTCCAAAATGTTAGAAACATTTTAAGGCAAATTGCGTGCTAAAGGAGACACTTCATGTTATATGATAAAAGAAATCGAAATGGTTACCTATTAGTAGGAGTAGTTTTGCAGCTTGAAGAATTTTCTGTGTTCACATGCTGTACATTATTGCAGCATCTTGTGGTTGGGTCCAGAACTTTGTTTTTAGCTCTATGACCCTCTCGCGTTTGTTGGGGGTCAGCATTTGTTAACATTTGATGTCTAGTCCATCCCTATCGTGACGTCAGATGCTCACCCCGGAATCCCTTGTGCGTGGTCACCATCTTCAGGTTCTTTTTTCCCCATAATTGGCGACTTCATTGTTGGCTTTTTTTTTTTAGGTTTGTCTTTTATTTCTCTCATGATGGCTTGTCGTGCTGGACCTCGTTTCCTGAGGTGGGAGTGGGTGGCATGTGAATGCAGAAAATTCTTCAAGCTGGAAAACTACTCATCGGTAAGTAACCATTTTGTTTTGCATTATCAATCTTTCCTGCATTCACATGCTGTATATTAATCTTGGCGTGGTAGGATTGTCTAACAGAGGTGAATGGGTTTGAAATGATTTCGAACTCGATTCCCTAACTCAACTGGAGGTCTAAACAGTAGTGCTTTGTGTGAGAAAGTGGCCTCTTTCTGCATGGTAGCCCCCACTTTTTGCTGAACTGCTGATGTGCTTTGACTAAGTAAGCCCTGTAGGAAGGTGGAATCTGACTGCATGGTTACCCCCACTTTTTTCTGGTGTTTTGCTGGTTTTTCACTAGCTGACTGGGATCCTGCTAATCAGGACCCCAGTCTATCTGCTTTCTCCCTAAATTGGTTGTTAATGTACTTTAGGTATACTCCAGATTGGATTCTGGGGTACCCTTATAAGTCCCTAGTATATGGTATACTATGTACCCAGGGCATAGGTACCCCAGAGGCCTCCCAGGGGCTGCAGCATGTATTATGCCACCCCTGAAAGACCATTTAAAATGACACAACAGGTCTGCTACCGCAGCCTGTGTAAGGTGGTGCATGCACCCCTTACTTAGATATAGGTTCACTATATCTATCCTAATCACTGCACATATAAACCTATCAGTCACCCCTATGGCAGGCCTTATCAATCCTGAAGGCAGGGTGCTGGGTTTTATGTGAGAGGGTGCCCATGCATGAGCAGAGCCCCTCTGCAGCCTTCGGAACCTCTTCTCCGGGGTTGTTTGTGATGCAGCCAACCATATATACTTAAGTGCATTATAACCTCGCGGTAAATGCTAACTTTAAAACGGCTGCATGGAAACATGTCTTGTTTGGTGTCAAACACCTTGGAATCATACCTCCACACCAGTAACTGGTGTGGGAGGTATGATTCCACCCTCCTAGAGGGAGAAATATGACAACACCGGTACACTCGGTACCAGCTTTCTTGACCCTGGCATCACAAAATGGATGCTGCCAGCCACAGACACGAGTCTGCCCTCCTGCTGCTGGACGAAACTCCGGCAGGGGAAGGCTTGACAATAGGTTTGCTGTCACAGGGAGGTGTGACCACCTCCCAGACAGACTTTAGTGTATTGGGGCTGGGTGGGTGCACTCTGAGATTGCTTTGATGTCTGCGCACTGGGGGCACATTTGGTGTCCCTGTGCATAGTCCAGCTCAAACCGGTTGCAGGAGCCATTTGCTCCTGCTCTGGCGCGAAACTGGACAAAGGACATGGGTGTAGCCACCCCTCTGTCCTGACTCTCCCATAGGTGGGTCCCCAGAGCTTGTCCCACCCCTTCCTTGGGTATAAAAGAGGAACCCCTGACTACAGGACTTTGGATTTACCTGGACTAAACTCTGCTACAGAAACCAAGTACTTTTGACGATCTACACTTCGTTGGACGACAGAAGAATCTCCCTTGGAGTAAAGGAGTTACTCCCCTGCTGAGCAGGCACCTAAACGCATCTGACCGGTTTGCATCTACGAAGCTCCTGAAGGACTCCGAAGATTTCTGCAACACAGGAGGTGGGTTCCCGAGGTCTCGGAGGTCGATCTGCGCTCTCAGCAATTCTGAGGCCCATATCCCTCGTGGAGACCGTGAAACCCGTACCCCTGGGCACTGTGTACATTTGCAGCAGCATATGCTTTTCGGCGATCCCTGAAGCTGTGCTTTGGGCTACTTTTAGCCCTGACCCCGAGCAGTAATTCCACCGAAGATTTCCGGCCTACACTCCACGAGTGTTCCGTGGGCTGGTATTTAGTGATTCAGCTCGAGGTCCCTTCCGAATCCCTGGTCCGTGGGTCTCTGTGAAGGTAACATTAACTTTCAGTGGGCTTCCCTGGTTGCTCCAGACGTGCCCCGACTCTCCATCGCTTGGAGAGTCCCCAGGACCTTGCTGGTCCTCACAGAAGCATCTTTCCTCTGACCGCGTGGGTTGCAGTTGCCAAGGCTTGTTGGTGTTCAATCCGGGCACTCGACATCCTTCGTGGGACAGATCACCTCCGGACTTTGGTGATCATCAGCGCCTCCTGGTCCCCATGGCTGCAGAGTCAAGCTTCACCTCTTCTCACCTGAAGCACCCGACATCGGTGGGCATTCGATTGCTCCGCTCCTGGTCACGTGAAGTGACCCAGACTTTGTCCCCTCTGCTTTCAGGTTCTTCTCATCTACGATCCAGGCTTGGATCACACCGGACACTTTTCTTCTCCACGGCAGCAGTACTTTTTCGCATCACGCCATTGAAAACGACGAGGGTTTCCGACACCACTTGACCCCTATGCACCCGGCTCCTCTGGGATAGGTAACACGGGTACCTCGGTACTCTCAAGGGTGCTGGCCTTAGAACCTTCTATGTTTAGCTGGGTTTGCTTAAAGTCCTCTCCTAAGTGTCCTTAATCTTTAAATTTCCAACCGCGACTTTCCCATAGAGTTGTACGGAGCTCGCACCTGTGTTCACACACTGCACACGTCCTCCGTGGGTCCCCTGTGTCACTACCTTGGGTGGTTCCTTGGGGTCCCAGCGATTATACGTGCTCTAGGAACTTTGTCTAGTCAAGTCGTGGTTGTTATACCACTTTCTTAGTATATGGTTTGGTCTCCCCCTGGAGCCCACGGTGTATTGTGCTATTTACTGTCGTTCTAGTGATTTAATATTGTGTGCCTTGTTCTCTAATGTCATAAAGAGGTTAGTAGAGAGTGTTTAGTAATAAAGACATATTTTATATATACCTTGTGTGGTTCTCCTTTCATTTGGTCATTCAGGAGGTTATATACTGGTAAAACAAGCTGCTTTACATTCCTTCGAGACTTAGCCTGAAGGCTGCTCTCCATAGCAACCACTAGGATAGCTTTCAATAAAGGTTGTCTTTAACCTAATCATCAATAAAGGTAGTTTGGACTAGTGCAAGGTGCCCACTTTAATTAGTGGACAGCATATACCAGGCCAACTTCTCACATGCCATGGGCTCCTGACAATCAGGTGCCCAGGGCCTATTTTCTTTCCCTAAACCTGCATTAAAAACAAAACCCAATTGGCATCTCTGACCACAGGTCAGCCCCTGGTTAATGGTACCACAGGTACCCAGGGCACTGTGACCAGGGAAGACCTCTAAGGGCTGCAGCACTTATTGTGCCACCCTTAGAGGCCCTGTACCATTACACTCACACACTGCCTTTGCAGGCTGCGTGTTTTGGTGCAGAACAAAGTGAAGAGTCCACATGGCACACATCACTATGTGCCATGCCTACAACCCACTGCCCTGGCATAGATCAGTCATCCCTCTAGCTGGGTGCACTATACCAGTGGTGAGGGTACAGATGTATGAGCCCTGTACCCCTACAGTGTCGAAGTCCATTCTTAGACATTGTAAGTGCAGTGCTGCCATTAAGAGTATATGGTGCTGGGAGTTTGTCATTACGAACTCCACAGCACCATAATGGCTGCACTGAAAACTGAGAAGTTTGGTATAAAACTTCTCAGCACATTAAACCCACACTCATTCCAGTGTGGGATTTAATGAAAAATGCACACAGAGGGCATCTTAGAGATGCACCCTGAAGCACAAGTTACTAACTTGTGTAACGATATATCTGTAAGAGACAGTAGTTAGTGACAGATTCCTTACCTTAGAATATCCCCAGGCGTCAGGCTGGATCCGGAAAGTTTTTGCGTAGCAGTACCCTTGCGCGTCGGTAGGCGGCGTCGTGCGGCTCCGCGTCCGTCGTCGGCGTCGTGATCGCCGGGATGACGTCGCGGGCAGTACTTAGACGCCGCCCCTGCGCGCTGACGTCAGTTCTGTACACGACTTTCCGCGCCAGGAACGCAGAGCCATGCAAGAAGCTGACATAGGTGTCTGAAAAATACTAGGGCCCTGAAAGGGATGTCCTTAACCCTAGAAATCAGTTCGCAGAATGGGGAGGATGGGTGGGGCGGTAAGGAATCTGTCACTAACTACTGTCTCTTACAGATATATCGTTACACAAGTTAGTAACTTGTGCATCTGAAAGAGACACGTTAGTGACAGATTCCTTACCTTAGAATAGATACCCCAGCAATACCAACCCCGGTGGTGGGTCTGCGAACAAAGATCAGACAAGGAAGTCCTAGAGGACAGAACTGCCAAAGAAGCCGTCCCTCCGGACCGGACTGTCAAGGCAGTAATGCTTTGTAAACGTGTGCAGCGAGGCCTACGTAGCTGCCTGACAGATAACCGGCAGCGGAACACCGCGGCCCAAGGCCGTGGTAGCAGCCGTTGCCCTGGTGGAATGGGCACGCAGCCCAACAGGAGGCTCCTTCTTAGCCAAAGAATAGCAGGTCTTGATGCACAAGGTAACCCAGCGGGAGATGGTTCGCTTGTGCACCGCCCGACCTTTTTGGCGCCCACGTAGCCAACAAAGAGCTGGTCATCCACCCGGAAGTGTTTTGTGCGGTCGATATAGAAGGAGAGCGCACGTTTTGGGTCCAGACGGTGGAGCCTCTCTTCCTCTCTGGAAGGATGCGGAGGCGGAAAGAAGGTAGGCAAAGTGATGGTCTGCCCAATGTGGAAGGCAGTAACCACCTTTGGCAAGAAGGACGGACGCGTCCGAAGAACAACCTTGTCTGGATGAACAGACAGAAAGGGAGGTTTGCAAAATAGAGCCTGGAGCTCACTCACCCGCCGAGCGGAGGTGATGGCCACCAGAAAGGCTGTCTTCAGAGTCAGAAGACGAAGAGGACAGTTATGTAGAGGCTCAAAGGGAGCGCACATTAAAAAGGTAAGAACCAAGTTCAAGTCCCACTGAGGCATTACAAACGGAACAGGAGGGAAGAGGTAAGAGAGGTGTAGAAAGAGGCAAGAGTGTTGCACAAATAGGGAAGAGGGGTGCAGAAAGAGGCAGGAGGGGTGCAGACAGAATTAACATAGGTGTGGAAAGAGGCAAGAGAGGTGCAGAAAGAAGCAAGTGAAGTGCAGAAAGAGGCAGCAGAGGTGAAGAAAGACGCAGGAGAGGTGCAGAAACAAGCAAGAGAAGTGCAGAAGGAGGCGTGAGAATTGCTGAAAGAAGCAACAGAGGTTTAGAAAGAGGGAAGAGAGGCGTAGAAAGAGGCAAGGGAGTTGCACAAATAGGGAAGAGGGGTGCAGAAAGAGGCAGGAGGGGTGCAGAAAGAATTAACGGAGGTGCCGAAAGAGGCAAGAGAGGTGCAGAAAGAAGCAAGTGAAGTGCAGAAAGAGGCAACAGAGGTGCAGAAAGACGCAAGAGAGGTGCAGAAACAAGGACGAGAAGTGCAGAAGGAGGCAAGAAATTTCCTGAAAGAAGCAACAGAGGTTTATAAAGAAGCAAGAGAAGTGCAGAAAGAGCAAGTGCAGTGCAGAAAGAAGCAAGAGCAGTGCAGAAAGAACCAACAGAGGTGCCGAAAGAGGCAAGAGAGGTGCTGAAAGAAACAAGTGAAGTGCAGAAAGAGGAAACAGAGGTGCAGAAGGAGGCACGAGGGGTGCAGAAAGAAGGAAGAGGAGTGCAGAAAGAAGCAACAGAGACGCTGAAAGAGGCACGAAGGGTGCAGAAAGAGGCAAGAGAAGTGTAGAAAGAAGCAACAGAGCTACGGAAAGAGGAAAGAGTGGTGCAGAAATAGGGAAGAGAGGTGTAGAAAGAGGCAGGAGAGTTGCACAAATAGTGAAGAGGGTACAGAAAGAGGCAGGAGGGGTGCAGAAAGAATTAACGGAGGTGCCGAAAGAGGCAAGAGAGGTGCAGAAAAAAGCAAGAGCAGTGCAGAAAGAACCAATAGAGGTGCTGAAAGAGGTGTGAAGGGTGCAGAAAGAGCAAGAGGAGTGCAGAAAGAGACAACAGAGGTACAGAAAGAGGCAAGAGAGGTACAGAAACAGGCAGGAAAGGTGCAGAAATAGGGAACAGGGATACAGAAAGAGGCAAGAGAGGTGCAGAAAGAGAAAAGAGGGGTGCAGAAAGAGGCAAGAGATCTGCAGAAAAAAGCAACAGAGGTGCTGAAAGAGGCAAGTGGGGTGCAGAAAGAGGCAAGAGATCTGCAGAAAAAAGCAAGAGAGGTGATGAAAGAGGCAAGTGAGATGCAGAAAGAAGCAAGAGAGGTGCAGAAAGAGGCAATAGAAGTGCAGAAAGAAGCAACAGAGGTGCAGAAAGAGGCAAGAGGGGTGCAGAAAGAAGGAAGAGAAGTGCAGAAAGAAGCAACAGAGGTGCTGAAAGAGGCACAAAGGGTGCAGAAAGAGGCAAGAGAGGTGCATAAAGAAACAAAAGAGGTGCTCAAAGAGGCAAGAGGGATGCAGAAAGAGACAAGAGCAGTGCAGAAAGAACCAAGAGAAGTGTAGAAATTAGCAACAGAGTTGCAGAAGGAGGCACGAGGGGTGCAGAAAGAAGGAAGAGAAGTGCAGAAAAAAGCAACAGAGGTGCTGAAAGAGGCACGAAGGGTGCAGAAAAAGGCAAGAGTAGTGTAGAAAGAAGCAACAGACGTATAGAAAGAGGCAAGAGTGGTACAGAAAGAGGGAAGAGAGGTGTAGAAAGAGGCAACAGAGGTGCAGAAAGATGAAGGAGAGGTGCAGAAACAAGCAAGAGAAGTGCAGAATGAGGCAAGAGAATTGCTGAAAGAAGCAACAGAGGTTTAGAAAGAAGCAAGAGATGTGCAGAAAGAGGCAGGTGAGCTGCAGAAAGAAGCAAGAGCAGTGTAGAAAAACCAAAGAGGTGCTGAAAGAGGCAACTGAGGTGCAGAAGGAGTCAGAAGGGGTGCAGAAAGAAGGAAGAGGAGTGCAGAAAGTAGCAACAGAGGTGCTGAAAGAGGCATAAGGGGTGCAGAAAGAAGGAAGAGAAGTGCAGAAAGAAGCAACAGAGGTGCTGAAAGAGGTATGAAGGGTGCTGAAAGAGGCAAGAGAAGTGCAGAAAGAAGCAACAGAGCTACAGAAAGAGGCAAGAGTGGTGCAGAAAGAGGGAAGATAGGTGTAGAAAGAGGCAGGAGGGTTGCACAAATAGGGAATAGGGGTGCAGAAAGAGGCAGGAGGGGTGCAGAAAGAATTAACGGAGGTGCCGAAAGAGGCAAGAGAGGTGCAGAAAGAAGTAAGTGAAGTGCAGAAAGAGGCAACAGAGGTGCAGAAAGACACAAGAGAGGAGCAGAAACAAGCAAGAGAAGTGCAGAAGGAGGCATGAGAATTGCTGAAAGTAGCACTTCAGTCAGGAGGTTAGTCCTGACGGCCACTGTAGGCAACTGGAGATTCAAGGCTCCAGCAGCTCTACGCAACACCGTTGCAAAATTAGCCCCCTCCTCCGTAGCCACGGGAGGAGACAGCATGCCAGAGTCAGGGGAGGTGTCCAGACCACTGGCATCCCCAAGTTCCTCAACCCAGTCCGGGTCAAACTCGCACTGTTGTGTGAGAGGGTCCTCAGACCCCTCCCAGCTCTCCTGGTCCTCCTCAGGTTCAAAATATGGAGGAGGAGGGACATTAGGGACCCAAGGTCTCATCGGCGCCGGAACCGGGGTCGGGCGACGCCGGTCCGGCTCCATGTCCGGAGCCGGAGAGGACCGGGGAACGACGCCGTCCGGAGCCCCGGACGGCGTCAGGAACGGCACCGGGGACATCGGCGGAGGCGTGGTTAGGTCAACCGGCGTCGATGGGGGTTGCGGCACCACCGGAGCCGGGATCGAGGCCGGGGCCGGAGCCGAGGCCGGGATGAAGGCCGGTGGGACAGGCGACGCCGGGACCGGAGTCGACGGCGACGCCGGAGCAACCCCATCAGGGCCCGCGGGGCCCGAAGGCGCACCGGAGGGACCTTGAGGCCCGAAGAGGCGAGCCATGGCCGACAGGAACTCCTGTATTTGGGCCTGAGTCGCCCCCGAACCCGGGAAGGACGGGTAATGCAGGGGTAACTAGACAGGCACGTCCGGGGCGGCGGGGACGGTGCCGACAGGGACCTCAGCCGAGTCGCGAGACCGGCGAGGCGAAGTCTTAGAGCGATGATGCCGCTTAGACTTCTTGTGCTTCGACTTACCGGAGGAGCGCGAAGACTTGGATTCCGACAAACGGCGGGGACTCCGCGTCCGGCCCTCGACCTCTCCCGGGACCGGGGCTTGGTGCGGCGCGGAGCCGACTGCCGGACTTCGAGGAGCTTTCGAGACCGCTCTCGCAAAGCCGTCGGATTAAGTTTCCGGCAGTCAGGGCACGACTTCGTGTCGTGGTCTCGGCCGAGACAGAAGAGACACTCGAGGTGCGGGTCCGTGATCGACATCATGCGACCACATTCCTCGCAGGGCTTAAAGCCGGGCATCCCTACGACACCTTAGGAGTCGTGAAGACTCGTTGAAGAAACAGTGAAAAAATTCACAAAAAAGATAGTCAAAAAGTGACTAGGGCACTGCTCTTCCCGGATCTGCGCTTACTGGCGCGGAAAGAAGAACTGACGTCAGAGCGCAGGGCGGCGTCTAAGTACTGCCGCGACGTCATCCCGGCGATCACGACGCCGACGACGGACGCGGAGCCGCACGACGCCGCCTACCGACGCGCAAGGGTACTGCTACGCAAAAACTTTCTGGATCCAGCCTGACGCCTGGGGATATTCTAAGGTAAGGAATCTGTCACTAACGTGTCTCTTTCAGATAAACGACCTACCGCACAAGTTACTAACTTGTGTAACGATATATCTGTAAGAGACAGTAGTTAGTGATAGATTCCTTACCTTAGAATATCCCCAGGCGTCAGGCTGGATCCGGAAAGTTTTGCGTAGCAGTACCTTGCGCAGCCGGTAGGCGGCGTCGTGCGGCTCCGCGTCCGTCGTCGGCGTCGTGATCGCCGGGATGACGTCGCGGGCAGTACTTAGACGCCGCCCTGCGCGCTGACGTCAGTTCTGTACACGACTTTCCGCGCCAGGAACGCAGAGCCATGCAAGAAGCTGACACAGGTGTCTGAAAAATACTAGGGCCCTGAAAGGGATGTCCTTAACCCTAGAAATCAGTTCGCAGAACGGGGAGGATGGGTGGGGCGGTAGGAATCTATCACTAACTACTGTCTCTTACAGATATATCGTTACACAAGTTAGTAACTTGTGCATCTGAAAGAGACACGTTAGTGATAGATTCCTTACCTTAGAATAGATACCCCAGCAATACCAACCCCGGTGGTGGGTCTGCGAACAAAGATCAGACAAGGAAGTCCTGGAGGACAGAACGGCCAAAGAAGCCGTCCCTCCGGACCTGACTGTCAAGGCAGTAATGCTTAGTAAACGTGTGCAGCGAGGCCCACGTAGCTGCCTGACAGATAACCGGCAGCGGAACACCGCGGCCCAAGGCCGTGGTAGCAGCCGTTGCCCTGGTGGAATGGGCACGCAGCCCAACAGGAGGCTCCTTCTTAGCCAAAGAATAGCAGGTCTTGATGCACAAGGTAACCCAGCGGGAGATGGTCCTCTTGTGCACCGCCCGACCTTTTGGCGCCCACGTAGCCAACAAAGAGCTGGTCATCCACCCGGAAGTGTTTCGTGCGGTCGATATAGAAGGAGAGCGCACGTTTTGGGTCCAGACGGTGGAGCCTCTCTTCCTCTCTGGAAGGATGCGGAGGCGGAAAGAAGGTGGGCAAAGTGATGGTCTGCCCAATGTGGAAAGCAGTAACCACCTTTGGCAAGAAGGACGGACGCGTCCGAAGAACAACCTTGTCTGGATGAACAGACAGAAAGGGAGGTTTGCAAGAAAGAGCCTGGAGCTCACTCACCCGCCGAGCGGAGGTGATGGCCACCAGAAAGGCTGCCTTTAGAGTCAGAAGACGAAGAGGACAGTTATGCAGAGGCTCAAAGGGAGCGCACATTAAAAGGTAAGAACCAAGTTCAAGTCCCACTGAGGCATTACAAACGGAACAGGAGGGAAGAGGTGAGTAATGCCTTTTAAGAACCTGTTAACAACAGGGGACTTGAAAAGGGAGGGCTGATCAGGGAGCCTGAGGAAGGCCGAGATAGCACAAAGATAACCCTTGATGGTACCCAGGGCAGAACCCTGTTGGGCCAGAGAGAGAAGGAACAGAAGGACCTCAGAAAGAGGGGCAGAAAGGGGATCCACAGCCTTTGCTGTGCACCATGCCACAAATTTGTTCCACCTGCAGGCGTATACCACCTTAGTGGAGGGACGCCTGGCTGCCAGAATCACATCACAAACTTCGGGATGCAAGTGGAAAGGAATCAACTGCCGCCGCTCAATCTCCACGCAAGCAGGTGTAGACTGGACAGGTTCGGGTGGAGGACCGTCCCCTGCTGCTGCGACAGAAGATCCTCCCGAAGAGGCAGACGGATCGGGGGATCTATGCTCATATTGAGTAGCTCGGGATACCAAACTCTTCGAGCCCAGTCCGGAGCCACAAGAATGACTTGGGCCCGGTCGTGCCGAATCTTCTTCAACACTCTGGGTAGAAGTGGTATAGGCGGAAAGGCGTACAACAGACCGCAACTCCACTCGCGACGAAAAGCGTCGCCGAGCGAGTGCCGCCTTGGAAATTCCAACGCGCAGAACTGATGACATTGCGCGTTCTCTTCGGTGGCGAATAGATCTAACCAAGGCTCTCCCCACTGTAGAAAGAGTCCTTGCGCCACTTCCGAGTGAAGACGCCATTCGTGATCCATCATGCACCTGCGGCTGAGTTCGTCCGCCCTGGCGTTCAGAGAACCTGCCAGGTGTTGAACCATCAGGAACATGCCCTGATGTTCCAGCCATGTCCAGAGGCGCAGAGCCTCCTGACAAAGGGTCCAAGACCCCACCCCGCCCTGTTTGTTGCAGTACCACATGGCGGTGGTGTTGTCTGTGAACACCTGCACTACCTTCCCTTTGACAGAGGGAAGGAATGCCTTGAGTGCAAGCCGGATCGCCCGGAGCTCCAGAAGGTTGATATGGAGCCGGGACTCCGCCGGAGACCAGAGGCCTCTGATCTCCGCCTCTCCCATGTGACCGCCCCATCCCAGAAGGGACGCGTCCGTCACAACTGTATGCTCTGGCTGGGGAAGGGAGAGGGATCTGCCCATGACCCATTGCCGGTTCGAGAGCCACCACTGCAACTGTTTTGCAGTCCCCTCCGAGATCTGGACGTGATCGGACAGGTTGCCCTGGTGCTGCGCCCACTGGAACTTCAGGTCCCACTGCAGAGCCCGCATATGCCATCTGGCATGATTGACCAGCAGGATGCAGGAGGCCATGAGGCCCAGCAGCCTCAGGGTCATCCTTACCGAAACCCAGGATAAAGGCCGAAAGATCGGAATCATAGCCTGAATATCCCGGACTCGCCGTTCGGGAGGATAGGCCCGAAACTGCGTCGTGTCCAGAACTGCTCCGATGAAAAGGAGCTGTGGAGAAGGAATCAGATGCGACTTCGGCACATTGATGGAGAACCCCAGCGAGTGCAGGAGTTCGGCCGTAGTCTGGAGGTGGGAGACGACTGCCTGGGACGAGCCCGCCTTCAGCAGCCAGTCGTCGAGGTAGGGGAAGACTGAAACCCCTGCCCGGCGCAGATGAGCTGCGACCACCGCCATCACTTTCGTGAACACCCGAGGGGCACTGGTAAGGCCAAAGGGAGCACGGTGAACTGAAAATGCTCGGGGCCTACCGTGAACCGAAGGTAACGCCGGTGGGCCGGCAGGACGGGGATGTGGAAATACGCGTCCTGCAAGTCCAACGCTACCAACCAGTCTCCAGGGTCGAGGGCAGTCAAGACCTGAGCTAGGGTGAGCATCTTGAACTTCTCCTTCCGGAGGAAGCGATTGACGTTCCGGAGGTCCAAGATAGGACGCATGTCCTCCTTGTCCTTTTGGGCACCAGAAAGTAGTGGGAGTAGCAACCACGCCCTACTTCTGGGGTCGGAACATGCTCGATGGCCCTCTTGGTCAAGAGGGCCGTGACTTCCTTCTGTAGAAGCACCAAGTGATCCCCTGACATGCGGTGGAATTGAGGTGGCATGGCTGGGGGGTGGTCTCGAAGGGGAGGGAGTAGCCCCTTCGGACAATGTCCAAGACCCACCTGTCCGAGGTGATGGTGCGCCAGTGGGGAAGGTGATGGCGGACCCTGCCCCCTACTGGCGTGCCGTGCACCTGAAAGGAGGGACTAGGAGGGCTTGGAGGCCGCGGACGGGTTGGAGGTGGTGGCCTGACCCGCACGCTGGTTGCCCGATCCGCCACGGCGGAATCCACGTCCTCGGCCACGCGAAGACGCCTGCTGCGCGGGCCGGTGGCTGGGCTGCTGACGTGAAGGGCGCCCCTACCGTGGCCACGATAGGGGCGAAAAGCAGAAGGCAGCGGAGGGCGTGTAGCAGAAAGGCCCAGGGACTTGGCAGTAGCCCGTGAGTCCTTAAAGCGCTCCAACGCATGGTCTGCTTTGGACCCAAAAAGACCGACTCCATCAAAGGGCATGTCCATGAGAGTATTCTGGACATCCCCTGAAAAACCAGTGGTTCTCAGCCAGGCGTGGCGTCGGAGCGCCACCGTCGTTGCAATCGACCTGCCCAGCGAGTCGGCGGTGTCAAGGCCACAACGGATAGTGTATTTGGCCGCATCCCTTCCTTCCGCAATGGCGCGGGAAAGCAGTGCCTGGACCTCCTCAGGGCACTGGGGCAAAACATCCGCCACCGAATCCCACAGAGAGTGGGTATATCGGCCCAAAAGACAAGCGGTGTTAACGGACCGCAAGCCAGCACTGGAGGAAGAAAACCTTTCTTCCCAAACTGATCCAGGCGTTTGGATTCCCTATCCGGAGGAGCGGTAGGGAAGGCGGTTTGGGAAGCGGAGGCTTGGACAACCAAGCTCTCAGGAGTGGGGTGGACAGAAAGAAACAGGGGGTCGCCCGGAGCGGGGCGATGGCGTCGTGACACGTTCCGATCCACAGGAGCCCCTGTGTTGGGCTTGGACCAGGCGCCCAAAAGAACGTCCGTGAGGGCGTCGTTAAACGGCAGCACAGTCTCCGCAGAGGAGGCTGCCGGCTGAAGCACCTCTGTCAAGATGTTAGGCTTGACCGTCAAAGTAGGGAGCTGGAGACGTAAGGCCCCAGCAGCCCTACGCAACACCGTACCGAAATTGGCCCCCTCCTCCGTAGCCACGGGAGGAGACAGCATGCCAGTGTCAGGAGAAGTATCCAGACCACTGGCCTCCCCTAGACTCTCTGTCCAGTCCTCATCATACTGACAGTTGCGTGTCAGAGGGTCATCAGACCCCTCCCAGTCCTCCTGGTCCTCCTCTGGTTCAAAATAAGGAGGAGGAGGGACATTTGGGACCCAAGGTCCCATCGGCGCCGGAGCCGGCGTCGAGCGACGTCGCTCCGGGTCCATGTCCGGAGCCGGAAGGAACTGGGGGACGACGCCGCCCGGAGCCCAGGGCGGCGTCGAGAACGGCACCGGAGACATCGGCGCCGGCGGAGGTGTCGTGAGGTCGACCGGCGTCGATGGGGGTTGTGGAGCCGGGATCGAGGCCGGGGCCGAAGCCGGAGCCGGGATCGAGGCTGGAGGCCCGGGCGACGCCGGGGCCGGAGCCGCCGGCGACGCCGGAGCAACCCCATCAGGGCCCACGGGGCCCGAAGGCGCACCGGAGGGGCCTGAAGGCCCGAAGAGGCGGGCCATGGCCGACAGGAACTCCTGTACCTTGGCCGGATCCGCCCCCGAACCCGGGAAGGGCGGGTATGACGGGGGCGACTCCACAGGCAAGTCCGGGGCCGCGGGGGCGGGGACGGTGCCGGGAGGGGCCTCAGCCGAGTCGCGAGACCGGCGAGGCGAAGTCCGAGAGCGACGATGCTTCTTGGACTTCTTGTGCTTAGACTTACCGGACGAAGAAGACTTCGACGCCGACGACCGGTGTGCACTCCGCGAGCGACCCCTGGACCTCTCACGCGACCGGGGCCTCCGTGGAGCCGAATGCCGGGCCTCGAGGAGCTTTCGAGACCGCTCTCGCAAAGCTTTCGGGTTGAGGGCCTGGCATTCGGGACAAGACTCGGTGTCGTGGCCTCGGCCGAGGCAGAAGAGACACTCCCAATGCGGGTCGGTGACGGACATCATCCGCGCACAGGCGCCGCATCGCTTGAAGCCGGGCATCCCTACGACACCTTAAAGATGGAAAAAACAGTGAAAAAATCACCAAAAAGTATGGTCAAAAATTGACCAGGGCACTGCTCTTCCCGGATCTGCGCTTGCTGGCGCGGAAAAAGAAGAACTGACGTCAGCGCGCAGGGGCGGCGTCTAAGTACTGCCCGCGACGTCATCCCGGCGATCACGACGCCGACGACGGACGCGGAGCCGCACGACGCCGCCTACCGACGCGCAAGGGTACTGCTACGCAAAACTTTCCGGATCCAGCCTGACGCCTGGGGATATTCTAAGGTAAGGAATCTATCACTAACGTGTCTCTTTCAGATACTAGTGTCCAGGCTGAGTGGCTGTTTTCAGCTGCCACCACTAGACATGTTACTGGACCTCTGGGTCGAGAGCCTGCTGCTCTTGGGGGCCTTAAACAATGCACATCCTGGGACGAGGTGCCAAGCCTCCTCCCCCAGGATGGGCAGGGTCCACGAAGGGGAAGCTTCAAAGGCTTGCCGCATTTGTGAGCTTCCCCAGGCCACTTGCTGCTTTCAGCAACTGGTCCCCACTGGTTCTGACCCCCACTTTGGGCGGGAGAACCGGCGGGAAAAACAAGTGAGGAAGAGAGGTGTGCCCACCGCTGCCAACTCCACCCCTCAGGTGGGGTAGGCGAGGTGAAGCACAACTCTGTCCCCGCCATCTTGCAGATCGGGGGGGACTCAGCCAAACAGGGAAAGGCGTATGCCCCCCTCCCACTGGAGGGTGGCATAATAGGGGGTGTAGCCACCCCAGGGAAGGGACCCATTGGTCCCTACCTGTAACGCCCCTAAATCTAGTATTTAGGGGCACCCCTGAATCTTGCTTCCTCAGACAAGAACCTGCAAGAAGAAGAAGGACCGAACAGCTGTGCCGAAGCTAACAAAAGGAGGACGCCCAATGACTTGGCCCCAGCCCTACCGGCCTGTCCCCACCTCGAACCTGCTCCAGCGAAATCCCGGTGTGTCTTGCAGCCTCGACAAACCCGGAGGACCTGCCTGCCTTCAATCCCAAAGACTGTCTCCCGTGGACACCGGATTTGTTCAAACAGACTCCAGTTCCGAAAGGATCCGCGGGTCTGCACCACTCTACACCCGACGCCCATGGCCCAAGTTCGAGTGGCCCAACACCAAGAGGTAGTCCCCCCCCCCGGCGACCCTGACCTGCCTCAAGCCTCCAGCCGACGCCTGCAGCCTCGAACCGGAAGGTCCCCCCCCCCGCGACCAGGAGCTGGTAAGAAGATCCGAACCCAAAAGGCACCCCTGCACCAGACGCCCTCGGCCTTGGGTGGCCCAACCGACGGTGCCTAACCAACCCCTAAGATCCCAACTTACCTCTCCAAGTGGTGGTCGCACCCGAGCCTGCAGTGCTTTTGCAAACCAGAGACTCCCCATTGAAAGCTACAGGGCTTCCGAAGCCAAAACAGCACTCTGCACCTGGCCGCCCCAGTGCCGCTGAGGGTGCATCTTTTGTGCTGGCCTAAACCCCCATTTGCCCTGAGCTTAAGTCCAGGAGCTTTGCTCCCACAACCCAGTGGCCTGCTCGTCAGCAGCCACCAACCGGAGGCCCCCTATCCCCCACTGGATAACATTGGGCCTCAGCAGTCTGCACCCGGCCGCCCTAGTGCCGCTGAGGGTGTAACAAGAGTGCATCCTTGACACTGGGGGACCCCTGAGTCTAACCCCAGAACACCAACTCCCACAACAAAGTACTTACCTTTAAACCGATAACACTATTTTCCTCCATAGGATAACTGACTGTTTTTCTATGAAAAGTTTCTAAGTGTGGAGTTGGGAATATATGATGTTACCACGCATACCATCACCACGCATTTGTAACAACACAAGTGCTGTTACAACGCGTTTCAATCACAACGCATACTTTTACAACGAATATGCCTTTACCACGCATGCCATTACAACGCAAAGGCATGCGTGGTAAAGGCATATACTCTGTAAAAGTGGTTAA
Organism: Calotriton arnoldi; assembly: GCA_963921515.1. Lineage (NCBI taxonomy): Eukaryota > Metazoa > Chordata > Amphibia > Caudata > Salamandridae > Calotriton > Calotriton arnoldi. The sequence continues at coordinate 309,913 of CAWUFW010000943.1, forward strand.
GGTAAGTATATATAATATTAATTTTATCATTTTTAAATACCCCCAAAAACCCCAAAATTACCATTTGTATCCCAATAACTATACACCTCCAAATTTCTAAAATTACCCTTCCCACCCCAAAACCCAAACAAACCCTGAACCCTAAAATTACCCCTGCACCCCAAAAGCCACCATAAACGCTAAAATTACCCCTGCACCCCAAACCCACCCTGAACCCTAAAATTACCCCTACACCCCAAAACCCAAACCCACCCTGAACCCTAAAATTACCCCTACACCCCAAAACCCAAACCCACCCTGAACCCTAAAATTACCCTGGTCACCCCGAAACCCAAACACCCTGAACCCTAAAATTACTCTGGTCACCCCAAAACCCAAACCCACCCTGAACCCTAAAATTACACCTGCCCCCAAAACCCAAACCCACCCTGAAGCACAAGTTACTAACTTGTGTAACGATATATCTGTAAGAGACAGTAGTTAGTGACAGATTCCTTACCTTAGAATATCCCCAGGCGTCAGGCTGGATCCGGAAAGTTTTTGTGAGGCAGTACCCTTGAGCGTCGGTAGGCGGCGTCGTGCGGCTCCGTGTCCGTCGTCGGGACCGCCGGGATGACGTCGCGGGCAGTACTTAAACGCCGCCCCTGCGCGCTGACGTCAGTTCTGTACACGACTTTCCGCGCCAGGAACGCAGAGCCATGCAAGAAGCGGACATAGGTGTCTGAAAAATACTAGGGCCCTGAAAGGGATGTCCTTAACCCTAGAAATCAGTTCGCAGAACGGGGAGGATGGGTGGGGCGGTAAGGAATCTGTCACTAACTACTGTCTCTTACAGATGTATCGTTACACAAGTTAGTAACTTGTGCATCTGAAAGAGACACGTTCCTTACCTTAGAATAGATACCCCAGCAATACCAACCCCAGTGGTGGGTTTGCGAACAAAGATCAGACAAGGAAGTCCCGGAGGACAGAACGGCCAAAGAAGCCGTCCCTCCGGACCGGACTGTCAAGGCAGTAATGCTTTGTAAAGGTGTGCAGCGAGGCCCACGTAGCTGCCTGACAGATATCCTGCAGCGGAACACCGCAGCCTAAAGCCGTGGTAGCAGCCGTTGCCCTGGTGGAATGGGCACGCAGCCCAACACGAGGCTCCTTCTTAGCCAAAGAATAACAGGCTTTGATACACAAGGTTACCCAGCGGGAGATGGTTCACTTGTGCACCGCCCGACCTTTTTTGGCGCCCACGTAGCCAACAAAGAGCTGGTCATCCACCCGGAAGTGTTGTGTGCGGTTGATATAAAAGGAAAGCGCACGTTTTGGGTCCAGACGGTGGAGCCTCTCTTCCTCTCTGGAAGGAGGCGGAAAGAAGGTGGGCAAAGTGATGGTCTGCCCAATGTGGAAGGCAGTAACCACCTTTGGCAAGAAGGACGGTCGCGTCCTAAGAACAACCTTGTCTGGATGGACAGACAGAAAGGGAGGTTTGCATGATAGAGCCTGGAGCTCACTCATCCGCCGAGCGGAGGTGATGGCCACCAGAAAGGCTGTCTTCAGAGTCAGAAGACGAAGAGGACAGTTATGTAGAGGCTCAAAGGGAGCGCACATGAGAAAGGTAAGAACCAAGTTCAAGTCCCACTGAGGCATCACAAACGGAACAGGAGGGAAGATGTGTGTAATGCCTTTTAGGAACCTGTTAACAACAGGGGACTTGAAAAGGGAGGGCTGATCAGGAAGCCTGAGGAAGGCCGAGATGGCACAAAGATAGCCCTTGATGGTACCCAGGGCAGAACCCTGTTGGGCCAGGGAAAGAAGGAACAGAAGAACCGGCAGAGAGGGGATTCACAGCCTTTGCTGTGCACCATGCCACAAACTTGTTCCACCTGCAGGCGTATACCACCTTAGTGGAGGGACGCCTGGCTGCCAGAATTACATCACAAACTTCGGGAGGCAAGTCGAAAGGAATCAACTGCCGCCGCTCAATCTCCACGCAAGCAGGTGGAGGCTGGACAGGTTCGGGTGGAGGACCGTCCCCTGCTGCTGCGACAGAAGATCCTCCCGAAGAGGCAGACGGATCGGGGGATCGACGCTCATACTGAGTAGCTCGGGATATTAAACTCTTCGAGCCCAGTCCGGAGCCACAAGGATGACTTGGGCCCGGTCGCGCCGAATCTTCTTCAACACTCTGGGTAGAAGTGGTATAGGCGGAAAGGCGTACAACAGACCGCAACTCCACTCGCGACGAAAAGCGTCGCCGAGCGAGTGCTGCCTTGGAAATTCCAACGCGCAGAACTGATGACATTGCGCGTTCTCTTCGGTGGCGAATAGATCTAACCAAGGCTCTCCCCACTGCAGAAAGAGTCCTTGCGCCACTTCCGAGTGAAGACGCCATTCGTGATCCATCATGCACCTGCGGCTGAGTTCGTCCGCCCTGGCGTTCAGGGAACCTGCCAGGTGTTGAACCATCAGGAACATGCCCCGATGTTCCAGCCATGTCCAGAGGCGCAGAGCCTCCTGACAGAGGGTCCACGACCCCACCCCGCCTTGTTTGTTGCAGTACCACATGGCGGTGGTGTTGTCTGTGAACACCTGCACTACCTTCCCTTTGACAGAGGGAAGGAATGCCTTGAGTGCAAGTCGGATCGCCCGGAGCTCCAGAAGGTTGATATGGAGCCGGGACTCCGCCGGAGAGCAGAGGCCTCTGATCTCCGCCTCTCCCATGTGACCGCCCCATCCCAGAAGGGACGCATCCGTCACAACTGTGTGCTCTGGCTGGGGAAGGGAGAGGGATCTGCCCATGACGCATTGCCGGTTCGAGAGCCACCACTGCAACTGTTTTGCAGTCCCCTCCGAGATCTGGACGTGATCGGACAGGTTGCCCTGGTGCTGCGCCCACTGGAACTTCAGGTCCCACTGCAGAGCCCGCATATGCCATCTGGCATGATCGACCAGCAGGATGCATGAGGCCCAGCAGCCTCAGGGTCATCCGTACCGAAACCCAGGATAAAGGCTGAAAGATCGGAATCATAGCCTGAATATCCCGGACTCGCCGTTAGGGAGGATAGGCCCGAAACTGCGTTGTGTCCAGAACTGCTCCGATGAAAAGGAGTTGTGGAGAAGGAATCAGATGCGACTTCGGCACATTGATGGAGCACCCCAGCAAGTGCAGGAGTTCGGCCGTAGTCTGGAGGTGGGAGACGACTGCCTGGGACGAGCCCGCCTTCAGCAGCCAGTCGTCGAGGTAGGGGAAGACTGGAACCCCTGCCCGGCGCAGATGAGCTGGGACCACCGCCATCACTTTCGTGAACACCCGAGGGGCACTTGTAAGGCCAAAGGGGAGCACGGTGAACTGAAAATGTTCAAGGCCTACCGTGAACCCCAGGTGACGCCGGTGGGCCGGCAGGACGGGGATGTGAAAATAAGCGTCCTGCAAGTCCAACGCTACCAACCAGTCTCCAGGGTCGAGGGCAGTCAAGACCTGAGCTAGGGTGAGCATCTTGAACTTCTCCTTCCGGAGGAAGCGATTGACGTTCCGGAGGTCTAAGATAGGACGCATGTCCTCCTTGTCCTTTTTGGGCACCAGAAAGTAGTGGGAGTAGCAACCACGTCCTACTTCTGGGGTCGGAACATGCTCGATGGCCCTCTTGGCCAAGAGGGCCGTGACTTCCTTCTGCAGAAGCACCAAGTGATCCCCTGACATGCGGTGGAATTGAGGTGGCATGGCTGGGGGGGTGGTCTCGAAGGGGAGGGAGTAACCCCTTCGGACAATGTCCAAGACCAACCTGTCCGAGGTGATGGCACGCCAGTGTGAAGGTGATGGCGGACCCTGCCCCCTACTGGTGTGCTGTGCACCTGAAAGGAAGGACTAGGAGGGCTTGGAGGCCGCGGACGGGGCGGAGTTGGTGGCCTGACCCGCACGGTGGTTGCCCGACACGCCACGGCGGGAGCCACGTCCTCGGCCACGCGAAGACGCTTGCTGCGCGGGCCGGTGGCTGGGCAGCGGACGTGACTGGGCGCCCCTTCCGTGGCAACGAAAGGGGCGAAAAGCAGAGGTTAGCGGAGGGCGCACAACAGAAAGGCCCAGGGACTTGGCAGTAGCCCGTGAGTCCTTAAAACGCTCCAGCGCATGGTCTGCTTTGGAACCAAAAAGACCGACTCCATCAAAGGGCATGTCCATGAGTGTATTCTGGACATCACCCGAGAAACCAGTTCTCAGCCAGGCAGGGCGACGCAGCACCACCGTCGTTGCAAGCGATCTGCCCAGCGAGTCGGCGGTATCAAGGCCACAACGTATGGTGTACTTTGCCGCATCCCTACCTTCCGCAATGGTGCGGGTAAGCAGTGTCTGGACCTCCTCAGAACAGTGGGGCAAACGGCCGCCACCGAATCCCACAGAGAGTGGGAATATCGGCCCAAAAGGCAAGCGGTGTTGACGGACCGCAAGCCAGCACTGGAGGAAGAAAAGGCCTTCTTCCCAAATTGGTCCAGGCGTTTGGATTCCCTATCCGGAGGGGCGGTAGGGAAGGCGGTTTGGGAGGCAGAGGCTTGGACAACCAAGCTCTCGGGGGTGGGATGTTGAGAGAGAAACAAGGGGTCGCCCGGAGCAGGGCGATGGCGTCGGGCCACGTTCTTATCCACAGGAGCCCCTGTGATGGGCTTGGACCAGGTGCCCAAAAGAACGCCACACAGTGCATCATTAAACGGCAGCAATGGCTCAGAGGAGGTAGCTGCCGGCTGAAGCACTTCCGTCAGGTTAGTCCTGACAGCCACAGTAGGCAATTGGAGGTGCAAGGCTCCAGCTGCTCTACGCAACACCGTTGCGAAATTTGCTCCCTCCTCCGTAGCCACGGAAGGAGGAGACAGCATGCCAGAGTCAGGAGAAGTGTCCAGACCACTGGCATCCCCAAGTTCCTCTGCCCAGTCCTGATCATACTCACACTGCTGTGTGAGAGGGTCTTCCGACCCCTCCCAGCTCTCCCGGTCCTCCTCTGGCTCAAAATATGGAGGAGGAGGGACATCTGGGACCCAAGGTCTCATCGGCGCCGGGGCCGGCGTCGAGCGACGTCGGTCCGGCTCCATGTCCGGAACCGGAGAGAACCGGGGAACGACGCCGGGGACATCGGCGCCGGCGGAGGCGTGGTTAGGTCAACCGGCGTCGATCGGGGTTGCGGTACCACCGGAGCCGGGATCGGGGCCGGAGCAGAGGCCGGGATCAAGGCTGGCCGGACGGGCGACGCCGGGACCGGAGTCGTCGGCGACGCCGGAGCAACCCCATCAGGGCCCGCGGGGCCCGAAGGCGCACCAGAGGGACCTTGAGGCCCGAAGAGGCGGGCCACGGCCGACAGGAATTCCTGTATTTGGGCCGGAGTCGCCCCCGAACCCGGAAAGGACGGGTAATGCGGGGGCGGCTCCACAGGCACGTCCGGGGCCGCGGGGACGGTGCCGACAGGGGGCCTCAGCCGAGTCGCGAGACCGGCGAGGCGAAGTCTTAGAGCGATGATGCTTCTTAGACTTTTTATGCTTCGACTTACCCGAGGAGTGCGAAGACTTGGACTCCGACGACCGGCGGGGGCTCCGCGACCGGCCCCTCGACCTCTCACGGGACCGGGGCTTGGTGCGGCGCGGAGCCGACTGCCGGACCACGAGGAGCTTTCGAGACCGCTCTCGCAAAGCCTTCGGGTGTAAGGCCCGGCAGTCAGGGCACGACTTCGTGTCGTGGTCTCGGCCGAGACAGTAGAGACACTCTAGATGCGGGTCTGTGATCAACATAATTCGACCACAGACGTCGCATGGCTTGAAGCCGGGCATCCCTACCGACACCTATGAGTCGAGATGACTTGAAAAGAAAGTGAAAAAATCACCCAAAATTTAGTCAAAAATTGACTAGGGCACTGCTCTTCCCGGATCTGCGCTTACTGGCGCGGAAAAAAGAAGAACTGACGTCAGCGCGCAGGAACAGCGTCTAAGTACTGCCCGCTACGTCATCGCGGCGATCACGACGGACGCGGAGCCGCACGACGCCGCCTACCGACGCGCAAGGGTACTGCTACGCAAAAACTTTCCGGATCCAGTCTGACGCCTGGGGATATTCTAAGGTAAGGAAACTGTCACTAACGTGTCTCTTTCAGATCCCTAAAATTACCCCTGCACCCCAAAACCGAAATAAACCCTGAACCCTAAAATTACCTTGGTCACCCCAAAACCCAAACAAACCCTGAACCCTAAAATTAACCTTTGCACCCCAAAACATAACCCTACACCCCAAAACCCAAACCCTATTCTTACATGTAAAATACATATGCATTTACCATTCACGCCTTTACAACGAAATTCGTTGTAAAAGCATGCGTGGTAAATGCATATGCATTGTAATGCCATGCGTTGTAATGGCATTGCGGAGTAATGGTAGTTGCGTTGTGATGGAATGCGGGGTAATGGTAGTCGTAATAATTTCGTTGTAATGGGCGTTTACCGTGGAGTTGGAAAACCTAAAGAAATTCTTTAAAATTATACTAACAAAAACACTTACACTTACCTGTTTACAGGAAATGTCCCAGTGCAGTATTCAGGCATACTGCACTGTGTAAGAAAAGTAATCTCAAAAGTAACATACCTGTAATTTTACTAAAAATCCTATACAAAATATATGTACTGTATTCTGAAAAGCATTGCATTATCAGTAACACTACTGTAATTAAATCAAAGTACATTTACAATTGCAATTCAAACTATTTACAAACTGCATTACTACTGTAAAGTATTTATTGCTTACTGTGCCAGGCTTGCTTGGTTCTAGAAAATAAATTAACTAAAAACATTTTTATACAAAAACAATTGGTCTGAAGTTCAGTCTTTGAGTGTGTGAATTCATTTGCTGACTGAGTGTGTACAACAAATGCTTAACACTGCCCTCTGGTAAAGCCTTACTGCTCGACCACACTACCACAAATAGAGAGTGAGGTGCTATCTACTTTGCCTCTGCCTACCTTTTGGGTTCCCCTGGACTCTGTGCTCACTATACCTCTCTTTGGTATAGTAAATACAGAGCCAGCTTCCTACACTTTGTGAAAGTATGGACTGATGCCAAGGTGGCCGCCATACATATATACCTTAGTGGGATGTTAGTTAGGGTGGCTCCCTTCTTCCTTGTGGAGTGTGCTCTGGGCTTTGCTTCCAGTTGCATGCCTGCTTTCTTGTGGCATATCTGCATAGTGTGGGGGATCCATTTCTCAATGGTACCCTTTGTTACCAATGAACCCTTGATGTGGTCAGTAAAGGATAAGAAGAACTGGCTTCCATTTCCTGATTAGTTTAGTCCTCTCTAGGTAATACATCACGGCCGTAGACACATCCAGTGTGTGCAAAGCTCTTTCGTCTTGGGTTTTTAATTCATGATAAAAGCTCTGTTTTTGAATAACAAGTAACTTACCTTTGGTATTACATTATCTGGTAGAGACAATATCTAGCTGCAGATTCCTTACCTTTGAATTACCCAGGCATCAGGCTGTATCCGGAAACTTTTGAATGAGCAGTACCCCTGCACGCGCCGTTGGAATGGTTCCATTCGGCTCCGTGTGACGTCGTCGGTGTCTATTATGTCGCCGTCACCTATATAGGCACCACCCCGGCATGCAGACGTCAGTACTTTTACACGACAAAAGCGCAGAGCCATGAAGTAACTTACTTGAATGTGGGCCCTGAAAAAGGGAACAACCATAGCCCGAAAAAATGAGTCAGCAGAGCGAGGAGGCATGAGGTCTGCAAGGAATCTGCAGCTAGATATGGTCTCTACCAGATAATATGTTACCGATGGTAAGTAACATGTTCATCTGATAGAGACTTCTAGCTGCAGATTCCTTACCTTTGAACAGATACCCAAGCCATACCATCCTGGAAGTAGGTTGCGGACAGAGTTCTCACTCTAAGTAGTCCTGCAGGACCAAATGGGCAAAATGCTAGTAATTGCGGATTTGTCTATCCAGGCAGTAGTGCTTGGCGAACAAGTTACTTACCTTCGGTAACGATATATCTGTAAGAAACATAGGTAGTGATAGATTCCTTACCTTAGAATATCCCCAGGCGTCAGTCTGGATCCGGAAAGTTTGTCAGCAGTGCCCCTGCGCGTCGGAAGGTGGCTTCGTGCGGCTCCGCGTCCGTCGTAGGCGTCGTGATCGCCGGGATGACGTCGCGGCAGCTACTTAGACGCCGACCTGGCACGCTGACGTCAGTTCTGTAAACGACTTTCCGCGCCAGGAACGCAGAGCCATGCAAGATACTGACCACTGGTGCATTGAAACTAGGGCCCTGAAAGGGATGACCTTAACCCTAGAAATCAGTTCGCATAACGGGGAGGATGGGTGGGGCGGTAAGGAATCTATCACTACTAATGTTTCTTACAGATATATCGTTACCGAAGGTAAGTAACTTGTTCATCTGAAAGAAACACGTAGTGATAGATTCCTTACCTTAGAATACATACCCCAGCAGTACCAACCCTGGTGGTGGGTCTGCGAACCAAGATCACACCAGAAAGTCACGGAGAACAGAACGGCCAAAGAAGCTGTCTCTCCGGACTTGGCTGTCAAGGCAATAATGCTTAGTAAAAGTGTGCAGCGAGGCCCACGTGGCTGCCTGACAGATGTCTTGCAGGGGGACACCACGTCCCAATGCAGTAGTAGCTGCTGTTGCCCTGGTAGAATGGGCGCGCAGCCCCACCGGAGGTTCCTTTTTAGCCAGAGAATAGCAGGCTTTTATACACAAGACAACCCAGCGGGGGATAGTCCTCTTATGTACAGCCCGGCCTTTCTTGGCGCTTACGTAGCCAACAAAGAGCTGGTCACCCACCCGGAACTGTTGTGTGCGGTTGAGGTAAAATGAGATCGCACGTTTTGGGTCCAGACGGTGGAGCCTCTCATCCTCTCTGGAAGGGTGCGGAGGCGGAAAGAAAGTGGGCAAGGTGATAGTTTGCCCGATATGGAAGGCAGTAACAACCTTTGGTAAAAAGGATGGACGTGTGCGTAGCACAACCTTATCCGGATGAACAGACAGAAAAGGAGGTTTACATGAAAGAGCCTGGAGCTCACTCACACGCCTAGCAGAGGTGATGGCAACCAGGAAAGCAATCTTCAAGGCTAATAAACGAAGAGGACAGTTGTGAAGCGGCTCAAAGGGAGCGCACATCAAATAAGTAAGAACAAGATTCAAGTCCCACTGTGGCATCACAAACGGAATAGGAGGGAAAAGGTGAGTAATGCCTTTGAGAAATCTATTTACAACAGGGGACTTGAAAAGAGAGGGCTGATCAGGTAGCCTGAGAAAGGCTTAAATTGCAGAAAGGTAGCCCTTGATAGTGCCCAGAGCAGAGCCCTGCTGGGCTAAAGAAAGAAGGAACAGGAGGACCTCAGAAAGAGGGGCAGAAAGTGGATCCACAGCCTTTGCTGTGCACCATGCCACAAATTTGTTCCACCTGCAGGCGTATACCGATTTAGTGGCGGGACGCCTGGCTGCCAGAATGACATCACAGACTTCGGGAGGCAAGTGAAATGGAATCAACTGTCACCGCTCAATCTCCACGCAAGGAGGTGGAGGCTGGACAGGTTCGGGTGGAGGACCGTCCCCTGCTGCTGCGACAGAAGATCCTCCAGAAGAGGCAGACGGATCGGGGGATCGACGCTCGTACTGAGTAGCTCGGGATACCAAACTCTTCGAGCCCAGTCCGGAGCCACAAGAATGACTTGGGCCTGGTCGCGCCTGATCTTCTTCAGCACTCTGGGTAGAAGTGGTATAGGCGGAAAGGCGTACAATAGACCGCAACTCCACTCGGGACGAAAAGCATCGCCGAGCGTCGCCTTGGAAATTCCAACGCGCAGAACTGCTGACATTGCGCGTTCTCTTCGGTGGCGAATAGATCTAACCAAGGCTCTCCCCACTGTTGGAAGAGACCTTGCCCCACGTCCGAGTGAAGACGCCATTCGTGATCCATCATGCACCTGCGGCTGAGTTCGTCCGCCCTGGCGTTCAGTGAACCCGCCAGGTGTTCAACCACTAGGGAAATGCCCTGATGTTCCAGCCATGTCCAGAGGCGCAGAGCCTCCTGACATAGGGTCCACCACCCCACCCCGCCCAGTTTGTTGCAGTACCACATGGCGGTGGTGTTCTCTGTGAACACCTGCACTACTCTCCCCTTGACAGAGGGAAGGAATGCTTTGACGTCAAGTAGGATCGCCCGAAGCTCCAAAATGTTGATATGGAGCCTGGACTCCGCCGGAGACCAGAGGCCTCTGATCCCCGCCTCTCCCATGTGGCCGCCCCATCCCAGGAGGGACGAGTCCGTCACCACTGTGTGCTCCGGTTGAGGAAGGGAGAGGGTTCTACCGCTGACCCAATGCTGGTTCGTGAGCCACCATTGCAACTGTCTTGCAGTGCCCTCCGAGATCTGGACTTAGTCAGACAGATTCCCCTTATGCTGCGCCCACTGGAACATCAGGTCCCACTGCAGAGCCCGCATATGCCATCTGGCATGATTGATCAGCAGGATGCAGGAGGCCATGAGGCCCAGCAGCCTCAAGGTCATCCTGACCGAAACCCAGGATAAGGGCTGAAAGATTGGAATCATAGCCTGAATATCCCGGACTCGCTGTTCGGGAGGATAGACCTGAAATTGCGCTGTGTCCAGAACTGCTCCGATGAAGAGGAGCTTCTGAGAGGGAATCAGGTGCGACTTCGGCACGTTGATGGAGAACCCCAGCAAATGCAGGTGGTCAGCCGTAGTCTGGAGGTGGGAGACGACTGCCTGGGGCGAGCCCGCCTTCAACAACCAGTCGTCGAGATAGGGGAAGACTGAAACCCCTGATCTGCGCAGATGAGCTGCGACCACCGGCATCACTTTCGTGAACACCCGAGGGGCGCTGGTAAGGCCGAAAGGAAGCATGGTGAACTGAAAATGCTCGTGGCCTACCGTGAACCGCACGGTGGGCCGGCAGGACGGGGATATGAAAGTAAGCGTCCTGCAAGACCAACGCTACCATCCAGTATTGTGGGTCTAAGGCAGACAAGACCTGAGCAAGTGTGAGCATCTTGAACTTCTCCTTCCGGAGGAAGAGATTGACGTTCCGAAGGTCCAAGATAGGACGCAGGCCCTTGTCCTTCTTTGGAATCAGAAAGTAGTGGGAATAACAACCACAACCTACTTCTGGCGTTGGAACGCGCTCTATTGCCCCCTTGGCCAAGAGGGCCACAACTTCCTGCTGGAGAAGTGCCAAGTGATCCCCCGACATGCGGTGGTATTGAGGTGGCATGGCTGGAGGGGTAGTCTCGAAGGGGAGGGAGTAGCCCCTTCGGACTATCTGTAAAACCCACCTGTCCGACGTGATGGTGCGCCAGTGGGGGAGGTGATGGCAAAGTCTGCCACCTACTGGCGTTTGGTGGGCCTGAAAGGTCGGACTAGGAAGGTTTGGAGGCAGTGGAGGCTGGGGTGGTGGTGGACTGACCCGTCCGCTGGCCCCCTGAACCGCTGCGGTTCCCACATCCGCGGCCGCGCATGGACTATTGCGCCGGCCTGTGGCTCTGTTGCGAACGTGCTGGGTTGCCCCTTCCGCGAGCACGAAAGGAGCGAAAAGCAGAAGGCTGAGGAGGCCGTGTGGCCGAAAGGCCCAAGGACTTGGCCGTAGCCCGCGAGTCCTTAAATCTCTCCAAAGCACTGTCTGCCTTGTTACCAAAGAGGCGAATGCCATCAAAGGGCATGTCCATCAGAGTGTTTTGGACATCCCACGAGAAGCCAGTTGTCCTCAGCCAGGCGTGGCGGCGGAGCGCCACTGTCGTGGAAATCGCCCTGCCCAGCGAGTCGGCGGTGTCAAGGCCACAACGGATTGTTAACTTGGCTGCATCTCTCCCCTCAGCAATAGCCTGGAAGAGTAGTGTCCGAGCCTCATCCGGACACTGAGGCAGCACCTGCGCCACCGTATCTCACAGAGAGTGAGAATAACGGCCCAAGAGGCATGCGGTGTTCACCGACCGCAGCCCTAGACTGGCAGAAGAAAAAACCTTCTTCCCATATTGTTCCGGTCTCTTGGATTCCCTGTCCGGGGGTGCGGTAGGGAATGCGCTTGGGGAAGCAGAGGCTTGGACAACCAAGCCCTCAGGGGTAGGGTGTTGGGAGAGGAAGATGGGGTCGCCCGGGGCCGGGCGATGGCGTCGGGCCACGTTCCTGTCCACAGGAGCCCGTGTTGGGCCTCGACCAAGAGCCCAAAACAACGTCCGAAAGTGTGTCATTAAAGGGCAGCAGTGGTTCCGCAGAGGTAACAGCTGGCTGAAGCACTTCCGCAGGAGGTTAGTCCTGACAGCCACAGTAGGTAGCTCGAGGTGGAGAGCCCCGGCTGCCCTACGCAACACCACAGAAAAAGAAGCACCCTCCTCCGTAGCCACGGTACTAGGAGACAGCATGCCATGGTCTGGAGAGGTGTCCCGACCACTGGCATCCCCCCCAAACTCCTCTGCCCAGTCCGGGTCATACTCGCTTTGAGCAGCGAGAGGGTCCTCAGACCCCTCCCAGTCCTCCCCTTCCTCCTCATGCTGTTGTACAGGTAGAAAAGGAGGAGGATGGAGATAGGTAAACAGATTCCCAAACGGCGTCGGAATCGGCATCGGTTGACACCGTTCCGGCACCGTCTCCACTTCGGGGCTGAAACCGGGGACGACGTCGTCCGGCGAGTCGCAAAACGTGGTGCCGGTGGAGGTGTCACAAGGTCAACCGGCATCGACCGGGATCCACGACGGGATCCACGGGAGTCCTGGGGTGCCGAGGCCGACGGCGAAGCCTGAGCCGCCGGCGTCAAAGGGCGAGGACTCCCAGTCGGGCCCGAAGGCGCACCAGAGGGGCCCGAAGGCGCACCGGAGGGGCACGATGGCCCAAATAAGCGAGCCATAGCGGACAGGAATTCCTGCACCTTGGCCGGAGTCGCCGATGAACCCGGGAAGGGCGGGTAGGTCACCGGCGACTGCGTAGGCTCAGCCAGAGGCGCGGGGGTGGCACCACCCGCACCCTCAGCCAAGTCGCGCGACTGGCGAGGGAAAGTCGGGGAACGATGACGTTTCTTCGACTTCTTTTGGCTCTTCGCCTTACCTGACCCAGAGTGCGAAGACTTCGATTCGGACGACTTCCAATGGTGGGGGCTCCGCGACCGGGTCCCTCGACCTCCCTCTGGACCGGGACCTTTCACGGCGCGGAGCCGACTGCCTGGCTTCAAGCAGCTTTTGGGACCGCTCCCGCAAAGACTTCGGTGCCAAGGACCGGAAGTCGGGGCACGACTTGGGGTCGTGGTTGCGCCCCAGGCAGAAGAGAAACACGCGGTGCGGGTCCGTCACCAACATCATCCGATGACAGTCCTCGCAAGACTTAAACTCGGGCATCCCCAACTGCACCAGGAGTCGATCGACTCAAAAAGCTGAGACAAAATTTCCAAAAAATCAGTCAAAAAAGGCTGGGGGTACCGCTCTCTCCTGATCTGCGCTTGCTGGCGCGGAAAAAGAAAGAACTGACATCAGCGCGCGAGGGCAGCGTCTAAGTAGCTGCCGCGACGTCATCCCGGCGATCACGACGCCTACGACGGACGCGGAGCCGCACGACGCCACCTTCCGATGCGCAGGGGTACTGCTGACAAAACCTTTCTGGATCCAGACTGACGCCTGGGGATATTCTAAGGTAAGGAATCTATCACTACGTGTTTCTTTCAGATAAACATGTACAAAGACGCCCACATTGCTGCCTGGCAGATGTCCAGGACTGGGACGCCCGAGTCAATGCCGCGGTCGCAGTCTTTCCCGTGGTGGAATGAGCTCATAAGCCCTCAGGGGGCTGCTTCTTAGCCAGGGCGTAGCAGATCTTGATGCAAAGAACGGCACAGCGAGAAATGGTACATTTCTACACTGCCCACGTACCCCACAAAGAGTTGGTTGTCCACAGGGAACTCTTTTGTGCAGTCATTGTAGAAAGACAGTGCTCTTTTTAGGTCTAGACGGTGGAGAGGCTCCTCTTCCTTAGAGGGATGTGGGGGAGCAAAAAAGGTGGGCAGCGTGATAGATTGACCCAGATGGAATGGGGTCACCCACCTTGGCAAGAATAAAGCCCAGCTGTGAGGAACCCCTATATATGCAAAGATCATCATATATGGAGGCTTGGATGATGATGCTTGCAACTCACTCACCCTCAGGGCCGATGTTATTGTCACGAGAAAGGCTATTTTGATGGAAAGCAGCCAGAGGGTACAATTATGCAAAGGCTAGAAACAAGCGCACATAAGAAAAGTAAGAACCAAATTAAGGTCCTACTGAGGCATAACAAAGGGCATTTGTGGAAACATACGTACAAGCCCTTTTAAGAACCTATTTACAACAGGAGATCTAAACAAAGAGGGTTGGTCCGGCAGCCGCAAGAAAGCAGACAGAGCAGAAAGATAACCCTTAAGTGTACCCAACGCAGATCCCTGCTGGGCAAGGGTAAGAATTAGAAGGGTAGTAGATAGAGAGGCAGAAAGAGGGTCAATCGATCTTTCTGTACAACATTTTACAAACTTTTGCCAACGGCAGGCATATATATAGTCTTAGTAGAGGGAAGCCTGGCTGCCTAAATAACATTACATACTTCGGGAAGAAGTTCGAAAGCTATCAACTGTCGCCGCTCAATCTCCACGCATGGAGGCGGAGAATTGACAGATTCAGGTAGAGGACCCTCCCCTGCTGCTGCGACAGAAGATCCCAACGGGCCAAACTGATCTGAGGATCAATGCTCATTCAAAGAAGCTCTGGATACCAGACACTCTGTGCCCAGTTCGGAGCCACAAGAATGACTTGGGCCTGGTCGTTCTTGATCTTCAGAACTCTCGGCAGACGTTGTATGGGCGGAAAGGCGTACGGGAGGCCTGAGCTCTACTCACAATTAAAAGCGTCGATGAGAGATCGCTGCCTTGAAAACTACAGTGAGCAAAACTGCTGACATTGCGCATCCTGCAGCCAGCGACCTCCACAAACCCTGGGAGGACAGACTGCCTTTGAAAAAGACCAGAACTCCAGAGGACAGCGGCTCGGTCAACAAGAAATCAACACAAAGGACTCTGGTGCCCTCCGGTACTGAAATTCTTGACCACTCTGAACCAGATGCCCTCCACTGTGTCGAGGTGGCCCACCGATCCAGAAAAGGTTCCCCAGCGATCCAGAGTCCAAGTTCAGCATTGGCTGACCCCTCCTGGACTCCACGACGACACCTGCATTGTGAATCCAAAGGCTCTCCTGATCGGTTCCGGTAAGAAAAACCAGCCGTCAAAGGACACCCCTCCACCTGAAGTCCCTAGCCTCGAGGAGTTCGACTGACTGCCTGCGAACTACAACATCCCAACCTGCCTCTGCTGTTCTTCGTGAAGCCTCCAGTTCGACGCCTGCAGCCTGTTTTCAAATCCATGATGCTCCATTCACTTGCACTGGGCCCCCAACACCGTGTTTGCACCCTGCACCGGGCCGCCCCTGTGCTGCTGGTGGTGGTGTATGTTGGTGCTGCCTTGTGGCACCCCCTGTGCTTGCCTAAACCTCTGAAGCTTGAGCCCAGCAGCCGCTTTACTTACCTGCAAGCAGCGTTCCCTCAAGCACCTCCAGTCTTCATCGGGTAACATTGGGCCCGACCTCTACATCTGACCTCTGCACTCGGCCGCCCCTGTGCCGCAGGTGGTGCAGTCTTTGTGCTTACCTAAACCTCGCCTTCTGCTTACTCTGAAACCAGAAGACTGTAAAAAGGCATTGTTTTCCTCTGTAGGTTAACATGTAAAGACTGAAAATAGAAAGTGTCCACTTTTGAAACTGAAAAGTATTTCTATTTAAAAACGTACTTACCTTTTAGAAAAGATCTTGGTCTTAAAAAATGTTGAGCAAAGCCTATTTTTATAAAATTGGTGTGGATCTCCTGTTTGAGTGGTGCCTCATTTATTGGTCAGTGTGTGCACAACAAATGTCTTGCACTCCTCTTTAAGACGAAGACTGCTCGCCCACACTACCACAAACAGAGCACTTTGGGTTTGCATAGAGCTCTGTACACTTCTGGGGTAATCGCTCGACTCTGTGCACGGTATAACTTCTTAGTGGTATACCATGTAGAGCCAGCTTCCTACACCTGATTTTCAATTCCAATAGTTGATAGCCTAAATCCATAGTATTTTTTACTGTGAGCTCTGGATGGTGGATGCCTGCAGAACAGGCTGCTGTCGACATACCATCAATGAAAGTATAGGGATGACTCCTTAAAGCTAGAGATAATATATAACAAGTTGCCCCCGGCATAGTGCCCACTGAACATAGAGATTCCACTGCAAGGCTGTATATGTGCCACCAGGCACGAGGGCCCAGAAGGATGCATGAATCCAGAAATTAAAAAACTTGAGAATCATTCACACAAACCATGGATCGATACTCAAGCAGCTGGATTACCCTATGAACGTCCAGAACAGGGTGCGTGGTGGGTAGACCCTGAACACCGTGCCCAGGGTGGCCCCTATGACAGGACTCTTTTCTGCAGGCATCTGAAGGTACTTTGGCTAACTGACAGAAAACCAAAGACAAAAGTAGGTGACCATTATCTGAATGTGGTCAGCAACTGACTGCGGTGAGCCCGCCTCAGCTTCAGCAGCCAGTCATCCAGGTGCGAGAATGCATGCATCCCCGACCTGCAAAGATGAGCTGCAACCACAGTCATACATTCGTAAAACAGCTGCAGGGCAGAAGAGAGGCCAAAGAGCCGAATGGCAAATAGAGATGCTCTAACCACCCTACATAGGTCGCGTCTGTGGGACTGCAAGACAGGCATACGAAAGTAAAGGCCCTGCAAGTCCAGGTACAACATTGACTGCTGAATCCAGACTTCGCAGGACCTGGACCAGAGTTAACATCTTGAATTTGTCCTTCTGTAGGAAGGAGTTTAAAATGCGAAGATCCAAAATTGGCATGGGCCCTTCAGCTATATTGGGTCTCAGAAATAGCTGTGTAGGAGGCTGGCTTAGTATATGGTGCAAACTTAAAGGAGTGATGAACCTTGCACTAATCCAGACAACCCTTATGATGATTTTAGTGGTCTTTGATAACCTTTGAAAGCTCTCAAAGTGGTAGCTGATGAGAGCAGCCTTCAGGCTTAGTCCAGAAGGAGTGTTAAGCAGCTTGTTTTACCACATTTAATCAAAAGTGTAGATTAGATGAAAAAGAGCCACACTGTTTATAAAACCAAGTCTATTTATTGCACAACACAATCACATTGGTATATCTCCTAGCCGGAGATAACAATACACATGAAAATACTCAGAATAAATCAGATAAGTAGCACAAATATTAACTGGTCTCCAGGGGGAACCCAAACCATATACTAAGAAAGTGGAATGTGAACTGCTAGGAAGAACAGGACTTGGACCAGAAGACTCAGAGGAGCTGGGAGAACAAGAAACCACCTGAGGAAAGTACCCAAGAATCCAACGGAGGCTGTGTGTAGAGGGGAAACACAACCGTGTGCTCTATGGAAGTCTATGGAGAAGTCACAGTTGCAGTTTTAAAGGACCCTTCCCAAAGGACCCCGAAGAAACCCTTCGGAGGACGGAAGGTTGAAGAGCCACCCCACCTGTGGATGCCCCAGAAACCAGGCTACCTGCACCAGGGAAGCCAGGTGCATAGGGGAAAGTGACGTCAGAACCTCCCGTAGACAATGGAAGACTTTGGAGAGAAGGCCTCTGGAGAAGTTCGTGAAGATGTCCAGAGGAATCCAAGGGAGGATTCTGGAAGAGGAAGACCTGGCAAGCAGAAGGAGCATAGTCTATGCCACTGGGAGGTGACCAGGAGGCACGGAAGCACAATACCGACCCTTGGCAGGGAGCTCAGGAGAGTTGACAAGGACATTGTCGCTGCAGCTGTGGGGACCAGGCGACGCGGAGGAAGACAAGGAGCTGTACACAAGCTGTCCCACGTCTGATGTTGATGTCTAGGTGGTCGGTGTCTGGCAGGAGCACCAACAAGCCTTGGTTACTGCAACTGGTGTGGAAGACGAGAAGATGCAATCGCTGGGACCAGCAAGGTCCAAGGGACTCACCAAATGCAGGAGCAGACAGAGCAGGCCTCGAGCAAGCAGGGGAGCCCGCCAAAGCAGGAGGAGCCCCTCCAGAGGACCCACAGGCCGAGGGCACAGCAGTCACAAGAGGACCACAGGCAGCTCACCAAAGATGGAGGCCCACGAAGCAAGGGATGCAGTGAGGATGCTGAACTTCGAGGGATGAAGTTGCTGGAGGCTGCGGCTTCTCGTAGCCCGAAGATCTCTGGAGTGCACAGCACACAAGCCTTGGAAACGGCAAGTCGGTGTGGTGCAAAGGGGTTTGGTCCCAGTGAGTCAGACGAGGGATACTGTCCTCCAAATTGCAGGGAAGACAGGTCAGGCCTCTGGAGAACTTTAGAACCACCACCTGTGTTCCTGGGCCTTGGGAAGTCCGTAGGACAACAGGAGCAGCAGACCGGTCAGCTTTGTGGTGTCTGCAGATGCAGGGGAGTGACTCCTTCATTCCAAGGGAGATTCCTTTGAGTGTCTTTGATGCCCACAGGCCTGGAGAGGAACCTGGATGGAGCATAGGCACAGACGACAAAGAAGACTTGCATAACAGCAAGACCAGGAGCAGCAAGAGTCTTCCTCGATGCAGTCTCTGTTCCAGTCGAAGTCCAAGGAAGTACAAGCATCCAGACGGTCGAAGAGTGTCTTGGTTTCAGAGGAGAGTCTTGTTCCACGACGAATCTGAGGACCCACACATGGGTGAGCCCTTAAATACTCAAGGAAAGGTTTGGAACGACTCGGGGGTCCCTCCCAGAGGATGGGCTGGACAGAGGGGAGGATACTCCCATGTCCTTTGTCCAGTTTTGCACCAGAGCAGGAACCAAGGGTTCCTCAACTGGCTCAAACCGGAGTATGCAAGGAGGGCACCAAATGTGCCCTTCAATGCAGTCTGGTGGTGCTAAAGAGCACCCCCACCCCAATACACCAAGTCTTGTCTGGGAGGTGGTCACACCTCCCTGTGACATGAAACCTATTATTCTACCTTCCCCTGCTCGAGCTCAGCTTAACAGCAGGAGGGCAGAATTGTGTGTGGTCAGCAGCAGCACTGGCATGCTGCCAGACCCTGAAAGGCTATAACTGGGAGTACAGGGGGCTTCCCTAAGGGGCCCCCTAGTACATGGGATCATACCTCCAACACCAGAATCGGTGTTGGGGTAGGATTCTAACATGTTTGATACCAAAGATTACCAAGTTCGGCGCAGCCATTATATTAGACATCTCGTAATGACTGATGTCCACTATGTCTTTAAATGGCTGACCACACTTACAAAGCCTGGAGAATCGACTGTGGGGTTTGTAGGGGTGTCCTGCTCATGCATGGGTACTCTCACACTTATAACCGAGCTTCCTGCCCTCAGGTTTGAAGGGCCTTCCATGGGGGGTGACTTATAGTTTAAGTTTAGTGACCTCAGATATAAGGAAACTTATATCTGTTGTGAGAGGTGCAAGTACCACCTTACACAGGCTGCCATGGCAGGCCTTTAGTCACAGTTTATGTGGACTCCCATGGGTGGCAGAATACATGCTGCAGCTCATGGAAGACCCCTGGTGTACCCATGCCTTGGGTACCTTAGTACCATATACTAGTAACTTGTAAGGGTACACCAGTAGTCAATTGTGGAGGTACAAAAGTACTTACAAAAGCCATTTGGGAGAGAGAGCACAGATGCTGGGGTCCTGATTAGCAGGATCCCAGTAAACTACAGTCAAAACACACTGACCAGGCAAAAAGTGGGGGTAACCATGAAAGAAGATCCTACTTTCCTACATGCTGAAATAACCCCTTGCTTTTTTCTGCCTTGGGAACCTCTCCATTATCCCACTGGTCATATGAGACTGAACTTCCTACTAAAGTTCCAATGAAGATTGAGTGAAGATGGAATGTGAAGGTGGGAAATGTGAAAGGCAGGTTGTAATCCCTCTGAACAAATTGAAACGCCCATTGATCTTATATTATAGTTCTCCAGAAGGAGATGAAAAATCAAATTCTGCTCCTGAGGACCAAACGTGATCTAGGAGGTGAAATCAAAGCAGAGAGGCTCGACAGACATTCCAGTGGTGAGGAGAAATATGAGCTGTGTTACCCCTGGTGACACCCATGACCAATTCTACGACCACATGCTCTGGGGCTGAGAAATGGGTGGGATGGCTGCTCTATTGGCAGCAAGGACTGCGTTTGATGGTAGGCTAAGCCCTGCAAATATCCTCTGAATTGTCTGCACAGTTGATGGAACTGACGTGCCAATGAGAGTTAGCCTAAAGAAAAGACTATAATGCAGCAGTCTTTAAAATGTTCTGAGGCAAGTCAGTCTCATCTCCAAAATGTTTTAAGCCATCAGAAGGCATGTCTATAAGGATGTCTGTACATCAGCACAAAAACATCTGGCATGCATTCAGGTATGACACGTTATGGTGAAACTGGCGCCCATGCCAAGGCCCATCCAGTCCACTGTGTCGAGGATGACCCACAAGGCATATTTTGCACTATTTTCTATATACTGAATTGTTTGGGCAAGGGCGTTCCTGAATGTCATGGACAGCCAGCAAGATCTTGCTGGACATATCCCAAACGGCTTGTATAGAGCTGCCCAGAAGACTACAACAGAGGCTAACAGAAGAGAATACTTTCCCAAAGGTGTAAATACACTGACTCCCTATTTGGTGGAACAGAAGGGAATGCATTATGGGGGACATTACTTTTAGAAACTTGAATCATTAGGTTCTCAAGGGGAGGGTGCTAATGTAGAAAAACAGGCTGTGCAGGGCCTAGCCTATGCTACCTAGTTACCAGGAGACTAACTGCGGAAACTAAGCTGGCTTCATCCATGACAGGGTGTTTGTCCAGGCCTAAATGGTAGTAAGGGCACAGACTTAGCATCTCCAAGTTCCCAGATTACAAGATTTTTGTTGTCTATTGTTTTAAGTCTGATATCTTGTATTGCTCTTCGGGCAACAACTGTGTAAGAGGCACTGTCCTCAGCGTGGATCTCTACTAGAGAATCTAATTAAGTAGCAGAAGAAGTGCCTAGGCCACTAGCATTTTGTAAAACCAGGTATAGTCCAGCATAAATGAGGGGGAAACAAATTGCATCATGTCAAACACTTTGGAGCCTCTGGAAGTATTGGCATCCAGGAAAGACCTGACTCCTGGTCAAGGACTCTGCTCCCTGCCACAGCAGTTCCGCTGTTGTGCCGCTGCCCCCTACGCCTCTCTGCGACGGTAGGTGTTCGAGTCCCTCCTCCACCCGCAGGCTCCTGCCCGCACTTCATTCCTGGTGGTCAAGTGGGAGAGCCTTGCTCTTCTGCTGGTCCGCTGTTATCTGTCTTTGTGTTTGTGCCCGTTTTTCTGTCTTTTTTGTTATTGTGCCTTGTATTTCTGTCTGTTTTCTGTCTTCATCTGTCTTTATTGTAATTGTGCCATGTATTTGTTATAAGCTGTCTTTCTGTTTATTGTTTCGTCCTCTGTGCCCGTTTCCCGCTGCTGCTGCCCCCGCGGCCCCTCCCCCCTGCCGGTTCCTGCTCCCGCCTAGCTACCCTCCCCTTCAATGGCATCCGCTGCACGGGCGTGCCGTTGGCACGCCAATGGCAAACCAGTCTGCGCCCATCCGCGACCAGCACCAGGGACCCTGGCTCTCAGACCACTCACCGCTATGACTCAGCTGACCTCCACGCACTCAACCCCGGAAGAAACAACAACTGCCAGCTGGTGGCGACGTTGACCACCACCCATGGCCAGTTCTCCTGCCGACAATCCTTCACCATCCTACGCACCCCCACGGCCGCCACACCCACACCGGACGCCAGCACCCCCAAAGTCCGAAATCCATCCTCCTCAACGTGCGCTTCCTGCACAGACATGCTATAGAGATATGGGACACCCTCTCGCCAGATGTCACATTCTTCACGGAAACCTGGACCAACGCCACCTCCACCCCAGACATCGCCACCGCCATCCCCAACGGATACAAGATCCAGAGGAAGGACCGCCCCAACCGCCCAAGAGGAGGACTTGCCATCCCACACAAGAGCTACCTCCGACTCTCCACCTCCAGCACGAGAGACTCCCCTTCGACCAACGAACACCTCCATTTCCAGATCAGCACCGAAACTACCCTATGCGGTACCCTTGCCTACAGACCCCCCCCACCCCCAGACCTCGACCTTCGTTCACCACCACCATCGCCGACCTCATCGAGCCCCATGCCATCGCCTCCATGCAATACATACTCATCGGGGACCTCAACTTCCACCTTGACAACCTCAGCGAACCCAACTCCGCCACCCTCATGGACAACCTCGCCAACCTTGGACTGAAACAGCTCGTCACCACCCCCACCCACAAGGTAGGACATACCCTCGACCCCCATCTTCGCAGGAGGGAACATCCACTTCAGCCACACCACCCAACCCCCCCTGGACAGACTACCACTGCATACACTTCTCTTTCGACAAAACCACCGCTCACAAACCTACACCATGCCCACCCCAAAGGAACTGGAGCAAGGTCACAGAG
Organism: Calotriton arnoldi; assembly: GCA_963921515.1. Lineage (NCBI taxonomy): Eukaryota > Metazoa > Chordata > Amphibia > Caudata > Salamandridae > Calotriton > Calotriton arnoldi. The sequence continues at coordinate 332,532 of CAWUFW010000943.1, forward strand.
GAGCACTCAACTCCACCCTCAACCACGATCCCCCTCCCGCCTCGACCGATGCAACTCTTCAGCCAAATAACAACACCGGTGGATCGCCAACTGCGCAGACGAGCTCGCCCACCTCCGCAACAGATAGCGCCCCATGAAGGCCACCTGGTTCACCACCAGCCTCCGAGAATCCAGACGCACCTAAAGACGTCTCGAGAAGCAATGGAGGAACAGCAAAACCACCGAAAACCAGACAACCTACAAGAACGCCATGACAGAATACCACCAACTCATCAGATTCACCAAAAGGACCTTCATCCGAAACAAATTCCTCGCTAACTCCAGCAACTCAAAGGAACTCTTCAGCATCATCCAGGAATTCACCAAACCCCCCAGCGAAGCCACGGACGTCACATCCTCCCAGGACCTCTGCAACAAGCTCGGCTCCTAATTCCATCTGAAAATCAAGGCCCTCTATCACAACTTCAGCGAACAGACGCCAGAAACCACTCCTTCCTCCAGCAACGACAGCCAGCCTACCATAGCCGCCTGGACCCCGGTCACCACTGAAGATACCGCCACGACCATGAAGAGCACCCACTCAGGAGCTCCCACAGACCCCTGCCCGCTGCACATCTTCCACAGAGCTGCCGCCACCATAGCACCCAAGCTGTGACGCACTATCAATGCCACCCTCTAATCCGGAACTTCCCCAACAACTGGAAACGTGCAGAAGTCAAGCCCCTCCTCAAGAAACCCTCTGCAGACCCGACGGACCGGAAAAACTACCGACCCATCTCTCTCCTTCTCTTCGCGGCCTAAGTCACCGAGAACATCATCAACGCCCAGCTGACCAACTTCATCGAGGAGAACGCCATCCTCGACCCTTCCCAATCCGGATTCCGCAGCAACCACAGCAACAGGACCGCCCTCCTCGCCACCACAGACTACATCTGCACGCTCCTCGACCAAGGCCACACCACAGCCCACATCCTTCTAGACCTCTGCAGACTTTGACACCGTCTCCCACCGCACCCTCACCGCCAGACTCCACGACGCCGGCATACAGGGAACTGCCCTCGATTGGCTCCACTCCTTCCTCACCGGCAGAACCCAAAGAATTAAACTCCCGCCCTTCCTCTCCGAACCCACAGAGAGCAACTGCGGAGTACCCCAAGGATCATCGCTCAGTCCCACGCTCTTAAACATCTACATGGCCCCTCTCGCCGCCATCGTCAGACCGCATGGACTCTGCATAATATCCTACGCCAACCCAGCTCATCCTCTCCCTCACGAAGGAACCAGACGTCACCAGACTCAGCTTCCAGGAAGGAATGAAAGACGTTTCATCCTGGATGAGCAGCAGCTGTCTGAAGCTCAACTCGGAGAAGACAGAAGTCCTCGTCCTCGGGCACAACCCCTCAGCTTGGGACAAAACCTGGTGGCCCACTGCCCTCTGCAAACCCACACCCCCAGCCCCACGGACGACGCCCGGAACCTCTGCATCATACTCTACTCCTCCCTCACCATGAACCGCCAGATCAACGCCGTTGCCTCCCTTGCTTCAACACCCTCCCCAAGACCTTCAAATGGATCCCCCCCAGAATCCAGAAAGACCATCACCCAAGCACTCCTAACTAGCAGACTGGACTACAGAAACACCCTCTAAGCCGGAATCAACAAATCCCTGCTACGCAAACTCCAGACCATCCAGAACACCGCAGCCAGACTCGTCCTCTGTATCCTACGGCATGAACACATCACTCAACACCTGCGAGACCTCCACTGGCTCCCTGTTGAGAAGAGAGTAACTTTCAAGCTACTCAACCACGCCTACAAATCCCTCCACAACACCGGACCCAAAAACCTCAACAGAGTCTCCTTTCACGTACCCAAGAGAAACCTCCGCTCTGCCGACCTCGCCCTAACCGAAACCCCGCTCATCCGCAGCACAAGAGCCGGTGGAAGAGCCTTCTCCTACATCGCGGCAAAGACCTGGAACGAGCTCCCGATCAACATCAGACGCTCCCCCACTCTGCACACCTTCAGAAAGAGCCTCAAGACCTGGCTCTTCGGCTGACTCTGAGCGCCTCGAGACCCTCACGGGTAAGTAGCACGCTTCACAATTACCTGATTGAGGAAATGCTGGGGCACTTTAATTATCTCACAACTAGACATGGGTCTAGTGCATGCCAACGTCTGTTCCAGATCAGAAATGGGTGTTGCTAGCCAGATTAGGAGCAGGCACCGGTGGAGTCTGAGTTGGGGTCTGAGAATTCAGGACCAGCATTGTTGTATTCCGCTTTAGGTGTCCGTATATAGGTTTTCCTGAAACATGTCCTTATATAGGCACAATTTGCATTGCCCATATATAGGCATAAAATCCCAGTCCTTATTTAGGCATTAGCCATGCACTCCAAATACAGGCATGGTCACCGACATCCGTCCACCCTAACGTCACAACGAGTTCTTAGAAACCAGACCCTTAAGCTCTTGGGAGTTCCCCTAGCACAGGATTATTGATTTCTCCAAGAACTCATTTATTATGCATGAACCACTATTCCTTAAGGGTTCATTCCGGACGTCTTCCTCTGTCCGACTTCACGTCAATGCTAACATTCCAAGGCACCTACCAGGTATAAATATACCTTCCCTTGCCCAAGCAAGTTAGAGGAGACCTCTACTTCAGAGGAGCCCGTATCCCGGCCTGACGCACTGACAAGAGAAGCCGTCACCCCTGTTCGCAGAGAATCCAGCTCCCAGTGTTCTGACTCCCTTCGCGAGGTGTTAGAGTTCGAGATCCGGAAGGAGATTCCCACCTCTCTCATTCTCAAGGTATGGAGCAGACTAGAACCTAGAGGGACTCTTGGCATATCAGACTTAGTATACCATACTATAGAATACTACACCTACTTCTTACCTTGCCCTACACCTAGGCTAGGTACACTGGGGTAGAACTAGCTTAGAGAAGCATCGTAGGAGTACTCGCATTTTTAGCTCATGTTATTTATGTATGTGAATATATGTATCATAGCTAAAAGATTATGCTAGTGCAGTATTATTTCTTTCTACTGCTTACGCTGTACATTATATATCTTGTATACTGTCTTGTGATCATAACAGCTCATATCTCTTACACGAGAAACAAGACTGTTCAATAAATCCTTTTATTGAAACGCCCGTCTATTCTTTCTGTGTAACTCTGAAGAAACTAAGCATGCACGATTAGCTGAGTGAAATGGTTATCTATTGTTTCCACGATTCTGAGAGTGTTCCGATTCTAAAGGGAAACAAAGTGGTCATGTTTATGCGGTTGCCAGAAACTACTCCCTTCTTGTTTACAAGGAGTTTCTAGTGGCCTCTGAGTTAGCTGGCACAAAGTAAATTAAGTTTAATATACTCGATAGGGACATACTGACCTCAGTCCTATGTCAAACCTATAGGGTATATTATTCCAATGCGCAGAGCCTATTAGGGAAATAGAAACTACACTACAGCATAACCTCCAGGGCTGGAGAAGCATAGGCTGGCGCTGGGCAGGAGACGGGAGGAGGCCCAATTACACCAGTCGGCAAAAGAGGGCGAGCTGGCAGAATGGGGCCAAAGGCGTTCCAGAGAGGGGCAGCATTGTCTTAATTTTGAGCACAGTCTCTTAAGACCTATCTGATGTGGAATCAACAGCCGAGGAAACTCGTGATACACTGGAACCAGCCTCAGGATGGCCATGGAATACCATCTTTGGAGTGTCGACAGCACTGCTTCTTGTCTATACTGGAGTGGCAAAACAGATAAGAGTCCTGCGTGATCATTATGTACTTATGGCATGACATGGCCTTTGACTTGCCTGAAAGCATTCTGCCAGATTGGGAGTTGGTGTGGGAACAGCCATGTGATCAGGAGATTATCCTTTGTTTCGGGTGCGATATGCCCTGCTTTTTATGTTCAACAGCAGAGATTGGCTTCATGCTCCTTGGTCGTCCTGACATGCACCTGGAATAATTTTTTGCATGACTTGAGGCATGGCGATTACCTAGGCACCATAATTATACAACATGTTGATCCCTAACTGATATTTGTTTCCTGCAGTCACTGTACAGATTAAGACCTGTTTTTTTGGAGGAGGCAGGGTGTGGGTCAGTGAGACCGACGAAACTGGGAGCAAAAGTCTTCTGCATAAAAGGGCACATAAAGAAATTAACCGATGTTAGCAAGCATGGGCTGTGCCTGTAAGAAACTGGCTCTATATATACTGCACCAAAGTGAGGTACAGTGTGTATAGAGTCCAAGGGTCTCCAGAGGTTTGGCAGAGGTTAAAGTTAGATAGAACCTTACTCTCTAAAGTGGTAGCTTGGTCGAGCAGTAAGGCAGTATCATAGGACAGTGTTAAGCATTTGATGTACACACTCAGTCAGCAAATGAATTCACACACTCATGGACTGAACTCTAGGCCAATTGTTTTTGTATAAAAAGATATACTGTTATTTTATTAGAACCAAGCAAGCCTGATACAGCTAAGCATTCAATTCTTTTCAGTAATAAGTTACTTGTTGTCATCAGTTTTAAAAAGAAATGAAGATTGTACTTGATTTGATTTACAGGGGATGCAGTAGGTTGCAATACTTAGTAAATGCAGTACATTGAAATGAATGGCTTTTTAAAGTAAATGCATGTAAAATTACTTTTGCGTTACTTTTGTAATCCAGTGCTGGACTCCTAGATTCAGCACTGGGACATCTACTTAAAACAGGTAAGTAATTACGTTTTTGTAGTTGGTACGATTTTTAAAGAATATTCTTGTATTTCAAAAGTTGACACTTAGAAACGTTTTCACATAGAATCACCAATGTTATCCTATGGGACGAAATTCACTTAGCAGGTAAGTTAGGTTATCAATACTTTTTCTTACTCAGTGCTGGATCCTAGATTCAGCACTGGGACATTTCCTGAAAACAGTTGAGAAAATGCGTTTTTGTTATTCGGCTGATTTTTAAGGAATATTTGTAGTTTTCAAAAGTCGACAAACTTTTTGGGAGAAAAAGTGTCAATGTTATCCTATGAGGAAAAATGAGTTATCGGTTTCGAGGTAAGTAATCGGTCTTTTGAGTTAGGGTTCTGGGGTTAGACTCCGGGGTCTCCCAGGGTCAGTGATGCACTGTTGCACCCTCAGCGGCACTAGGGCGGCCGGGTGCAGAGTGTTGAGGCCCAATGTTATCCTATGGGGGATAGGGGGACTCCGGTTGGTGGCTGCTGGCAAGCAGGCCACGAGGCTGTGGGAGCCAAGCTCCTAGGGTTAAGCTCAGGGCAAGTTGGGGACCAAGTTAGCACAAAAGGGGCACCCTCAGCGGCACTAGGGCGGCCGGGTGCAGGATGCTGTTTGGAGGTCGGGTGCCCTGTTGATTTCAATGGAGATTCTTCGAGACAAAGAAACACTGCAGGCTCAGGGACGAGGATCTTCCAGGAGTGAACACCACTTCGAGGGGTAAGTTGGGATGTAGAGGGATGGTTGGGCACACAAGGCCGTGGGGCGTCGGGTGCAGGGGTGCCTTTGGACGTCGGATTTTCTTACCCGCTCTAGTCGCGGTAGGGGGGGGGTCCTCTGGATTGAGGCTGCAGGCGTTGTCTGGAGGCTTGAGGCAGGTCAGGGGTCGCCGGATCTCAGGTCAGGATCGCCGGGGGGACCTCCTCATGGTGTTTTTCCACTCTAGCTCGGGCCAGGCTCGGCGGGTGCAGAGTGGGCTGGATTCGCGGTTCCTGGCTGGCACCAGGAGCTGCAGTTCAAACACGTCCGGTGTTCACGGGAGAAACAGCTTGGAAAGTGAATGCAGGCAGGTCCTCCGGGGTTTTTGAGGTTGCTGGCCGCTGGACACGCCGGGGTTTTACAGGAGCAGGTTCGAGGGGAGACAGGCCTGTAGGGCTGGGGCCAAGTCAGTGGGCGTCGTCCTCGTTAGCTCTGCACGGCTTTTCGTCCTTCTTTTCTTGTAGTTGCTGGATCGAAGGAAGGTTCAGGGTGCCCCTAAATACTAAATTTAGGGTCGTTACAGGTAGGTAAAGGGCAGGGACCAATGGGTCCCTTCCTGGGGTGGGTACACCCCTATTCTGCCACTCTCCAGTGGGAGGGGGCAGGAGCCTGTCCCTGGTTGGCTAGGGCTCCCCAACTTCCAGATGGCGAGAGCCTGGAGTTGTGCTTCACTCGCCTCCCCACCTGAGGGGTGGGGTTGGCAAAGGCTGGCACACCTCCTTTCCTCACTTGTTTTTCCCGCCGGTTCTCCCGCCCAAAGTGGGGGTCAGAACCGGTGGGGACCAGTTGCTGAGTACAGCAAGTGGTCTGGAGAAGCTCACAAAGGCGGCAGGCCTTTGAAGCTTCCCCTGCCCATCCTGGGGGAGGGGGCCTAGCACCTCGTCCCAGGATGTGCATTGTTGCAGGCCCTCGAGAGTGGATGGCTCTCGACCCAGGGGTCCAGCAACAGGTCTGGTGGGTGGCAGCCTAAGCAGCCACTCAGTCGGGACACTGGTTGTGGGTCGAGTTTCAGGGGGCATCTCTAAGATGCCCTCTGTTGTGCATTTTACATTAAATCCCACACTGGAATAAGTGTGGGTTTAATGTGCAGAGGAGTTTGATACCAAACTTCCCAGTCTTCAGTGTAGCCATTATGGTGCTGTGGAGTTCGTAATGACAAACTCCCAGCACCATATACTCTTTAATGGTACACTGCACTCACAATGTCTGAGAATGGACTCAGACACTGTAGGGGCACAGGGCTCATGCCTCTGTGCCCTCACCACTGGCATAGTGTACCCAGCTAGAGGGGTGACTGACCTAGGCCAGGGCAGTGGTTGGTAGGCATGGCGACTTCACTTTTGATCTGCACCAAGACACGCAGCCTGCAAGGCAGTGTGTTTGTGAAAAGGTACAGGGACCCCTAAGGGTCGCACAATTGGTGCTGCAGCCCTTAGGAGCCTTCTCTGGTCACAGTGCCCTGGGTACATGGGGTACCATTTACCAGGGACCTACCTGTGGCCAGAGTTGCCAATTGGGTTTTGTTTTGGGGAAAGAACACAGGCCCTGGGGTCCTGATTGGCAGGGCCCCAGAGCACATCAAGTCAAAGAGCATCAGTAGTCTGGCAAAAAAAAAAAAAAAAGGTTTACTGCAACAGAAACCCACTTTCTCACACAAGTCCCCCCCCCAGCCCAAAGGCCAGGAGACTCAGCCAAAGCTGGGTGAGTCTTCGTAAGTCTTTCAGGCGAGGAAGAGTAGGGGAAGTGGTTTGAAAGTTGCAGGGCCTACCCTGCCTTACATCCTTTCGTCCAGGTCAGTTCCTTTTGGGAGCTGGCCTACTTCAACAGTTTCAGGGCCTAATCCCCAATGCTCCTCTCCTAGCTCTTTAGTGTCCTCACCCCATCTTTTTAGTTTGGGTTCAGAAGTGCATACCTCTGCAAATTCTAACTTAGCTGGGGCAAGGCCCAGCTTACCCACAGAGGTTACCCACAACTTGAGCAACCCCACCATGACCAATAGGGTCAGGGGGCACCCTTTTAGCTCTTCCCTGATAGGTGAAGTAGCTAACTCACAGGCTTCCTTGGGTTGGGGGGGGGGGGCCTGTCTGCTGTTTTAGGGAGGGGGGGTCACCACCCTTGGTAGTGAACACCCTTCTTCCACCCTTTGTTCTGCCAGCTGAGGAGCCACCAACTCAGACGGGACAGTTGCCTGAGTAGTCAGGTCTTTTTGTTGGCTAGGGGGTACTTTACCAGTGGCAATTTTGGGGTTCTCCCTTACTGGGATAGAATCTCCCTGGCCCACTGGAACTGTGGCTAACAGTTGCCCTCCTTTCCTACACTGCTTCCTCTTTTTCTTGTGGGGCTTGGCTGCACTAACTGCAGGTTCATCCCCCCCCAGGTTTCTTGGGTGAGGTCTGGCACTGGGCCAGTACCTCTCTTTGGCTCAGACTAACCCCTGGGTGGTCATTCCCAAGGAGACAATAAAGAGGGGGGTCCCTACTGACTACCACCTTTCTCCATCTAAGGCACCCCGCTACTTCTAGGGGCACTACAGCCACAGGCATAACAGTGACTCCCCCTGGGACAGTCCTTACTCTTCTGGTTTCCCCTGGGATATACTGGTTTGAGAGAACTAACCTGGCATGCACCACAGTGTGACTGGCACAGGTATCTCTCAGGGCAGTGGCTGGGATTCCATTCACCAGTAGGTGGTGGAAGTGTCTACTCCCCTCTGGAATTTCCAGCTTACTTTTTGGGCCCATACTCCAGTTGAAGGCTAGGAGGACCTCCTCATCTGAGGAACCTTCCTCCAATGCTACACTGGCAACCCCTGGAGTCCCAGTAGTAACCCCTGGGGATGCACTAGGGGGCTTGTTTTTAGGACAGCTAGGGTCCTTAGTGTGGTGTCCTGCCTTTTGGCAGTTGCAACACCAGATTCTGTTGGGGTCACAATTCTTGCCTTGGTACCCTGGCTTAGGTTGTGAGGTGTCTTTGGGCCCACCCTCCTGGACAGATTTTTGGGGGGCTACCTGGGACTCCTTACTCTTTTCTTTAAGGGGTTCACTATCTTTCTTCTGGGGAGGCTTTGTGACCCCTTTTCCACCCAGTGGACGTCCTAGTTACCCTTGTTTTGACCCAGTGGTCTGCCTTCTTTCCCAACTCTTGGGGAGAAAGTGGACCCAGGTCTACCAGATACTGATGCAACTTTTCATCAATGCAGTTACTTAATATGTGTTCCTTCATAAACAGGTTGTAAATTCCATTAAAGTCATGCACATTGTTTCCAGTTAACCAGCCACCCAGTGTCTTTACTGAGTAGTCTACAAAATCAATCCAGGACTGGTTCTGGGTTTTGTGAGCCCCCCTGAATCTAATTCTATACTCCTCAGTGGTGAGTCCAAATCCCTCAATCAGAGTTCTCTTCATGAGGTCATAAGACCCAGCATTTGGCCCAGAGAGGGTCAGTAGTCTGTCTCTGCAGTTACCAGAGAATAGTTCCCCAAGGAGTGCCCCCCAGAAAGTCTTCTTCACCCTCCTGGCTTCACAAGCCCTCTCAAAGGCTGTAAACCACTTGGTGATATCATCACCCTCCTCATATTTAGGGACAATCCCTTTGGGCATTTTAGGATCATAAGAATGCTCTGTATCCTTGTTATTTGTATTGCTGCCACCATTGATGGGTGCTAAACCCATCTCCTTTCTTTCTTTTTCCAGAGCCAGGAGTCTGGACTCTAGATCCAATCTTTTGGCCAGCCTTGCTAAAAGGCTGTCCTCCTCATTGAGGCTGCCCTCAATGTCCTCACTGGAACCTGTACCACCTGTGTGGCCTCTAGGTCCCCAGGGGTTGATTCTTGGAAACAAGGGTCCAGGGACCCTTTCTTCCCTAGGAAGTGATGGAGGGGGGTTCCTATCCCCTTCCTCCTCACCTCCTTCCCCTTCTGGTTGGTCATCACCATTCTCAGAGGGGTGGTCCTTGGCATACTCAGCCAACAGCTCCTGGAGCTTTTGTTTGGTTGGATGCTGGCCCATGGTTATGTTTTTAATTTTGCATAAGGACCTTAATGTTGCAAAATATATATGAATATCCATATAAATTCATGTGTATGCACTTCAAAAGATATCCTGCTTAGATATATCACAGTAACATGAGGCATAGAGCTCCAAAGGGCTTCCTATCTAACCTTGCCTGGACAAGCTTCCAGCAGCTATTCTGAATCAGCCTTACAGGTCACTTTCCTTGTCCTGACGTAATCATAAGTTTCCTTATCTGGTTGTGCAAGTTGCTTACACAGTGCCAAGCCAGCCTTTCTGGTCTGCCTATATCCAGCTGTTTATAATTGGCATGGTGAAGATCTTGCACATCCCCGTTAGCTATATTTGGCTTGGTGCCTTATTCTAGTTCCGCTGACATGGCATTACTAAACATATATAGCACCCAGAAACCAGCCACTCTGGGAAGAAGCAGTCTGAGAGCCTCTAAGGCAGGAGACCTGACTTCTTCCTTGCTAATTAGCAATGATGCATGCATTTGGTACCAATAAATATATTTCACTCTGTTTCTGAGCAAACCTGCTATGTTTGGTGAGTTTCATTCATTTGTTCCTGGGAGGGTGCCAGTATTTCCCCATCAGAATGGTGTCAGAAAGTGGGAAATTGGAGGACTGTGATGTCACCAGTCGGTAAGTGAGCTGTAAGCTAAATAGCTAACTTGCCTTGCTGCAAGTGACCTTTCAGTCTTTCAAATGCGTATTTAACACATAGTATTAATAAAAGGGGCATTAACTGGCATTTAAAATAAACAGGTGACTGTAGAGAAACATTCATTAAAATGTCATTGAAATTTTTCTCTGTATCAATACCTTTGAATTGATATGTGGCTTGCACTACAGGAGTATGTATAAAAAACAAGGGTAACCCCGTAGTAAGACCAGGGGTGGTAATATGGTTAAGGAGAACAGTGGTCTCAGGGAGGCTTCAAGAGTCCTCGTGTAGCCTGGGCTACTGTAAATGAATGCAGAGTTAATCAAAACAATTACTTTTAATAGTAGTCCAAACAGGACTCATTAAGCAATATATGCCAGGACACAAGGTGCAGAATGACATCACATTTATTAACACCATAAATGGAGTATCATTCAATTTTCAACGTTTAATAGTTCTGGTGCTCACACAAAAAAGTGCAAGTGCGTGAAGTGAAAGTGCTTAGTGACATTTAAAACATTACATCGCATTGACAACAAGCTAAAAAACTCCAAACTATTCAATTACAATGAAGGAGTTTTTGGTTGTAAGGTCGACGGCGTTTCGATCTTAATGATTAAAAGATCATCATCAGGACTGGTGTGTGAGCAATTAGAATCTATAAAAGAGAGAAATAACGAAGTGACCAAGTGTCCCGATACAGGTGTTAAAAACAGAAGCACAATTAATGCGAGCTTAAACTATGATCTTACTGGACGATTAATTAATCAAGGCAACAATAATAGAATTAACATTTGCCTGAAAACTGCTTAGTAAAGGTGGCGCAGAAGGGCAGGTAAAGAAGCAAGAAGGGAACAATTTAATAAGTGCATGCTTAATTAGGGGACCAGGACTAAGGATACGTCTGCGGAGTGTCCGAAATTAAACAAGGTAACTCGGTACACGACGAAGGAGAGTGTCTTAATCTGCGGCATGCAGGACAATTAAGCGCAATAAGGAAGTACAGACATAGTCAATTAGGCGAAAGGAAATTTTCAACACGCGATTGGAACCCGCGAAGCTGAAGTCCCAAGGCGGGTGGATGGAGGATCGGATCAGGGATCCTAAAAGGAAAAGGGGGGGTTTTGTGAGTAGGTGCCCGGGCAAGGGGAGCTCAAGGGACAGTGCTAAGCTGGGGAATACTTACAAGGATGATGTAAATCAGCCGGTTAATGAGGAAGGGAATCGACGGCACCCAAGGGTTATTCTGCAATGAGAAGGGTGTAGTTCAAGGCTAGGCAAGGGAATCAGTGCTATGTACTCAGGAGCCACGGGCACAGGGTACTTACTTGTACCGGGATGAGTCCGGAGATCAAGGGTACCACATCCGACGCGGAGTGAATCCGAGTGCTGCCGGCACCGGAATTGAGTCAGAATAAAACAGCGCGTATGGACTAGCGCGCATGCGCAGAGAGTCAATGATGAAAATTAGCGTGTATCCTAAGCAAAAGCTGGCTAAAGGTGGCGGCCATATTAGGTGAGTGATGGAGTTATTAGAGCACAGGGGAGTGCAGCAAGGAAATTTAAAAAAAAAAAAAAAAAAAAAAAAACGAAAGAGGCTGGGAAATGCATAACAATTGTGACCAACAAGCTGGTGACAGCACAAGTGGGGTTGCCGCTAATTACAGAAAAGACAGGAACCCATCCAAGGGCCCAGAAAAGAACCTACTGGAGAAGTTAGGAAGGATGGGAAGGACATTTGAAAAAGATTATGTACATGGTAATTACAGGCGTCTTATATACATTTTGGAACTTATTGCAGCTAGCATGGTATTACAAAATCATGTTCCATTCATCGAGCGTATTTAGTCCATTCTCAATGGAGCGGCAGTTGAACATCCATTTGCATTCAAGTCTATTAAGGATCGCTAGAGGATCTCCACCTCTGTTGCCTGGGCGAACAATGTCAATTACTTGCCAATGGAGGTCTTGTTCAGAATGTCCTTTATCCAGGAAGTGCTCGACCAACGGTGCGGTGATAACTTGGCAACGTATTCTACTTTTATGTTGGCTTATTCTTGTTTTCACCTTCTGGGTCGTTTGGCCAACATAAATGAGGTTACAAGGACATTGGATACAGTAAATTACATTTACCGAATTACAGTTAGAGAAGAAATTCAGCTTATGTGTGACTGTGCCATATTCAAAAGTTTTTGTGTTTTTGTGAAAGGGCATGCAGCGCAATTACCACATTTGAAATGGCCCACTACTGGCGGGAGACCTAGGCTCGTCAGTAACATGTTATCCTTGCGCAGTGGTTGCTGGGCTCTAACCAAGTGATCCTTAATGTTGCGCCCGCGTTTGAAGGAGAACAAGGGAGCTTCATTGGTAATGTTGATTGAGGTTATGAGGGGCCAATGTTTTTTAATCACTTTAGTTATTTTGTTGCTTACTGGACAGAACGTGGTGACGCATGCAATGCGTGACATTGTCTTTTTGGGCTTTGCTTCTAGTAGAAATTCCCTATGGGAGAACCAAGCCCTTTTCAGAGATCTTTTGACAAGGCGTCTGGGGTAGCCTCTGCTGATAAGTTTTTCACCTAGTGTGTCTGCTTCTCTTAGGTAACACTACAGGAGAGCCTGGGCAAGAGACAGGTGACTGATAAATAACTAAGTTACTTTATGTCAATAAATTTTGACAAATGGCTAGACCCTTGGGGGGTCTTACAAAATCCATTGCAGAAGACCCTGTGCTAGGATGGGGTATTGATTTTTCACAGAAAAAGAAACCCTCCCAGAATATAGTCAGTGGAGCTTCCGATTTGCAGGTTGCACCGGAATACAGGGAAGTGAGTTTGAAATATGCGTAGTATGTCATGGATGAATGACTGCATTTAAATAGGGTATTGATCTTCAGTACTGGACCTCTATGTTTCCTTGAAATGTTTCTTTGATTTATATAAAAAATGGAGCGCATTAGTGCATTAGAAAAGCAAATGGGTTTTATATGTGATGTCTCTGGCTGGTCCATAACTGTTGATTTTCCTCTTTTAACTCATTCTATCCACTACCTAACAACTTTTCCTTTGTAGGAGACCTTTTGTATTTATCTTTCAGGGTGCACGTACATATTGTGAGTAAAAAAAAAACATTTCATGAGAGTGGATCTTGAAGAAAATCATGGTAAGCCCACTAGAAAGTTGTTTAAAAACTGGCAGGAGAGAAAAGTTCAAAACAAATCATCACCAGATAGCCCTGCAAATAAAGGTAAGAATATAAATTATATAAAATATGTTAAGTAGCTGCACGCTACTTTGGAAAGTGAAGCAGTAACAAAGTATAGATGTGTGAACATTCAATTATTATATTCCCACAATGGTAACAATTTGAATTAAAACTCGAGGCAGAATTGCCTAGCATTCCATATAAAAAGAGAATGGACTTTGCATACATTGTCCTGTGTTTCATAGAAGATATTTTGTGTTTGTTTCTGTACATAACTGATGTATTAAGGATTGTTCATGTTTTATGTACCACTTGTAAATGTTATCTCATAACAAATAAAGCGCTTTGAAACCTTTGACTATAGCTAGACCTATATAAAATTAAAAATAATAATTGTAACATGGTAATGTTAAAACTAACTTTTCCTAGGAAAAGGCACTAAATAGGAAAACAGTAGGCCTCACAGACAAAAACGAATTTGTGTGCATTATACAACTAGGACATAACAAAAAATTTAAACTAGATGCACATTTTGTTAGTACTGCCTATCAGCTGTGCAAAATGTAGCACTCTCCTTAGATACATGATATTAAATATTAAAAGGCATTCACATTATATGAGTAATTGGTGGCTGCTGTAGGGGGTGAACTGCTAAAATAAAAGCGTCCTCCCTTTTATCACACTGCAAACGATAGATTTTGACTGGCTTGGAATGGCTGGGTTTTAATAGAATGAACTGAGCTGAGTCCCAGCACCAGCTGCTGCCTTTTCTCCTGAAAAGTGTAGAAGCTGACACCTGCCGGTCATAAAACACAGCTACATAAATAAAACAGGGCGGACCCTAAGACCGTGGCAACTAGGTTTTAAATTAGTATCAAATAGCACATACAAGCACGTGCCTTAAAGAAAATAGTCTTGAAAGTTTGAAATATAAGATGATTATTTTGGATAAAAGAAAAGGGATAAAAGTCAGGACTTCCTTTCCTGCTTTCTTTCATAAAAATTCATTTGTGGATCTCATAGTAAATAATTACTTATTTCTAAACTGTAAATAATTACTTATTTCTAAAGGGTGAAACAAACTTTCTATGTTTCATTAAAGTTTCTGTGCTTAGCTTCAAAATAAGCTTTGTAGGTGTTATAAATAAATGCATTTAAAGACAAAATGAAAGGAATGAGGCTTGCTTTTCATATGTACAAACAACCAAAGGGTTAGTGATTATTAGCCATTAATGACTACATGTAAAATATTATTAAAAGTTATTGCACTAAAATCGTTTTGCATTTATGATCTTTATAATGTCTAATAACACTACTGAAAAAATTCAATAATATTTAGCAATGTAAAAATTTACCATGTGCAAAGTGCGCATTAAGATTTCAATGTCTAAATGGTTAAATATGTTGTGCACCAAAATTAAAAGGGCGAGTATTAGTTTCTCTAACAATGCCAATATTACTGTATCTTAGTGACAAACCTAAAATATTATTTCTAGTATGACCTAATGGCTGCAGTCTCAAAGTCTAGCATTTTAAATGTTGAGCCATACTGCACAAGAATAAAAAATAAAACCAGCAAAAGTTAGATCCTACCTTTTAAAATATCACCACGGAGGCACGCACCCTCAGTCATGCTTCTGGAGAAGTTTCTTTGAACAAATAAGCCACATGGGGATATCCTTGCTCAGACAGGGGACAACAGGTTTAAGGGTCAGAGGCCAAGTTCTGTATTTAGCAGCAAGCAAGTAGCACTGCTAAAAGCAAAATGTCCACGCAGGGGTTTGAGCACTTTTATTATCTAAGGTTAGCCACCGTGCCAGTGTGTGATTTCCACTTTTAGGGGCCTACATCAAACTATGAAAGCATCACAGCATTTCCTGCTGTATACATGTACATATATAATTGTGTAAATGCAAGTTGTACATTTAGTCTATAGCCCTTGCAGTAATAATATAAATAAATGAATAAACAGGGCTGTATTTGGTTGAACGGGGAAGGCTTTAGGAGCGGTCTTTCCGCTGTTTTACCACCGCTCAGCCTTAAATTGACAGCGGAGTGCAGTTAAGCATGCCTTGGCAGGATTTCTGTTGTTCAAACTCCAGTCTGTGGCATTCAGGCATTATGATCAAGTTGTACTAGGACCTAGGTGCATCCTGGTCTAGTGTTGGAGCGCAGCAGCTAAACAATTTCTTTACCCCTGCGTAATATGATTGAGTTATTTAATTAACATGTGATACAAGATGAGGGCTTTTTCTTTCTGACAATATAGTCCTGTGTTATGACATACATTGTGTAGACCCTGCTAGCTATAACAATATAGTTTGCTAGATACACTAGTGTACCCCGGCTTGTTGACATAAGGGGGCATGGGGTACCATTGCGTAAAAGTTGTTTCTTACTGAGTCTGGTGCTCTTACGACTAGATCTGTTTACTACATGCTTTTAACTATGTCAGTATATATAAAATTTCGTGTGACTTTACCTGACATTAGCACACTTTATATACTGTTACCTCATAGAGCGGTGCCTCTCCTCTGAGCTGTCGCCAGGTTGAGGTTTGCAACAAACCCAGTCGTTACGGGCAAGCATGATATTGTTTATTTGCAGACACTTTTGTGGTGCAATATGCAGGAGGCGGCATGTTGTTCCTTCCTCACTGCTTTGTTACCTACTGTTTCTGTTTATATTGTTTGTTCATTTAAGGCCTATGACTTTCTTTTTGTATATTCACCAGGTACTGTTACTTTTCACTGAGCAGGAACCGCAAGTACCTTTGGTTCCGGGTGTTGATAAAAAGTTTTGAAAATTTTCTTTGTCACACATTCCACTTAGCAGCAGCATCTTGGTGGTCCTGACGAAAGCCTGGTCCGAATTAGGGGCCTCACGGCTGAAACATGTTGACCGTAATCCACCAATTTACACGTGCGATTTAAATCCATATCGCAGGTGCACTGTTTTTTAATCCTGACACCGAGAACTCACGAATAAAGCTTAGGTTCTCTCTAGCCAGTTTTAATATCACTTCACTCACTTTAATTCTTTTTCTTTGGGCTGCGTTCTCACACACTAGAAATCTCATTTGGAGGATCTAGTAGATCCAGTTAGAGCAGGTGAAAAACATCCCTGAGCTCCTCCCTCTTAGCGAGGGGGTTGTAGCCCTCAGAGGAACTAGGCTTTTCCTCTGGGAGGAGAATCCCAAATGATGTAGCATGCCACCATTGGTGGGTGAGGGATTTCGTCCTAAAGGGATCTTTCCCCTAGTGTTGTTTTGATAGTGCCTTACTACATGGTTTGTTTATTCAGGTAATTTCCCTAGGACCCCCATTTAGTGTTTTTGTGTAGCATTCTTGAGCAGCCGAGGCTGCGGGTCCATATTCACTAAGTCTCCACACAGGATTCTAGGTATTTCTCACCTATTTTTACTGTTGTTGGGGCTGTAGCACCACATTTCTTTTCGTATACCCAGCTCTGAGATACAGCCAACCACGACAATGGCAGAAAGACTAGGATTAGCCTTTGATGACACTGCTGCCCAATCCATCCTATCTACACCTAGTATAATAGACACATTCCAGGGTGGCCCCTCGACAGGAAGAGATGATTGGTCCAAATTGTTACTCCTTAAAAAAATCGCATTCTCGTATTTACATCCATGGAGTCATTATGACGGAGTATCTGAGGGGTAATTGTGCCCCTACCGGCTTAATAGTCACCAACGCCCCGCGACTTTTCCTTGATGATAAAATCTTTTTGAAGGATTGGTCACTTGTAGCCTGGCGTTGCACCCGCGACTGGCTTATTCTGATTATTAATACTGCCAAGCGGATCGCGGATACTATTCTTATTGAGATTCATACCTTAATGTCTCAGATTAAGGTGGCGATATCAGCGACTCTGTATAAAAAACAAGCAGAAGAAACCAACAAGACTAACAGAGTTCAAAGACTCGATCTTGACAACTAAGATTACTAAGTTCAAAAAGGACTTGGCACGCTTCTCAATGGAGAGGGTGCATCCTTACACCAGTGAGACCTATGTTCCAGAACAATTCAATCGCCAAGGGAGGCGCTACGGTTCAAACTATTCCACCTCAGTAAGTGAAGGTTGGTCAAGCGATTCAGACAACTCCTACTCTGAAGATCTTACAGGTAGAGGCACGCACCGCAGAAACTGGAGGGGTTACCAGTGGTGGCCTCCTGTACCTTTTGGATACTCAAATCTTCAACCTCAGGGACAGACCTTTCCTTATCAAGCACAATCCCATTTTTTCCCAAACCAGCCTTTTTTAGGGTATGGCTGAGGAAGATCCAGAGGGAAACGTCGGAACCAACAGGCCCAAGTACATTGGGGTCCTCCACCATCGACACGGACAACACGGAGTATGACGGAGGCCCAAGCAGGGACCAGCAACGAGACTCTATAGTCATGAATTTGAGCAACCGGACATTGAGCACGGACGAACAGACGCTGCTGAATAAAGGACTGGGTTTTGTACCCTCTAACAGAGGTGATACGTTTTTGGTGAAGCAAGAATTGCACAAATTCTTTCGCAAGATCCACCTAAATTCTCTTTATAGACCGAGTGCAGGATCCTACTGAAGAAACTGGTGCCAACACTGGGTTGAAAAGCAAATCCACCTTCAAACCTCCAATCCACCAGATACCTTCCCAGGTTCTAACTTTTGAGAAAGCTGTGTTGTCACAGGTTGATACTATCTGCAGAAACAATAAAAGACAGTACCAGAATCTGACTCAACGAGAGAAATCTGCCATGAAGACACTGGCAAGTGACACTTCGATCACGATCAAGCCGGCGGATAAGGGTGGAGCCATCGTCCTGCTGGACACTACAACTTATCGCGAGGAATGTCTCAAACAACTTAACACCCGTTTTTATCAACCGCTGAAAACGGATCCCACTAAGAGACTTCAGGCTGAAATAAAGACTCTTGTTGATGAGGCAAGAGTGAACAATTGGATTTCTACACAAGAGGCATCCTTCCTGGTCAAGACCCATCCAGTGATTCCTTATTTTTATGTTCTGCCTAAAGTGCACAAGGAGCAGAGACCACCACCCGGTCGTCCTATCATCTCTGGGTTGGGCTCCCTGTTGGAACCTTTATCCACGTTCGTGGACCATTTTCTGCGGCCTCTCGTGATGGAGATGCCCACTTACCTTAAGGATACGAAGGACATTCTCCGTCTGGTGGGAGAAACACCTTTTGATGTCACTAGGGACTATTTGGTGTCCTTTGACGTGGAGTCTTTGTACACTTGTATTCCCCAAGACGAGACTCTTACAGCCATACAGACATTGTTGGAGAATCGGGATATAGATACCATCACCCCGGTCCATTTTATCATGAACTGTGCCCGATTGGCTATGAAAGAAAATTTCTTTCAATTTGAAGACCAGCTATTTCTACAAATATCGGGCACTTCGATGGGCAGCGTTCTCGCCCCCAGTTTGGCGAATCTGTATGTGCACCTCTTCGAACAGGACCATGTCTTCAATGAGGACAATCCATACAGAGATCACATATTGTTATGGAAACGCTACATTGACAACGTCTTTGTTGTCTGGAGAGGTCTTCCATTTACCATCATGGAATTTAAGGAGTGGCTCAACACCCGCAACAACTTCTTAAGGTTCACCTGCATATATAGCAACAGTGAACTACCATTTCTAGACGTCTTGATTTCCCCGACTGATGGGGGTCTATGTACTGAACTGTACAGGAAGCCCATGTCCAGGAACTCGCTCTTATCATATAGGAGCTACCATCCGAAAGCCCTGAGGGACAATCTCACTTTTGGGCAGTTCTTACGAATTAAAAGGAATTGCTCCACCACGTCTAAATATCAGGAACATGCCCATGATCTGGCTCGTCAACTTGGAGCCAGGAACTATCCTAAACGATTGATCAAGAGGTCGTTGAAACGTGCAGCCAATAACAACCAGGAGGCTCTTATTGAACTAAGCAAACCCAAGGAAGCCAATGCACGGCTCACGTGTGTCAACACTTTTTGCAGTTTCTCCAATAAAATCAAGAAGAGCACCCTCTCTAATTGGAAGATTTTGAATGTTGGTGCTACTGCCTTACCTCGACCGCTATTTGCTTTTAAACGCAGCACTAATATCAAAGATCAATTGGTGCATACGCGACCACATATCATGAAACCAAACAAACAAAGTACTCTTTGGCACTTACCTGAAGTTAGGGGCCATTTTCCTTGTGGCATGTGTGCGGCCTGTCCATTCACAGAACACACAATCTCTGTAGACATTGGAGCGGCACGACCTTGGTTCCTCTCCAAACACACGAATTGCAATAGTGACAATCTCATCTACTTGATTACGTGTCCATGTGCCTTACGGTACGTGGGCATGACTACTCGGAAGGTGAAAACCCGTATTTTAGAGCATAGAAGCACCATCCAATGTAGGAAAACTGCCACAAAACTTACAAACCATTTTTTGGAAAAGAATCATTCTCCTGAAGATCTGAAGTCGGTAGTTTTGGAAAAACCGGCCATTCCTGCACATATAACTGATATTTCAACATATCTCTTTAGGCGTGAACAACGTTGGGTACACAGGCTCAACACTGCGGAGGTGCGTCTGAATGATGACATTCCATGGGTTGCTCTATAAATACTGTGGGACTTCCTATTGTTCAGAAATCATCAGGTCCAGACTCAATGTCATGCTAGGTGTACATGCATTAGAACGGCTCATAATAATGCTGCCATGCCCAGTGTACTAGTCATCAGGCATAGCTTTCTCTGATTTTAATAACTAGGTACATTAAGAGGGACATGTCTGGGGATTCATGGGGCTCATGGCGGCCACACACCTGAGGTGACCACATGGGTATATTAGTGGGTGTAATTGCGTATGTGTGGGGCTTTTCCTTTTCCCCTTGGTGCTCCCTTTGGGGTTGGCACTGGTGTCGGAACTCTGTTAAGCCTAGGTACATCGCTTTTCAACGCGCTGTAATAACGAAGGCGCTTAAAGCAGATTTGCGCATGTGCGGCAATAATCCTTAATGTACAAACTATATTTCCCACAGATCCAGACACTTTACACACACGTGCGAAGGAGCAGCGTTCCTTGACACCACGCATGCGCGTCGAGATCACCGATTAGCATCGGCTTACGGTAGCGCGCGTAACTTCCGCATTTAAGGAGCTCTCGGGCACCACGCATTTACCTCCCTCGACAGTCTCCACCGGACCGGGGTACCGACGGAGAGGTAGGTGCTGTGCCGCCTGCTTTTACATCTTTTGGCGAGATGCTATTAACGCGTATATCGCGGTTTGTTTCCTACATCTAGAGTCAGTGCCCTCATTGCATTTTTAACATGTTTGCGCTGGCCTGATTGTGCTGGAGTCATCCCTCCACCAGCAGTTAGTAAGTGCCCCTTTATATTTGTGGGTTGGGCCCTAGTGGTACAAAAGGCATTAGGAGCGGTCTTTCCGCTGTTTTACCACCGCTCAGCCTTAAATTGACAGCGGAGTGCAGTTAAGCATGCCTTGGCAGGATTTCTGTTGTTCAAACTCCAGTCTGTGGCATTCAGGCATTATGATCAAGTTGTACTAGGACCTAGGTGCATCCTGGTCTAGTGTTGGAGCGCAGCAGCTAAACGATTTCTTTACCCCTGCGCAATATGATTGAGTTATTTAATTAACATGTGATATAAGATGAGGGCTTTTTCTTTCTGACAATATAGTCCTGTGTTATGACATACATTGTGTAGACCCTGCTAGCTAGAACAATATAGTTTGCTAGATACACTAGTGTACCCCGGCTTGTTGACATAAGGGGGCATGGGGTACCATTGCGTAAAAGTTGTTTCTTACGGAGTCTGGTGCTCTTACGACTAGATCTGTTTACTACATGCTTTTAACTATGTCAGTATATATAAAATTTCGTGTGACTTTACCTGACATTAGCACACTTTATATACTGTTCCCTCAGAGTGGTGCCTCTCCTCTGAGCTGTCGCCAGGTTGAGGTTTGCAACATACCCAGTCGTTACGGGTAAGCTTGCTATTGTTTATTTGCAGACACTTTTGTGGTGCAATATGCAAGAGGAGGCATGTTGTTCCTTCCTCACTGCTTTGTTACCTACTGTTTCTGTTTATATTGTTTGTTCATTTAAGGCCTATGACTTTCTTTTTGCATCTTCACCAGGTACTGTTACTTTTCACTGAGCAGGAACCGCAAATACCTTTGGTTCCGGGTGTTGATAAAAAGTTTTGAAAATTTTCTTTGTCACACATTTTACTTAGCAGCAGCATCTTAGTGGTCCTGACGAAAGCCTGGTCCGAATTAGGGGCCTCACGGCTGAAACATGTTAACCGTAATCCACCAATTTACACGTGTGATTTAAATCCATATCGCAGGTGCACTGTTTTTTAATCCTGACAGCGAGAACTCACAAATAAAGCTTAGGTTCTCTCTAGCCAGTTTTAATATCACTTCACTCACTTTAATTCTTTTTCTTTGCGCTGCGTTCTCACTCACACTAGAAATCTCATTTGGAGGATCTAGTAGATCCAGTTAGAGCAGGTGAAAAACATCCCTGAGCTCCTCCCTCTTAGCGAGGGGGTTGTAGCCCTCAGAGGAACTAGGCTTTTCCTCTGGGAGGAGAATCCCAAATGATGAAGCATGCCACCATAGGTGGGTGAGGGATTTCGTCCTAAAGGGATCTTTCCCCTAGTGTTGTTTTGATAGTGCCTTACTGCATGGTTTGTTTATTCAGGTAACTTAGACCCAAGGATTGTTGTTGTATATGATTGATAAATTGGGGATGTAATCCTTTGCAGGTCTCAATTTATTTGCCCTAGGTCCCCCATTTAGTGTTTTTGTGTAGCATAATAAGAGGTCCACCTGTTAATTTGGCAAAAGTATTACCTGCAATAGGTTATTCTGATGAGATCCATTCTCTTAGAGACAGATGAGACCCCTAAGTAAGTTGGTGTTGAGATTGTAGAAAACGGCACCACGCCAAGATTAGACACTATTAGGAAAGACAGACTATATGAGTGGTACACTGATGGTTCCTTCAGCAGACTGATAGGCACTAATTACAGAGCAGGGTATGCCATAGCAATAGGAGACAACAAAGTTGAAAGTGCAGCTCTGCCACTTGAAACATCTACCCAGTAAGATAAGCTGTATGCTGTATGCTGTATGCTGTAACAAAAGCATGAATACTAGTCAAGGGTAAAACTGTTAACATTTACATGGACTCACATTATGCTTTGCAGTTATTTGTGGCCAGCTGTGGAAGTATCACGGATTCATAACAGAAACAGGGCGCCTTATTAAAAATGGTCCTTTAGTAAGGATCTTGTTAAAAGCAATACTATTATACACCAGGATAGCGGTAATAAAATGTGAAGCCTACACAGGAGCTAATACTAAGTTAGCCAAAGGTGATGCCATCGCCGACACAGCATTAAATGAAAGCATGTTACAGCTAGTGCAGATGGTACTGATGAATAAAGCATTCCAAAAATACAGCTCATTCAGAGACAATTGTTGCAAGCTAATGTAAAGGAAGCACAATGGTCTGCAACACCAGATGAACATAGAGGGTGGATGGATGTTGGATGTGAGCCGAATAATGGAGAGTGTGGGCCTACCAGGATGAGATGCCTGTGCCTCCATGCAGTATGTTCCTTTCCCTTACAAGACTGGAGCAGGGACCATCTGATATTGCACAAGGGAGGATGAATGCACAGATGCATGTTGCTTCCCAGTGAATGGATTTAAATATTTACTGGTGTGGGTGGATACGTTTTCAAAATGAATGGAGGTGTGTCCAACAGGGAAGAATGATGCAGCAACTGGGGCGCAGTGCTTAAGGAAAGCCAGCTCTCCAAGGGTAGGGGTCCACCAGGGCATAAATAGCGATAAAATGGAGATCACTTAGTGACTACATTTATGCTAAAGAGGTTGTTTTTGGGAATAAAGTATAACATGCATACCCCATACCACCCTCCAACTTGAGGCCAGGAGGAGTAAATGAGCTCCAAAATTAAAAAATTTAAAAAAGATTATTAGTAAAGGCAACTGATGGAACAGGCCTGAAATGGCCTGATGCTCTGACTTTAGTACTGGCTGTAATGGGCCAAAGACTTCTAAAGCGATTATGGAGACATGGTCATGGTGAGAAAAATAAAAGCTGTTTCTTTTAGTTCTAGGTGGACTGGACCACAGACGGTGAACCAACGCCATGAATGGATTGAGGGGAGAAAATGCAGGGCAGCACCCCAACGCCTGAGAGGACGGTACCAGAAATTGATGACCATCTGTCACCAGAGGACCTGCGCAACACAGCAGTCAAGAAGAGGACAGACCAGACCATTTCTACGATCCATGGGGGCCATAATAAAGTGTCAGAGGGACGTGTCAAACAGATGCTGTTGAGTGAAGTACACGACGCAGTCTCGAAGAAAGGTGATGGTCTGCACCTGCAGAAAAATAGACTAAAGAGGACAACGCAGGGCAGGTCTGTGAAACCGCCCCTGAACAAGACGACTGCAGACCAGGAGGAGAAGCAGATGACCGCTCACTGTGTGCCTTTTAATTACTGACACTTGCAGAAAGTGCCTGGGAACTGAGTGACTAAGTGACAATGTGGCCTTATGCATTGCACAGAGAAAACAATATTTGTTGGACACTTAATTAGGAGTATGCTGCCGGTATCACAACAGCCTGCTGATACAATAATGATCTCATCAGGATGTATCAATGTGACAATATATGCATTTTATGCAAACACTGTGTAATGCCATCCAAAGATATGTAACTAATGTTTCCTTCATATATACATATATATTTTGGTTTTATACTAATGTTGGATAGGTCTATCCAAAAGGGAGGATGGTTGCAAAATATATATGAATATCCATATAAATTCATGTGTATGCACTTCAAGAGATATCCTGCTTAGATATATCACAGTAACATGAGGCCTGGAGCTCCAAAGGGCTTCCTATCTGACCTTGCCTGGACAAGCTTCCAGCAGCTATTCTGAATCAGCCTTACAGGTCACTTTCCTTGTCCTGACGTCATCATAAGTTTCCTTATCTGGTTGTGCAAGTTGCTTACACAGTGCCGAGCCAACCTTTCTGGTCTGCCTATATCCAGCTGTTTATAATTGGCATGGTGCAGATCTTGCACATCCCTGTTAGCCATATTTGGCTTGGTGCCTTATTCTAGTTCCGCTGACATGGCATTACTAAACATATATAGCACCCAGAAACCAGCCACTCTGGGAAGAAGCAGTCTGAGAGCCCCTAAGGCAGGAGACCTAACTTCTTCCTTGCTAATTAGCAATGATGCATGCATTTGGTACCAATAAATATATTTCACTCTGTTTCTGAGCAAACCTGCTATGTCTGGTGAGTTTCATTCATTTATTCCTGGGAGGGTGCCAGTATTTCCCCATCACTTAACTCCAGAAAAGAAAGGTGGAGGTAAGGGGTGAGGTCGAGCTCCTCAACCATGTCCTGTATGCCACCATGGTTATTTTCACTAATAGCTGGGTTCTGTTCTTGAGACATTCTAACAAAAAATTCTAACCCCTCTACCCTTGACTATAGTGACTTTTTATTTCCTAAAATTCTAAAGGGACTTCAGCAAGGCCCTAACAAGACTTTTAGTAGTTTGGAAAAAAAAATGCCAATTTAAAAAATCAGCATTCTAAAGGCAATTTAAGAATTCTGTCGTGTGATCAGATGGTAACCAAGTAGTCCAACAAATGCAAGTTTATATCCCACCGCTGATCCACCAATGTAAGAAACTGGCTCTATATATACTGCACCAAAGTGAGGTACAGTGTGTATAGAGTCCAAGGATCTCCAGAAGTTTGGCAGAGGTTAAAGTTAGATAGAACCTTACTCTCTAAAGTGGTAGCTTGGTCGAGCAGTAAGGCAGTACCAGAGGACAGTGTTAAGCATTTGATGTACACAGTCAGCAAATGAACTCACACACTCAAGGACTGAACTCTAGGCCAATTGTTTTTGTATAAAAAGATATACTGTTATTTTATTAGAACCAAGCAAGCCTGATACAGGTAAGCATTCAATTCTTTTCAGTAATAAGTTACTTGTGGTCATCAGTTTTAAAAAGCAATGAAGATTGTACTTGATTTGATTTACAGGGGATGCAGTAGGTTGCAATACTTAGTAAATGCAGTACATTGAAATGAATGGCTTTTTAAAGTAAATGCATGTAAAATTACTTTTGCGTTACTCTTGTAATCCAATGCTGGACTCCTAGGTTCAGCACTGGGACATTTACTTAAAACAGGTAAGTAATTACGTATTCGTAGTTTGTACGATTTTTAAAGAATATTTTCAGATTTCAAAAGTCCACACTTAGAAACTTTTTGGACCAGTACATTGAAATACATAGGCTTTTCCTGTAAATTGCAGGTGCGTTACTTTTGTAATCCAGTGCTTGACTCCTAGATTCAGCACTGGGACATCTACTTAAAACAGGTAAGTAATTACGTTTTTGTAGTTGGTACGATTTTTAAAGAATATTCTTGTATTTCAAAAGTTGACAAACTTTTTTACATAGAATCACCAATGTTATCATATGGGAGGAAATTCACTTAGCAGGTAAGTTAGGTTATCGATACTTTTTCTTACTCAGTGCTGGATCCTAGATTCAGCACTGGGACATTTCCTGAAAACAGTTGAGAAAAATGCGTTTTTGTTATTCGGCTGATTTTTAAGGAATATTTGTAGTTTTCAAAAGTCGACAAACTTTTTGGGAGAAAAAGTGTCAATGTTATCCTATGAGGAAAAATGAGTTATCGGTTTCGAGGTAAGTAATCAGTCTTTTGAGTTAGGGTTCTGGGGTTAGACTCAGGGGTCTCCCAGGGTCAGTGATGCACTGTTGCACCCTCAGCGGCACTAGGGCGGCCGGGTGCAGAGTGTTGAGGCCCAATGTTATCCTATGGGGGATAGGGGGACTCCGGTTGGTGGCTGCTGGCAAGCAGGCCACGAGGCTGTGGGAGCCAAGCTCCTAGGGTTAAGCTCAGGGCAAGTTGGGGACCAAGTTAGCACAAAAGGGGCACCCTCAGCGGCACTAGGGCGGCCGGGTGCAGGATGCTGTTTGGAGGTCGGGTGCCCTGTTGATTTCAATGGAGATTCTCCGGGACAAAGAAACACTGCAGGCTCGGGGACGAGGATCTTCCAGGAGTGACCACCACTTCGAGGGGTAAGTTGGGATGTAGAGGGATGGTTAGGCACCGCTGGGTTGGGCACACAAGGCCGTGGGGCGTCGGGTGCAGGGGTGCCTTTGGACGTCGGATTTTCTTACCCGCTCTAGTCGCGGTAGGGGGGGGTCCTCTGGATTGAGGCTGCAGGCGTTGTCTGGAGGCTTGAGGCAGGTCAGGGGTCGCCGGATCTCAGGTCAGGATCGCCGGGAGAACCTCCTCGTGGTGTTTTTCCACTCTAGCTCGGGCCAGGCTCGGCGGGTGCAGAGTGGGCTGGATTCGCGGTTCCTGGCTGGCACCAGGAGCTGCAGTTCAAACACGTCCGGTGTTCACGGGAGAAACAGCTTGGAAAGTGAATGCAGGCAGGTCCTCCGGGGTTTTTGAGGTTGCTGGCCGCTGGACACGGCGGGGTTTTGCAGGAGCAGGTTCGAGGGGAGACAGGCCTGTAGGGCTGGGGCCAAGTCAGTGGGCGCCGTCCTCGTTAGCTCTGCACGGCTTTTCGTCCTTCTTTTCTTGTAGTTGCTGGATCTAAGGAAGGAAGGTTCAGGGTGCCCCTAAATACTAAATTTAGGGGCGTTACAGGTAGGTAAAGGGCAGGGACCAATGGGTCCCTTCCCTGGGGTGGGTACATCCCCTATTCTGCCACTCTCCAGTGGGAGGGGGGGCAGGAGCCTGTCCCTTGTTGGCTAGGGCTCCCCATCTTCAAGATGGCGAGAGCCCGGAGTTGTGCTTCACCTCGCCTCCCCCACCTGAGGGGTGGGGTTGGCAAAGGCTGGCACACCTCCTTTCCTCACTTGTTTTTCCCGCCGGTTCTCCCGCCCAAAGTAGGGGTCAGAACCGGTGGGGACCAGTTGCTGAGTACAGCAAGTGGTCTGGAGAAGCTCACAAAGGCGGCAGGCCTTTGAAGCTTCCCCTGCCCATCCTGGGGAGGGGGCCTAGCACCTCGTCCCAGGATGTGCATTGTTGCAGGCCCTCGAGAGTGGATGGCTCTCGACCCAGGGGTCCAGCAACAGGTCTGGTGGGTGGCAGCCTAAGCAGCCACTCAGTCGGGACACTGGTTGTGGGTCGAGTTTCAGGGGGCATCTCTAAGATGCCCTCTGTTGTGCATTTTACATTAAATCCCACACTGGAATCAGTGTGGGTTTAATGTGCTGAGGAGTTTGATACCAAACTTCCCAGTCTTCAGTGTAGCCATTATGGTGCTGTGGAGTTCGTAATGACAAACTCCCAGCACCATATACTCTTTAATGGTACACTGCACTCACAATGTCTGAGAATGGACTCAGACACTGTAGGGGCACAGGGCTCATGCCTCTGTGCCCTCACCACTGGCATAGTGTACCCAGCTAGAGGGGTGACTGACCTAGGCCAGGGCAGTGGTTGGTAGGCATGGCACACAGGGATGTGTGCCATGTCGACTCTTCACTTTTGATCTGCACCAAGACACGCAGCCTGCAAGGCAGTGTTTGTGTGAAAAGGTACAGGGCCCCTAAGGGTGGCACAATTGGTGCTGCAGCCCTTAGGAGCCTTCTCTGGTCACAGTGCCCTGGGTACATGGGTTACCATTTACCAGGGACCTACCTGTGGCCAGAGTTGCCAATTGGGTTTTGTTTTGGGGAAACTTAGGTCCTGATTGGCAGGGCCCCAGAGCACATCAAGTCAAAGAACATCAGTAGTCTGGCAACAAAAAAAAAGGGTGGGGGGGCGGGGGGGTTTACTGCAACAGAAACCCACTTTCTCACAGTGCCAATATGCAGTTCTGCACCGTCCCTTCCAGAAGAGGTACGAGGCTGCTGTTAAGTCTAATGGAACCACCTACTGCCACGCAGAAGACTGCAGAAAATCCAAACAGTTTGGTGCATGAAAATATTCTAAAGAGGATATTTAAAAAATCTGCAGTTAGAAGTGTGCATTAGAAAGCATAGTACTTTTGATGCCACATTAATAAAGTATAAAATTAGTGTCTGCCATTCATTTGAGCTAGTTCTCTTCCAGCCAATGAACTGGGAAATTAAATTCCACCATTGCAGGTGACATAAGATTTCTGTAGGACAGATAACATGGTGCATATTGAAATGCTAGTGTTCAATGGGGCGGTGGGATCAACTGTGAATCTGTGATAAAAATGAAAGATACAAATTACAGGAAAACCTTTGTTTCAAGCATAAACCTTTGTTCTCTAAGATGGTCTCTTCCATTAATGCACACATGAATGGAGCAGAATGCACAAGTTACTAACTTGTGTAACGATATATCTGTAAGAGACAGCAGTTAGTGACAGATTCCTTACCTTAGAATATCCCCAGGCGTCAGGCTGGATCCGGAAAGTTTTTGCGTAGCAGTACCCTTCCGCGTCGGTAGGCGGCGTCGTGCGGCTCCGCGTCCGTCGTCTGCGTCGTGATCGCCGGGATGACGTCGCGGGCAGTACTTAGGCGCCGCCCCTGCGCGCGGACGTCAGTTCTGTACACGACTTTCCGCGCCAGGAAAGCAGAGCCATGCAAGAAGCTGACATAGGTGTCTGAAAAATACTAGGGCCCTGAAAGGGATGTCCTTAACCCTAGAAATCAGTTCGCAGAACGGGGAGGATGGGTGGGCGGTAAGGAATCTGTCACTAACTACTGTCTCTTACAGATATATCGTTACACAAGTTAGTAACTTGTGCATCTGAAAGAGACACGTTAGTGACAGATTCCTTACCTTAGAATAGATACCCCAGCAATACCAACCCGGTGGTGGGTCTGCGAACAAAGATCAGACAAGGAAGTCCTGGAGGACAGAACGGCCAAAGAAGCCGTCCCTCCGGACCTGACTGTCAAGGCAGTAATGCTTTGTAAACGTGTCCAGCGAGGCCCACGTAGCTGCCTGACAGATAACCGGCAGCGGAACACCGCAGCCCAAGACCGTGGTAGCAGCCGTTGCCCTGGTGGAATGGGCACGATGCCCAACAGGAGGCTCCTTTTTAGCCAAAGAATAGCAGGTCTTGATGCACAAAGTAACCCAGCGGGAGATAGTTCGTTTGTGCACCGCCCGACCTTTTTTGGCGCCCACGTAGCCAACAAAGAGCTGGTCATCCACCCGGAAGTGTTTTGTGCGGTGATATAGAAGGAGAGCGCACGTTTTGGGTCCAGACGGTGGAGCCTCTCTTCCTCTCTGGAAGGATGCGGAGGCGGAAAGAAGGTGGGCAAAGTGATGGTCTGCCCAATGTGGAAAGCAGTAACCACCTTTGGCAAGAAGGACGGACGCGTCCGAAGAACAACCTTGTCTGGATGAACAGACAGAAAGGGAGGCTTACAAGATAGAGCCTGGAGCTCACTCACCCGCCGAGCGGAGGTGATGGCCACCAGGAAGGCTGTCTTCAGAGTCAGAAGACGAAGAGGACAGTTATGTAGAGGCTCAAAGGGAGCGCACATTAGAAAGGTAAGAACCAAGTTCAAGTCCCACTGAGGCATCACAAACGGAACAGGAGGGAAGAGGTGTGTAATGCCTTTTAAGAACCTGTTAACAACAGGGGACTTGAAAAGGAGGGCTGATCAGGGAGCCTGAGGAAGGCCGAGATAGCACAAAGATAACCCTTGATGGTACCCAGGGCAGAACCCTGTTGGGCCAGAGAGAGAAGGAACAGAAGGACCTCAGAAAGAGGGGCAGAAAGGAGATTCACAGCCTTTGCTGTGCACCATGCCACAAATTTGTTCCACCTGCAGGCGTATACCACCTTAGTGGAGGGACGCCTGGCTGCCAGAATCACATCACAAACTTCGGGAGGCAAGTCGAAAGGAATCAACTGCCGCCGCTCAATCTCCACGCAAGCAGGTGGAGGCTGGACAGGTTCGGGTGGAGGACCGTCCCCTGCTGCTGCGACAGAAGATCCTCCCGAAGAGGCAGACGGATCGGGGGATCTACGCTCATATTGAGTAGCTCGGGATACCAAACTCTTCAAGCCCAGTCCGGAGCCACAAGAATGACTTGGGCCCGGTCGTGCCGAATCTTCTTCAACTCTCTGGGTAGAAGTGGTATAGGCGGAAAGGCGTACAATAGACCGCAACTCCACTCGTGACGAAAAGCGCCGCCGAGCGAGTGCCGCCTTGGAAATTCCAACGCGCAGAACTGATGACATTGCGCGTTCTCTTCGGTGGCGAATAGATCTAACCAAGGCTCTCCCCACTGTAGAAAGAGTCCTTGCGCCACTTCCGAGTGAAGACGCCATTCGTGATCCATCATGCACCTGCGGCTGAGTTCGTCCGCCCTGGCGTTCAGGGAACCTGCCAGGTGTTGAACCATCAGGAACATGCCCTGATGTTCCAGCCATGTCCAGAGGCGCAGAGCCTCCTGACAAAGGGTCCATGACCCCACCCGCCCTGTTTGTTGCAGTACCACATGGCGGTGGTGTTGTCTGTGAACACCTGCACTACCTTCCCTTTGACAGAGGGAAGGAATGCCTTGAGTGCAAGTCGGATCGCCCGGAGCTCCAGAAGGTTGATATGGAGCCGGGACTCCGCCGGAGACCAGAGGCCTCTGATCTCCGCCTCTCCCATGTGACCGCCCCATCCCAGAAGGGACGCGTCCGTCACAACTGTGTGCTCTGGCTGGGGAAGGGAGAGGGATCTGCCCATGACCCATTGCCGGTTCGAGAGCCACCACTGCAACTGTTTTGCAGTCCCCTCTGAGATCTGGACGTGATCGGACAGGTTGCCCTGGTGCTGCGCCCACTGGAACTTCAGGTCCCACTGCAGAGCCCGCATATGCCATCTGGCATGATTGACCAGCAGGATGCAGGAGGCCATGAGGCCCAGCAGCCTCAGGGTCATCCGTACCGAAACCCAGGATAAAGGCTGAAAGATTGGAATCATAGCCTGAATATCCCGGACTCGCCGTTCGGGAGGATAGGCCCGAAACTGCGTCGTGTCCAGAACTGCTCCGATGAAAAGGAGCTGTGGAGAGGGAATCAGATGAGACTTCGGCACATTGATGGAGAACCCCAGCGAGTGCAGGAGTTCGGCCGTAGTCTGGAGGTGGGAGACGACTGCCTGGGACGAGCCCGCCTTCAGCAGCCAGTCGTCGAGGTAGGGGAAGACTGAAACCCCTGCCCGGCGCAGATGAGCTGCGACCACCGCCAACACTTTCGTGAACACCCGAGGGGCACTGGTAAGGCCAAAGGGGAGCACGGTGAACTGAAAATGCTCGGGGCCTACCGTGAACCGAAGGTAACGCCGGTGGGCCGGCAGGACGGGGATGTGGAAATATGCGTCCTGCAAGTCCAACGCTACCAACCAGTCTCCAGGGTCGAGGGCAGTCAAGACCTGAGCTAGGGTGAGCATCTTGAACTTCTCCTTCCGGAGGAAGCGATTGACGTTCCGGAGGTCCAAGATAGGACGCATGTCCTCCTTGTCCTTTTTGGGCACCAGGAAGTAGTGGGAGTAGCAACCACGCCCGACTTCTGGGGTCGGAACATGCTCGATGGCCCTCTTGGCCAAGAGGGCCGTGACTTCCTTCTGTAGAAGTACCAAGTGATCCCCTGACATGCGGTGGAATTGAGGTGGCATGGCTGGGGGGGTGGACTCTAAGGGGAGGGAGTAGCCCCTTCGGACAATGTCCAAGATCCACCTGTCCGAGGTGATGGTACGCCAGTGGGGAAGGTGATGGCGGACCCTGCCCCCTACCGGCGTACTGTGCACCTGAAAGGAGGGACTAGGAGGGTTTGGAGGCCGCGGACGGGTTGGAGGTGGTGGCCTGACCCGCACGCTGGTTGCCCGATCCGCCACGGCGGAATCCACGTCCTCGGCCACGCGAAGACGCCTGCTGCGCGGGCCGGTGGCAGGGCTGCTGACGTGAAGGGGCGCCCTACCGTGGCCACGATAGGGGCAAAAAGCAGAAGTCAGCGGAGGGCGTGTAGCAGAAAGGCCCAGGGACTTTGCAGTAGCCCGTGAGTCCTTAAAGCGCTCCAACGCATGGTCTGCTTTGGACCCAAAAGACCGACTCCATCAAAGGGCATGTCCATGAGAGTATTCTGGACATCCCCTGAAAACCAGTGGTTCTCAGCCAGGCGTGGCGTCGTAGCGCCACCGTCGTTGCAATAGACCTGCCCAGCGAGACGGCGGTATCAAGGCCACATCGGATTGTGTATTTGGCCGCATCCCTTCCTTCCGCAATGGCGCGGGAAAGCAGTGTCTGGACCTCCTCAGAACACTGGGGCAAAACATTCGCCACCGAATCCCACAAGGAGTGGGTATATCGGCCCAAAAGGCAAGCGGTGTTGATGGACCGCAAGCCAGCACTGGAGGAAGAAAAACCCTTCTTCCCAAATTGATCCAGGCGTTTGGATTCCCTATCCGGAGGGGCGGTAGGGAAGGCGGTTTGGGAAGCGGAGGCTTGGACAACCAAGCTCTCAGGGGTGGGGTGGACAGAGAGAAACAGGGGGTCGCCCGGAGCTGGGCGATGGCGTCGGGACACGTTCCTATCCACAGGAGCCCCTGTGTTGGGCTTGGACCAGGCGCCCAAAAGAACGTCAGTGAGGGCGTCGTTAAACGGCAGCACAGTCTCCGTAGAGGAGGCTGCCGGCTGAAGCACCTCTGTCAAGAGATTAGTCTTGACCGCCACAGTAGGGAGTTGGAGATGTAAGGCTCCAGCCGCCCTACGCAACATCGTTGCAAAATTGGCTCCCTCCTCCGTAGCCACGGGAGGAGACAGCATGCCAGTGTCAGGGGAAGTATCTAGACCACTGGCATCCCCTAGACCCTCTGTCCAGTCCTCATCGTACTGACACTTGTGTCAGAGGGTCATCAGACCCTCCCAGTCCTCCTGGTCCTCCTCAGGTTCAAAATAAGGGGGAGGAGGGACATTTGGGACCCAAGGTCTCATCGGCGCCGGAACCGGCATCGAGCGACGTCGGTCCGGGTCCATGTCCGGAGCCGGAAGGAACTGGGGAACGACGCCGCCCGGAGCCCCAGGCGGCGTCGAGAACGGCACCGGAGACATCGGCGCCGGCGGAGGTGTCGTTAGGTCGACCGGCGTCGATGGGGGTTGACGAGCCGGGATCGAGGCCGGGGCCGAAGCCGGGATCGAGGCTGGAGGCACGTGCGACGCCGGGGCCGGAGCCGTCGGCGACGCCGGAGCAACCCCACCAGGGCCCGCGGGGCCCGAATGCGCACCGGAGGGACCTGGAGGCCCGAAGAGGCGGGCCATGGCCGACAGGAATTCCTGCACTTGGGCCGGATCCGCCCCCGAACCCGGGAAGGACTGGTATTGCGGGGGCGACTCCACAGGCATGTCCGGGGCCGCGGGGGCGGGGACGGTGCCGGGAGGGGCCTCAGCCGAGTCGCGAGACCGGCGAGGCGAAGTCCTAGAGCGATGATGCTTTGACTTTTTGTGTTTCGACTTACCGGACGAAGAAGACTTCGATGCCGACGACCGGTGTGGACTCCGCGATCGACCCCTGGACCTCTCACGCGACCGGGGCTTCCGCGGAGCCGAATGCCGGGCCTCGAGGAGCTTTCGAGACCGCTCTCGCAAAGCTTTCGGGTTGAGGGCCTGGCAGTCGGTACAAGACTCCGTGTCGTGGCCTCGGCCGAGGCAGAAGAGACACTCCCAATGCGGGTCTGTGACGGACATCATCCGAGCACAGGCGCCGCAACGTTTAAACCCGGGCATCCCTACGACACCTTGAAGTCGATTGAGAAAAACAGTGAAAAATTCACCAAAAAGTTTGGTCAAAAAATGACCAGGGCAATGCTCTTCCCGGATCTGCGCTTGCTGGCGCGGAAAAAGAAGAACTGACGTCAGCGCGCAGGGGCGGCGCCTAAGTACTGCCCGCGACGTCATCCCGGCGATCACGACGCCGATAACGGACGCGGAGCCGCACAACGCCGCCTACCGACGCGCAAGGGTACTGCTACGCAAAAAACTTTCCGGATCCAGCCTGACGCCTGGGGATATTCTAAGGTAAGGAATCTAAGGTAAGGAATCTGTCACTAACGTGTCTCTTTCAGATATATAGATATAGCCAAAAAACGTAAAGCTTCAAATATCAAAATCTTCAGCAGCAGTCCCACTTAAGCTTCAGAGTGTTAAAGAAGGAGTAGTTTCTTACCTGTAACTCCAGTTCTGTAGTAGGGGTATCTCTGTGATAGTCATAATCATGTGAATAGTCCCGCCCATGTGCGTGGACCCCGGAGCACTTCATTAGATATATATCCTCTTAAGTTGTGCTCTTCTGCAGTCCTGCATATACACTTAAGAGAAAATAATAATGCAGCCTAAAAACAACTAGGCTACGCTGGCCATAACTTAATCCTGAAGCGAAAAAGATAGCCAGGTAACAGTTAAATTTAACTATTTTACTAAGTTTCACACATAGAAAAACTCCCCTTCACAAAGATCCCTTTTTTTCATGATAGAGATGAAGGGTTGGACAGACAAGCTCCCATAGGCTGCCATTATGTGTCTGTAAATGGATACCGTGCCTTTAAGAATCCTGCCAGAGACCCTCGGTATCCCATGATGCACAGCCAAGGCCAGTTACTTTCAGTTCTTTTTGAAGGCATGTAAAACATGGCCTGCTTAATTCTGGATCTTACCGTTTCATCCACCGGGGAGGAGGGCGGGTTGCTTATGACTATCACAGAAATACCCCTACTACAGAACTGGAGTTACAGGTAAGAAACTACTCCTTCTGTAGTAGGGGATCTCTGTGTATAGTCATAATCATGTGAATAGAATAGCAAGCCCATCCCCAAACACACACCCCAGCGGTGGAAGAAACAAACAGACCCACTATTGTGCAAATAGATTCCTCAGTGACGCCTGCCCAACCTGAGCATCTGCCCTGGCATCAGAGTCCAGGCAGTAGTGTTTAGCAAAGGTATGGACTGACTTCCAAGTGGCAGCCTTACAGAT
The DNA here is from genome assembly GCA_963921515.1 of Calotriton arnoldi. Lineage (NCBI taxonomy): Eukaryota > Metazoa > Chordata > Amphibia > Caudata > Salamandridae > Calotriton > Calotriton arnoldi. Next base: position 368,044 of record CAWUFW010000943.1, read on the forward strand.
TTCTGCAATAGGGACATTACGGAATAGAGCCGCTGTAGCAGCTTTACCTCTGGTAGAGTGAGCCTTAGGCTTACTAACTAGAGTCTTGTTGGCTTTCTGACAACACAACTGAATACAAGACCCAATCCACCTGGAGATGTATTGCTTGGAGGTAGCAAGACCAGTCCTGACAGAGCCATAGTTAACAAACAACTGATCCGATCTACGAATCTCCTTAGTCTTATCTAAGTAAAACTTCAACACCCTCCTAACATCGAGAGAATGAAGGGATCTCTCAGCAGGGGAGGAAGGATGCTGAAAAAACGTGGGTAAAGAAATCGTTTGATTCACATGAAACTCTGACACTACTTTCGGAAGGAATTTAGGGTGAGTTCTCATGACTACCTTAGAAGACAACAGAGCCTGGATTTCACTCACCCTGCGAGCCGATGTTATGGCTACAAGGAAAGCTGCCTTCCAGGACAGATGCTGGAGAGAAGCCTTATGAATGGGCTCAAAAGGCTCCCTTATCAGTCTAGAAAGCACCACATTAAGCTCCCACGGAGGCGAAGGACGCCTAATGGGAGGAAACACCTTCTTCAAACCTTCCAGAAAATCTTTGATGACTGGGATTTGGAAAAAAGAAGTTTGTGAAGGGCATTTCCTATACGCAGTTAAAGCTGCTAGGTGAACCTTTATGGAATGAAAATTCAGGCCAGATTGAGCCAAATGTAGCAGATACAGAAGAATGACATCCTCCTTGCAGGAGGTAGGATCTGCATCTTTAGAGGCACACCAAATGCAGAATCTCTTCCACTTATATGCATAGGAAGTCCGTGTGGATGGTCTTTTTGCTTCCTTTAATATCTCCATACAGTTCTGAGGGAGATTTAGATGACCATACTGCACTAACTCAGGAGCCATGCTGCCAAATTCAGCGAGGAGAGGTTGGGGTGCACCATCTGCCCTCCGAACTTCGTGAGAAGGTCCGGCTGACACGGAAGTCGAAGATGCGGCAGGAGAGACCGGTGTAGTAGATCGGTGAACCACCACTGACTGGGCCACTCCGGAGCAATGAGGATCATCCTGGCCTGTGATTGGGAAAGTTTGATCAACACTGTAGGGATCAGGAGAATGGGTGGAAAAGCGTAGAGAAAGGTGTTCGATCAGTTGATCCACAGTGCATTCCCCAGTGTCCCTGGTTGGTAAAACCTGGAGGCGAAGTCTCGGCATTTGCTGTTTTCTGCGGTGGCAAACAGATCGACCTCTGGAGTACCCCATCTTCTGAAGATGTCTTGTACCACTTCGTCGTTTAAGACCCATTCGTGATTTTCTTGAACGAGTCTGCTGAGAGCGTCTGCTTGAGCATTCTGCACACCTGGCAGATGAGTTGCCGTTATTGTCAAGTCCCTGGCCAGAAGCCAAATCCAGATTGTCTGCGCTTCCCGAGACAACGTGCGAAAGGACGGCTGGAAGGCTTTCAGCGCCAAATTAACCGCTCGAAGTTCCAGGAAGTTGATGTGGTACGTGGCCTCCTTCTGGGAACACGTGCCCTGTATCTGGAGGTGGCCCGAATGCGCTCCCCAGCCGTGGAGAGAAGCATCTGTCACAATGGTCTGTGTCGGTATCTCCTTGTGGAATGGAATCCCTCGGTGGAGATTGTGAGGCGAACACCACCACTTGATGGACTGGAGGGCTTGCTGCGACAGCTGAATCCTGTCCTCCCAATCCCCTCGTCTCTGGTCCCACTGATCCTCCAGACATTCCTGCAGAGGCCGCATGTGGAGGCGTGCATTTGGAGTGAGGAAGATACAAGACGCCATGGAACCCAGGAGAGAAGACACCGTCCTCACCGTCGGCGAGGAATGGTCATGAGAGCCTGAGCCTTCCGAAGGATTGATAAGCGTCTCTCCTCCGAAGGACACACGCTTGTCTTGCAAGTATCGATGGTGGCTCCCAGATACTGCAGGCACTGTACAGGAGTTGAGACAGACTTTGTGTTGTTGATGTGAAGGCCCAAACGTCGAAGGAGAGCAGAAATTTGATTGAAATGCTGTTGCGCTTCCTGAAATGTCGCTGCCTTGATCAGCCAGTCGTCCAGATAAGGGTAGACGAACACCCTGTCCCTCCGCAGATGCGCTGCTACTACGGCCCTGCATTTGGAGAACGTCCTGGGCGCTGACTTCAGGCCGAAGGGAAGCACTGCATACTGATAATGATTGTTTCCCATCGTGAATTGCAGGAACTTTCGATTTCTTCGCTATTGGTACGTGAAAATGTGTCTTGCAGATCTATGGCGCATAACCAATCTCCCTGGTGGAGCTGAGGGTAGATTTGATGTAAGGATAAGATGCGGAACTTCTCTCTGCGAATTCACTTGTTTGCCTGTCGCAAGTGGAGGATGGGCCTGAACTCGTTCTTGTCTTTCTTTCGGACAAGAAAGAATCTTGAATACAGTCCTGTTCCTTTTTGTGCAAGAGGAACTGGCTCTATTGCCCTTTTCTCCAACAAGATGTTTGCCTCCGCCTGTAACTCGCGTAGCATGTAACGGGAGTGAGTCGGAGGGATGGCCGGAGGAGGGCTGATGAAACGTAGAGAGTATCCATTGCGAACAATATTCAGCACCCAATTGTTCTGAGTTATATTCTGCCACTCTGCCAGGTAATTTTGAATGCTTCCCCCCCACCGGAGTGGGTAACAGAAGAGGGGGAAGTGACCCTTCAGGGCTTAGGACCAGCAGGGGCCTTGTTCCCTGTAGACTGCTGGTTGGACCGTCCTCTCGACTGTCGTTTATTAAACGGTTGTCGCTGAAACTGTTGCTGACCATACTGACTGCCTTGCCCTCGCTGGAACCTCTGAGAGGAGTACCGCCGATGGAACGGGCGGAAGGTCTTACGCTGTTCTTTGGGTTTCTCCAAACCGACAGCCTTCAAGGTCTCCATCTCGGATTTCATCCGTGCCATCTCCTCATCTGCATGCGAACCAAAAAGAGTCGAGCCAGAGAATGGTAAGTTCGCTATGCGCTGCGGAGCCTCTGGTTTTAAAGAAGTAAGGCGGAGCCAGGAATGCCTTCGAAGAGCCACGCCGTGACAATACTCGTGGGCCGACAAGAGTGACGTGTCCGCCGCCGCACTGATGATCTGGTTAGAGACCATCAGTCCCTCATTCAGGATTTCTTGAAAGTCCTCCCACTAGTCCCTGGGTAGGAGATCACAAATTGGTTGAGCGATTCCCACAGGGAGCGGTCATACCTCCCCAGAAGGGCAGTCGAACTAGCCGCCTTCATTGACGTGGCTGCCGAGCTACAGACTTTCCTCCCCACCGAGTCCAGCTTACGGCTTTCCTTGTCCGGTGGTACAGAAGACCCCGGTGCCGTAGCATGCTGCTTTTTTGCTGCCACCACAATGACAGAGTCCGGGGTGGGGTCCATCCGGAGAAAGACAGGATCCGACTCGGGAGCTCTGTACTTTTTCTGAAGCCGGGAAGGCGCAGACTTTACCGAAGAAGGTGTCAGGAACAGCTCCATAGCTGGTTCCAGCAAGCCAGGTACCAGTGTAAGGGGCGAGACGACTGTCTCTGCTGGAGCGTTTCAAATATGACGGATGTTGAAGGTATTGGAGCCGACAACGGAATATTAAGTTTAGTAGCCCCTCTGACCAAAACCTCCTGAAAAGTGGTGACGTCATCAATAGGTGACACTATGTGGAGGAGAGTCCGTTAGCGTGGGAGAGTACTGGCCTGTACTCGTCGAGGACGTGTCTTGGGTATGCCGGGAGCGTGATCTCCCACGACTGTGGCGCCGCCGAGAGTGCGTGGATGACCGGTGACGGTCACGAGACCGATGCCTCGGGCGAGGCCTTGATCTTGGTCTGCTGGGCTCCGTGCGAGGCACTGGCGAAGGTGCTGCTGGCCCAGGTGCAGGGGGAGACGAAGGTAACGCCGGAGGCGGAGGAGATGGCTGAGGAGGCGGTGTCTGCCGAGGAGGCGTCCTCGAAGGAGAATATGTACGGGAGTACTCCGAGTCCGAAGAGACAGCCACCCTTTTTTTTTTGCGCCCTAGACTTCCTCCTCAATCTTGATGGAACGCTCGACGGCGAGTGTCGGCGACGTCTTTAACTCCCTGCTGACGATGACAGGCTCACAATTGAGCACGTCCGGGAGTGATACCTCGACGTCGAGCTTCTTTGATGGCTTCTCGATGTCGATCTCCTGGTCGACTTCGACCTTCTCGACGTCGATCTTCTTCTTGGCGTCGAGCGTCCCCTCGACGCCGAACGTCTCGTCGACGTCGATGGTGATCGGCGTTGTCGCCTCGACGGCGAGCGCCGGTGCCTTGAACTTGATCGACAGTGATAATGCTTCGACGTCGATCTATGACTCGACGGCGACCTCAGCCGAGATCTTGCCGTCCTTCCCCTCGACGCCAAGCATCGACGTCGCTTCGATCCAGAGCCCTGGGTCGACGGGGAGCAGATCGTCCTACCTGCTCTCGTCGTCGAAGCAGTTTTCGACGTCGAAGGGGACCGGCGTCGTTTTTCAGCCTGTTTTCGACTGGGGAGCCCCCCAGAGGCCGGCGCATGGGTCTTAGTAGAGGACTTACCCTCTCCTTGCCCAGAGGTCCCTGTAGAAGTTGCCTGTCGTCTCTGCTCCATCCCTTGAAGTCGAATCTTCTCCCTGTCACGCAGGGTGCGCCTAGAAAAGGTCTTGCAAATGGCGCAGGTATCAGGGATATGAGAGGCAGGCAGACACAGAATACATACTCTGTGGGAATCCGACTTTGCCTTTTTCCTCCCACAGTCAGGACACTTGTCGAATAAGGATGGCATTCTGACAAGTAAACTGTGGAATTTCTGCCCAAAAAGTACAGCAGAAGCAAGAGAAAGGTCAAAAACATCGAGTGAAGTTGAAAAAACTCACTTACAAGCTAGAAATATTGAAATATACCAATTAATGGTAGAGCTCAATGCTCCAGGGTCCTGCTAGCAGGAGCCGGAAAAAAGAACTGAAAGTAACTGGCCTTGGCTGTGCATCATGGGAAACCGAGGGTCTCTGGAAGGATTCTTAAAGGCACGGTATCCATTTACAGACACAAATGCAGCCTATGAGGGCTTGTCTGTCCAACCCTTCATCTCCATCATGAAAAAAAGGGATCTTTGTGAAGGGGAGTTTTTCTATGTGTGAAACTTAGTAAAATAGTTCAATTTAACTGTTACCTGGCTATCTTTTTCACTTCAGGATGAAGTTATGGCCAGCGTAGCCTAGTTGTTTTTAGGCTGCATTATTATTTTCTCTTAAGTGTCTATGCAGGACTGCAGAAGAGGACAACTTAAGAGGATATATATCTAATGAAGTGCTCCGGGGTCCACGCACATGGGCGGGACTACTCACATGATTATGACTATTCACAGAGATCCCCTACTACAGAAATAAAGCTTGGTGAGGGAAGGAATGGTTTGGCTTGATAACAGGTTCTAAAGCACAAGACAATCCGTTTGGCGATACCCTTATTTGACAGATATTGTTGGAGATTTGTCGAAAGGATGCAAATTGCTCACTTAACACCATGTACTGCTTAGATTTATACATTTACGATCCTAGATTTTTCTTTCTACAGTTCAATACCTGCATCTTACCGAATTATCTCATAGTAACAAGGGCCACAAGCATAAGGACAGTGGGAATTAACTGGTTTATTCATATGGCAACGGTGTTGCACTGCAAGCCATTTGCTCACCTAGAAAATGCTTTAATGGCAAAAACCGTGACCTTCAGCAGCAAAATACATAACATTTGTAGACCAAAGTTGGAACACCTGATGTAGACCCTTAGTTCCCGAACCCAATATGTATTCAGAGCAATTGGATGTCAAGGAGATTCCCTGATGCCAGGGTATTGGACACTTAACTTGGCGCCCTTCCACCACAAGAATAATGCTCAGTTTGGGAGATGGGAGCCAAGTGGAGATGAGGTTATTTCTGCTGATCGGAATGCTGGGACAGATGGAATTTAATGTAATGTACCTATTCAGAGCATCATTCTTCTAGACTACTGGAACCACAAGACTGGTTTAAGCATGAATATGGAAATGCAAACGTTATCTGAACAGACCGGCCCCATTCCGAAAGGAGGGGAGGTGGTCAAGAAAGACGAGCAGAACTCCAAAGAAACGTGCCACGTGACCTGGAACTGGAGACAGGCTGTATTCAACCACGTAATGTCAAGTATATCTGCTCATAGTTAGCACTTCATGTTGGACAACTGGCTGAAACAGGCTTAGAGATCCGCAGGATTATAGATCCTGCGGATCTCTAAGCCTGTGTCAGCCAGTTGTCCAATATGAAGTGTTAACTATGAGCAGATATACTTGACATTAGATGGTTGAATACAGACTGTGCTGAGCTTAGACCAAGAAAACATCCTCTAGCCAAATACCAGACTATGGATTACAACCTTCTCAGCCTTTTCCTCCTCAGCCTGAGAGTACCCTGAAGGTACCAGGCTTGTGATCACTGGACCGTTGTTCAGAGGGGCCACTATCTCACGGACTGAATTAGTGAAATAGTAGGTAAATTCACCAACTGCACTTCTCTTGCATCTAATATAAATAGATATTTTCTGATTTCAAGCTGAAGTAGGAGGGCTTATAAAAAAGCATAATGTTATTAAATGAGCCTGTGTTCAAAACAATTTTGGGGCAACAAACGAAATGAGAAGAAAGCAAAATATTAAGTTGCTCAAGCTAACTACATGGTGACATCACATCATGATTTTTACTGTTAGATGGTGCTCTTATGTACATTACTTGGATAAAAAAGGTGGTCTTAGCGCTTCGGACTGGGAGAATCTCAAGTCCAGGATGTATTCTGCAGGACTACCCGAGATGCACATTACTAGTAATAACTCAAAGTGTAAGAGAAATCTTAAAATGGATTAAAAAAATTAAAAAAAAGGTCCAATCCATGGGCACTCTTCACCAGAAAAGGCACCGAAGTCGCGTGAATAGTGAATTGGCTTACTTCCTCATTGTACTAAAGTTTCAACCATGCTCTGCTCTCTCAATAATTCATGGGTTTACATAGTTATTCATTGCGAGACATGACTTGTCCAAACAACGTTGTACTCCTTTCTGTGCCCCCATCACATTCTCCCGTTCCTTACTTTAATCTACCTCTTTTCTCACATCTTCAGAATAACTCCACAGTTTTACTGCTCCTGCTGCAGAAACTGGCAGAGCCATACTCAGCATTTTAGCCTTCTGAGATCTTTAAGAAAAAGATAAACACCACAAGTGTCGGATGTAAACCCTTCTTTTGCCACTCTTGAATATGGCAGATGATGGTGTTTGAACTGGAGAGCTAGGGAAAAGGGACTCAGTGAGGAACTCTGCACTGCCTGACAGTAGAACATAACATATCTGCAAAGCATCATTTTCATTATAACATGATCACTCCCTTTCCATTCTCACTCATTTCTGAAGGAGGGAAGAGGAAGAGAAAAGGAAGGGGAGCACTGAAGAGGAAGAGTGAATGGAAGTAAAGAGTGAATAGATTGCAGTCACAGTGAGAGTGAGGAATATGAGGGGGGGAAGTGAGGCGGAACAGACATGAAGTCCTGAAAGATAATGCTGGGGCAGTGAACTCACCAAATGTTAAATCTTCCCCTTACAGTCAAAAAGCTATAACTGACAGCATTTTCAGGTGAAATGGCCCATGCCGCACTACAGCCCAGTGTGGTTTGCCCATTTTAGATCATCCACAATTCTGATGTAGTCACTAAGAGAAATTAATGTTTTTAAACAGAATTTGTACCCATTTTTCAAATGTTTCTTGGAGGACTACGCTCCCCAAGAGCCATCTTTAGCAAAGGGGGGTGAATGTCAACATTTGCCGGAGCTGCCTTTGTCTCAAGTCTGGCTACGTATGTAGGCATAGAAGTCTGCAGTAATGGGAGGCTGTGGGAAGAAGTACTCTCAAAAAAGCTTCCACAAAATATTGAAAAAGCAAGCCAAAAAGTGACTGAAGTGTTAGCTGTTCCCAGATCTGCTCTGACTGGCGCGGAAAGAAAAGATCTGATGCCAGCACGCCTAGGTGGTGCCTATATAGGCACAGCAAAATTCACTTCCGGCACGGACGAAGCCACGTACTGGCATGCAGGGGTATTGCTCATGAAAAAAATTACAGATCCGGTCCGACACCTGGAGATAATTCTAAGGCTTGGAATCTACAGCCAAAAGTCTCTATCAGATAGAGGTGGCTTGGGGGGTAAAGAGGGTGCAGAGAGTGCCTGAAATTCGCTTACCCTCCTGGGCCATGTTATGGCCACCAGAAAAGCAGCCTTGATGGTCAATTACCAAAGAGGGCAATTGTGCAGAGGCTAAAAAGGTGCACACATTAAAAAAAAGTCAGAACAAGTTTTAAATCCCACCTGGGGCATGATGAATAGCATGTGAGGAAACGCGCTGCAAACCTTAGTGTAACCTAGCCTAAACAGGTGACCTGAACAAAGAAGGTTGGTCCGGCAACCGCAAAAATGCCGAAATGGTTGATAAATAACCTTTAACTGAGCCCAGTGCAGAGCCCTGCTTCATTAAAGACAGAACAAGAAGAACTCAAGAAAGATGCAGAATGAGGATCGATATTCCTAAAAGCACACCATGCCACAAATTTATCCCAGCAACAGGTGTATACCAACTTGGTGGAGGGACACCTGGCTGCCAAGATAACACTGCAGACTTTGGAAGGAAGGTCGAAAGCTGTTAACTGTTGCCACTCGATCTCCATACATGAAGGTGAAGGTTGCACAGGTTCGGGTGCAGGACCCTCCCCTGTTGCTGCGACAGAAGATCCTCTCTAAGAGGCAGCCTGATCGGTGATGCCGAGCATCAGTGAAGCTTCATGGTCATGCTCAACACCTCAGGATACCAGACTCTGTGCCCAATCCGGAGCCACATGAATAACTTGGACCCGGCTGGTCTGGATATTCCTGAGAACTCTGTTCACGAGTGGCATTGGGGGAAGGCACAGAGGAGGCTGGAGCTCCACTCAAGATGAAAAGCCTCTCCATGAAAGAGCTGCTTTGGAAACTTCAGCGTGCAAAACGGCTGGCAATTCACATTCTCGGCGGTGCTGAACAGATCCAACCAAGGCTCCCTCCAGATGGAGACGCCATTCATGATCCCCTAGGCATATTCGTCTGAATTTGTCAGCCCTGGCATTCAGACAGCCCACCAGATGTTGAACCACCAGGGAAATGCCCTGGCGTTCCAGCAATGTACAGAGATTTAGAATCTCTTGACAAAGGGTCGACGACCCCACCCCGCTCGCTGCAGTACCACATGGTGGTGGTATTGTTGGTCAACACCTGCACCAGCTTTCCATAAATCTAAGGAAGAAAGGCTTTCAATGCCAACTGGAATGCACTAAGCTCCAATATGTTGATGTGGAGCCTCGACTTCACAGGAGACCAGAATCATCTGGTCATCACCTCTCCCAGATTGCCATCCCAGAAGTGACATCTGTCACTACAGTCGGCACAGGTTGGTAAAACTAACAGGCTTTCGGAGGCTGTGGGTTGAGGGAGGGGCGGAAATGAAGGGAGGCAGGATTTTTTATGGGTCATGCCAGACCTCTGGCTACCTGTCCCACGTGGTCTATGGGACCCAATGTCCTCGGCCAAGAAAAGGCTGGTAAGCTTGTTGGCTGGGAGGGTATGGACTCGGTTGGAAAACCACTTCCGTGGCCACAAAAGGGGTATAAGGCGGACTGGGGTTGATCAGGAGTCATGGAGAAGCTCAAGGACTTGGCCATAGCTCTCCAGCACCAAGTCCACCTTCTCTCCAAAAGACGAGAGCCATCAGAGGGCTTGTCCATAAGTGACCTTGAACAGCCCCTGAAAAGTCAGTGGTTCTCACCCGGGCGTGTCACCAAAGGACCACCAATGATGAAATAACTCTACCCAGCGAGTCAGTTCTGTCCAGTCCACATCATATGGTGAACTTTGCTGCATCTCTCCCATCTCCAACAGCTTGGGAGAGCATGGTTCGGGCCTCATCCAAGACCATAGGCAACCGAATCCCAGATAGGTTAAGAATTTCAGGAAAATAAAGCATTTGGTGTTCGATTGCAGAGCAAATCAGGCACTTAGAGGGCTATTTCCTTCGTTTGGAATTTCATTGTTTGGTTGCACCTTTCAAGACTTGGCCCCCTTGATTTGCTTTTTCTTCGTGTTTTTTACTTTTGTTAGTGTGAAGTCTTTACTTGGTCATTTTTATCTCATCCCCGCGTTCTCTTTTCTTTCTCCTTTTTTTCCCATTCCTCCTCTGTTACTTTTCCTTATGTACGTTTTCTTTTCCTCTGTATTTATATGGATTGGTGTACAACTCAGACCTCGTCCAACACCTATATTGGAAATAATGAAAGTTGTTTATATTTAATGTCTTGTAGTATAAACGCTGATTGTCATTTTATTTAGTGTTGACAATATGAAGTTTTTTGTTGTATATATATATATATATATATTTTTTTTTTTCTATTTATGTCGGGTGTGTTTACACGCAAAATTGAATACGGTGAATGGATTAATTATTACAAGACCAATTATTTCCCTCTTCTGTTGTATATGGACCTTGATTTTGGGTTTTGTAATGTTATAGTGTGTGTTTTACTATACCTTTTTAAACTCTTTTAGATAAATTATTCCTCTATATGGTTTTTTTGACAGATCTGCAGCCCTGAAAAAGCCCATATGTTGGGCGAAACGAATTGGCTGCACAAGTTTGTCTATCCTTGAGAATAGAGAAAAGAAATAAAAGAAAAATCTGATTACTTCAGCAAGAAGTTTGGATTCAATTTTGTGTTTTTCATTTGCCTCTCATCTTGTGCGTTTCTGGAAGAGAACATCCTCTTGCCAAAGGTATCCAGCCTTTTGGATTCCCTATCCGGTGGAATGTTAGGGAACGTGCCAGGGTTGACTTTAGAGGAGGTTTGGACCACCAAGCTCTCCAGAGTGGGGTGCTGTGTAAGGAAACTGGGGTCCCCAGGAGCGTATCGGGGGGTAACTGTCCTATGCACAGGAATCCCTGTGTAGGACTTCGACCAGGCGCCAGAGTAGGACTTTGGTAAGGGCTTCATTAAAAGGCAGTAAGGGTTCGGAAGGGGTGGCTCCTGGCTGAAGCACCTGTCAAGACATTAGTCTTGACTTCCACTGAGAGTAACTGAAGGTCCAAGACCTATGCTGCACTATGCACCATCATAGCGAATGAGGCTTCCTCCTCCGTAGCCATGGTAGGTGGAGCGACAAAGCCAGTGTCCGGTGAGGTGTCTAACCCATTGGGCTCCACAAGTTCCACTTGTTCTCTAGGGGATACAGGCATGCATAAGGGTCCTCAGAACGCTCTTACTTGCATTTCTCTCTCTCCAGATATGTAAAAGATAAAGGGCACTGCCTCTGATCCGAAGGGCATGGTTCCGGTCTGCGCTGGAACTGGCATTGTACGACTCCCATCTGGATCTGTCACAGAGTTGGGAACGACAATGGGGATGGCCGTGTTGGCAGTGGAGCAGGCACAAGGAAGGTCTTGTCCCCCAGGTGGCTCTGTTCCAGATTCAACACCGGAACCATTGGGCCCGACAGGTACAGAGGGCGAACCCGCCAGCAAGGACCCATAGGGACCCCGCCCAAGCCCAGAGGCATCAGCTGCCCAATTATGAGGTGTATGGTCTCATTAAATTCTTTCTGTTTCTCGGTGGTCACTCCGGCTACTGGAAACTCAGGGAAGTGTGAGGTGGACCCTGATTCGGGTGACGCAGAAGCGTGACACCTAGATTGCCGACGCTCCAGTGAATCGTCAGACGACTACAACAGGTGCAGCAAAGTTGAAGGACTATTCGACTGCTTTGATTTCTTTTTGAGGTGGGACTTACCAGACGACTTTGAATGAGAGGACGATCAAGGGGTGCGGCTCCGCAAATGGTCTGGGACCTGCCGAGACACTGGGATATTGAGCGCAACAAGAGTGTAAGGGGTCAAGGAGCTTGAGGGAATGATCCCTCAGGGCCTTCGGATGCAGGGCTTGGAGTCATAGTTCTTCTCCAAGCACCACTGACAAATCAAGTATGGGTCTGTCCCAGACATTGGCTTGTGACAGGCATTACATTGTTTGAAACAAGTCGGTTTCGTTGGGGACATCCTATCACACTAGGAGGAAAAATCTCGAAAAAAGGGTTGACAAAATGCAGAGAAAAAGCCGGTCAATAAAACCACTGAGTGAAGCTCTTCACAGATCAGCACTATCTGGCGTGAAAAGGAAAGTAAAGACGTTAGCGCACCCTGGTACCTGTAGAACAAGTTACTTACCTTCGGTAACGATGCATCTGTAAGAGGCATACATTAGTTATAGATTCCTTAACTCAGAATTACCCTCAGGTGTCGGACTGGATCCGGGGAATTAGTTCGAAGCAGTACCCCTGCGCATCAGTAGGTGGCGTCGGTCGACTACACGTTAGTCGTTGTGGTCACCGGGATGACGTCGCAGGGTCTACTTAGACGCCGCCCCTGCGCGCTGTCAGTTCTGACACCACTTTCCACGCCTGAAGCGCATAGCCATGCAAGACACTGACCACTGGTGCACAAAACTAGGGCCCTGGAAGGGAGTCCCTATCCCTAGAAGTCAGTTTGCAGAACAGAGAGGATGGGTGGGGCGGTAAGGAATCTATAACTAATGTATGTCTCTTACAGATGCATCGTTACCGAAGTAAGTAACTTGTTCATCTGAAAGAGACCTTAAGTTATAGATTCCATACCTTAGAATAGATACCCCAGCAATATCACTGACTCATTGTCAGTGAAATTGCTCTCCCACCCTCGCAGCTCCACCATTAAGTGAGGCCTGCCCCTGCACTCACGAGTGTTGATCGAGGCCCTCCTCCACCCGCAGGTTTCCCTGCGCCTCATCCCTGGTGGTCCAGTGGACCTCTGTCTCCTTCCTCTAACTCTGCTCTTTCACTCGTTTTTCTACCCTTTTTATCTTTCACCTTTCTGCACTTTTCTGCATCTCTGCTCTTTTGTGCCTTATTTCTGCTCATTTTCCCTTCCTCTCGCTCTGCCCTTTCACTAGTTTTCACTCGTTTTTCTACCCTCTTATCTTTCACCTTTCTGCATCTCTGCTCTTTGGTGCCTTATTTCTGCCTATTTTCCCTTTTTTCTTTATCCCCTATTTCCTCCCTTTCCCCGCCGCCGCTGCCCCCGCGGCCCCTCCCCCCCAGCGCGACCGGCCCAATCCAGCTCCCCTCCCCGCTCCCGCCTCCCAGGTGTCCAGCCCTCCCCGACCCCTACTTAATGGCGGCCACTGAGCAGCCGCGGGTGCGCCGCTGGCGCGCCGAAGGCGCGTCAAAGGCAAGCCCGTCTGCGCCCGTCCGCGACCAGCGCCAGGAACCCTCGACCTCCGCCCCGCCAACGCTACGACCCAGCAGCACTCCACGCACTCAATCCAGGCCGCAACAACAACTGCAAGCTAGCATCACCAGCCGACTCCCACGGACCCTTCAGCTGTCACCGCTGCCGGCACACCTGCAGCACCGCCAAGAACACGGATCCAGCACAACCCGCCCACAAGAACACAACCAAACCGAAGACCATGCAATGCATCCTCCTCAACGTCCGATCCCTCCACAATCACGCCACAGAAATCTGGGACCTCCTCGACAGCACCACCCCGGACGTAGCGTTCTTCACCGAAACCTGGACCAACACCACCTCGGGACCGGACATCGCCATCGCCATCCCCCAAGGATACAAGATCTCCAGGAAGGACCGCCCCACACGCCCAGGAGGAGGAATCGCCATCGTCCACAAATCCAGCCTCCGCCTGAGCACACACCCTGACGAGCCCACAGAACTGATGGAACACCTTCACTTCAAGATACTGGCCAGCCTCACCGCCACCCTCCGAGGAACCCTCATCTACCGACCCCCTGGACCCCGCGGACCCTTCGCCAACTCCATCACGGACATTATCTCCCCGCAGGCTCATCGCATCCACCAACTACACCCTGCTGGGAGACCTCAACTTCCACCTCGACAACCAACTCGACCCCAACACCACATCCCTCCTGGACAACCTCCACAACATTGGACTGCGCCAGATCGTGACCGAGCCCACGCACTCCAGCAGGACACACCTCGACCCCCTCTTCACTACAGGAAACTCCATCACCTTCAGCCACACCACCGAACTCCCATGGACCGACCATCGTTACGTCCACTTCACCTTCAGAACACCCACCATCCACAGACACCAGCACCTGCTTCCACGAAGAAACTGGACCAAAATCACCGGCGACCAGCTCACCTCCTCACTCAACAACTCCACCCCAACCATCGCGGAAAACGACGGCCCCAACACACGCAGCCCGAACCCTGCATAGATGGATCTCGGACAGCACCAACACCATAGCCCCCTCAAGAAAAACAACAATACCCGCGCCTAAGAAAGCCAGATGGTTTACCACCGAACTTCGAGAGTCCAGAAGCACATGCCGCCGCCTCGAAAAGGCCTGAAGGAACACCAAATCCACAGAAGCCCACGACAACTTCAGAGCCGCCACCAACGCCCACCATCAACTCATCAGAGAAACTTGAGGAAAAAGCGATTGAAGACAGAATCTCCACCCACGCGCACAACAGCAAGGAACTCTTCAGCATCATCAAGGAGTTCACCCAACCCACTAGCGAGTCTACCGACATCCCTCCCTCACAAGACTTCTGCGACAAACTCAACACCTTTTTCCACCACAAAATCAAGAGCATCTACGACAACTTCAGCGAAGACAACCAACACACTGAACCCTCACCAACCACCCCGACACCCGGAAACCAGCGATTGACGACTGGACAGCCCTCACCACTGAAGACAATGAAGTCAATCCACTCAGGGGCCCCCACGGACCCCTGCCCCCACCACATCTTCAACAGAGCCGCCAACACCATCGCACCCAAGCTCCGCCACACCATCAACCGCTCCCTGGCGACCGCCTCAGTTCCCCGACGACTGGAAACACGCCGAGGTCAACCCCTCCTAAAGAAACCCTCAGCGGACCCCACCGACCTCAAAAACTACAGACCCATCTCCCTGCTCCCGTTCCCAGCGAAAGTCATCGAGAAAGCCATCAACAGCCAACTCGCCACATTCATTGAAGAACACAACATCCTCGACTCCTCCCAATCCAGCTTCAGAAAAAACCACAGTACGGAAATCGCCCTCCTCGACGCAATAGCCGTCATCCGCACCCTACCGGACAAAGGAGAAACAGTAGCCCTCATCCTCCTCGACCTATCAGCGGCGTTCGACACAGTCTCCCACCGCACCCTAATACGCAGACTCTACGACGCAGGAATCCAGGACAAGGCCCTCGACTGGATCCGCTCCTTCCTCTCCGGCAGGACGCAGCGGGTCAGACTCCCCCTTTCCTCTCGGACCCCACACCTACCACCTGCGGAGTCCCCCAGGGCTCCTCCCTCAGCCCGACGCTCTTCAACGTCTACATGGCTCCACTCGCCCCCATCGTCAGAACCTACGGACTCAACATCGTGTCATACGCAGAGCGACACCCAGCTCATCCTCTCCCTATCCAACGAGCCCAACACCGCCAGACGCAACTTTCGAGAAGGCATGGAAGCCGTCGCCAAATGGATGAAAAACAGCTGCCTACAACTAAACACCAACAAAACAGAAGTACTCATCATGGGCCCAAACCCCGATGCCTGGAGCGACACCTGGTGGCCCCCCGCCCTCGGAAACCTGCCAACCCCCCACGGACCACGCACGCAACCTGGGAATCATCCTGGACTCAGAGCTCAAAATGGACCGCCAGATCAACTCTGTCTCGTCTTCCTGCTTCCACACCCTCCGCCTCCTTCGTAAGACCTTCAAATGGATCCCCTCGAACACCGAAAGACCGTCACTCACGCCCTGGTCACCAGCAGACTCGACTACGGCAACGCACTCTACGCCGGAATAAACAAAACCTCACCCGCAAGCTACAGAACATCCAGAACGCCGCCGCAAGACTGGTCCTCAACCTGCCAAAACACTGCCACATCTCCCAGCACCTGCGCACACTACACTGGCTCCCTGTCGAGGCGAGAATCACCTTCAAAATGCTCACCCACGCACACAAGGCCCTCCACAGCACTGGACCAGCATACCTGAACAGCCGACTCAAATTCCACGCACCCCAAAGGACCCTACGATCAGCCCAGCTCTCCTACGCTGTGGTCCCCCGCACCAGAAAGACCAGATCGGGAGGCCGCTCCTTCTCCTTCCTCGTGGCCAAAGCATGGAACGCCCTTCCGCTCCACCTCAGACAGACAACATCGCTCCCCATCTTCACAAGAAACCTCAAAACCTGGCTCTTCGACAGACCCCCTCCTTGATGGATGGAACCTACACTCCACCCTCCCCCCCCACCCCTAGCGCCTTGAGACCCTTACGGGTGAGTAGTCGCGCTTTAACAAACCCCTGATTGATTGAATATCAACCCCAAAGGTGGGTCTGCGAACTAAGTTCACACCAGGAAATCCTGGAGAACAGAACGGGCGAGAAAGCCGTTTCTTCAGACTTGTCTGTTCAGGCAGTAATGCTTCGTAAAGTTGTGCAGGGATGCCCACGTGGCTGCCTGGCAGATGTCAACCAACGGAACTCCACGTCCCAAAGCAGTAGTAGCTGCCGTCGCCCTGGTAGTGTGGGCGGGCAGTACTACTGGAGGTTCCTTTTTAGCCAAAGAATAACATATCCTAATGCATAGGACGATCCATCAAGAGATGGTACGTTTGTGCACTGCCTGACCCTTCTTGGCACCCACATAACCCACGAAGAGTTGATCGTCCACCCAGAAGTCTTTAGTGTGGTCAAGGTTGAAAGACGGTGCATGTTTTGGGTCCAGACGGTGGAGTCTCTCCTCTTTGGAAGGGTGCGGAGGCGAGAAGAAGGTGGGCAATGTGATGGTCTGACCTATGTGGAAAGACGTAACCACTTTGGGCAAAAAAGAGGGCCTAGTACGGAGGACTACTTTGTCCGGATGGACAGCAAGAAAGGGAGGTCTGGAAGATAAGGCCTGAAGCTCACTCACCCTGCAAGCAGAGTTGATGGCAGGCAAGAAAGCAGTCTTCAAAGTAAGGAGACGAAGAGGACAATTATGTAGTGGCTCGAAGGGAGCACACAAGATAAGTGAGGACAAGATTCAAGTCCCACTGGGGCATTACGAAAGGAGGAGGAGGAAAGAGATGAGTAATGCCCTTCAGAAATCTGGTAACAATAGGGGACTTGAAAAGAGAAGGCTGATCAGGAAGGCAAAGAAAGGCCGAAAGATAGCCTTTAAGAGTGTCCAGATGTAGGAAGCTGGCTCTGTATATACTATATCAAAGTGAGATATAGTGTACACAGAGTCCAGTGGAACCCCAAAGGTAGGCAGAGGTAAAGTTAGATAGCACCTCACTCTCTATTTGTGGTAGTGTGGTCGAGCAGTAAGGCAGTATCAGAGGACAGTGTTAAGCATTTGTTGTACACACTCAGTCAGCAAGTGAATTCACACACTCAAAGACTGAACTTCAGACCAATTGTTTTCGTTTAAAAATATTCTTTTAGTTATTTTATTTTCTAGAACCAAGCAAGCCTGGCACAGGTAAGGAATAAGTACTTTGCAGTAAATATACAGTTGTAATACAGTTTAGATTTGTAATGGTATTTGCACTTTGTTTTGACTTACAGTATTGTTTCAGAGAAATGCAATGCTTTGTAAATATAGTACATAGACTTGAATGGGCTTTTCAGTAAAATACCAGGTAGGTTACTTTTAGATTACTTTTCTTACTCATACCATACCTGGATACTACCCTGGGACATTTCCTGCAAACAGGTAAGTAAAATCGTTTTTGTTAAATAGTACAATTTTAAAGAATCTCTTTATGTTTTCAAACTCCACACTCAGAAGCTTTTCACAGAAAAACAGTCAATGTTATCCTATGGAGGAAAATAGTGTCATCTGTTTTAAGGGAAGGATTTGGTAGTGGGAGTTGAGGTTCTGGGGGTAGACTCAGGGGTCCCCCAGGGTCAGGGATGCACTCTTGTTACACCCTCAGCGGCACTAGGGCGGCCGGGTGCAGAGTGCTGAGACCGAATGTTATCCAATGGGGGATTAGGGTGCCTCCGGTTGGTGGCTACTGACGAGCAGGCCACTTGGTTGTGGGAGCAAAGCTCCTAGACTTTAGCTCAGGGCAAATGGGGAAACAGTAGCACCAAAGGTGCACCCTCAGTGGCACTAGGGCGGCCGGGTGCAGGGTGCTGTTTCGACGTCGGGCGCCCTGTTTGCAATGGGGAACCTCCAGTTTGCAAAGGCACTGCAGGCTTGGGGACGAAGGTCTTCTGGGTGCGACCACTACTTCGAGAGGTAAGTTGGGAAGTTGGGGGTTGGTTAGGCACCGGTTTGGCCAACCAAGAGCGTGGGGCATCGGGTGCAGGGGAGCCTTTTAGGGTTGGATCTTCTTACCAGCTCCTGGTCGCGGTTGAGGGGACTTTCCATATTTAGGCTGCAGGCGTCGGCTGGAGGTTTGAGGCAGCTCAGGGGTTGCCGGATATCGGGTTAGGATCGCCGGGGTGACCTCCTCGTGGTGTTTGCCCACTCGAGCTCGGGCAGTGGACGGTGTGTGCAGAGTGGTGTGGATTCGCGATGCCCGGCCGGAGCCAAAGGTTGCAGATGAACAAATCCAGTGTTCACGGGAGAGACAGTCTTTGAGGTTGAAGGCAGGCAGGTCCTCCGGGGTTTGAGGTTGCTGGCTGCAGGACGCACCGGTATTTCTCAGGAGCAGGTTCGAGGTGGAGACAAGCAGGTAGGGCTGGGGCCCAAGTCAATGGGCGTCTCCCTCTAGTTAGCTTCGGCACGGCTGTTCAGTCCCTTTCTTGTTGCAGGTTCTGTTCTGAGGAAGCAAGGTTCAGGGGTGCCCCTAAATACTAGATTTAGGGGCGTTACAAGTAGGTAAAAAGGTTGGGACCAATGGGTCCCTTCCCTGGGGTTGGTACACCCCCTATTATGCCACCCTCCAGTGGAAGGGGGCATAAGCCTTTCCCTGGTTGGCTGAGTCCCCCCCACATCTGCAAGATGACGGGGACTGAGAGTTGTGCTTCACCTCGCCTACCCCACCTGAGGGGTGGAGTTGGAAGAGGTGGGCACACCTCTCTTCCTCACTTGTTTTTCCCGCCGGTTCTCCCGCCCAAAGTGGGAGTCAGAACCAGTGGGGACCAGTTGCTGAAAGCAGCAAGTGGCCTGGGGAAGCTCACAAAGGCGGCAAGCCTTTGAAGCTTCCTTTTCGTGAACCCTGCCCATCCTGGGGGAGGAGGCTTGGCACCTCGTCCCAGGATGTGCATTGTTTCAGGCCCCAGAGAGCAGCAGGCTCTCGACCCAAGTGTCCAGAAACATGTCTGGTGGTGGCAGCTGAAAGCAGCCACTCAGCCTGGACACTAGTGATAGGTTAGTTTTCAGGGGGCATCTCTAAGATGCGCTCTGTGTGCATTTTTCATTAAATCCCACACTGGCATCAGTGTGGGTTTAATGTGCTGAGAAGTTTGATACCAAACTACTCAGTGTAGCCATTATGGTGCTGTGGAGTTCGTAATGACAAACTCCCAGCACCATATATTCTTAATGGCAGCACTGCACTTACAATGTCTAAGAATGGACTTAGACACTATAGGGGTACAGGGCTTATGCACCTGTACCCTCACCACTGGTATAGTGCACCCAGCTAGAGGGGTGACTGATCTATGCTAGGGCAGTGGGGTGTAGGCATGGCACACAGATGTGTGCCATGTCGACTCTTCACTTTGTTCTGTTCCAAAACACGCAGCCTGCAAAGGCAGTGTGAGAGTGTAATGGTACAGGACCTCTAAGGGTGGCACAATAAGTGCTGCAGCTATTAGAGGCCTTCTCTGGTCACAGTGCCCTGGGTACCTGTGGTACCATTTACCAGGGGCTGACCTGTGGCCAGAGATGCCAATTGGGTTTAGGCTTCACTGCAGTTTTAGGTAAATATCATAGGCCCTGGGTACACTCAGTCAAAGCACATCAGCAATTCAGCAGAAAGTGGGGGCAACCATGCAGAAAGAGGGCACTTTCTCACACCAGAGCAGAGCCCTGCTGGGCCAAAGAAAGAATGAAGAGGAGGACCTCTGAAAGAGGGGCAGAAAGGGGATCCACAGCCTTTGCTGTGCACCATGCCGCAAATTTGTTCCATCTACAGGCGTATACCGTTTTATTGGAGGGACGCCTGGCTGCCAAGATGACATTAGACTTCGGGAGGAAGGTCGAATGCGGTCAACTGTCTCCGCTCAATCTCCACGCAAGGAGGTGGAGACTGGACAGTTTCGGGTGGAGGACCGTCCCCTGATGCTGCGAGAGAAGACCCTCCTGAAGAGGCAGTCTGATCGGAGGATCGATGGCCCAGCTCAAGAACTCGGGGTACCAGACTCTTCGTGCCCAGTCCGGAGCCACAAGAATTACTTGGGCCTGGTCGCGCTTGTTCTTCAGCACTCTGGGTAGAAGTGGTACAGGCAGAAAGGCGTACAGGAGGCCCCAATTCCACTCACGACGAAAGGCGTCGGCGAGCAAGTGCCGCCTTGGAAACTCCAACGCACAAGACTGCTGACATTGCACGTTCTCTTCGGTGGCAAATAGATCTAACCAAGGCTCTCCCCACTGCTGAAAGAGACCTTGCACCACCTCAGAGTGAAGACGCCTTTCATGATCCATCATGCACCAGCGGCTGAGTTCGACCGCCCTGGCGTTCAGGGAACCTGCCAGGTGTTGAACCACCAGGGATAAGCCCTGATGTTGCAGCCACGTCCAAAGGCGAAGAGCCTCTTGACATAGGGTCCACGACCCCACCACGCCCGGTTTGTTGCAGAACCATATGGCGGTGGTGTTGTCCGTGAACACCTGCACTAATCTTCCTTTGACAGAGGGAAGGAATGCCTTCAGTGCAAGACGAATCGCCCGGAGCTCCACAAAGTTGATGTGGAGCCCGGACTCCGCCGGAGACCAGAGGCCTCTGATCTCCACCTCCCCCATGTGGCCGCCTCATCCCAGAAGTGACTCATCCATCACTACTGTAAACTCTGGTTGGGGAAGGGAGAGGGATCTGCCGCTGACCCAATTCTGGTCAGTGAGCCACCACTGCAATTGACTTGCAGTCCCCTCTGAGATCTGGACGACATCGGAAAGATTACCCTGATGCTGTGCCCACTGGCACTTCAGGTTCCACTGCAGAGCCCGCATATGCCATCTGGCATGATCCACCAGCAGGATGCAGGAGGCCATGAAGCCCAGCAGCCTCAGGGTCATTCTCACCGAAATACGGAATAGAGGCTGGAACATCTGTATCATAGCCCGAATATCCCGGACTCACTGCTCCGGAGGATAGACCCGAAACTTCGCTGTGTCCAGAAACGCTCCGATGAAAAGGAGCTTCTGAGAGGGAATCAGGTGCGACTTCAGCACGTTGATAGTGAACCCCAGCAAATGCAGGAGGTCCGCCTTAGTCTGGAGGTGGGAGACGACAGCCTGGGGGCGAGCCAGCCTTCAACAGCCAGTCGTCGAGATAGGGGGAAGACTGGAACCCCTGATATGCGCAGATGAGCTGCGACCACAGACATCACTTTCGTGAACACCAGAGGGGCGCGGATAAGGCGCTGATGGGTTGTGAGCTGCTCCAAAAGGTCTGTCGTTGTCCGACTCCTCCAGGTCTAATACTGGACTTGGGGGTAGAGGAGAGACTTTGCTGGAAGAAGTCAGTTAAGGTCTCAGAGTTGTTTTAGAGATTTTTTTGATTTTTATCACCATCGACTGTAATGTCGATGACATCTGTCACTGGCATGGTGTCAGGTTGCCGCGAGGGTCTTTGTGTCGTAGATACACCTCCCGTCGGCGTGGTCATCGTCTAATGTGTCGTCGGCAGTAGCGTGGTCATGGACAGTGTCATGGACGATAAGATTATTGCTGACGGGATCGGTGCAGACACGGATGTGGTAGTCTTATTCGCCATTGACCGTCTCGTGGACGAGATGGTGGAGACGGTCATTGTCGGCAGTGATGGTGCCATCGACGGGGCTTTAAGAGGAGTCTTCTGCCTCGCCGACAGTTCAGGGGAAGACTAATGCAGACGTTGCCCAGCCTTAGTAGATGGTGTGCTGAGTTCAGAGGAGGCGGCTTCTTAGGAGATATGCTTCTTTTTCTCCAGAGGTTCATTGGGGTGATGAGTCTTTATAGACTTCCTGCTCTCCGCAAACATCCCTTGGTCAGAGGAGCTAGCCGTCTTGTGAGACTTCGCCGAAGTATTACGGTCTTCCTCAGAAGATTTGAGTCTTAGCCTTCTTTAGCCACAGAAGGAGCCTCCCCTCCCTGTCCTTTAAGGGTTTGGAGGAAAAAGTGCAGCATATTTTACACTCCTTTACCTCGTGCTGGGGGGTAGAGGCAGTAAAGACAGTCCATATGTGGGACATCCACATGTAGCCTTTTCTTTCTGCAGGTTCTGCAATATCTGAAGAGGTCTTTTCTTGATGTGTCAGAAATAGTAAGATATCCTAGGATAAATTCCAAGCCTTAGTTAAAGTAAAACTGAGCGACTCATTTCACACGACGTGCGGTAGAAAATCAGAGGGACTCAGCCTCTCTTAGGAATGTTAAAGAGGGTGCTGTCGCCTGACTGGTCATCGTTCAAGTTTGGCCTTTTTTTAGGTCGAGCCAGAGTCAGCGCGCAAGCGCTGCTCTGATGAAGATCTGCTGTAGTTCAGTACGGAGAGAAGCCCCACCTACCTCTATTTTTCATTGGCTTGCGTCTTTGTCCTTCCTAAACGCGGTCTTCTGATTCCTCAATAGGCTTCTTAGTCCATCCTTAGTACGGCCATGTCGTCATTTGTATCCTCCCATGGCTACTGGCCCCTTTACTTAGTGGTTACATGGTACGTGTACTTTTTTTTCTTTATTGAATTCTCCATCATTAGGCACGATGACGTGCTTTGCTTACATTCGGCGCACCATGCCTGCTTTCACTTTCGAAGCAGGGACAATGGCAGCCGGTTGGTTGCAATGCCATAGGTCTTGCATTTAAATGTGAGACCTATGGCATTGCAAATATTTTCTCAGATTGGAAACTTGTGTTTTTTTTTGCCTCCTTTGTGCTCTCGCTCGCTCAGCACTTCGCCCCCCCGGTTCAGGTGCTGATACCAGGGCCCGGCACGTCCTGTGAACTTCTGCCATAAATCTAGGCGCCTGATGGCCCTACCACTGTATGCCCCCAGCATCAAGTGCCTCCAGCACTCCTAGATCATTCCGGGAAAGCAGTGGATCACCCCAATCAGGCCTCGGATTTCCCGAAGTCGGATCCGACAGGCCGGGGAGATCAGCAGGTCTTGATGGTGCTGCGGCTGCCGTAGCGTGAGATGGAGAAGACCGGGCATGTTAGGGTGAGTATCCGACCCCCTGCCCCACAGCCTCCGTTATCATTAACATCTATCTGAACAAAGACCCCCACCCCACCAAATGATCCGCCCCCTTCTCCCTCCCCCCATTGCCTGCATGCACACGCCCCCCTCCCTTAGCCCCCATCACGCATCACTACCACTCTTGATATCTGCCATGGAGGTTTCTCCTATTTACCCATCAACTCCTCGCCCCATTACCGCGAGTGGATCCCAAAAAGAACCCAGGACCGCGCATCAGGTCATAGACAACCCCCCCGCGCCATACATCACAGGCGCTGGAGCTGTGTTCATACTGTGGGCTGAAATGTCATGGTTTTTTACACCTCGAATAGTAACTCAGTGATTGCAGCGCTCAGAAACCCTAAACACGAGGGTGCCTGGGCACCCTTGGCTCGAGCTCCTCCTTTTACCAAAGATGAAAGGAGAGTCCTGCAGTGTTTGGTGTCTGTGGTTTGGAGGTGGGCGGCCTGTGTGTTGTGAGGCAGGGGGTGGGTCTTGCAGTGGGGTTAACGGAACAGGAGCAGCGGGATCTGTGGGAGTAGAACTGTTACCAGCAGCTGGAAATGATTACATGCAGTGCTTTAAGGGGAGGTCCTGGGGTCGAGGAGCTGTATGTGTTGGCTAGAGTGTTCGTCTTGCTCCATGTACCCACCAACGCTGTTTTCGCCGGACTGGCCTTTCCTGTGACTTCCTTATTTTTAATACGTTTTATTGCACATTTTTAATATAAACAGCACAATTTTTCAGTATACAATTCAATATTGTTTGAGGATTAATCATTCTGGATTTACCATACATCAATGTATATCAAACAACCAAAAATCAAAAATAAAAGAAGAAAAACAGAAGAAAGACCATAATAAATTGAAAGAAAAATAAAAGGCAAAAACAGGTTTTTAGCTTCCATTAGAGTAACAATAGTAACAGCATAAAGGCAAAATAAAAGGAAAAAAAAGAAAGGAAAAGCATGGCTATTACAATTCTAAGTTAACTGGTGTTAAATATTAATCTAAAGCCAAGCTAAGATTGTGATTCCTTCCATTTATATATAGGGTCCCAGATTATTTTACCCAAAATTTTCCCCCTTTTTCCCCGTCTTTCATAAATTCCCTTTCAAGATTAAACGTTGCTAGTAGCCGGGCAAGCCAGTGCTGAAATGTAGGAGCAGTTTGATCGCGCCAGGCCGTGGCAATACAGATCCGAAGTATAACCATAGCGAGAAATAGAAAGCGGGAATGAGGGAGCTGCCCTTGATAATTATCAACCCCTAAGAGCATTAGCGTTCGAGTTAGATTAACCTTAAGACCAAGAGTATGATCACAGAAAGCCATTATTGATGTATTTATTATATCAAGTCGTGGGCAGGTACTAAACATGTGAACTGCATCCGCATCTAATGAGTTAGAGCGAGGGCAACTAATTCCCGTAAGACCACCCCACTGTGCTATTTTGGCTGGGGTATAATAAAGCGAGAACATTGTTTTATAATGCTGAGCCCGCAATGCGGCAGAGCACAGAACTGTATGCCCCAGCTCAAGAGACTCTAGGAAATTAACTGAGTCATTGCCCAACCGGTTTTTCCATTTTTCGGTCTGTTTAGCCAAATCATCCTGTTTGAGTATTATAAGTTCAGAGTAAACTCCTTTGATGGAGCAATCCATCCCAGTTCTTATAATATCTATAATCCGGGCCTTTTCGAAGCCCCTAGTACCGCCCGTCCTTTTAGAGAGAAAGCTGCTTATTTGGAGGTATTTTAAAAAGTTTTTGGAACTAATACTAAATTTGTCTTGTATATCCCGAAATTGATAAATTCCCCCTTGGCCCATTAAATCACCCACTTTCAGCAGTCCAAGCGCACCCCATTCTACCATAATTTGATCAGAAAAAATTTCTGGCAAGGTTGGGTTGCCAATCATACGAGTATAATAATGTAATCTACCTAAACCGAGCTTCTTTTTAAGGGCAGCCCAGATTTTAAAAGCAGCATGCAGGGTTTTAAATTTCGTTCTCTTGTAGTAGCTTGGTTCACTGAATTTCATAAAGCTATTCAGGGCCTCTTCACCCATCAATAAATTATAAACATCCGGAAGTCTTTCTTCAACATTTAAGGTCTCGGAACACCCACCAAACAAAACCCCCATATATTGAAGTGCAGCAGCCCAATAATAAAATTTAAAATCAGGTAATGCCAAGCCTCCTTTTGCCAAGGGAAGAGTCATAAATCGTAAAGCCCTCCTTGTCTTGCCATGTGCCCACACAAAGCGATTGACCAAGTGCTCTAGCTCATTAAACCATTGTTTCCCAAATTCTAATGGAATAGCCCTAAACAAATAGAGTATTTTGGGCAAAAATACCATTTTAATCACATTACACCGCCCCACCAGTGACAAGTGCAGATTATGAAATTTGTCAAAATCTTTTCTGGCCTTTTGAATTATGGGATTAATGTTTATTGCAACCACATCTTTCAGTTCAGGAGTTATAGTGATACCTAAATATACCGCTGAGTCAGTCATCCGAGGATCCGATAAGTTTATCAAACAGTTGGTAACTATCTGAGTCTTCCCTTTATTTAGGGCATACCCAGAAAGCTCGCCAAATACCAATGCCAGCTCTTCAACGGCTGCGATTGCTTCTAATAGTTTGGGGGTGACTAATGCGATATCATCCGCATAAGCGAGTACTTTTGTGGTAATGCCATGAAACCGCATTGGTTCAATTTCTTGGCAGGCTGCAAGGAGCCGCAGTAATGGATCAATGTAAATAGCAAAAAGCAAAGGTGAACATGGACACCCTTGCCGAGTACCCCGCTTAATCATAATGGGCGCAGT
Source organism: Calotriton arnoldi (assembly GCA_963921515.1). Lineage (NCBI taxonomy): Eukaryota > Metazoa > Chordata > Amphibia > Caudata > Salamandridae > Calotriton > Calotriton arnoldi. The sequence goes on from CAWUFW010000943.1 coordinate 394,381, forward strand.
ATACTTCCCATTTATTCTCAAGCGTGCCGTTGGTGCCAAATACATTGCGCGGATAGCATTGATAAACCCTGACCCGATTCCGAACCAATTCAGTACCTCCCATAGGAAGCCCCAGGAGACCCTATCAAAAGCCTTTTCTGCATCCAGGAGCAGCAAAGCCATCGGGTCTCCTGAGACTTCTGCTGCATCAAATAGAGTAATTACCCGGCGCGTATGTTCCGTCGTCCCCCTCCCAGGTATAAACCCATGCTGGCATGGGTGAATGGTATCTGCAATGATGTTGTTCAATTTGGTGGCAAGGGCTTTTGAATTTTTTTTTGCATCACTGTTTATAAGAGTAATAGGCCTGTATGATCCCGGTTCCTGAGGTGGCTTCCCTTTCTTTAAAAAAATTATAATATCGGCACCTGCCCATGAGGCTGGGGCCAACCCGCCGGTTTGAACACATAGAATAGTTTCCACCAGAACTGCTCCCAGCTCATCCCAGAAAATCTTATAGAACTCGAGAGGAATCTGGTCAGGTCCAGTAGCCTTACCTGAGGGGAGATCTCTTAATGCATCAGAAATTTCTTCCTGTGTCAAAACTGCATCTAGTTTCTCCCTCTCCTGAGGTTCAATTCTATGTAGCGGTATGCCACTAAGGAAGTTCTGAATTAAATTCTGTGAGACCTGAGGGCCTTCACCATATAAGCGACAGTAAAATTGTCTAAATACATCCTGGATACCAGAAGGGTCTATAACTAAATTACCGACATCATCAATAATTACGTTTATGTCATTCCTTACACTCCTTTGTCGAAGTCTAACTGCGAGTGTATGACCTACCCTCTCACTAAATTCATGGCAGTGCTCCCTTTTTGCTAGGAAGCATTCAGATGCTTTTACAGCAGCACGTTCTCCAATTTCTGCTTTGGCCCATGCAAGCCGATGCAGAATATAATCAGTAGCTAAACCAGATTTTAGTGCAGCAACCAATTCCTCCTCAATCCTAGTTAGGTTTTTATAAAGCGTTTCCTCCAGGAGCGACAACCTCTTATGCCTGGACAAACTAAAGCTCAATGTCTCCCCTCTGACGCCTGCATTGAAAGCGTCCCAGACGACGCCTACAGTAGTGCTATACCTATTTATATCGAAGAAGGCCTTAATCCAACCCTTCATATGGTGAACATAATCCGGATCAAATAATAGCCCTCTTTCAAAAGTCCAAATTCGCTCAATTTGTTCTCTTTTGTCAAAAGCTAGCGAAAGAACAAGAGGGTTATGGTCTGACAGTATCCTAGGGGATTTCTGAATTTTCGCCTGATGAACTAGAGAATGAGAGACAAAAAAATAATCTAATCTAAAAATAGCGTTATGTGGGGCAGAATAAAACGTGCAGCCATTATCCCCATTAGCTAAGTGATCCCATAAGTCGATAAGTCCGTGATTATTAACTAAATTGGTGAGTGCCCTAAAGACCTTTTCTTTCGGCCAGTGTATTTATCAGCGGCAGTATCCCAGAGACCCCCAAGCCCATCGATATTAAAGTCGCCACACACTATAAACGGAGCGGACCAGTTAACTAATTCATCGTCCAGCAGCTCTAATATCTCCGGATCATCTGCCGTTGAACCATACACTGAGCATACAGTGACTACCATCCCCTGAATAGAGCATTCTACAAGTGCCCAACGCCCCCATCTATCTGATAAAACCCTTTTGGCGATAATATCTTTCCTACTAGTAAGGATAGCGACCCCTCTAGTTTTAGTGCCTTGCTTAGTTGCCACCAAAAGCCTAAAACCAAGTTGCTCTAAAATTCTGGACCTATCCCCTCTATATGTGTCTTCTGAACGCACAAGACATCTGCCCGCATTGTTTTCAAAATTATAGCCGCCCTTTGTCGCTTAAATTGGTCATTGAGCCCACATATATTAATTGAAACAAATCTGATATTTAATGCATTCATAAAGCAATATTAAGTAGATTCCCTGCCATTTCAAGCAACTTATGAATTACCTTTTTCCCCGAGATAGCCATAACCACTCCTTCCGAATTAGAGATGGGCAATAAACCATATCCATCAAAGCTATTATCTGAAAAATTCCTCAAACAATGGTTTGTGCAGTGCTGAAACCTACCACCCTGAAGACCTTGCCCCAACCCCCTCCCACCCCCACCCCCAGCAGCCCAACCCCCCCACCCAAACAGGCAAATAGGTCAACCGTGACCTATGTGTGGCTACTAATCTCACATCTCGAGCTGCCACCGAGACTCTACACCTCTACCGTCAATAAAGAAAAAAGTAAACAACAAAAACCCACCCCTATTTTAACTAGGAAGGAGGCCGATCCGACCCAGCACCCCAGATTCAAAAAAATGTACATCAATCAATCAGCAGGTACCACTACTTAAAAAATACAAAGCTCAATAGTGTTAGTCAGATAGAGAGGAATAGAAATCAATACAGCCCCCAGCCATCCTGTAGATCCCAATCAGCTTATCGCCCTGAGGGCCCCCGCCCTCCTACATCCTTCAACTCTGCCAGGAGTTCTTGAGCTTTTACCTCTGATGAAACCATTCGTACCCGCCCACTCGTAATAACTTTAAGGCGGGCAGGAAACAAATATGCTTCAGAGCCCAACCCCTGAAACGCGGATATCATCTGTCGAAGCCTCCACCGGCGTTCAACAGTAACATGACAGAAGTCAGGGCGGGCAAAGAAGGTATGTCCATCAAATGTCCGTTTGGAATTGGGTCTGGCCATATCCATTATAGCCTGACTGAGAAGAAAGTTTCCGATATAGATCAGAATGGCTCTGGGTTGCTCATTATGCCTGCTCTCATTGTTTTTTCTCTGAACCATAGGGAAGCGATGAGCCCGTTGAACTTCCATTTCCCAATTCCAATGGGAAAGCTCCAGGAGTGCACCTTTTAGCAAAGACACTACAAAAGCCATTATGTCATTCCCTTCTGAATTTTCGGCAATGCCCAGTAGGCGAACGTTGTTCCGCCGTTGGCGGTTCTCGAAATCTTCGAGTTTCCAGGCAACATCAGTGGATTGTTTCTCATGCAGATTAATGGACTCCTGTATTTTTACAACCTCCTCTTCCAGCGCCACTGTTCTATCCTCCACATGGGTAACTCTCTCTGCCATTTCTGTGCAAAGCTTGTTGGCCTTGCGGATGGAAATTTGTAGTTTTTGGTAGCCTGATGTGATCTTCTGCTTTCCATTCTTGCCTCCCCCTGCATCTGTTTTAATGTGGAATAAACTAGGTCCAGCGTTGGCGGAGTTGATAGACCAGGGGGGCTGTTGAGCCACCAGATCCAACCTGCGCATCAGCATCAGTATCATAAACCTGGCTAGTAGCGGCATAATCCCATTCCAGCTTTTTGCAGCGGCCACATTAGCCGGGCTCCTTCTAGATCTTGATCTATGTTTTGGAAAAACAGCCTTTGCGCGACAGTTTTTAAGCACAGTGGAGGATCCTCCAGTATCAGTCTCTTCTGAAGAAATAGCATCACTCGAAACCAGTGACTCTGAATCGTCATTGAGTGAATAAAACTGATCCCCCTCGGGGGATCCATGCATCCGTTCAGGGCCCTTAGCTTTGCCTTTGCCACGACTTATAAATTCTGAAGGGACACATTGAGTTAATACAGCACGAGGGGAGTTGCTGTTAGCTCCACTAGTAACTTTAGTTCTGTACTTGCCGCTCATCATTACTTTATTCATGATACCTGTAGGGGGCTCTGACAAGTTATCGCCTTCAGAGGCACCCCCGGTAACCAGATCAGGAGCATCTGAGTTTGCCAATTCAGAGCCCCCAGGATTCGCAGTCATAGAGCTCAAGTCGTTTACCTGTGGATCCATTGCAGACAGGATCCGATCCGCTGACAAGCCCTGCTCCAGACCGGTTTCTGCATGCAGCTCTACGTGGTGTTCGTCATCCTCGGGAGCCTCCGTTCCTGCAAGCGGACGATCTGTGAAGCTATCCGCCACCTGAATGATGGCAGCAGGTGCGATGGACGAGACCAGGGAGAAGGCTTCAATCACCGTAGTCTGCCTTAGCGGAGCTTCCACAGTTGCGGGGGGAAGCCGACTCTCATTAAAGACACTGGCGACTTTCCCGCTGCCGTCTGCTCCCTTGGGTTGTCCGGCACGCCGTGAATGAATCGGAGCCCTTGCTGATCGTAAAGCGGGATTAGCAGCGTTAGCAATGTTGGCGCCCGGAGCTCCGGCCGCTCCTCCAGCACCAGCACCCACAGCCCCAGGGAGATTGGGAGCCTTCGCCTTGGCAGTTTTTGGAGCCATATTCCTGGCAAGCCAACAGCGGTCCGCACGAAGAGTACAGGAGAAGCGCCAGAAACCACGAGATAAGGAGCAGATTACGGCAGAGAGCGATCTGGTTTTAAATAGATAACCAATGTCCAGCAGCCTCATACCAGCCAAAAGGTAAACGCAGATGTTTTTTTTCCTTCAAATTTTCATCTTTAAACGCTAGCAGAGAGGAGAGACCCGGCAGCAGCTCTCATTGAGGTCAGTCAGCAGCCATCTTGCCTCGCCCCCTTTCCTGTGACTTCCGGATTCATTCTGGGTGTTGTAGACTTGGTTTACTTACATTGATTTTTCAACAACTATACTTCGTGTAGGAATGAACTGGAAGTAAAAGGCCCACACCAGACGCAGGGGTCTGTGATGAACATGGCGTGAGTTAGGTGGTCACACAAGGTGAGGGGCTGTGATGGTACCAGGTGGGCGGAAGGTGGGTTGGTAATCTGCAGATTATGTGGGTGAAGATTAAGAGAGCTGCTCTTGTAGGTGAACCAAAGGAAGCTGTTTTTTCTTTGCCATGCGTCATTAAATGGGTTCTTCTTGTGGATGAATGTTACTGATGCAGGTTGAGTGAAGTTCATTTAGTGATGTGTTCTGGTTTTGCTGTACTGGTGCAATGCAATAGGTCTCGCATTCACGCGAGTTTGAGCTATTGGCATTGTAAATGACAATGCCTTTTATTTATGTTTTGGGTTTTAAAACAAATAAAAGGCAGTGTCATTTACAATACTAGCAAATGCGAGACCTATTGCATTGTAAATGCTTGTTTAACAAGCATTTGCAATGCAATAGGTCTCGCATTTACACGAGTTTAAGCTATTGGCATTGTAATAACAATGCCTTTTTATTTATGTTTTAAAAAACTAAAATAATAGGCATTGTCATTTACAATGCCAATAGCTTAAACTCGCGTAAATGCGAGACCTATTGCCTTGCTAATGCTTTTTTTAATTAGACACGTGTTATTATAGCACTCATATCGGTGGTATCCAAGCACTGTCTGGTACCAGCAACTTGTAAGATCGCTCACTGGGTTTATGCGCCTGCTACAGAACTTTTACAGCGCAATACAGTGACATTAATCCGAACGTGTTTTTAAAAAAAAACTTAGCTCTTCTTACAGCTCTTATCGTTTCTAGAAGCTGGAAATAACAGATATTGACCGTTCACGTGTGTAGTGTGCTGAGAGTGCTGCGCGGGTTCTTGCCATTGACCTCGGTGCTGAAGGTCTGTCTGCACATCAAGCAATGCATAACCCACTTTCCGTTCCCCGAGGGAATAGTAGCCACCCCTCATCCCCCCGCCCCTCCTGCACTTGAAAGCTCACACTCACCATCACTATGCTTGGGGGGACCGGCGCTGCCGCCTGCTCTGTAACGCACCCTGCGCGTTTTACCACAGTTAGATTCTTCCTGCACTCACTAATGATCAAAACAAATACGTCTCTTCTGCCTTTCACCAGCCCCAGGTTGTTAAACGTGTCCACGAAGTCTGCCAGCACAGCTGGTCTCTCACAAACTTTCCAAAGTGCCTCGAGACTTAGGAGTTGGTCTTGTGCTCTGCACTACTGCATCGTGCAGGCGTGCTCGTGTTTTTAATGCGTGTCCCTTAAGTGTTTGTGAGTTATGGAGCTGTTCAAATCAGAGAGACGATTTCCAGTGGAAAAGAGCGCACACTGTTAATGATAATTTGTATTATAGCAAGACCACCGTGTGGTGGTCTGCGACCACCCACACGTTCCACATCACTGCCTAATAAGGGGCTATTCAGGAATGTGAGCACTGCCACCCTGCAATGGCCCACCCATATCAGCTGATGCAGGCACAGCAGAATTCACGCCGCGCTCACCTCCTCACAAATGAACGACCCGGCGCTGCCTCTGTTCCACGTGCCATGACCGGAAAAGGGACAGAGTGCTAGCCAGCTAATAACGAGCGACGGAAATCATGTGGGGAGCGGGGCCGCGAGCGGTGAGCCGCAGAAGGTGAGCGAAGCCGGAAACTACGGGGCGCATCGGGGGACATGGAGCGGGGGCGAGCGAGCGCGGCAGCCCGCAGAGCTGATCAAACGCTCGTGCGTCGTGGCTGGCCTTTGGATGAGTACGCGCGGCAGACATGTGTTTCCACTTATCGCGCCCGCGTCTGGGCACGATAATTGGAAACATATGTTTGCCGCGCGTACCCATCTCAAAAAGGCCAGCCACGACGCACGAGCGTTTGTTGGACTGCTTTTCAAACTCGCTTACATTAAGTCTTCGCCTCTAAGCAGCGCTTGCGCGCTACTCGAGGCTCGACCTAAAAAGGACATAGAAAGGCTATTAAACTGTCTCCGGATCTGCACTGGCTGGCGCGAAAAAAGAAAGAACTGACGTCTGCGCGCAGGGGCGGCGTCTAAGTAGACACCGCAACGTCATCCCGGCGACCACGTGTAGGAAAGTGGGTTTCTGTTGCAGTAACCCCCCACTTTTTGCCAGACTACTGATGCACTTTTTTTTGGTGTGCCCTGGGTCCCTGCCAATCAGGTTCCCAGGGCCTGTGTTCTTTCCCCAAAACTGTACCCAATTGGCATCTCTGGCCACAGGTCAGCCCCTGGTAAATGGTACCACAGATACCCAGGGCACTGTGACCAGAGAAGGCCTCTAATGGCTGCAGCACTTATTGTGCCACCCTTAGAGGTCCTGTACCATTACACTCTCACACTGCCTTTGCAGGCTGCGTGTTTTGGAACAGAACAAAGTGAAGAGTCGACATGGCACACATCTGTGTGCCATGCCTACACCCCACTGCCCTAGCATAGATCAGTCACCCCTCTAGCTGGGTGCACTATACCAGTGGTGAGGGTACAGGTGCATAAGCCCTGTACCCCTATAGTGTCTAAGTCCATTCTTAGACATTGTAAGTGCAGTGCTGCCATTAAGAATATATGGTGCTGGGAGTTTGTCATTACGAACTCCACAGCACCATAATGGCTACACTGAGTACTGAGAAGTTTGGTATCAAACTTCTCAGCACATTAAACCCACACTGATGCCAGTGTGGGATTTAATGTAAAATGCACCACAGAGGGCATCTTAGAGATGCCCCCTGAAACTCGACCAACTTCTAGTGACCCGACTGAGTGGCTGCTTAGGCTGCCACCACCAGACATGTTTCTGGACTCCTGGGTCGAGAGCCTGCTGCTCTCGGGGCCTGGAACAATGCACATCCTGGGATGAGGTGCCAAGCCTCCTCCCCCAGGATGGGCAGGGTTCACGAGGGAGACGCTTCTAAGGCATGCCGCCTTTGTGAGCCTCTCCAGAACATTTGCTGCTTTCAGCAACTGGTCCCCACTGGTTCTACCCCCCACTTTGGGCGGGAGAACCGGCGGGAAAAACAAGTGAGGAAGGGAGGTGTGCCCACCTCTGCCAACTCCACCCCTCAGGTGGGGGAGGCGAGGTGAAGCACAACCTCGAGTCCCCGCCATCTTGAGGATGGGGGACTCAGCCAACCAGGGACAGCCTCCTGCCCCCCTCCCACTGGAGAGTGGCAGAATAGGGGGTGTACCCACCCCAGGGAAGGGAACCATTGGTCCCTGCCCTTTACCTACCTGTAACGTCCCTAAATCTAGTATTTAGGGGGCACCCTGAACCTTACTTCCTCAGATCCAGCAACAAGAAAAGAAGATAAGAAGAAGGACCGAAGAGCCGTGCAGAGCTAACGAGGACGACGCCCACTGACTTGGCCCCAGCCCTACAGGCCTGAATCCCCTCGAACCTGCTCCTTCGAAATCCCGGTGTGTCCTGCAGCCAGCAACCTCAAAAACCCCGGAGGACCTGCCTGCCTTCACTTCTAAGACTGAATCTCCCGTGAACACCGGACTTGTTCAAACTGCAGCTTCTGGCTCTGGCCAGACACCGCGAATCCAGTCCACTCTGCACCCGCCGAACCCGGCCCGAGCTCGAGTGGAAAAACACCACGAGGAGGTCACCCCGGCGATCCTGACCCGAGATCCGGCGACTCCTGACCTGCCTCAAGCCTCCAATCGACGCCTGCAGCCTCAATCCAGAGGATCCCCTCTACCGCGACCAGAGCGGGTAAGACTTTCCTACGTCCCAAGGCACCCCTGCACCCGACGCCCCACGGCCTAGTGTGCCCAAACCAACGGTGCCTAACCAACCCAAGACATCCCAACTTACTCCTCGAAGTGGTGGTCGTACCCAGAAGATCCTCGTCCCCGAGCCTGCAGTTTTTCTTCTAACCGGAGGCGCTCCATTGAAAACAACAGGGCACCCGACCTCAAAACAGCACCCTGCCGCCCTAGTGCCGCTGAGGGTGCACCTTTGGTGCCAATTTGGTTCCCAATTTGCCCTGACCTAAACCCTAGGAGCTTTGCTCCCACAACCCAAAGGCCTGCTTGCCAGCAGCCACCAACCGGAGACCCCCTATCCTCCATAGGATAACATTGGGCCTCAACACTCTGCACCCGGCCGCCCGAGCGGCGCTGAGGGTGAAACAAAAGTGCATCACTGACCCTGGGGGACCCCCGAGTCTAACCCCAGAACCTTAACTCCCACAGTCGTTTACTTACTTGCAAACCGATAACCTGTTTTTCCTCCATAGGATAACATTGACAATTTTTCTTCCAAAAAACAACTAAGTGTGGAGTTTTGAAATCTGAAAATATTCTTTAAAAATCGCACTAACAAAAACGCATTTACTCACCTGTTTTCAGGAAATTTCCCAGTGCTTAATCCAGGTATCCAGCACGGAGTTAGAAAAAGTAACGTAAAAGTAACTTACCTGCAATTTACTGAAAAAGCCTATTCATTCCAATGTACTGCATTTGCTAAGTGTTGCATACTACTGCTCCCCTGTAAATCAAACAAAGTACAATTTCCATTGCATTTTCAAACTGTTCGACATTCAGTAACTTATTACTACAAAGTATTTTATGCTTACCTGCGCCAGGCTTGCTTGGTTCTAAAATAAAACAATATATTTTTATAGAAAAACAATTGGCCTAGAGTTCAGTTCTTGAGTGTGTGAATTCATTTGCTGACTGAGTGTGTACATCAAATGCTTAACACGGTCCTCTGATACTGCCTTACTGCTCGACCAAGCTACCACTATTAGAGAGTAAGGTTCTATCTAACTTTAACCTCTGCCTACCTCTGGAGTCACCTGGACTCTATACACACTATACCTCATTTTGGTGTAGTATATATAGAGCCAGTTTCTTACACCACGACGGACGTGGATTCGACCGACGCCACCTACCGACGCACAGGGGTACTGCTACGAAAAAATTTCTCTGGATCCAGTCTGACGCCTGGGGGTAATTCTAAGGTACGGAATCTATAACTACAGTCTCTTTCAGATATATAGAACAATTAATCATGATGATGAGAATACTATGCGTTACTATATATTTTTTTCAAACTTCTATAACGTTACTACAGGCCAAACAAAATATAGGATTTTCAGTGTATGCTTGGGATGAAGTCAGTTCTATCACCCCTTTTTTCAGCCTATTCTCTCCACATTCAGGAGACAGAACACTTTACTGAAGATTAAGAGGTTAGAAGTGTGGGTGCATCCCTGAGCAAATGGCCTGTAGAGCTCCAGCTTTTGGCTTTAATTCAATATCCCCCAGCCTCAGTCATTTTCAGTCATTTACCCACAGATTATGCAAGTCATTTTGAGAGGAGTGGTAGTTGCAGGCATCCAGAATGGAGAGGCAGTGTGGGCATGAAGTAAAAATGATATAAATGAGGAATTGCACTACTAGGTGAAAGTGAAAAATCTGCCTTTTTAGGATGTAGTCCAGCAGGACAAAAAAAGCTCACCTGTGCCTTGTAATGCTCTGCTGCCTGTTCCTTCTGAAGCAACTGCGCCTGGAGTTCTACGAGCAGCTTCTTCTGATGCTGGGCCTCTTCCTGCAATTCACCTTCACGCACCTGTAGCATTTAACAGCAGAATTGGAATGTGAAAATTATTTTGTATAAGACCCATCACTCCCTCCACTCCACAATTGTCAATAGAAGTTAGAACCATTTCAAACATATAAGGCACAGTAGGCGAAACAGAAAACCGTTGTGTGCTTATGACCACAAATATCAATCCTAAATCAACAATTAAACTTAAAATTTACTAACATTTTCATAAAGACAATAGCAAGTAAGTATTTATATTCATCACATAAATAAGTAATGTAATCACTAGCAGCATAAAATAGGGCCTGGGGAATTCCATAAACACCTTTGCTATAAATAGATCATCCTCAGTGCAGATATGAAATGTAACTTCGTTTGTGGCAGGCAGAATCCAAGATCTGCTCTCTCCCTCAACCCAACTTCCATAATTACCCAAAAACTCTTATCAATTTGTCTTAGTAGAGTACTAGCAAGGTGGTTGCTGGCACTGTTGCTTTAAACACTGCCAAAACAAAATATACCCAACCCCTTTGTCCCTACCCCTTAAAGCAGGTTTAGATTTCCCAGAATTTAGCAATAAACATGCAACTTTGATTCCAACTTACATTTAGCTTATGTTGCTGGGTTTTGGAGACTTTCTCTTGATGGCTTAAATTTTCATTTAACTCTTCCAACTACAAGGAAAGGAAAAGGTCAAGCATAGTTGCAGGACCCGCGCTTCACATAAGTGAGCTATGCAGCAAGATTATCTAACAATGGCACTAGCTTTGGTGTTGGTACTTTTCATCTTATATTTTAAACTCTCTGCTCGGTTGTCAGGACATTTACTTACGTTACCTAAAATTGAAATTCTATCCTTTATCTTACTATGCTCCTATTATGGCCACATCCAAATCACTTGTCAAATTAGCTGTGATATTTAAATTTAATTTTATGGACATTTATATTATATTTATTTTATGGACAATACACACAACAGCTCCCATTACTGGTACTAACCACTGGAGTAATGAGGTAAAACCAATAAGTCATGACTTAATAAAACTAGCTGTACATGGTAATACTGGGTTAAGTAGAAATTAGTAAGCGTTTTAAGTAAAGTGTCCACTTTGCTTTGTTATAGAGGCAAAGAATAATATCACTCAATGATCCATACTATAGGCAAAAGAAGATGATAAAGATATTAAATTGTCTCTTTAGTATAGATAAGTAATAGTTCCTCTTGCCTGAACTGAAAATGCTTCAAAGTAAGGTAGGGAGGAAGTGGCTAATTCTAGATTCATTTTGGATAATGTTGATATTATCCACGTTATAGGTTCCACTCACATTTGTCATGTACAAAGAAAAGCAAAAGATAAAGCGGCAGAAACAAGCAAACAGCTGCAATAAATGATAGAAAGCAGGTGTGATCAATGTAATAATCAAGTGGAGCAAGCAAAGAAGTGCTTCCAATGCAAGCAAGGAAGGACTGCATGCACTCTGATGAAAAGCAAGGAGCAAAGATTTTTTTTTAATAGGAAGGTGCGATTTTAGGAACAGCTGCTCGCCCAAAAGTAAATCTGCTAGCTGGAAAATTTAAATACCTGCACGTTTGCATACAGTGGTTCAGTTTGACTTTAGACTGGCACCTCACCACCCAAACAGATTTGCAAGCTGTTTGACAAATGGATTTCAGTTTAACATCCAAGAAGCACTATACTAGGAAAGATAATTGTTGCCCAGATCACACATTTTTAGTCTTCCGTGCTTCAATATATATTCATGATTGCAAAAAAGACAAACCAAGGGGGTAGTAGATAATTGGTTTTGCATTGATGCTCATTTCCTAGAGGAATGGCACTCTTGAATGGTCCTATGTGGAACACTGCATGTCTCTTAGGACTATTTACAGGTAGATGAAAGATTCCACAGTTTGACACCTTCTGATATAAGTTTTCTCCAGGGGAAAGCATTCTTAATGAGTGGATTTTCTTCTGGCAGTCGATAAAAACAAATGCAAAGGTGTGCAGGTTGTTTGATGCTTAATTGGCAGCATGCTTTAAAGGACGGATAAAGTAATTAATACGCAAGTACTTAAACACTTAGGACTGGTCTGTAAAGTATTTGGAATTACTGACTATTTTCATTACTTAACATTCCTTTACCAGTTTTTGTGACTGGATTTTCAAGTGTTGAATAGCAAATTTAACTCTTGAAAACTGATTTAAAAGGTCTCAACTCTATTCATAAAATAATTTTCTGAACAGTCAACCCTTCCAACTATCCTCATAGCAGTCTATCAAGTATGATGATGCATATTTTTAGGGGCTAATGATGTTTTTGAAGTAATCATTAATTGTTACCTGGGCACAACTACAATAAGAACTAGTTCAGATTCATTGTAGTTTAAGGATGGATGTGGGATGAACATAAGGCTTTAAGCTCTTCGAACAGCGGAATATAAACCCTATGACGTCTTTCAATGCATCGAACAAAGGCAGAAGACTTTCAGGGGGTCTTATGCCATCATTATTTAGTACATTTTAGCCTGGAAGTGTATGTGGTCATAATCCTCATGCAAATTCAGTCAAATCCAAGAAAACTGGGATTAGAACTTGGAATAGAAGAATATTCACTCTGATTAACAGGTCCAAAACAAAATTTCTATTTGCAAGATTAGCAGATGCACTGTTGGGAGCAGGGTGCAGAATATTGGGGGTTGCAGGAGGGGAAGGGCTGGAAGCAAAAAGGTGCTGACCTGTGTAATGGCATGGAGACTCCGAAAGGAGCAGGTGCCAACTTCTTGTACATTAAGATGCACATGTGCATTGAGTTGGGTGTTTGAAGCATTGGTTAGCATTCACGATCCAATGATGCACGTAAAGAGCCCTGGGCAACACATTGATTATCTTGAAATCATAGAGTCCCACTGCAAACAGTCGACAATGAAAATGGCAGCCATACTTGATACAGGCTGATGGTGTTAAGACTGCCAAGGTTAGCTGCATGCACTGTCACCGCTTAAGCAGCTGAAGGTGTATGTTCTCTAAATAGGTTACCTGTTTAGTTTGTTCATTCTTTGATAGCTCTAGACGTTCAACCTGTAACAAAGGAGCAAGGAACAAATTAAACAATTTTAGTATTTAGTAATATTGCAGAAGTGCTTGAGGAATGGTGGCGCTCAATTAAAGTGCTAATAAGCAACCACTCACACACCATTAATATGAGTGTGCCAGATCATATTTAGAAGCATGAAATTGTATCCTAACACTAGGGCGCGTCAGGTGGAAAAGTGTCAGTTTGCTTAGGGTACCTGAAATGCTTAGACAGGCTCTGCAATTTGAAAAAGGATCATAAGTAATATCCTGGAGCCTGTAGAAAGACCAGGAACTTCTTCGATAGTGTTACACTGGTCCACAAAGCTTAGGTAGATACAAAACTGGGAGACATCTCACATGCAGTCTCCACAACAACAAAACATCTTTCTTTCAACATGTACTTCATGCTTTATTCTCAATACTGTATGAGTGAATAAAAACTGCTTTGGGTTTTAGCTATGGGAGGATTGTGCTTTGGTTAATGTAAAAGACTCCAGTGATTCAGAGTAATCCTAGTTATGTTCCTGTGTAACCTTTACATTCACCTTTCACTACATTACTATCGAGTTTGATCTTCAAGCAGGAAATAACTTTAGAGATTTAAAAGGTTCATCGCTCAAGAAGATACCATGAGAAATACTGTACCCATTGCTGTCAACCAGCAGAATGATGCATGCAAAACTGATGAAGTTGTCTATTCAGTCTTATGATGAACTTCATCGTGTCGAAGATTGAACAAATCTCCAATATGACCCACCTTGCATCTTTTACTGCTCTCTAACCTCAAGCACTGGAAAGGTGATAGGACTGTTAGTAAGGATCACTGTGGTTTAGCGAAAGGAACGTTGCAGAAAAAACATTGGAAATATTGAAAACCAACCCGGAGTCTAAGCTTTTGCAATGATTCCAATTTCAGACAGATTAATTTTTGTAGCTCTGGCACCTACCTCCAAGTTAGTTCGTCCTAGACGACTGGGCACTACAAGTGTGTTACTTTTTTGACACCACACATACCAACGCACATACAGACATACAGACACATGCATGCTTCCCTCCTAAGTTTCTAGTCTCTCTGATCTGGGTATCGCAGTTAAGCCATTCGGAGGGGGTATTCGACCATTAACATCACATTGGCAATGCTGAGTAAACTATTTACTGATACTTTGCATTTGTCTTCCTTAGACATGTGGGAAGACTTTCTGGTATCCAAACCTTTTTCGATCATAATCAGCATTTTATAACCCAAGAGTTCATATCTGAAATGTATTTTTACCTGGGCAAAAAGCAAGCACTGGAGCTCAAGTGTTCACTTTCCAAACGATATCCATAAGGACATGGTGCTGGAAGACAGTCAAGATGCCTTTGACACTACAGCAAAAACATGCATACCTTTCCGCAGAGTAATGCCATTGCATTTGTACAACTCCATTATGCAAGGATTAAAGCAAGCAACACTACAGGCCTGCTTGTAGGGTGATCAACCACCATAAGTGTCAACGAGTCGGGCCTAGGGAACTTTAGAACGTAAATAAAAGAGCAGGATATCCTTTCAACAATACAGTGCGAGAACCAGACATCAACCGTAATTTTAAAAAAAACCATTGAAAAATAAAGGAAAGGGGTGGGGGAGTGGCTCACCTGGCAGAAAAAGGCTACAAACCTCTGGCAGAAAGACTGCAGCCCGCCCCATCCCCACAGCTGCACTAGAAAAAAAAACTTTGAGAACACCAGAGGATTGTCAGTGTTAGCAATCAATAAATAAAAATTAAAAAAACTTGTGAGCTGAAACTCAGGAGCTTTTTATAAACTGAGAATACAAATGAATTCCAATCAAAATACCAGTAAATTATTGAATTATACAACTAGAAATTATTAGTCTTTGTGACCGTCAAGAGCAATCAATTTGCACTTAGTACTCCAAACCAACTGGATACATGAATTTGGGTAATATAAAGGAAAGGACACTTAAGGAAGTGGCTCGATAGCAATCTTCTGGGAAAGAGCCCAGTAATAAAAATCTGCGCCATTAACTTTAATGCCAACAAATAGTAGAAAGAAAGCTGCATGGACAGATTTGAATTGGAGTTTAGGGTGGAGGACGACCCTCTGGTGAGGACAACGCATCTCAAAAAGAGTAAAGGGATGAAGGCAGGGCTAAAGACAGACAAAAAAAATCCAAGTAACAATCTGTTGAGCAAATATGTAGCATCAAATTCTGCAGCATTTTGGAAAGAAGTCAATAGGAGCGGAGCAATACGGAAAGCGGTCATTAATAACCACAAAACCTCCAATCTCCTGAAGTATACGATACCCATGATGCATATAAATTGAGTTTCCTATTGAATCTTATAATTTGGGCTCACGGTTTTATGGTATTCATTTTTTTCACATTTGCGTCTATTTATCCATATTTATTTTTCGCTAATTTTATCTGTATTTATCCACATTTATTTTGGGGACTTGTGAAAAAGCAAAGCTGAAACTTGTATATGTCTACATTTATTTAACTAAAAATATATACTTCTACTAGAATGTCAGACAAGTTTCAATTGTATGTACACCCACAGATAGATCAATACGCTTATATGAAACCATGCAAAATGTAATATCGACGTGTTAATATACTGTTTAAGTCGCATTACTAAAATGTCTTTTTTTAACGCTCTTACCTGTCAATTTGCACAGCTATTGGCAAGGCAGTCATGAATGACAGCATTTATAATGACTAAAAAGAAACCCAATTTCTGTTTTTATCCACATTTAAAATTAAATACAGACAGGAAATTAAATGTTTCTCTGTCTGTATCTGTATGAATAAGTAAAAACAAAAAACAGAGAGCCTTACTTATAATCAAATATATTTTTTAACATTAAATTAATATTTAATTTTATCTCTAAAAAGTCGGAATTAAGCATTCTAAAATTATTAGATTAGCTATGGTGTTCTATTTCAAGTCCCAGCATGTTATTTTCTAAAGGAGGATATTGCAGTAATAGCTAGCCTCCCAGATGCTACTCCTCAGAGAGGTCCAAAAACAAACCAGTACAGTGAATTAGGGAAAAATGGCATTAAGGCTTTTTGGGGTACATGAAACTCAGGCTAATTTTAGAAAAAAAGTTCCAACTCGCACCCAATTTCTGGTAAAAACAAGGTAAGCATGTGCAACTCGTAGACAGTCAAAGTAAATGGATTGAACATGATGTTTAATGTAACCACAGGGACAATAAAATTATGGTTCAAAGTAACTAAATTTAAGTCCCATGAGGTGACGGGGTAAGAAACATTTTTCAGGGATAGAGGGGCGTTATTTGAGACCTTTAAAAAAGCACGGATAGGCAGGTTGTGAAGCAAGGTATGAAACTCCATGAAAAAGACATCTAGGTGGAACTGTAGTATGGAAATAGATTAAACAGAGGTGTGCCCTTGTAAAAAGGGAATAAACCCAATGAATTACCTACTGCATCCACTTGTCTGAGGTCACTCCTACTGGCCATTTCTCTAGAAAGTGATATAATTAAAAAATTCCTCCTCCACCCAGAAAAGAATAATAGAAAGTAAAGTAACCAACAACAAAGTAGTTAACTTAGTAGGCTAGATGCTTCCATCCTGTTGCTACCTTTGCCCAACCTGCCTGAAATACTGATGCTGTTGAGGCGCGGACAGGTGTGGAGATAACCACCGATGGAACCATCTGATGCACACCTTAGTGGGGTATTTTACCCATTGCGACAGACAAAACAGGATAGACCAGGCTGTAAGCCTTAGCAGTCACTCTTAAAGGGTTCAATTCCGGTGTCAAAGAGCCACTCTTTTTGCAACCAATAGACTAATAGAGGAACAAAGCTTATAAGTTGGGCTGGACAGTTCCTACTGGAGAAGGGCAAACGTTGACTTGCATGGGGTGTCTATCTGCATCAACAGTGATACAGTGAGGAAAAGAAAGGGACCTGAAATGTTGCCTAAAGTATCCCATGAGGTAGAGATTAATTCAACTTATCTTTGTGACGGGGTATGCCCAATGGTGGGACCCCTATGTGTCTAGGACTCAAGATGATAACCAGTAAGCCTGAGACAGGTCTAGCACTGCTTATGCTCCTGTTCAAGTGCAGGGACAACTGTTACTATAGAAACAGAACCAATACTGATTTGCATGTTTGATCCCAGGATGGAATGACAGAAGAAAGAAAATTGACTAGCCTGCAGCCTAACATAATTAACAGATTCAGCGTTTTCAACCATCACATGCGCCTAGAAAACCTGTTAAAATGAGTCATGCATTCAGGCATGTATCAGCAGCACCACATTTGTGCTAATGTAACATACTATGGCAGCCTTATCAACTGATTTAGTGGTGGGATGTAAAGCCTATTTACAAACTCCATTCTGTCAGATAAAAACTGCTTGAAAGCATACTGTATGTGATGCAACATGGGGAATATGTTTTAGACATCAGCCACAAGACATACAAAACTGTGCTCCAACATTCTTGGGTCATGGGGCTCCTCGGGCATAAACGGGCACAGCCAATTTTGAGGAGACCCAGGTCCACAAGAGTGAGACCAATGATAAACTACGTGAGCAGCACTGACAAGAACGTGGTTCTGCAAGAGGGAGACCTGCTGCATGTTCAACCAAGGGGTCTTGTCTTGCCAGAACAAATATCATGGGCATACCGCTAGCGTAAAAAATAGTTCTAAGTTACCTTCCATTGATTCAGGCACCCACAACCAATACACACAATTTTACAAAGCACA
Source organism: Calotriton arnoldi (assembly GCA_963921515.1). NCBI lineage: Eukaryota > Metazoa > Chordata > Amphibia > Caudata > Salamandridae > Calotriton > Calotriton arnoldi. The sequence goes on from CAWUFW010000943.1 coordinate 412,439, forward strand.
TGAGGACTTTGAAGGCATACAGGTGTTGATTAAAATTTGATGAGTTAGGAATGGCATGGATTTGTGGAAGTCTCAAGAGAAGTTAAGAAAACCATCTAGTAAGGAACAATGGACTATTGTTAGCAATGAAGCTGAAAAACAATTGAATACCCAACAGAACCAAGCAAGGGGATACAGTATTTGCTAGAAAAAAAGAGACTGAACATTAGGACATTCAACGACTGTGCATTCAAGGGTTGAATGTTGCAAGAAGCACAGACAGCAAATTCCTCCCAGTGTCCTGCATAAACATTTCTGGTTGATGGGCACCTAGACCCTAACGACTTCGGGCAGCAGATCCAAGGTCAAACTGTTGCCGAACAATCCCCAGACATGGAGATGAGGGGTTGTGCAGGCTCGGGTAAAAGACCCGTCCCTGCTGGTGCAAAAGAAGTCCTCCAGAAGGTCCTGGACTCGTTGAGGCGGAAGGAAGGTTTGGAAAAGCAATGTGTCGACATGTGATGGAAAATCAAAAAGAAATGTCAACAGGTCGGCCGCCTGGAGGTGGTGTATGAGAGCTTGTGATGAGCCTGCCTTCAGTAGCTAGACATCGAGGTACAGGATGAATGGTATTCCCAAACTCCGCAGATGGGCTGCAACCAGCACTATCACCTATATGCACACCCAAGGTGCACTGGTGAGGCCAAAGGGAAACAGTGAACTAAGTGCTCTTGGCCTACCAGAAACCACAGGTAGTGTTTGTGGGACTGCAGGACGCACATGTGGTAGTAGGCATCCTGCAGATCCAATGCCAACATCCAGGCTACTAGGTCCAAGTCAGAGAGAACTTGAGCCAAGGTTAGCATTTTGAACATGTTGTTTCAGAAGGCGGAGATCAAAAATAGGTGAAGACCTCCAACCTTAGGCACTAGAAATAATGGAAACAGCCAGTCTTGATCTCTGATGACAGCATCCGCTCTATTGCTTCATTCACCAAGAGAACATGGACTTCTCCTCGAAGTATAGATAACTGGCCCTTCAGAAGATATTGTGGTATGGGAGGCATGTCCAGGGGATATGACAGCAAGTGTAGGGAGTTACAATATTCCACGATATGGAGTACCCATTGGTTGGATGTGATGTGCCTCTACCCGGGGAGGTGGAAGGTGATGCACTCTCCCATAGGGCGACCTTGAGCTTCCAAGGATAATTTAAAGTGGTTCTGCAGGATGGGAGGGTAGGGGTTCGGGGGGGGTTGGGGTTTCGGCAGATAGTTATCCTTGAGGGCCTGGGCACCGTCAGCCTGATCCCTAGACCTCTACCCTGGAAGGACTGATAAGTTAGTGGCTGCTGAGGCCCCTATTAGCGCTGCGTCTGCGGGTATCCCCTGCTGAAGCCTCATAAGGGGCAAAATTGCTGAGGGGTCTGCCAAAACGGCGGAGTTAGGCCTGGAGAGCAGGCTGTGATCTTGCTGTATTTGAACCGCTCTAAGGCAGAGTCTGCATTCGATCGGCTTGGAGCAGTCAAAGGGCATGTCCATGAAGGATTGTTGGATGCCTCATGAAGACTGTTGAGTTAATCCAGGCAAGGTGCAGTAGCACCACACTGGCCCCAACTGCCCTACCAAAGCAGTCGGTCGTGTTCAAGACAAAAGAGATGGAGTATTTTGCGGTGTCTTGGTCATCTGTGATCAGTCATAGTGTTGGCCGACATTATCTGGGACAGCTGTCAAGATGCCCGTCACTCTCTCCCATAATGTGTGCAAACATCTTCTATCGCCCCAGGATATAGGAAGCGTTCACAGACCTAAGGGCAAGGCTGGAAGAAGAGAAGACCCATTTAGTCAACGTTTCCATCCTCTTAGATTCCCGGTCAAGTAGAGTGGCAGGAAAAAGCATTGGGGTTCAGATGAATGGTAGATGATTGTACTACTAAAGTCTTTGGGGTGGAGTGCTGAGGTAGACCTGCTCCCGGGGCTCAGGATTTTCTATATCACCTTGCCACCAAGCTGTTAACCGGGGAGCAAGATCCTGGCTTTGCGCAGGTACTCATCGGAATATCAGTTAATGCTTTGCTGAAGGTCAACAGGAGCTCTTGGCTAGTACGCCCGGGGTTAAGGACCTCAGAGAAGACTTTCGTCTTTACTTCTGCTGTGGGGAGAGTGAGGTCTAAAAACTAAGCCGCCCTCCTAATGAACAAGTTACTTACCTTCAGTAACGATGTATCTGTAAGAGACATACATTAGTTATAGATTCCTTCCCTTAGAACAGATCTAACCAAGGCTCTCTCCACTGCAGAAAGGGACCTTGCACCACCTCAGTGAAGATGCCATTCGTGATCCATCATGCACCCGCGGCTGAGTTAGTCCGCCCTGGCGTTCAGGGAACCTGCCAGGTGTTGAACCAACAGGGATATGCCCTGATGTTCCAGCCATGTCCAAAGGCGAGGAGCCTCTTGACATAGGGTCCACGACCCCACCCCGCCCTGTTTGTTGAAGCACCACATGGCGGTGGTGTTGTCTGTGAACAACTGCACTACTCTTCCTTTGTCAGAAGGAAGGAATGCCTTCAGTGCAAGATGGATCGCCTGGAGCTCCAAAAGGTTGATGTGGAGACCAGACTCCGCTGGAGACCAGAGACCCCTGATCTCTGCCTCTTCCAGGTGGCCGCCCCATCCCAGACTTGAACCCCTGATCTGCGCAGATGAGCTGCGACCACCGCCATCACTTTCGTGAACACCCGAGGGGCACTGGTAAGGCAAAAGGGGAGCACGGTAAACTGAAAATGCTCGTGGCCTACCATGAACCGTAGGTAACGCCTGTGGGCTGGCAGGACGGAGATGTAGAAATAGGCGTCCTGCAAGTCCAACGCTACCATCCAATCTCCAGGGTCGAGGGCAGACAGGACCTCCTTCTGGAGTAAGTGGTTGAGGGCCCTCAGGTCTAAGGTATGATGTAGGCCTTTGTCCTTCTTGGGTACCAGAAAGTAGTGGGAGTAACAAGCACGACCAACTTCTAGCACAGGGAGCCTTTCGATAGCTCCCTTGGCCAAGAGAGCTGCAACTTCCTGGCGGAGAAGGGCCAAGTAAACCTCCGACAAGCGATGGAGTGCTGGTGGCATGGAGGGAGGGGTAATCTCGATGGGGAGGGAGTAGCCCCTTCGGACTATCTGCAAAACCCACCTGTCCGACATGATGTTTTGCCAGTGGGCGAGGTGATTGCGAATCCTGCCGCCCACTTGCCTCTCGTGGCCCTGAAAGGTCGGACTAGGAGGGTTTGGAGGCTGCTGCGGGGGGTGGGGATATGGGTGGACTGGCCCGCCTGTTGGCCCCCAGATCCATGTCGCTGGGTCCCACATCCGCGGCCACGCAGAGGCTGGGTTAGTTTGCGCGGCCCTGTGGCCAGATTGGGTGGAACGTGGTGGGGCACCCCTTCTGTAGCCACGAAAGGCAGACTGCGTGGGGAGAGAGGTTCCTGTAAGGCCCAAGGATCTGGCCGTAGCCCTAGAATCCTTGAAGCGCTCGAGCGCAGAGTCCGCCTCGTCACCGAGCAGGCGACGGCCATCAGAGGGCATGTCCCGAAGGGTGGATTGGACATCCCCAGAGAAACCAGAAGTCCTCAACCAGGCGTAGCGCCTCAAGGCTACTGACGTGGAAACCGTTCTACCCAGAGAGTCAGCGATATCCAGCCCACACCGGAGGGTGAACTTAGCTGCATCTCGACCCTCTGCCACTGCGCGGGTGAGTACGGGCCTGGCCTCCTCCAGGCACTGTGGCAGCACTTGCACAACTGTATGCCACACTGTATGAGTATAATGGCACAAGAGGCATGCGGTGTTCACTGACTGCAGCGCTAAGCTGGCAGAAGAAAACATTTTCTTCCCAAGGTGGTCCAGCTTCTTGGATTCCATATCTGGGGAAGCAGTAGGGAATGCGCCCTTAGAAGGCGAGGCTTGGACCACCAAGCTCTCGGGGGTAGGATGTTGGGAGAGGAAAAGTGGTTCGCCCGGGGCTGGGCGGTGGCGTCGGGCTATCATCCACAGGAGCACCAGTGCTGCGCTTAGACCAAGTGCCCAGAAGGACGTCGGTGAGGGCTTTATTAAAAGGCAGCAGGGGCTCCGAAGAGGCCGCTGCCGGTTGAAGTACATCTGTCTGTAGGTTAGTCCTGACTGCCACCGAAGGAAGCTGCAGGCCCAAGGCCTCATCCGCCCTACACAACACCACTGCTTACAAAGCTCCCTTCTCCGTAGCCACGGTAGGAGGGGAGAGCATGCCATGGTCTTGGGAGGTATCCAAACCACAGGCATCACACAGTTCCTCTTGCCAGTCCGGCTCTTCAATCTGGTCAGCTAAAGGGTCTACAGACCCATCCCAGTCCTCCTCACCCTCCTCTGGCTGCCACTCAGGGCGGTAGGGAACGCCAGGGATTAACAGCGGTACGAAAATACCCTCCAGCGCCGGTACCAACGTGGGTCCAGCACCGTGTCCAAGTTGGGAGTGAGGCTGGGGTTGACGCTGGTTGGGGGCACACCCGACGTCGGGGGTGTCGTCACTGGAATCGGCGCCAGGGAAGGTACTGTAAGGTCGACCGGTGTCGATCCAGATCTGGATCCTCGGGAGCCCTCTAGCGCCGGAGCCACCGGCATCGAAGGGCAAGGGCCCCCAGCCGAGTCCACAGGGCCCGAAGGCACGCCGGCGGAGTCAGGCTGCCCAAAGATGCAATGAAGCGCTTCGCAAAAAGCTCGAACCTGGGCAGGGGACACTCCGGGAAAGGGAGGGAAGCGTGGAGCCGTCCCAGAAGCGCGCTCCGAAGACTGGGCTGGAGAGCGACGATGCTCCGGGTCCCGCATCGCGTCAGCCGACGGACGGGGAGAAGGCGAAGAGCGACTATGCTTCTTCGCCTTCTCTTGTGCTTCGACTTACCCGAGGACTTACCGAAGACAGAGGACGAGTGGTGGTGACTCTGCGACTAGTCCCGAGACCTTCCTCTCGACCGGGACCTCGAACGACGCAGAGCGGACTGCTGGGCCTCCAAGAGCTTTCGGGACCGCTCCCTCAAAGACTTTGAATTCATGGCCCGGCAGTCGGAGCACGACTTGGGGTCGTGGTCGCGCTCCAGGCACTAGAGGCACACGAGGTGCGGATCTGTGACGAACATCAATTTGTGACGAGAGTCACAAGGCTTGAAACCGGTCCGACGATGGGACATACCTCGTGCTACCAGGAGTCGAAGACTCAAAAAAGACGTCGACAATAGTCGAAAAAGGTTTAGTAAAAAAATGACTAAAGGGCAAGCTCTCTCCGGATCTGCGCTGGTTGGCGTGGAAAAAGAAAGAACTGACGTCAGCACGCAGGGGCGGCATCTAAGTAGACACCGCAACGTCATCCCGGCGACCACGACAATGGACGCGGAGTTGACCGACGACACCTACCGACACGCAGGGGTACTGCTACAGAAAAATTCACCGGATCCAGTCTGAAGCCTGGGGGATAATTCTAAGGTAAGGAATCTATAACTAATGGTCTCTTTCAGATTACTATTGCAAAGAATGGACTTCGTCATGGCTGCGAGTGCGGAGGCGATACTAATATCTGGAGACATGTCCAGTCTATTGTCATCTTGCAGGTCATCAAAAAGATTGCGGCCATCATCAGGTTCATCCATAAGGGTTGTCATATGCATCCTGGTAGGCAGTGTGCATTTCTAGGTTTGAATGGGCATTTTGGTGAGGTCTCCAATGTGAGAAATGGGTCTCGGAGTCTGACAAGACTATCTATTCTGTCTCCCGCGTTGGTGACCGTGTCTGTCACAGCACGTTGCAAAGGAGCCAGAGTCATTGGCATCGAGCTTAAAGGGTCGCTCTCAAATCGAGACCAAGTGGCGCAGTTAGTGTTGGGGACATATCAGACGTTTGTAACCACGAATAGAGGGATCTGATGGGGCACCAAAGATGAGGTCTTAGGCCTGTTTCAGATCTCACAGCTGTTGTGGTCACGCTAATGACAATAGAAGATTAGAGAGCATCAGGAACATCTGAATCTGCTATGAAATGGGTCAATGACTAGGTAGCCTAGAGGTGCTTGAACGTAGAGCGACTCTGTATGGTGGAAGTGGTGGAATGTCAGAGACCCATGTTTGGAACCCTTGTGTTTTTTCGACTTCTTTGGCTTACCTGAACTCTAACTTTGATAAAGGCCGGTCACAGGACTGGGAAAGCATCCATGTCTGACAGATACCAATTTTTTGACTTCTGCAGAGTTCAGCAAGAGAAGTTTAGTTTCACAAGATAGGAGAGCCTTGCAGTTCTTCATGCAATACTCAGACGACGCAGAGTTGTATGTGGCTCCATAACACCACAGACCGATGTCAAGGGGAAATCAACAAGATGAGGAATCTGTGTTCGAAGTTTCTATCAGGAAAAGGTCAGTTTCTACACTGTCTTGGAAATTTTTGCCCTAGAGAATCCTAGAAAGAGCTGAAAGTCCACCGGATGATCTTTGGTAGGATCGATATAGAAACTCGCACCTTTTTAAGGATCCAATAGGTGAAGCCTCTTACTTCGAGGGGTGATGCGGGTCAAAGAATGTTGAAATAGTGACTGATTAACGTGAAAAGCCGTAATCACTATAGGCAAGAAGGTCGCCTTAGTCCACACTGCCAGTCGGTTGGTACAAGTGGCTGTGCTGAGAGCTTGAAGTTCACTCATATGATGAGCTGAGGTCACCACCACCAGACGAACAAGTTACTTACCTTCGGTAACGCTTTTTCTGGTGGATACAATATCTGCCTGTGGATTCCTCACCTTTTGAATACCCCTTGCGCCAGCAATTCCGCGGAAAATCTTTCCCAGCTCTCCCACGACGACGAGGACGTCACAATAGCACGGCTCCGCTCGCGACTCCGTAAGACGTCATCGGAGCCATAAGAAGACCTCGTCGGCGTGCTGACGTCAGTTCCACCCATTTTTCCGTGCCACCGAGGCAAACGGGCGGACCGACACATTTTCAAATGCAAACATGGCATTCCAAGTATATACACATATATAAATTCACAATTACATAATCAATGAAGACATAGTGAAATAGCATTTCTCACTATCAAAACTTCAACATGATCATGACTTATTAAATTCAACATATTTTGGTAGAAACAGGTGGACAACGGGGAGGCGGGTGGGTCAGTGAGGAATCCACAGGCAGATATTGTATCCACCAGAAAAAGCGTTACCGAAGGTAAGTAACTTGTTCTTCTGATGGATACTTCTGCCTGTGGATTCCTCACCTTTGAATAGAATCCCCAAGCCGTACCTCTCCAGGAGGAGGGTGTCCACCTGACTAAACCAAAAAATCTTGCAAAACAGAACGAGCAAAATGGCCATCCCTCCTAACCTCAGAGTCTAGGCAATAATGCTTTGCAAAGGTATGGAGGGAGGCCCAAGTTGCTGCCTTACAAATTTCATGCACTGGTACACCTCTAGCCAAAGCAGATGTAGTAGACTTTGCTCTAGTAGAATGAGCTCTGATACCTTCAGGAGCTTCCTTGTTGGCCAGGGCGTAGCAGATCTTTATGCAGAGGATAATCCATCTTGACAGAGTCCGCTTGAGAACAGCTTTACCCTTCATCCGACCAACATAACCCACGAAGAGTTGGTCATCAAGTCTCAATTCTCTGGTCCTGTCCAGATAAAAACTGACCGCTCTCTTTGGGTCCAAGCGGTGAAGTCTCTCCTCCTCCTTGGAAGGGTGAGGGGGAGGATAAAAGGCAGGAAGGGTAATGGACTGCCCCAAATGAAAAGGGGTAACCACTTTGGGAAGGAAAGCAGCCCTGGTCCTCAGAACCAACTTATCTACATGAATGGTCAGAAAAGGAGGCTTTGAGCTAAGAGCCTGCAACTCGCTTACCCTCCTAGCCGAGGTAATGGCAATTAAGAAAACCGTTTTAAAAGTAAGAAGCCGCAAAGGGCAACTATGAAGGGGCTCAAATGGAGAACCCATAAGAAAAGTGAGTACCAGATTCAAATCCCACTGAGGCATGATGAAGGGAGTGGGAGGAAACATGTTTGTAAGTCCTTTAATAAATCTCATCACAACCGGAGATTTGAACAACGACGGCTGATCCGGCAAACAAATAAAGGCCGATAAAGCCGATAAGTAACCTTTACAGTAGCTACAGCAAAACCCTGCTGCGCTAAGGAAAGTGAAAAACTCAAAACATGAGATAAACGAGCCTTCAAAGGGTCAATAGATCTCTCTCCACACCATTTAACAAATTTAGACCAACGGGAAGAGTAAATGGACTTGGTGGAGTGTCGCCTGGACGATAAAATAACATCCACCACATCAGGTGGGAGAGAGAACGAACTCAGGTTGCCCCGTTCAATCTCCAGGCATGAAGGTGCAAGCTCTGGAGGTGGGGGTGAAGAACCTGCCCCTGCGACTGCGAGAGGAGGTCTGCCCTGAGAGGGAGACGGAGCGGAGGGTGCGAAGAGAGGTGAAGAAGATCCGTGTACCACACCCTTCTCGGCCAATCCGGAGCGATCAAGATGACTTGGGCCCGGTCTTGGCAAATCTTCCTCAGAACCCGAGGAATCAAGGGTATGGGAGGAAACGCATAAAGGAGCTGAGAGCTCCAACTCAACTGAAAGGCGTCCCCCAACGCTCCCTGCAACGGAAACTGGAGACTGCAGAACAACGGGCAGTGCGCGTTCTCGTGAGTGGCAAATAGGTCCAACCGAGGAGACCCCCACATCTGGAAGACGTGATGGACCACCTCTGGATGAAGCCGCCACTCGTGATCGGCCGAGTAATGCCGACTGAGACTGTCCGCACGAACATTTAGCACTCCGGCTAGATGATTTGCAAAAACACAAATCTGCTGGCCCTGAGCCCAGGACCAGAGTCGCAGAGCCTCTCGACAGAGACGAAATGACCCTACACCTCCCCGTTTGTTGATATACCACATCGCGGTCGTGTTGTCCGTCAGGACTTGGACTGACCGACCGCGAAGGGAAGGAAGGAAAGCCTTTAGTGCCAAACGTATCGCCCGCAATTCTAGAAGGTTGATGTGAAACAACCTTTCCTCTGGAGACCAAAGACCTTTGATCTCCAGATCCCCCAGATGAGCACCCCACCCTAGAGTGGAGGCGTCCGAGATTACTGTGGCCATCGGTGGAGGAAGTTGAAAGGGCTTCCCTTGAGACAGGTTGCCCTGCACACCCCACCAAGACAGCTCCGCCGCAGCGTCTCTGGAGATTCTGACCTTCTCCCCGAGATCCCCGTTGTGCTGAAACCACTGCTTGCGGAGGCACCACTGGAGTGCCCTCATGTGCCAGCGTGCATGACTGACCAACAGTATGCAGGAAGCAAACAGACCGAGCAGGCGTAGGACCTTCAGGACCGGAACAACCGCCCGTTGTAAAACAAAGGAATCATTTCCTGAATGTCGAGAATCCTCTGTGGAGGCGGGAATGCTCGACAAACAGTAGTGTCCAGTATTGCCCCTATGAACAGGCTGCGCTGAGAAGGCACCAGGTGAGATTTGGGCACGTTGATCGAAAAACCCAAATTGAACAACAGCCGTGTTGTCACCTGCAAGTGACGCAACACCATCTCCGGAGATTTGGCTTTCAACAACCAATCGTCCAGGTAGGGGTAGACAGGAACCCCTGATCTTCTGAGATGAGCCGCTATCACCGCCATCACCTTTGTAAAGACTCGCGGTGCGGAAGTCAGACCAAACGGCAGAACCGCAAACTGGTAATGTTGCGACCCTACCGTGAAACGCAGATACTTCCGATGCGACTTCAGGATGGGAAGATGAAAGTACGCATCCTGCAGATCGATGGACACCATCCAGTCTTCCTGTTGCAGCGCAAGAAGAACCTGAGCCAGAGTCAACATCTTGAATTTCTCCTGCCTGAGGTAAAAATTCAAAATCCTGAGGTCCAGAATCGGCCTCAAACGTCCGTCCTTTTTGGGAATCAGGAAATACCGGGAGTAGCACCCCTGACCCCTTTCCTGCTCTGGAACCACCTCTATCGCACCTTTCTGTAACAAGGCAAGAACCTCCTGTTGCAAAAGCAACAAGTGGTCTTCTGAACAACCACCTTGGCGAGGAGGGTAAGGAGGTGGATACTCTAGGAAAGGAAGGGCGTACCCACTTTCCACAAGATTCAAAACCCAACGATCCGTTGTAATCAGTTTCCAATCCTGCAGAAATTGGGACACCCGACCCCCAACAGGACCAACATGCTCTAAGATGGAGGATCTAGAGCTGCTTCCCAACGGTGAGGGGAGGAGAGGAGGAGGAGGAGGAAGAGGACTGCTGCTGTGAGGCTCCCCTGGCACGGCTTCTGTTCCTACCCCTGTAGGACTTGTATAAAGGGTTCTGCTGCTGCTGCTGCTGACCCTGTTGATACTGTTGACGGCCACGAAAGGAAGAACCTCTTCCAAATCCACGAAGGCGTTTGTAACCAAAACCCCTGGGCTGTGTTTGAAGGCCCAGAGATCTAGCAGTGGCCCTACTGTCTTTAAACCGCTGTAAAGCAGAGTCAGCCTTTGATCCAAACAGTCTTGTGCCATCAAAAGGTAAGTCCAACAGAGTCGCCTGGACATCCGGGGAAAAACCAGAAGACCTCAACCAGGCCTGCCTTCTTGTTGCCACAGAAGAGCCCATCACCCGCGCAACAGAATCAGCCGTGTCCATCCCAGACTGGATCACCTGGCGAGCAGCCGCTTGCGAGTCTGAGAGCACCTCCATAAAGCTTGCCCTATCATCCTCCGGGAGCTTAGGAGCCAGCTGTTTCACCGAATCCATCAAAGCATGGACGTATCTTCCCAGAAGACACGTAGCATTAGTCGACTTCAGCGCCATGCTTGCAGACGAAAATACCTTTTGGCTGCTTGCTCCATCTTTTCGAGTCTCTATCACCCGGAGTAGTAGGGAAAGCACTCGAAGATTGCTTCGAACAAGAAGCCTGTACCACCAAACTCTCGGGAGTCGGATGAGAAGACAGAAAGGCAGGATCCCCAGGAGCTGGCCTATATCTCCGTGCAATTGTTCTAGAGACAGCAGGAGCGGACAAAGGCTTCTGCCACACCTCCAAAATTGGCTCAGCCAAGGCATCAATGAAGGGTAACAGTGGCTCCGAGACCACCGAAGAGGTATTGAGGACCTCAGTTAAAATGTTGGCATTCAACTCAGATGATGGTAACTGAAGACCCAGCAAATCAGCCGCCTTCCTCACGACCACATGATAAGGCAAATTTTCTAGAGGAAGGCCAGCCTTTGGTGAAGAAAGATCATATTCTGGAGATGTATCTAACCCACTGGCCTCCTGCAGGCCCTCAAAGTCATCGAGAGAGTCCAAAATCTCTCCTTCCTCTTGCTCCTGCTCTTGCATATACTCCTCCTCCTCCAGCAGCCTCTGTGCATCCCTCCTGGAGCGCAGCTTTGACTTCAGTGCCGGCGTCAGTGGAGCCTGAACGGAGTCGGCGGCGCCGTACGCGGCGCCGGTGACGATGGCAACGGAACAGAAGGCCCCTCCGGAACATCCTTCGGCGTCGCACGAATCCGAGACGACGCCGACCCCACATCCGACGGAGCTCGAGGTGCCGGAGTCGACGACCTCGGCGTCGGGAAATGCCACGCCGGAGCCGATGGCATAAAGGGTACAAAGGGTGCCTGAGCATACTGGTGTGGAACACCCAAATTGTAGGCCAAAGGACCTGACGGTACACCCAACGGGATACTGGACCTTGAAAACATCCCATACATCGCGTTCAAGAACTGCGAAGGATCAGCGCCCGGCAAGGGAAAAGCAGGATAATGATCCGTACCTTCTCGCCCGGGGACCTCCTGAGGTCGAGCTGGATCCAGCGGAGCCGGCGCCCGCTCAGGTGACCCCACAGGAATCGGAGACACCTCCTGAGGTGCCGGCGAACCTCCCGACGCCGAAGAGCCCTTCGACGCCGGCGACATCGGAGCCGGGGAATGTTCAGACTCCGCTCTCGGCGAAGGAGACGGGGAGACAAAGTCCTTCCTCCGAAGTCGCTCAGGAGGAGAAGTCGGCCTCGAAGCCCTAGACTTCGACGAATGGCGCCGGGATTTCTTCGATTTCTTATGCTTCTTAGATCTTGAAGTGTGTGACGAAGAAGACTTCCCCCGCTTACGACCTCTCTTCTCCTTCTTGGCTCTGGCCATAAAAAGTTTAGCCTCACGCTCTTTAAGGGCCTTAGGGTTCATTTTCCTGCAGGAACGACACTCTTCGACGTCATGGTCAGAAGAAAGACACCATAGACAGTCTTCATGCGGATCCGTAATCGACATATGCCCTCCGCAGTCCCTGCAAGGCTTAAACCCGGACTTCCTAGAAGTAGCCATTTCCAACAATAAGATGAAACAAAGTAGAAAAATGGAGTCTCCCTGGAAAAAACCGTTACGCGTCGACGGCGCGGAAAAAAGGGAACTGACGTCAGCACGCCGACGAGGTCTTCTTATGGCTCCGATGAAGTCTTACGGAGTCGCGAGCGGAGCCGTGCTATTGTGACGTCCTCGTCGTGGTGGGAGAGCTGGGAAAGATTTTCCGCGGAATTGCTGGCGCAAGGGGTATTCAAAAGGTGAGGAATCCACAGGCAGAAGTATCCATCAGAAACATGGTTTTCAAATGCAGAAGACATAGTAGACAGCAGTGTATAGTTTTCAATGGCGTGCATGAGGACAGTGAGACCAAATTAAGATTCACACTCTGGAATCACAAAGGTTTGTGGAAGAAATAAATGATTTAAACCTTTCAAAAATTTCATCACAACAAGTGATTTGAACAGGCACGGTTGGTCCTGTACACATGAAATGCAGAAAGCACCAACAGATAAACTTTAACTGTGCCCAATGCAAGCCTATGCTGGAGCAAAGATACGAAACAATAAAACAACCAACAGTTTGACCTGCAATGGATCAGTACTGCAGGTGCCACCAGTCTACAAACTTGTCGAAGTGTCAGCATACATAGGCTTAGTAGAAAGACACTTGGCAGCCAGATTGACATCCTCAAGTTAGGCAGGAAGACTGAATGCCATCAACTGCTGCTGCTCAATCTCCATTCATAGTGGAGCAGATTCGTGTGCAGTCTTATGAGGAGACATGCTGCAATAGGAGGTGCTCTCGAAGCATGATCAGAGAGCAGACGCTCATGCCCAGAACTTCTGGGCATCACTTTCCTGGTACAAACTAGAGGCAGAAGTATGATTTAGGCCTGATCATCTTCACAACTCAGGCCAGGAAAGTTAGCGGAGGAAAGGCACACGGGAGCCCCGTGAGCCACTATCTGGAATGATGGTCAAAGAGGGAGCCTTCATTGAAACTCCAATAAGCAAAAGTTTTGACACTTCGTGTTTTCATCAGTGGCAAACCGAACTAGTCCGGGTTCTGTCAAGTGCTGGAAGATGCCATTTGCCACCTAAGAGTGCTACTGGCACTTGTAATCCTGCCAGGTGTCACCGGCTGTGCTCATCTGTCCTGGCGTTTAAAAATCTTGCCAGGTGGTTCATGAGCAGGGAAATACCCTTTAACTTCAACCACCTCTAGAGGTCAAGAGCCTCCTGGCATAGGACCCAGGACCCCACTCTGCCCTGCTTGTTGCAGTACCACGTGGCGGTTGTGTTGTCCGTGAGAACCTGTACCACCCTCCCTTTGATGAACAGTAGGAAGGCTTTCAGCATCAGGTCAAAAAGACTGTACTTGATACTCAAAACTGGATTATCGAAGTTATAGGCTGATATGGAAGTGCAGCTGGATCCGTTGATGCTTGTTGGTAGAGAGCAGGAGGAGTTAATGGTAATTACTCTGTGCTATCTTCTAGACTGCTCATGATCATCCATGGGTGAGGATCTTGCAGACTGTGGAATACATTCCTTGCTCCATAAAAGGAGCAACAAATAATGCCCTTGATAATTACGGAAGTCATGAAGACATTTGTTCATCTTTTCAACATACACTGTGAATGGTTTCCCTTTGCCAGCGATGGCGTGTAATGTGTCTCAAGAGGACAGTGCATGTATGTGTGTTCTAAATGAGGAGAATGATGCCATAAAGTTATCGATGTTGACTGACCTGAGAGTCAATGATATGGCAGTGTTGATCCTTCCCTCAACAGTGAGCAGGTCAGCGCTGACGTCGCAATGGTGTCGTCAGTGATAGAGGTCATCCTCCAGTGACAAGAAAGGTGGAGTTTTCTCCATTTGTCTCCTCCTGTGATGGTCTTTTCCAGAGGATGAATCAGACAGATACTAGTTGCGAGGCAGATCTCTCTACCCTCTTCTTTTTCTGCCCTCATGTCCTCCACAATGCCTCTCAACTGGTTCCTTGTCTGCCTTCCAATGTTCAATTGGACATCTATTTACAGTTTTCACAGTCAAAGATTGAGACAGAGGTAGACATGCTACGCACACTTTCTGCATCTGTCACAGCTTTTTTCTCCAACATGAGGGACACTTGGAAAAAAGGGATGGAATTTTAACTTAAAATCCAGTCAAACTGGAGAAAAAATTATTCACTTCACATGAGATGTTAAAAGATGTTGAGTGAAGTAGATATAATTATTTTTCAATGAAGAACAAATGATTAGTTAGAGGAAAAAATATACCTTTAGCAGTGTTCCTATGACCCTTCTCTCATGAGCCAGAAAAAATAACTGAGGGAGGTAGCCAACTGCCAGAATAAGGCATTCTGAGAAGAGGTGCCTCATAGGTGTCTAAAGGGATAGGATTCTTTTTTCTGTGTCTGTTAAATGTAAGCCCCAGGCTTCACCCATATTTTCATTTCATTACGCTACAGTTCTATGAATAAGTTTGAAAGAACTCTGCTGGACATTCATGAAAATGAGGCCTTTTTAGGCTTTCGCTCAACAGATTTATGAAGATCATTCATGGACAAAGGCATTCTTTGATCCTTTTTCCACAGAAAAAACTATATAGAAGGATATTCTGAGGTACATGCACTAAGTGGGGAATTACTCATGCGTTCATGACTATCACTGAAGATTCTACGATACAGAAAAAGCATTACCAAAGCTACAACACTTAATCTGCTGTTGCATTTTTTTAACCGCAGATTTATGACCTTTAGAATAGGTACCCAAGCAATACCTCAGAAAAAGGAAGTGGGTCCAAGTAGACTATGACCAAAACATCGTGCAGTACCGAACAGGCAAATGGCGCTCTCTGTACAGCAGGCTGTCAATGCAATAGTGCTGGTGAAAGTGTGTATGGATGCCAATGTTGCAACCTGTTGAACGAGTTACTTACCTTCGGTAACGATGCATCTGGTAGAGAGACAGTCTAGCCGCAGATTCCTTAACTTAGAATATTCCCCAGGCGTCGGACTGGATCCGGAAAACTCTTTCCCAGCAGTACCTCTGCACGCCGCGAGGCGGCGTCGCCCGGCTCCGTCCTGACGTCATCCACGGAAGTGATGTCAATGGAGTCATAAAAGGCCCTCCCGGCGTGCTGACGTCAGTTTTCTACAGTGAAACTTTTACGTGCCACAACGTGGAGCCATGACAAAAACTGCGAGAGTATAGGAACAGTGTGTCAAAAAAGAGCAAAAATCGTTGAAACAATCATGATAAGAAACATGAGAATGATAAACAAATCATTAGAATGAGAAACACCATGTTGAAAGAGTACCCAACACAAGAAGGGACTGAAGGGAGCGAACAAAGCACCCGCCCCAGCAAAGTTCCATCAAAGCGAAGAGCCGTGCCCCCCCCTCCCCCCACCTAAGAGGCAGCGGAAACGAATGGCATGACAAACGAAGGACAGTTCGCAACTACAAGAGGGAACTGTAAAGACCCACAAGACTGGAACAACATGAGTTACGACAAGTGACCAGAAGTGAACATCCACATAGAACGTTCACCATACCCTTCCCCAGTGACCTATGAACTGCAGCATAGTCAAAGAGAATCTCAACCCATTCGACTGCAGCATAGACAAGGAGAAACAGACGAGGGCGGAGGGAGGGCAGGAAAACATGAGAATCTCCATGCTGGGGGAACCCAGGTGGAGCAGCATTGAAAAGCACAGAACCTAGCCACCCAAAAACGAGAATGTGTGGAGGGCCAGAAAGCCCAAAACAGAATGAGACACCCTGCCCCAGAGGGAGGTCACGAGAGCACCCCTCAGGAAGACCAAGGCCACCTGTAAGGAGGCGAGGTGGTAGAACCCCACCTGAAAAGGCCTTCGCAGAGCAGGGAGGATGGGCGGGCGTTAAGGAATTTGCGGCTAGACTGCGTCTCTACCCGATACATCGTTACCGAAGGTAAGTAACTCGTTCATCTGATAGAGACATCTAGCCGCAGATTCCTTAACTTAGAATAGATACCAAAGCCATACCGCAGTCGATGAGGGTCTGCGACTGAAACCCACCAAGTCACAAAAGAACTTCTCCTTCAACAACATTGACGAACCAGGGTGGAAAAAGCAGCTCCAGCGCGGCTGACACCAGACCTATGAAGCCCCGTAAGGGAGCACTAGCAAGGGAGGCAAAGGCACCACAATCCGTCAGAGGACAGTACAAAATCTCCCTCGTCCAGACGGGGACGAAAGAAGAGACAGAGCCAGAAAGGGCAGTGCAGAACGGAAGAAAGTTTAGAAACGTCTGCAACAAGACGGTAAACTGAACACCGGAGTCCATGAATCCGCCAGAAACAGAGGTCCCAGAAAAAGGGACAATAGAGCATGCTATCGCCAGAGCATACCCACGGAACAGACACCACAGAGGATGCCGAAAGGTGAAATGTGAGGGGACAGATGTCACCAAGCAGAGATGCACAGAGTCATGACTACCAGAAGATACAGGCATGTGGATGACAGGATACACACAAGGAGACAAGGAGTAGCTTGAGAACTACACCACCACCAAACAAATCCCAAGGAATGGGATTACCAACAGCACACCTGCGGCGGCAAGAGAGGCAGGCCCATCACCAGGTAGTCAAACAGCGAAGGGAAACTGGCAAGGCTGGGGACACACATAGCGCTCCTTTCCATGAGAGAGAGAGAGAGAGCGAGCCCGGGCGAAAACACCGGATACCAGGGCGAGGAAAAACCGAGCCGGCATACTCTCTCACTGTGTGTATAATTCATGATACACATTACAGTGATATATAACAAAAATGAAGGGAAAATGAAAAACAAGGCGGAAACTCGAAGAGCATGCCCCAGAGAAAAGGAAAGTCGCACAATAGGTACCAACGGCACCGGTATGAAGCGTAGGAGGACACAACAGTGTCAAAAACACTGAAAGGCGACAACATCCCCTCAGACAGGGACGGAACCATGGCTTCCCACGAGACAAGCGGGAACACTGATCACCACACTCACGAGGAAGGAGTGGGAAATACACAGACAGAGGTCCGTTAGAAAAAGAGTCAGATACAGACCCATACAGGCACTGCATAATGGCAACGAGTATCCTGAAGAATACCGGCACCGCATTATACACAAAAGCAACAGTGCATTTAGTTATGAGTGGCAACTCACAACCAGTGAAACACCTGGAGTGGCACACATAACCGTGGAATAAGAGCAACAGCCCTGAACCACTAAAGTGAATCAGAAAACCCCCCACAGAGGGCAGGAACGGAAGGACCTGAACCCCTGCGTGTATTAAGCAAAGGGATCAAAGTCCCTGCCAGGAAAGTGCATAAAGAAATAGGGTACAAGGGAACACGCAGCAGAAAAGTAGCTGGCGGAAACACCACAGCCCATGGGCAAAAAAGCCCCACAGGACCCGAGCCATGAGAAAAGGCGTAAGCACTTCCCCACACCAAGAAATGAGAATAGAACGCAGTCAAGACAGGGGTGGAAGGACACATCCTGCGCCCAGTGACAGCGACCATAGCTGGTGTGTACACACAGTGTCTCCACAGAGACCTGAAAGAGCTACGGACCAACCGTAGCCCACAACACAAAACCCCAGGAGAGAACCGCAACAACCCTGCGTGTCTCACAAGAGGGGATGTCCTACAACCGTAGGAAGAGCGTAGACAAAAGAGAAGTAGCCGTATAAGACTCCGCAGGATCTGTTGATACTTCCCGTGCCAGGAAGAGCGGCTACACAATAGCCAACAAGTACCCCACATAGGGTATGGCACATCCCATAAAAGCAAGGGACACCTCTTGAAGCCGAGCTCTTAGAGGACTAAAAGGAAACACAGAAACAGCTGGCCAGCTGAAACAAAAGAAGGACAAGACGACGAAAAGCCGCACAGTCCGGTCAGGTAACAAAGTCCGGAACCCAGAGACGGAGCACCAGAAAAAGCAGTGACAATACTGCAACTAAAAGCCAAAGTCCACAACCAGGACTACAAACCATGGAAACCCAGACATGAGACGTTGCACCGCCGAGTCAGCATGTCTGTCGAACAGGGTGACTCCATCAAAGGGCAAATCCCTTAGACGTTCCTGGACGTTGGCAGGGAAACAGCCATCGCATGGCGGCGCAGAGCAACGGACCGGGCCATAGCTCGACCCACCGAATCAGTGGTGTCTATGGCCGACCGATAATTGCGCCATTTCCCGGCCATCACGAACCAACCATGCCAGGTGAGTCCAAGGACCCTCCAGAAGAGAGGGGAGGAGGAGCTTGACCGAGTCCCAAAGGGCAGAAGTAGCCCAGGCAAACACGCAAGACGTGTTCAGAGATCGAAGGCCTGCACTGGTGGACGCAAAAACATGGCGGCCACATGACTCCAACCACCGAGATTCCCAAGTGGAAGGGAGAAACGGAGGAGGAGCAGAAGGCATCGACCCTGAAGCCGCCTGAATCACCAGCCCCTGAGCCCTAGGGTGGAGGGACAAACAGGGTCGTCTGGAGCCGGGCGATGGGCAATAGCACGATCCACCGGGTCCCCCGAAGAGGGCTTCGCCCAAGTCCCCAAAAGGACGTCGTACAACGACTTGCCAAAAGGCAACAAGGGCTCCACTTCCACGGTGCCCTGGTGGAGCAAATCCAGCAAGGGACCAGAGGGCAGAGAGACTGAGGGAGGCTGCAGTTGTAAAATGTCCGCAACCCTGTGAACCGCGCTCGCAAAAGCCGCACTAGTCACCGTGGCCATTCGAGGAGGCGACAACAGGTCATCAGTAGGGGACGGCAAGAGGCTAACCCTGCCACCAAAATGTGGTGGCTCTACAGCCCGAGGACATCAAAGGCCCTGCCAGGCCATGGGTATCTGGCCAGAGGGACAGTGAAACAATCCTGGGGGTGGCAAACCCACAGGGGCCTTCTCAGTCTCGGACTCCACATGCTCCACCAACCGATGAACGGCCAGGGATGGCACCCGCATCGCACAGCGCTGAGACGGTGTCGACTCGACGTCGAGGACCCCCGAAGAAGCCACATCCGTCCGGCGCCGGAGTCTATGCGACCTCCACCAAGGTGGGAACCTGCGGAGAGGAACGGAGTCGACTCGGAGTCGAGGGCGGCGCCGCAGCCACAGTCGACGCAGGGTGCCGCACAGGCTGTGCGAAGACGATATGGAAGGCTTGGACGTGCAAGAAGGATGCCCCTCCGGGCCATGCCCCGGCGTCGCAGCGACTCCGGAAGCGGAGTCAGGGTGCTCGACCGGTGCCGAGGGCGAACCCACCGGCGAACCCCCTACCCCCTCTGTGGGGCCCGAAGGCGCGCCAGGGAGAGGGGGTGACCCAAAGATGGATAGCAGGGCCCGAGAATAGGCCTCCATCTGGGACCTAGTCGCCCCAACGCCAGGAAATGGTGGGTAAGTGGGGGTCGACTCTTGAGGAGCCGTGTCCGGTGAAGACCGGGAGCAGCGGGCCCCGCCGTCGTGTGAGGTCGGTGACCCCCGCGACTTTTTTCTCGTGCTTACCTGTGGCAGGAGTGTTACAGCAAACAAATGATGGACGGAATGCTGACAATGCGAACATTCTTCCCCAGTCAAAAGATCTGGGTTAAATCCATCGTTCTTTTGCCCACTACGCCACCCCAGTTTGGACCCAGCCATATGCAAATCAGTCTTGACCCTGTGCCTCATAGGAACAGTCCACACCGAACTGCCAAGCCAGGTCCTCCCTGGACCGGAAACAAGCATCCTGGGACCGGTTTCAGGGTATGTCACCCTTCTTCAGCCAGGCTAGCTTGAATCCAGTGGCACAGTGAGCAAGGGACCCACGTCTGGCGACCTCCGCGACTTTTTTCTTGTGCTTACCTGTGGCAGGAGAGCAACGTCCGCGGGAACGACTCCGTGACCTGTCCCGACTCGACCCCCCAGCACGAGAAGGAGACCGGCGGCATGAGGGCTCCGAACGGGACATCCAGGCGGTCAGCAGCTTCATGCGACGTTCCCGCAAGGACTTCGGCTTCAGCTGCCGGCAGGCGTCACACTCCCTCGAGTCGTGGTGCTCGCCCAAGCACCACATACAGATCGCGTGTGGATCAGTCGCCGACATCTGCCGCGTACCGGATTCACACGTCTTGAAGCCCGAAGGCATGACACACTGTTCCCAGACGCCAAAGGCGTTGAGAAGGCCTGAAAAACAACAAACAGGCCAGAGGTAACCGCTTCTCCGGATCCGTGTTGGGACGCGGAAAAGAAGAAAACTGACGTCAGCACGCCGGGAGGGCCTTTTATGGCTCCATTGACGTCACTTCCGTGAACGACGTCAGGACGGAGCCGGGCGACGCCGCCTCCCGGCATGCAGAGGTACTGCTGGGAAAAAGTTTTCCGGATCTAGTCTGACGCCTAGGGAATATTCTAAGTTAAGGAATCTGCGGCTTGATGTCTATCAGATATAAAAGCTTAAAACTGTCTTCAGATCACGCCCATGGAGCCACTTCTCTGAGAAGCAAGGTGGAGAGAAAACCTCAGCAAGGGGGATGGACTGGCCTATATAGAAGGGCATCAACCATTGGCAAAAAGGCAACTTGGTAACTTAGCACCAATTTGCCAGGAAAGAAACTTTTATGTGGGCTGCACCAACTGCAGTTCACTAACAACATACCGCAGGTGGTTACAAGAGACGATCTAGCAGCGGACTTCTTAGCTTATAATTATCCCCAGGAATGAAACTGAATCTGGAAACTTTTTTATGAGCAGTACCCCTGCGCGCCGGTAAGAGGCGTCAATCGGCTCTGCGTGGCGTCCTGTAGAATCCTCTAGCTCACCTTCTGGCGAGGTATTCCACCTACTTTGGGGGGGGGGGAGAGAGAGGAGTAAGTTGTCCTACCTCCTATCGCCATTGTGAGGAATGTTCTGAAGCTGTTAGACTGAAGTCAAATATTAAGTGAACCGAACCTGTAATACTGGTGTCATGGAAGGGGTTTAGGGTCACATTCTAAAGTGGATGGCTGCGCCATGCTTATTTCATAGAGTGACATAAGTCTGCTGTGGGTCAATTTTGGATCCGGGTCAGAGCTTGTATGGGTACCAGATGCGAAATGGGCTTAGTCTCAGTCAGGCACAGTTGGAATCAGGAAGGATCTTGGAGCCAGAGTGGAGATATGGACCAGGACCAGAAGGGAGTGTAAGGAGGTCAAGAGGTGTCTGTTGGTGTTGAGGAACCACTCACCAGAAGAAGTGTCTGGTAGCCCCTGAGGCGCCATTGCCCAAATGTGCTTCAGAGGAGGCTTGCTTTGCCTTAAATATCTGCAACATGGCCTCCTTAATGGCTTCAATTTGCAGTATATAATGGCCTATGGTGCGCTGTGATCAACCTCAGGATGGGTTTGAAATCTAAAGACGCCAGACGCCTAAGGTGCTGACTAAACAGGTTCTCAACCGATTTGCAGTGGTGAGACTGAAATTGAATCACCTTTGGCTTTCCTGTTCTACACTTTGGATTTTGACTTACCGCAGGACAATCGGACCATCATTTGGTGAAAGAGCAGCCCTGCGACTTAAAGAGGAACCAAGACTGCCACTTCTTGTGTTTCGCAACATACAACTTGGTTTCCTGATCAACTACAGATGCATCAGCGCACACTTGTCACATGACCAGACCCAAGACAATGTGTGTGAATCCATGATCAACATCTGGTTCCTGCAGCCTCAGTACAGTTTAAAAGCTGTCTTGGGAGGACACATTGTTCCTTGGCACGCGGTCTTATCTAGTTGTAGAATTATGTCAGACTAAAAAAGTTGGGAACACAGCTCTCAATCCATTTGGAATGGCGCGGAAAGGAAGGAACAAACCAATATGCAGTTCCATTCAATCACTTGCACTGCAAGGCTGCCAGAGTCACCTGGTGGCATGAGGGAAAATTACTTTAAAGAATTCAGGGTTGAGCCTGGTAACTAGGAATATTCCAAAGGTGATGAATCTGTGGTTAGAACTATCCCTCAGAAAAACGAGTTTTCTTCAAACTGCCAGTACCAATGGGCACTGACTGGGATCAGAATGTTTAAGTTTTGATTTTCCTTTATGAAAAAATTGTTGATGAAACTAATGACCAAAGGGGAGTCCCAGTAGATTTATGCGATTGTGGAAGCAATATTTACTTCATAATTATAAGCAAACATTTGCCACATGATTTGCCAATTTCACAAAAGTTTCTACCTCAAATGGATGAAAATAATGCCTGCGAATGAGCACATAATTTGCAATCTTTTGCCCCATGATTTAGTCCTCCATGTTATTCATAGCAGCCCTGACTATGAACGCTCTCCTTAGTTTGGGGGGCTGCCATTATGATAAATTCGTACTCATCAGGGAACTGCAAAATATTTTCCATAATTCACAAGGAACTGAAATGTGCTTTATACCACTGAATTCCATGCAATAAAATGAGTCATGTAATGTATATACATATACAAGTAAAGATTTATAGCAATGGTAATTAATGCACAAGTTACTTACCTTCGGTAACGATATATCTGTAAGAAACATTAGTAGTGATAGATTCCTTACCTTAGAATATCCCCAGGCGTCAGACTGGATCCGGAAAGTTTGTCAGCAGTACTCCTGTGCGTCGGTAGGGGCATCGTGTGACTCCGCGTCAGTCGTTGGCGTCGTCGTCGCCGAGATGACGTCGCGGGCGCAACTTGGACGCCGACCATGCGCGCTGACGTCAGTTCTGTTCACGACTTTCTGCGCCAGGAACGCAGAGCCATGCAAGATACTGACCACTGGTGCA
Organism: Calotriton arnoldi; assembly: GCA_963921515.1. NCBI lineage: Eukaryota > Metazoa > Chordata > Amphibia > Caudata > Salamandridae > Calotriton > Calotriton arnoldi. Next base: position 435,564 of record CAWUFW010000943.1, read on the forward strand.
TTGAAACTAGGGCCCTGAAAGGGATGACCTTAACCCTAGAAATCAGTTCGCAGAACGGGGAGGATGGGTGGGGCGGTAAGGAATCTATCACTACTAATGTTTCTTACAGATATATCGTTATCCGAAGGTAAGTAACTTGTGCATCTGAAAGAAACACATTGTGATAGATTCCTTACCTTAGAATAGATACCCCAGCAATACCAACCCCGGTGGTGGGTCTGCGAACCAAGACCACACCAGAAAGTCACGGAGAACAGAACGGCCAAAGAAGCCGTCTCTCCGGACTTGGCTGTCCAGGCAGTAATGTTTGGTAAACGTGTGCAACAATGCCCAAGTGGCTGCCTGACATATGTCTTGCAGGGGGACACCACGTCCCAATGCAGTAGTGGCTGCAGTAGCTCTGGTGGAATGAGCACGCAGCCCCACCGGAAGTTCTTTTTTAGCCAAAGAATAACAGGCTTTGATACATAAGACAACCCAGCGGGAGATGGTTCTCTTATGGACCGCCCGACCTTTCTTGGTGCCAACGTAGCCAACAAAAAGCTGGTCATCAACCCGGAACTGCGGTGTGCGGTTAAGATAAAAAGAAAGCGCACGTTTTGGGTCCAGACGGTGGAGCCGCTCTTCCTCTCTGGAAGGATGCGGAGGCGGAAAAAAGGTGGGCAAGATAATAGTCTGCCCAATGTGAAAGGCCGTAACCACTTTTGGCAAAAAGGAAGGACGGGGCCTGAGCACAACCTTGTCCGGATGGACTGAAAGGAAAGGAGGCTTACAGGAAAGAGCCTGGAGCTCACTCACCAGCCTGGCGGAAGTGATGGCCACCAGGAAGGCAGTCTTTAACGTCAAAAGACCAAGAGGACAGTTGTGAAGTGGCTCAAAGGGAGCGCACATCAAGTATGTCAGAACCAGATTCAAGTCCCACTGAGGCATCACGAAAGGAATAGGAGGAAAAAGATGAGTAATGCCTTTAAGAAACCTATTTACAACAGGGGACTTAAAAAGAGAGGGCTGATCAGGGAGCCTGAGAAAGGCCGAAATAGCAGAAAGGTAGCCCTTGATAGTGCCCAGAGCAGAGCCCTGCTGGGCCAAAGAAAGGAGGAACAGTAGAACCTCAGAAAGAGGGGCAGAAAGGGGATCCACAGCCTTTGCTGTGCACCATGCCACAAATTTGTTCCACCTGCAGGCGTATACCACTTTAGTAGAGGGACGCCTGGCTGCCAGAATAACGTCACAAACTTCAGGAGGCAAGTCGAAGGGAATCTACTGCCGCCGCTCAATCTCCACGCAAAGAGGTGGAGGCTGGACAGGTTTGGGTGGAGGACCGTCCCCTGCTGCTGCGACAGAAGATCCTCCCGAAGAGGCAGTCGGATCGGGGGATCGATGCTCATACTGAGTAGCTCGGGATACCATACTCTTCGAGCCCAGTCCGGAGCCACAAGAATGACTTGGGCCCGGTCGCACCTGACCTTCTTCAGCACTCTGGTCAGAAGTGGTATAGGCGGAAAGGCGTACAACAGACCGCAACTCCACTCGCGATGAAAAGCGTCGCCGAGCGAGTGCCGCCTTGGAAATTCCAACGCGCAGAACTGATGACATTGCGCGTTCTCTTCGGTGGCGAATAGATCTAACCAAGGCTCTCCCCACTGCTGAAAGAGACCTTGCGCCACCTCCGAGTGAAGACGCCATTCGTGATCGAGCATGCACCTGCAGCTGAGTTCGTCCGCCCTGGCGTTCAGAGAACCTGCCAGGTGTTGAACCACCAGAGACATGCCCTGATGTTCCAGCCATGTCCAGAGACGCAGAGCCTCTTGACAGAGGGTCCACGACCCCACCCCGCCTTGTTTGTTGCAGTACCACATGGCGGTGGTATGGTCCGTGAACAATTGCACTACTCTCCCCTTGACAGAGGGAAGGAATGCTTTCAGTGCAAACCTGATCGCCCGTAGCTCCAAAAGGTTGATATGGAGCCGGGACTCCGCTGGAGACCAGAGGCCTCTGATCTCCGCCTCTCCCATGTGGCCGCCCCATCCCAGGAGGGACGCGTCCGTCACCACTGTGTGCTCCGGTTGGGGAAGGGAGAGGGATCTGCCGTCGACCCAATGCCGGTTCGTGAGCCACCACTGCAACTGTCGTGCAGTGCCCTCCGAGATCTGGACGTGATCGGACAGGTTCCCCTGATGCTGCGCCCACTGAAACTTCAGGTCCCACTGCAGAGCCCGCATATGCCATCTGGCATGATTGACCAGCAGGATGCAGGAGGCCATGAGGCCCAGCAGCCTCAGAGTCACTCTGACCGAAACCAGGGACAAGGGCTGAAAGATGGGAATCAGAGCCCGAATATCCCGGACTCTCTGTTCGGGAGGATAGACCCGAAACTGCGCCGTGTCCAGAACCGCTCCGATGAAGAGGAGCTTCTGAGAAGGAATCAGGTGCGACTTCGGCACATTGATGGAGAACCCCAGCAAGTGCAGGAGGTCGGCCGTAGTCTGGCGGTGGGAGACGACTGTCTGGGTCGAGCCCGCCTTCAACAACCAGTCGTTGAGATAGGGGAAGACTGGAACCCCTGATCTGCGCAGATGAGCTGCGACCACCGCCATCACTTTGGTGAACACCCGAGGGGCGCTGGTAAGGCCAAAGGGGAGCACGGTGAACTGAAAGTGCTCGTGGCCTGCCATGAACCGTAGGTAACGCCTGTGGGCTGGCAGGACGGGGATGTGGAAATAGGCGTCCTGCAAGTCCAGCGCCACCATCCAGTCTTGTGGGTCGAGAGCAGACAAGACCTGAGCACGAGTGAGCATCTTGAAGCACAAGTTACTAACTTGTGTAACGATATATCTGTAAGAGTCAGTAGTTAGTGACAGATTCCTCACCTTAGAATATCCCCAGGCGTCAGACTGGATCCGGAAAGTTTTTGCGTAGCAGTACCCTTGCGCGTCGGTAGGCGGCGTCGTGCGGCTCCGCGTCCGTCGTCGGGACCGCCGGGATGACGTCGCGGGCAGTACTTAGACGCCGCCCCTGCGCGCTGACGTCAGTTCTGTACACGACTTTCCGCGCCAGGAACGCAGAGCCATGCAAGAAGCCGACATAGGTGTCTGAAAAATACTAGGGCCCTGAAAGGGATGTCCTTAACCCTAGAAATCAGTTCGCAGAACGGGGAGGATGGGTGGGCGGTAGGAATCTGTCACTAACTACTGTCTCTTACAGATATATCGTTACACAAGTTAGTAACTTGTGCATCTGAAAGAGACACGTTAGTGACAGATTCCTTACCTTAGAATAGATACCCCAGCAATACCAACCCCGGTGGTGGGTCTGCGAACAAAGATCAGACAAGGAAGTCCCGGAGGACAGAACGGCCAAAGAAGCCGTCCCTCCGGACCGGACTGTCAAGGCAGTAATGCTTTGTAAATGTGTGCAGCGAGGCCCACGTAGCTGCCTGACAGATATCCTGCAGCGGAACACCGCGGCCTAAAGCCGTGGTAGCAGCCGTTGCCCTGGTGGAATGGGCACGCAGCCCAACAGGAGGCTCCTTCTTAGCCAAAGAATAGCAGGCTTTGATACACAAGGTTACCCAGCGGGAGATGGTTCTCTTGTGCACCGCCCGACCTTTTTGGCGCCCACGTAGCCAACAAAGAGCTGGTCATCCACCCGGAAGTGTTGTGTGCGGTTGATATAAAAGGAAAGCGCACGTTTTGGGTCCAGACGGTGGAGCCTCTCTTCCTCTCTGGAAGGATGCGGAAAGAAGGTGGGCAAAGTGATGGTCTGCCCAATGTGGAAGGCAGTAACCACCTTTGGCAAGAAGGACGGACGCGTCCTAAGAACAACCTTGTCTGGATGGACAGACAGAAAGGGAGGTTTGCATGATAGAGCCTAGAGCTCACTCACCCGCCGAGCGGAGGTGATGGCTACCAGAAAGGCTGTCTTCAGAGTCAGAAGACTAAGAGGACAGTTATGTAGAGGCTCAAAGGGAGCGCACATTAGAAAGGTAAGAACCAAGTTCAAGTCCCACTGAGGCATCACAAACGGAACAGGAGGGAAGAGGTGTGTAATGCCTTTAAGGAATCTGTTAACAACAGGGGACTTGAAAAGGGAGGGCTGATCAGGAAGCCTGAGGAAGGCCGAGATGGCACAAAGATAGCCCTTGATGGTACCCCGGGCAGAACCCTGTTGGGCCAGGGAAAGAAGGAACAGAAGAACCTCAGAAAGAGGGGCAGAGAGGGGATTCACAGCCTTTGCTGTGCACCATGCCACAAACTTGTTCCACCTGCAGGGGTATACCACCTTAGTGGAGGGACGCCTGGCTGCCAGAATCACATCACAAACTTCGGGAGGCAAGTCGAAAGGAATCAACTGCCGCCGCTCAATCTCCACGCAAGCAGGTGGAGGCTGGACAGGTTCGGGTGGAGGACCGTCCCCTGCTGCTGCGACAGAAGATCCTCCCGAAGAGGCAGACGGATCGGGGATCGACGCTCATACTGAGTAGCTCGGGATACCAAACTCTTCGAGCCCAGTCCGGAGCCACAAGGATGACTTGGGCCCGGTCGCGCCAAATCTTCTTCAACACTCTGGGTAGAAGTGGTATAGGCGGAAAGGCGTACAACAGACCGCAACTCCACTCGCGACGAAAAGCGTCGCAGAGCGAGTGCCGCCTTGGAAATTCCAATGCGCAGAACGGATGACATTGCGCGTTCTCTTCGGTGGCGAATAGATCTAACCAAGGCTCTCCCCACTGCAGAAAGAGTCCTTGCGCCACCTCCGAGTGAAGACGCCAGTCGTGATCCATCATGCACCTGCGGCTGAGTTCGTCTGCCCTGGCGTTCAGGGAACCTGCCAGGTGTTGAACCATCAGGAACATGCCCTGATGTTCCAGCCATGTCCAGAGGCGCAGAGCATCCTGACAAAGGGTCCACGACCCCACCCCGCCTTGTTTGTTGCAGTACCACATGGCGGTGGTGTTGTCTGTGAACACCTGCACTACCTTCCCTTTGACAGAGGGAAGGAATGCCTTGAGTGCAAGTCGGATCGCCCGGAGCTCCAGAAGGTTGATATGGAGCCGGGACTCCGCCGGAGGCCTCTGATCTCCGCCTCTCCCATGTGACCGCCCCATCCCAGAAGGGACGCGTCCGTCACAACTGTGTGCTCTGGCTGGGGAAGGGAGAGGGATCTGCCCATGACCCATTGCCGGTTCGAGAGCCACCACTGCAACTGTTTTGCAGTCCCCTCCGAGATCTGGACGTGATCGGACAGGTTGCCCTGGTGCTGCGCCCACTGGAACTTCAGGTCCCACTGCAGAGCCCGCATATGCCATCTGGCATGATCGACCAGCAGGATGCAGGAGGCCATGAGGCCCAGCAGCCTCAGGGTCATCCGTACCCTAACCCAGGATAAAGGCTGAAAGATCGGAATCATAGCCTGAATATCCCGGACTCGCCGTTCGGGAGGATAGGCCCGAAACTGCGTCGTGTCCAGAACTGCCCCGATGAAAAGGAGCTGTGGAGAAGGAATCAGATGCGACTTCGGCACATTGATGGAGAACCCCAGCGAGTGCAGGAGTTCGGCCATAGTCTGGAGGTGGGAGACGACTGCCTGGGACGAGCCCGCCTTCAGCAGCCAGTCGTCGAGGTAGGGGAAGACTGAAACCCCTGCCCGGCGCAGATGAGCTGCGACCACCGCCATCACTTTCGTGAACACCCGAGGGGCACTTGTAAGGCCAAAGGGGAGCACGGTGAACTGAAAATGCTCGAGGCCTACCGTGAACCGCAGGTAACGCCGGTGGGCCGGCAGGACGGGGATGTGAAAATAAGCGTCCTGCAAGTCCAACGCTACCAACCAGTCTCCCGGGTCAAGGGCAGTCAAGACCTGAGCTAGGGTGAGCATCTTGAACTTCTCCTTCCGGAGGAAGCGATTGACGTTCCGGAGGTCTAAGATAGGACGCATGTCCTCCTTGTCCTTTTTGGGCACCAGAAAGTAGTGGGAGTAGCAACCACGTCCTACTTCTGGGGTCGGAACATGCTCGATGGCCCTCTTGGCCAAGAGGGCCGTGACTTCCTTCTGCAGAAGCACCAAGTGATCCCCTGACATGCGGTGGAATTGAGGTGGCATGGCTAAGGGGGGTGGTCTCGAAGGGGAGGGAGTAGCCCCTTCGGACAATGTCCAAGACCCACCTGTCCGAGGTGATGGCACGCCAGTGGTGAAGGTGATGGCGGTCCCTGCCCCCTACTGGCGTGCTGTGCACCTTAAAGGAAGGACTAAGAGGGCTTGGAGGCCGCGGCGAAGTTGGTGGCCTGACCCGCACGCTGGTTGCCCGACCCGCCACGGTGGGAGCCACGTCCTCGGCCACGCAAAGACGCTTGCTGCGCGGGCCGGTGGCTGGGCAGCGGACGTGACTGGGCGCCCCTTCCGTGGCCACGAAAAGGGCGAAAAGCAGAGGTTAGCGGAGGGCGCACAACAGAAAGGCCCAGGGACTTGGCAGTAGCCCGTGAGTCCTTAAAACGCTCCAGCGCATGGTCTGCTTTGGAACCAAAAAGACCGACTCCATCAAAGGGCATGTCCATGAGTGTATTCTGGACATCACCCGAGAAACCAGTTGTTCTCAGCCAGGCGTGGCGACGCAGCGCCACCGTCGTTGCAAGCGACCTGCCCAGCGAGTCGGCGGTATCAAGGCCACAACGTATGGTGTACTTTGCCGCATCCCTACCTTCCGCAATGGTGCGGGTAAGCAGTGTCTGGACCTCAGAACACTGGGGCAAAACGGCCGACACCGAATCCCACAGAGAGCGGGAATATCGGCCCAAAAGTCAAGCGGTGTTGACGGACCGCAAGCCAGCACTGGAGGAAGAAAAGGCCTTCTTCCCAAATTGGTCCAGGCGTTTGGATTCCCTATCCGGAGGGGCGGTAGGGAAGGCGGTGTGGGAGGCAGAGGCTTGGACAACCAAGCTCTCGGGGGTGGGATGTTGAGAGAAAAACAAGGGGTCGCCCGGAGCAGGGCGATGGCGTCGGGCCACGTTCCTATCCACAGGAGCCCCTGTGGTGGGCTTGGACCAGGTGCCCAAAAGAACGTCAGACAGTGCATCATTAAACGGCAGCACAGTCTCCGATGAGGAAGCTGCCGGCTGAAGCACTTCCGTCAGATTAGTCCGGACAGCCACAGTAGGCAAGTGGAGGTGCAAGGCTCCAGCTGCTCTACGCAACACCGTTGCAAAATTTGCTCCCTCCTCCGTAGCCACGGGAGGAGACAGCATGCCAGTGTCAGGGGAAGTGTCTAGACCACTGGCATCCCCAAGTTCCTCTGCCCAGTCTCTGATCATACTCACACTGCTGTGTGAGAGGGTCTTCCGACCCCTCCCAGCTCTCCTGGTCCTCCTCTGGTTCAAAATATGGAGGAGGAGGGACATCTGGGACCCAAGGACTCATCGGCGCCGGAGCCGGCGTCGAGCGACGTCGGTCCGGCTCCATGTCCGGAACCGGAGAGAACCGGGGAACGACGCCGCCCGGAGCCCCGGGCGGCGTCAGGAACGGCACCGGGGACATCGGCGCCGGCGGAGGCGTGGTTAGGTCAACCGGCGTCGATGGGGGTTGCGGTACCACCGGAGCCGGGATCGAGGCCGAGGCCGGGGCCGGAGCCGAGGCCGGGATCAAGGCTGGCGGGACAGGCAACGCCGGGACCGGAGTTGTTGGCGACGCCGGAGCAACCCCATCAGGTCCCGCGGGGCCCGAAGGCGCACCGGAGGGACCTTGAGGCCCGAAGAGGCGGGCCATGGCCGACAGGAATTCCTGTATTTGGGCCGAAGTCGCCCCCGAACCCGGAAAGGACGGGTAATGCGGGGGCGGCTCCACAGGCACGTCCGGGGCCGCGGGGACAGTGCTGACAGGGGCCTCAGCCGAGTCGCGAGACCGCCGAGGCGAAGTCTTAGAGCGATGATGCTTCTTAGACTTTTTGTGCTTCGACTTACCCGAGGAGTGCGAAGACTTGGACTCCGACGACCGGCGGCGGCTCCGCGACCGGCCCCTCGACCTCTCACGGGACCGGGGCTTGGTGCGGCGCGGAGCCGACTGACGGACCTCGAGGAGCTTTCGAGACCGCTCTCGCAAAGCCTTCGGGTGTAATGCCCGGCAGTCAGGGCACGACTTCGTGTCGTGGTCTCGGCCGAGACAGTAGAGACACTAAGTGCGGGTCTGTGATCGACATCATTCGACCACAGACGTCGCATGGCTTGAAGCCGGGCATCCCTACCGACACCTAGACTCGAAAAGAAACAGTGAAAAAATCACCAAAAAGTTAGTCAAAAATTGACTAGGGCACTGCTCTTCCCGGATCTGCGCTTACTGGCGCGGAAAAAGAAGAACTGACGTCAGCGCGCAGGGGCGGCGTCTAAGTACTGCCCGCGACGTCATCCCGGCGGTCACGACGCCGATGACGGACGCGGAGCCGCACGACGCCGCCTAGCGACGCGCAAGGGTACTGCTACGCAAAAAACTTTCCGGATCCAGCCTGACGCCTGGGGATATTCTAAGGTAAGGAATCTGTCACTAACGTGTCTCTTTCAGATACTAAAACCAAATGATGCATCTCTACTATGGCAATATCAGACAATTTAAATTTTCCACTGGAGTAATAATATGTATGACACTGCGATCATTTCTACACCTTGCTGCAAAACATGTTTGATTGGGCCACATGGCAAAAAAAAAAATAGTTTTACTAAGGAACCATTTTATGTGGAGTTAAAACAAAGTGCATCAACTGGAGGAAGAAATACTGGTGAAGTATGCTGCTTCACAATCACTAAACTCGCTTGAACTTAGTTGGTGAGAAAATACGTGGTCAAGAAGGATTCCTTGGCACGAAAAAAGAAGAAAAATAAACGCTCCTAGATTTAGTGGGTTTCTTATGGCCATGTGGTTTCACAAAGCCTCTTTCTTGGTTAGTGTTCAGCAAATATGACTGTTGTTGATCTAGGAGCAAACGTTAAAAATGTCCATCTGTATTTATTCATTGCCTGTTCTCTATTGGATAAATGACAGAGACAAGTGCTACTTAATGAACAAGTTACTTACCTTTGGTAACGTATTATCTGGTAGAGACAGAGTCTAGCCACAGATTCCTTAACTTTGAATTCTCCCCAGGCATCAGACTGGATCCGGAAATTTTTCAGCAGTACCTCTGCGCACCGTACAGCTCCGTGATGATGTCGACTTCGGTCATGACGTCAGTGGAGCCATACAAGTCCCCTTTGGCACTCGGATTTCAGTATCTTTTGTGAAAACTTTCGCGCCAGGATGCGGAGCCACCATAGAAACTAGTTGTGGAAACAGTGTGCCAAAAGGTTAAAAAAATCTTTGAAACATTAATAAAGAAGAAACTTCAAATGCTATGTTAATACCCGAGGGGCACTGGTAAGGCCAAAGGGGAGCACGGTAAACTTAAAGTGCTTGTGGCCTACCTTGAACCGCAGGTAACGCCTGTGGCCCGGCAGGATGGGAATATGAAAATACGCATCCTGCAGGTCCAACGCTACCATCCAGTCCTCTTGGTCTAGGGCAGATAAGACCTGAGCCAAAGTGAGCATTTTGAATTTCTCCTTTTTGAGGAAGAGATTGACGGTCCAAAGATCCAAAATGGGGCGTAGCCCCTTGTTCTTCGGAATCAGAAAGTAGCGGGAATAACAGCCACTGCCTACTTCTGAAACTGGGACCCTTTCTATAGCTCCTTTGGCCAAAAGAGCTGTAACTTCCTCTTGGAGCAGCTTTAAATGATCCTCCGCCAGCCGTTCCTGACTTAGCAGAATAGTAGGAGGAAAGGAAAGGAAGAGAATAGCCCTCCTGGATGATTTGCAAGACCCACTTGTCTGATGTTATAGATCTCAAGCGGGGGAGATGACGAATTCTCCCACCCACTGGAGTAGTGTGGTCCTGCAGAATCAGCCTAGGAGTGCTTGGAGGCTGCAGCTGCTGGTGCAGTGTGGTAGACTACTTCTGGCCTCCATTCCTAGGACGGAATGTACCGCGTTCACGCACGGCTTGGGTAGTCTGTGCGGGACGGTGGCTAGGATAGGGCTGACGCGGCTGGAAACCCCTTCCGTTGCAACGAAAGAGGCGAAAGGAAGACTGGGCACGAAGAGTGGAGGAGAGGCCCAAGTATCTGGTCGTAGCTCGAGAGTCCTTGAACCTGACCAGGCCTGAGTCAGCCTTTTCCCCAAAAAGGCAGGTTCCATCAAAGGGCATGTTTATCAAATTGGCTTGGACATCCCCCCGAGAAGCCAGTTGTATGAAGCCAGGCGTGGCGCCAAGGCCACCGTCGTTTAAATCGACCTGCCCAGCGAATCGGTTGTATCTAATCCACACCGTATGGCGAATTTTGCTGCATCTCTCCCGTCCTTGACAGCTTGGGAGAGCACAGCCCGGGCCTCCTCCAGGACTTGTAGCAGCACCTGTGCAACAGTCTCCCAAAGAGAGTGGGAGAAACGGCCCAATAAGCACGCAGTATTCACCGACCGCAATGCCAGACTGGAGGAAGAAAACATCTTCTTCCCAATTGAGTCCAGTCTCTTGGATTCCCTATCCGGAGGGGCGGAAGGGAATGCGCCCTGGGAAGTAGAGGCCTGCACCACCAAACTTTCTGGGGTGGGGTGTTGGCTGAGGAACTTTGGGTCGCCCAGAGCTGGGCGACGGCGGCGTGCAATCGTCCTATTCACAGGAGCTCCTGTGCTAGGCTTGGACTATGTTCCTAAAAGGATGTCCATAAGTGCCTCATTAAAGGGCAATAGGGGTTCAGAGGTGGAAGCCCCAGGTTGAAGCACTTCGGTCAGGAGGTTAGTCCTGACCTGCACTGAGAGCAGCTCCAGTCCAAGGACCTCAGCTGCCCTCTTAACCACCATGGCATAGGACGCCCCCTCCTCCGTAGCCACTGTAAGCGGAGAGAGCATGCCAGTGTCTGGGGAAGTATCCAGACCACTGGCTTCCCCAAGTTCCCCATACCAGTCCATTGTCTCCTCAGAGACATCCTGGTTCTCTAATGGGTCTCCAGACTCCACCCATTCCTCTCCTGAGCCCAGCACATCCACAAAGTGCTCAGGCGACAACATAGAACCCCTGGGTTCTGTCGACGTCGTAATCAGCGTCGTTCCGGCTCCGTGTCGTCCGGGATGAGGATGGGGCTTGCGCCGACGGGCATCGGCAACGTAGCAGGCACAGACTTCGGATTCGACACAGGGGGAGGTTGCGTTGGCACGACCGGCGTCGACCCGGATCCGGATCGGATCCCTGAGGCCCCTCCGGCGCCGTGGATGGAGCCGACGGCGTCAAACCCGATTGGGCCCCATCCCACCCCGCGTGGCCCGAGGGCTCACCAGCGGGGTCGTTCCGCTCAAATACTCAGCGAATGGCCTCGTAAAACTCTTATTTGAGCGGGAGTCGCTCAAGCTCCCGGAAAGGGGGGGGGGCACGGAGTAAACTCTGGCTCCGCAGAACTATGCCTAGAGCGTCGATGCTCCTTACCTTTCTCGACGACGGACGCCAACTGAGATGAAGGCGAAGTCCGCTTGGGCTTCTTCTTGTGCCTTCTCCGAGTGTCCAGATGACTTCGAATGGGAGGAAGAGGACTTAGGGCTCCGTGAGCGGTCCCGCGACCACCTCTTCTTCGAACGGGACCATGACCTCCTTGGAGTCTCGCTAGACGGTGTCGACTGCCGGGCCGCGAGCTACTTCATCGCTCGCTCCCTCAAAGTCTTCGGGGCCATCACCTGACAGTCTGAACACGACTTCGAATTGTGGTCGCGTTCAAGACACCACAGACATGCGCGGTGGGGATCGGTGACCAACATCATGCGGGAATAAGTACTGCATGGTTTAAAACCTGTCTTTCTACCAGACATCCCTCGTACACGAAGTCGTATTTCCAAACATTTCGACAAAAGTCGAGAAAAAGACTGCCAAAAAGCAGCAGAGGGGTAGCTCTTCCCGGATCGGCGATTAACTGGTGCGGAAAGAAAAGAACTGACGTCAGCGCGCCTGGGTGGCGCCTATATAGGGACTGCGACGTCATAACCGACGCCGTCACGCGGAGTGACTTGCATAAAGATAATGCTGTCTGACAAAAGTATCTAAAAAAAACTACCCAAAAGACAACAAAAATGAACCCTTGCCAGCAGCAAGCACACCAGATCACACTTGCCCCTTCAAGAAGCAACTGATCATATGCGCACATCAAGAACTCTCAAGGACAGTAAAGTACAGAGAATAATATATGCATACTAGACAATGAACAAATGTCTTCAATGAGATAGGTAACATCTAACCTTAAGACAGAATAATGTATGCTAAGAACATTGCAGGAAAATGAAGAAGAGCTTTTTAAGAAAGCTTAAAATTCTCCTACTATGTAAAGCATGGCCGAAAATAGCCTGAAGAAAAACTTTAAGACACTGCCTCTCAAATAACTTTAGACAGTTCAAATAACCACCATTTTCTAAAATTAAACACAGAAATTACATATACCCTCCATCAAAGGAGAAAACCAAGAGTGAAAGTACTCCAAAAATACAAAACAGACTCTGAGCTTATCACCGCAATGTGAAGCACCCACAATGAACATGTACTCCGCTTAAGTAGCAAAAAAAGGGTCACGCAGATTAACCGGACGAGAAAAATCAGAGTTTATGCAAAAACAGATATACACCCTATGTACCAGGTCTCAAATGGCATAACAATATGACTATAAGAAATACTGAAAGACAGAAGCCAGGCAAATCCAGCATACCGAACTGCTTCAAAGAAGAATGCGAACAGATAGTCTTCGCAACCGGAAGCTCACCTTCAGAGGTAAAAGAATAAAGGGAAACAACCATACTCCAGTCAAGGTGTTGAAACAAAAACATCTGCTCCTCTCAGGAACACCATCAGGCGCACCAAAAGTGGACATGACAATGCCCTAACAATGCTTAACCCTTGACAAAGAAAGAGCTTGCATCACACCTATACAATCGAAGTATAGGCCAAATAACAAACAGTGAATGAGGAATTGAGACTGTATTCCTTTGCTTATTAGGAAGGTGTCTTAATACCACATCAGCCTGAGCCCCAAAGAGATGGGCGCCATCAAATGGCATGTCGTCAAAAGTCAACTATACAGCCTCCGAAAAACCTGAAGCTGCCAACCAAGCACGATGCCGTAGCACCACTGCAGATGCCGTGGCTCGACCTACCGAATCTGTAGTGTCCATGCCACACCTAATTGAAAGCTTAGCTACCTGTTGACCATCTCTTATCAAGCCAGCCACCTCAGAACGGAGGTTATCTGGAAGAGAATGCAGCATTCTGCAGAGAATCCCACAAAGCTTGTGAAAAACGCCCCTGCACACAAGATGTGTAGGTGGATCTCAAGGCAGAGCTGGCAGAAGCAAAGATGTGTTTGCCACATGCATCTTGACTCCTTGAACTTTTAGTCACTGGAGTCATAGGCGCAGAATCCACATCATGAAAAGATGTAGCTTGAACCACCAGGCTACGAGTGGAAGGATATCTATGGAGGCAAACTGGGTCTCCAAATGCAGGCAAATGTCTGCGAGCGATATCCACCGAGTTCCTAATAAGATATCAAACAGGGTCTCACTGTACGCAAGAACAGGCTCTTCCCCATCTATCCTTGATAAAGGACCTCAATGAGAGGGTCAGTAGACCTCTGTACCGTAGGTAGCATGAAGTCCAAAACTGTAGCCACTCTCCTCAGCATATCTGCGAAGGAGGAACTCTTCTCAGTAGCGAGAGTAGGGGGGAGAAAGTAACCCCGAATCTGGTGAAGATAGCAGCCCGCTAGCCTCTCCAAGAGCAGATATCCAGCTCTCCTCCACCTGAGACGCAATAGTAACAGAGATGGGCTGAAAAAGCCCTGTCTTAGCCGACATAAGGTGACTTTCAAAAGTCTCCTCCTGAGAAGGAACTAAACAGCACATCCCGCTCAGTCTGTACTGTCGATCCCGTACGACGCAGAGAAGGCGATGCCTCGATAAGAGGAGTAGGAGAGACTATTTCGACCGCTGACGTCAGTGTCTGAGTCAGCTAGTCGAAACCAGGTGCCGTAGGTGGAGATCCTGAAGGACTGTATAACTGCGCCAAAGTGGAGCTGGCCGACGCCGTCCCAATGACTCAGATGATCCACCCGTCTCCGACGTCGAACCCTCCAACAGTGCCCCACTCACATCCTTGGGGCCTGAAGGCTCCCCAGAAGGAGATGGTGTCCCAAAGATGAGGAGTAAAGAGTTATAATACTCATCTGGCCCCTGCTCCGGTAAAGACAGGGAGACGTGGTGCGGCGTCGCGTAAGGCTTCCTCAACCGTCGAGCAGGAGGAGCAGTGGGAGACAGTCTCCATGCGGTGAAACTGGGGCATGCCGCGGCTTCAAAAGCTTCCTACCTTTTGACGTCTCTGGAGAACGACGGCCTCTAAACCGGCTACAACTTCTAGATCGACCCAGCACACGGACCTCCTTCTAGAAGGACAAAGACCACAGCCGGGAAGTCTCCGAAGATTGCAACATACGCGGTGCCAGTAACTTCATACGACGCTCTTTAAGCGACTTCGGCGGCAGCCGCAATTCTTGGCGTTGTGTTGTTCGCCCAAACACCACATACAAATCGTATGTGGGTCTGAACCAACATCTGCAGACTACAAGACTTAAAGCCTGAAGACATGGAGAACAAGCAATTGCAATGCAATAGGTCTCGCATTTGTGAAAATTAGAGTTATTGGTGTTGCAAGTGAGAATGTATTTTACCTATGTGTTTTTGTTTGAAGTGGAGTGGATGTATGTAGTGTGGAGTGGAATTATGTAGTTTGAATTAAAATTGTTAGTTGTGGAATTGTATGGAGTGGTTTTTTGTAGTGGAATTATGTGGCATGTGTGCAGTGGAATTTTGTGGATAGAAATTATGTGGTAAGGAGTGTACTGGAATTATGTGGAGTGGGATTGTGTGTTATCAAGTGCAAGTATGTGGAATGGTGTTTTGTGTTGTGGAGTGGTATATATTGGAGTGTAGTTATGTGGCGTGCTGCTGAATTTTGTGGTATGATGTGGAATTATGTGGTGTAGATTGTATTATGTGGTGTGTTGATCTATGTGGTTTGTTGTTGAAGCACAAGTTACTACTTGTGTAACGATATATCTGTAAGAGACATTAGTTAGTGATAGATTCCTTACCTTAGAATATCCCCAGGCGTCAGACTGGATCCGGAAAGTGTTTCGTCAGCAGTACTCCTGCGCGTCGGTAGGTGGCGTCGTGCGGCTCCGCGTCCATCGCTGGCGTCGTAAGCGCCGAGATGACGTCATGGAGACTACTTGGGCGCCACCCATGCGCGCTGACGTCAGTTCTGTACACGACTTTCCGCGCCAGGAACGCAGAGCCATGCAAGAAACTGACCACTGGTGCCATGAAACTAGGGCCCTAAAAGGGATGACCTTAACCCTAGAAATCAGTTCGCAGAACGGGAGGATGGGTGGCGGTAGGAATCCATCACTAACTAATGTCTCTTACAGATATATCGTTACACAAGTAGTAACTTGTGCATCTGAAAGAGACACGTTAGTGATAGATTCCTTACCTTAGAATAGATACCCCAGCAATACCAACCCCGGTGGTGGGTCTGCGAACAAGATTACACCAGAAAGTCACGGAGAACAGAACGGCCAAAGAAGCCGTCTCTCCGGACTTGACTGTCAAGGCAGTAATGCTTGGTAAACGTGTGCAGCGAAGCCCACGTAGCTGCCTGACAAATGTACTGCAAAGGAACGCCGCGTCCCAAGGCAGTAGTGGCTGCCGTGGCCCTGGTCGACTGGGCACGCAGCCCCACAGGAGGCTCCCTCTTGGCCAACGAGTAACATGCTTTTATGCACAGAACAACCCACCGAGAGATGGTTCGTTTGTGCACGGCCCGACCTTTTTTGGCGCCCACGTAGTCAACAAAGAGTTGGTCATCCACCCGGAACTGTTGTGTGCGCTTCAGATAGAACGAGAGCACACGTTTTGGGTCCAGACGGTGAAGCCTCTCTTCCTCTTTTGAAGGATGCGGAGGCGGAAAGAAGGTGGGCAAAGTGATGGTCTGCCCGATGTGGAAGGGCGTGACAACCTTTAGCAAGAAAGAAGGACGGGTCCTTAAAACCACCTTGTCCGGATGAACAGAAAGGAAAGGAGGTTTGGACGAAAGAGCCTGGAGCTCACTCACTCTTCTGGCAGAGGTGATAGCGACCAGGAAAGCCGTCTTGAGAGTGAGAAGACGCAAAGGACAGTGATGAAGGGGCTCGAAGGGAGCGCACATCAGGTATGTCAAGACAAGGTTTAAGTCCCATTGAGGCAGTATGAACGGCACGGGAGGAAATGTGTGCGTAATACCCTTGAGGAAACGGGTAACCACCGGGGACTTAAGAGAAGGCTGATCTGGAAGCCGTAGAAAGGCGGAGATGGCCGAAAGATAACATTTGATAGTGCCCAGAGCAGAGCCCTGCTGGGCCAAGGATAGAAGGAACAGAAGAACCTCAGAAAGAGGGGCAGAGGGGGGATTCACAGCCTTTGCTGTGCACCATGCCACAAACTTGTTCCACCTGCAGGCGTATACCACCTTAGTGGAGGGACGCCTGGCTGCCAGAATCACATCACAAACTTCGGGAGGCAAGTCGAAAGGAATCAACTGCCGCCGCTCAATCTCCACGCAAGCAGGTGGAGACTGGACAGGTTCGGGTGGAGGACCGTCCCTGCTGCTGCGACAGAAGATCCTCCCGAAGAGGCAGACGGATCGGGGATCGACGCTCATACTGAGTAGCTCGGGATACCAAACTCTTCGAGCCCAGTCCGGAGCCACAAGGATGACTTGGGCCCGGTCGCGCCGAATCTTCTTCAATACTCTGGGTAGAAGTGGTATAGGCGGAAAGGCGTACAACAGATCGCAACTCCACTCGCGACGAAAAGCGTCTCCGAGCGAGTGCCGCCTTGGAAATTCCAACGCGCAGAACTGCTGACATTGCGCGTTCTCTTCGGTGGCGAACAGATCTAACCAAGGCTCTCCCCACTGCTGAAAGAGACCTTGCGCCACGTCCGAGTGCAGACGCCATTCGTGATCCATCAAGCACCGGCGGCTGAGTTCGTCCGCCCTGGCGTTCAGACAACCCGCCAGGTGTTGAACCACCAAGGTAATGCCTTGATGTTCTAGCCATGTCCAGAGGCGCAGAGCCTCCTGACATAGGGTCCAGGAGCCCACCCAGTTTGTTGCAATACCACATGGCGGTGGTGTTGTCCGTGAACACCTGCACTACACTTCCCCGGACAGAGGGAAGGAATGCCTTCAGTGCAAGTCGGATCGCCCGAAACTCCAAAAGGTTGATATGGAGCCGGGACTCCGCCGGAGACCAGAGGCCTCTGATCTCCACCTCTCCCAAGTGGCCTCCCCATCCCAGGAGGGACGCATCCGTCACCACTGTGTGCTCCGGTTGGGGAAGGGAGAGGGATCAGCCATTGACCCAATCGCGATTCGTGAGCCACCACTGCAATTGTCGTGCAGTGCCCTCCGAGATCTGGACATGATCGGACAGGTTGCCCTGATGCTGTGCCCACTGGAACTTCAGGTCCCACTGCAGAGCCCGCATATGCCATCTGGCATGTTGCACCAGCAGGATGCAGGCGGCCATCAGGCCCAGGAGCCGGAGGGTCAACCTGACCGAAACCCGGGATAGAGGCTGAAAGATCGGAATCATAGCCTGAATATCCCGGACTCGCTGCTCGGGAGGATAAACCCGAAACCGCGTCGAATCCAGAACCGCTCCGATGAAGGGGAGCTTCTGAGAGGGACTCAGGTGCGACTTCGGCATGTTGATGGAGAACCCCAGCAAATGCAGGAGGTCAGCCGTAGTCTGAAGGTGGGCGACGACTGCCTGGGGCGAGCCCGCCTTCAACAACCAGTGGTCGAGGTAGGGGAAGACTGACACCCCTGACCTGCGCAGGTGAGCAGCGACCACCGCCATCACTTTCGTGAACACCCGAGGGGCGCTGGTAAGGCCGAAGGGGAGCACAGAAAACTGAAAATGCTCCTGGCCTACCGTGAACCGCAGGTAACGCCGGTGGGCCAGCAGGACGGGGATGTGAAAATATGCGTCCTGCAAGTCCAACGCTACCATCCAGGGTCGAGGGCAGCCAAGACCTGAGCCAGAGTCAACATCTTGAACTTGTCCTTCTGGAGGAAGCGATTGACGTTCCTGAGGTCCAAGATGGGGCGCAAGCCCCCCTTGTCCTTCTTGGGGACCAGAAAGTAGTGGGAATAACAACCACTCCCTACTTCTGGCCCAGGAACACACTCGATGGCCCCCTTGGCCAAGAGGGCCGTGACTTCCTGCTGGACAAGCGCCAAGTGTTCCCCCGACATGCGGTGGTACTGAGGTGGCATGGCTGGAGGGGTGGACTGAAAGGGAAGGGTGTAACCCTTGCGGATGATCTGCAACACCCACTCGTCCGATGTGATAGCGTGCTAGTGGGGGAGATGATGGCGGATCCTGCCACCCACTGGCGTGGGGTGCCCCACAAAGCTCGGATTAGGAAGGTTTGGAGGTAGAAGCGGTGGAGGTGGACTGACCCCCACGCTGATTACCAGACCCGCCCCTGCGGAAACCGCGTACGCTCTGAGGCTGGTTCTGCACAGGCTTGCTGAAGGAACGTTCCTGGGCGCCCCTTCCGTGGCCACGAAAGGAACGAAAACCAGGAGTGGCTGGGCTTTTCGTGGAAAGACCTAAGGACTTGGCCGTGGCACGCGAGTCCTTAAAACGCTCCAGCGCACTGTCGGCTTTATCGCCAAACAGGCGAGTGCCATCAAAGGGCATGTCCATGAGTGAGCTTTGGCCATCTGGCGAGAACCCGGTAGATCTCAACCAGGCGTGGCGACGAAGCGCCACAGTCGTAGAAATTGCTCTACCTAGTGAGTCCGCGGTGTCCAAACCACACCGAATGGCGAACTTAGCCGCATCTTTACCCTCTGCAACAGCTTGGGACAGCACAGCTTGGGTCTCCTCAGGACACTGAGGCAACACCTGTGCAACTGTATCCCACACCGCGTGGGAATAGCGGCCCAATAGGCTTGCGGTGTTCACCGACCGCAGCCCCAAGCTGGCCAAAGAGAACAACCGCTTGCCGAACTGCTCCAGCTTCTTAGAGTCCTTCTCCGGCGGAGCAATGGGAAAGGCACTCTGGGACGTTGAAGCTTGGATGACCAGGCTCTCGGGCGTAGGATGAGTGGTCAGAAAGGCAGGGTCACTCGGCGCCGGGCGATGACGCCTGGCGACGTTCTTATCCACAGGGGCCCCTGTGGCTGGCCGCGACCAAGTGCCCAGTAAGACGTCAGTGAGGGAGTCATTAAATGGCAGCAGGGGCTCCGACGAAGTGGACGCCGTCTGGAGCACCTCAGTGAGGAGATTAGTCTTCAGGGCCACCGTAGAGAGATCAAGGTTGAGGACCTCAGCCGCCCGACGGAGCACCATCGTGTAAGAAGCGCCCTCCTCCATGGTAGGCAGAGGAGAGGCAAACCCCGAGTCAGAGGAGATATCAAGGCCGCCGGCCTCCTCTAACTCGTCCGCCCAGTCCTGCTCAGAGTCACACTGACAAGCAAGAGGGTCCTCGGACCCCTCCCAGTCGTCCTCCACCTCCGCCGTATGTGGAACAGACGCACAAGTTACTAACTTGTGTAACGATATATCTGTAATAGACAGTAGTTAGTGACAGATTCCTTACCTTAGAATATCCCCAGGCGTCAGGCTGGATCCGGAAGGTTTTTGCGTAGCAGTACCCCTGCGCGTCGGTAGGCGGCGTGCGGCTCCGCGTCCGTCGTCGTGATCGCCGGGATGACGTCGCGGGCAGTATTAAGACGACGCCCCTGCGCGCAGACGTCAGTTCTGTACACGACTTTCCGCGCCAGGAACCCAGAGCCATGCAAGAAGCTGACATAGGTGTCTGAAAAATACTAGGGCCCTGAAAGGGATGTCCTTAACCCTAGAAATCAGTTCGCAGAACGGGGAGGATGGGTGGGGCGGTAGGAATCTGTCACTAACTACTGTCTCTTACAGATATATCGTTACACAAGTTAGTAACTTGTGCATCTGAAAGAGACACGTTAGTGACAGATTCCTTACCTTAGAATAGATACCCCAGCAATACCAACCCCGGTGGTGGGTCTGCGAACAAAGATCAGACAAGGAAGTCCCGGAGGACAGAACGGCCAAAGAAGCCGTCCCTCCGGACCTGACTGTCAAGGCAGTAATGCTTGGTAAACGTGTGCAGCGAGGCCCACGTAGCTGCCTGACAGATATCCTGCAGCGGAACACCGCGGCCTAAGGGCGTGGTAGCAGCCGTTGCCCTGGTGGAATGGGCACGCAGCCCAACAGGAGACTCCTTCTTAGCCAAAGAATAGCAGGAATTGATACACAAGGTTACCCAGCGGGAAATGGTTCTCTTGTGCACCGCCCGACCTTTTTTGGCGCCCACGTAGCCAACAAAGAGCTGGTCATCCACCCGGAAGTGTTGTGTGCGGTTAATATAGAAGGAAAGCGCACGTTTTGGGTCCAGACGGTGGAGCCTCTCTTCCTCTCTGGAAGGATGCGGAGGTGGAAAGAAGGTGGGCAAAGTGATGGTCTGCCCAATGTGGAAGGCAGTAACCACCTTTGGCAAGAAGGACGGACGCGTCCGAAGAACAACCTTGTCTGGATGGACAGACAGAAAGGGAGGTTTGCATGATAGAGCCTGGAGCTCACTCACCCGCCGAGCGGAGGTGATGGCGACCAGAAAGGCTGTCTTCAGAGTCAGAAGATGAAGAGGACAGTTATGTAGAGGCTCAAAGGGAGCGCACATGAGAAAAGTATGAACCAAGTTCAAGTCCCACTGAGGCATTACAAACGGAACAGGAGGGAAGAGGTGTGTAATGCCTTTTAGGAACCTGTTAACAGGGGACTTGAAAAGGGAGGGCTGATCAGGAAGCCTGAGGAAGGCCGAGATAGCACAAAGATAGCCCTTGATGGTACCCAGGGCAGAACCCTGTTGGGCCAGAGAAAGAAGGAACAGAAGAACCTCAGAAAGAGGGGCAGAGAGGGGATTCACAGCCTTTGCTGTGCACCATGCCACAAACTTGTTCCACCTGCAGGCGTATACCACCTTAGTGGAGGGACGCCTGGCTGCCAGAATCACATCACAAACTTCGGGAGGCAAGTCGAAAGGAATCAACTGCCGCCGCTCAATCTCCACGCAAGCAGGTGGAGACTGGACAGGTTCGGGTGGAGGACCGTCCCCTGCTGCTGCGACAGAAGATCCTCCCTAAGAGGCAGACGGATCGGGGGATCAACGCTCATACTGAGTAGCTCGGGATACCAAACTCTTCGAGCCCAGTCCGGAGCCACAAGGATGACTTGGGCCCGGTCGCGCCGAATCTTCTTCAACACTCTGGGTAGAAGTGGTATAGGCGGAAAGGCGTACAACAGACCGCAACTCCACTCGCGACGAAAAGCGTCTCCGAGCGAGTGCCGCCTTGGAAATTCCAACACGCAGAACTGCTGACATTGCGCGTTCTCTTCGGTGGCGAACAGATCTAACCAAGGCTCTCCCCACTGCTGAAAGAGACCTTGCGCCACCTCCGAGTGAAGACGCCATTCGTGATCCATCATGCACCTGCGGCTGAGTTCGTCCGCCCTGGCGTTCAGGGAACCTGCCAGGTGTTGAACCATCAGGAATATACCCTGATGTTCCAGCCATGTCCAAAGGCGCAGAGCCTCCTGACATAGGGTCCACGACCCCACCCCGCCCTGTTTGATGCAATACAACATGGCGGTGGTGTTGTCTGTGAACACCTGCACTACCGTCCCTTTGACAGAGGGAAGGAATGCCTTGAGTGCAAGTCGGATCGCAAGGAGCTCCAGAAGGTTGATATGGAGCCGGGACTCCGCCGGAGACCAGAGGCCTCTGATCTCTGCCTCTCCCATGTGAAAGCCCCATCCCAGAAGGGACGCGTCCGTCACAACTGTGTGCTCTGCTGGGGAAGGGAGAGGGATCTGCCCATGACCCATTGCCGGTTCGAGAGCCACCACTGCAACTGTTTTGCAGTCCCCTCCGAGATCTGGACGTGATCGGACAGGTTGCCCTGGTGCTGCGCCCACTGGAACTTCAGGTCCCACTGCAGAGCCCGCATATGCCATCTGGCATGATCGACCAGCAGGATGCAGGAGGCCATGAGGCCCAGCAGCCTCAGGGTCATCCGTACCGAAACCCAGGATAAAGGCTGAAAGATCGGAATCATAGCCTGAATATCCCGGACTCGCCGTTCGGGAGGATAGGCCCGAAACTGCGTCGTGTCCAGAACTGCTCCGATGAAAAGGAGCTGTGGAGAAGGAATCAGATGCGACTTCGGCACATTGATGGAGAACCCCAGCGAGTGCAGGAGTGCGGCCGTAGTCTGGAGGTGGGAGACGACTGCCTGGGACGAGCCCGCCTTCAGCAGCCAGTCGTCAAGGTAGGGGAAGACTGGAACCCCTGCCCGGCGCAGATGAGCTGCGACCACCGCCATCACTTTCGTGAACACCCGAGGGGCACTTGTAAGGCCAAAGGGGAGAATGGTGAACTGAAAATGCTCGAGGCCTACCGTGAACCGCAGGTAACGCCGGTGGGCCGGCAGGACGGGGATGTGAAAATAAGCGTCCTTCAAGTCCAACGCTACCAACCAGTCTCCAGGGTCGAGGGCAGTCAAGACCTGAGCTAGGGTGAGCATCTTGAACTTCTCCTTCCGGAGGAAGCGATTGACGTTCCGGGAGGGCCAAGATAGGACGCATGTCCTCCTTGTCCTTTTTGGGCACCAGAAAGTAGTGGGAGTAGCAACCACGTCCTACTTCTGGGGTCGGAACATGCTCGATGGCCCTCTTGGCCAAGAGGGCCGTGACTTCCTTCTGCAGAAGCACCAAGTGATCCCCTGACATGCGGTGGAATTGAGGTGGCATTGCTGGGGGGGTGGTCTCGAAGGGGAGGGAGTAGCCCCTTCGGACAATGTCCAAGACCCACCTGTCCGAGGTGATGGCACGCCAGTGGTGAAGGTGATGGCGGACCCTGCCCCCTACTGGCGTGCTGTGCACCTGAAAGGAAGTACTAGGAGGGCTTGGAGGCCGTGGCGGAGTTGGTGGCATGACCCGCACGCTGGTTGCACGAACCGCCACGGCGGTAGCCACGTCCTCGGCCACGCGAAGACGCATGCTGCGCGGGCCGGTGGCTGGGCAGCGGACGTGACTGGGCGCCCCTTCCGTGGCCACGAAAGGGGCGAAAAGCAGAGGTTAGCGGAGGGCGCACAACAGAAAGGCCCAGGGACTTGGCATTAGCCCGTGAGTCCTTAAAACGCTACAGCGCATGGTCTGCTTTGGAACCAAAAAGACCGACTCCATCAAAGGGCATGTCCATGAGTGTATTCTGGACATCACCCGAGAAACCAGTTGTTCTCAGCCAGGCGTGGCGACGCAGCGCCACCGTCGTTGCAAGCGATCTGCCCAGCGAGTCGGCGGTATCAAGGCCACAACGTATGGTGAACTTTGCCGCATCCCTACCTTCCGCAATGGTGCGGGTAAGCAGTGTCTGGACCTCCTCAGAACACTGGGGCAAAACAGCCGCCACCGAATCCCACAGGGAGTGGGTATATCAGCCCAAAAGGCAAGCGGTGTTGACGGACCGCAAGCCAGCACTGGAGGAAGAAAAAGCCTTCTTCCCAAATTGGTCCAGGCGTTTGGATTCCCTATCCGGAGGGGCGGTAGGGAAGGCGGTTTGGGAGGCAGAGGCTTGGACAACCAAGCTCTCGGGGGTGGGATGTTGAGAGAAAAACAAGGGGTCGCCCGGAGCAGGGCAATGGCGTTGGGCCACGTTCCTATCCACAGGAGCCCGTGGTGGGCTTGGACCAGGTGCCCAAAAGAACGTCAGACAGTGCATCATTAAACGGCAGCACAGTCTCCGAGGAGGAAGCTGCCGGCTGAAGCACTTCCGTCAGGAGATTAGTCCTGACAGCCACAGTAGGCAATTGGAGGTGCAAGGCTCCAGCTGCTCCACGCAACACCGTTGCGAAATTTGCTCCCTCCTCCGTAGCCACGGGAGGAGACAGCATGCCAGTGTTAGGGGAAGTGTCTAGACCACTGGCATCCCCAAGTTCCTCTGCCCAGTCCTGATCATACTCACACTGCTGTGTGAGAGGGTCTTCCGACCCCTCCCAGCTCTCCTGGTCCTCCTCTGGTTCAAAATATGGAGATGGGGGGACATCGGGGACCTAAGGTCTCATCGGAGCCGGCGTCGAGCGACGTCGGTCCGGCTCCATGTCCGGAACCGGAGAGAACCGGGGAACGACGCCGCCCGGAGGCCCGGGCGGCGTCAGGAACGGCACCGGGGACATCGGCGCCGGCGTGGTTAGGTCAACCGGCGTCGATCGGGGTTGCGGTACCACCGGAGCCGGGATCGAGGCCAAGGCCGGAGCCGAGATCAAGGCTGGCGGGACAGGCGACGCCGGGACCGGAGTTGTCGGCGACGCCGGAGCAACCCCATCAGGGCCCGCGGGGCCCGAAGGCGCACCGGAGGGACCTTGAGGCCCGTAGAGGTGGGCCATAGCCAACAGGAATTCCTGTATCTCGGCCGGAGTCGCCCCCGAACCCGGGAAGGACGGGTAATGCGGGGGCGGCGCCACAGGCACATTCGGAGCCACGGGGGTGGGGACGTTGCCAACAGGGGCCTCAGCCAAGTCGCGAGACTGGCGAGGCGAAGTCTTAGAGCGATGGTGCTTCTTAGACTTCTTGTGCTTCGACTTACCCGAGGAGCGCGAAGACTTGGACTCCGACGACCGGCGGGGGCTCCGCGACCGGCCCCTCGACCTCTCACGGGACCGTGGCTTGGTGCGGCGCGGAGCCGACTGCCGGACCTCGAGGAGCTTTCGAGACCGCTCTCGCAAAGCCTTCGGGTGTAATGCCCGGCAGTCAGGGCACGACTTCGTGTCGTGGTCTCGGCCGAGACAGTAGAGACACTAAGTGCGGGTCTGTGATCGACATCATTCGACCACAGACGTCGCATGGCTTGAAGCCGGGCATCCCTACCGACACCTAGGAGTCGAGAAGACTCGAAAAGAAACAGTGAAAAAATCACCAAAAATTTAGTCAAAAATTGACTAGGGCACTGCTCTTCCCGGATCTGCGCTTACTGGCGCGGAAAAATAAGAACTGACGTCAGCGCGCAGGGGCGGCGTCTAAGTACTGCCCGCGACGTCATCCCGGGGCTCCCGACGCAGACGACGAACGCGGAGCCGCACGACGCCGCCTACCGGCGCGCAAGGGTACTGCTACGCAAAAACTTTCCGGATCCAGCCTGACGCCTGGGGATATTCTAAGGTAAGGAATCTGTCACTAACGTGTCTCTTTTAGATTGCGGCGGCAGGGACCGGTGAAGGAACAAACTGCGCCGGGAACGGCTCCGGAAGGGGCCGAACCGGCGCCGTGTCCCAATGCGGATCCCAGGTAGGGACAAAATTGTCCTGAAACCTGGGCAGGGGCGGAACAAATGACATCCACAGCGGCACCGGAGGCGGAGCCCAGGGTGGCGCTGGGGCCGGAGCCGGCAGCGTGGGACCTTTTGGCGCCGTGGCCGGAGCCAGCGGCGCAGGGTCCTGCGGCGCCGGAGCCGCTGGCGGCGCAGACGGCCCAACAGGATCCTGACACGGGGCCCAAGGGCGCGCCGGCAGGAGCCCGAGGCCTAAACAGGCGGTCCATGGTAGCAAGAAATTCTTGCACCTGTGCGGGAGTCGCCGACGGACCCAGGTAAGGTGGGTAGGCCGCGGGACTCCTGTGCTCCGAAGGAGCCGCAGGGGCAGAACCCCTGTCCCCCTCGTCCGCATCCGGGGACTGACGGGGGGACGTAGGAGAGCGACAACGCTTCTTCGACTTCATTTTGTGTCGTCTCTTACCCGAATCCGAGGGTGAAGACTTGGAGCCCGAGGAGCGATGATGGTGGCCCCGCGAGCGTTCTCTGGAGCGGCCCCTAGACAGAGAACGGCGCTGGGACGAGTGCCGGACCTCAAGCAGCTTCCGGCGCCGCTCCCTCAAGGCCTTCGGGGCCATGGCCAGACAGACCATGCAGGACCGGGAGTCGTGGTCGCTCTCCAGGCAGTAGAGACAGACGTCGTGGGTGTCCGCCACCGGCATATTGCGACGGCAGGCCCCACAAGACTTAAAACCAGGCATCCCTACGTGCACCAGAGTAGACTCAAACTTACAGGAGACAAAAGTCTCAAAAAGATAGTCAAAAAGTGACTAAGGTACGTGCTCTAACCGGATCTGCGCTTACTGGCGCGGAAAAATAAAGAACTGACAGCGCGCATGGGTGGCGCCTAAGTAGTCTCCGTGACGTCATCTCGGCGCTTACAACGCCAGCGACGGACGCGGAGCCGCACGACGCCACCTACCGACGCGCAGGGGTACTGCTGACGAAAAACGTTCCGGATCCAGTCTGACGCCTGGGGATATTCTAAGGTAAGGAATCTATCACTAACGTGTCTCTTTCAGATTTATGTGGTGTGGAAATGTGAAGAGTTAAATTGCGTGGCGTGGAAGTGTGTGGCGCCGAGTGAAATTAGACTGATTTGCATATGGCTGGATCGAAACTGGTATGGCACGGTGAGCAAAAAAACGATGGATTTAGGCCCAGATCTCTATACTGGGGTGAATGTATGACATTGTTCTGCATTCTGTCCATCAATTGTCCTTTTTGCATTTGTCACCCCAAGTGGGACGGGTATGCCCAGACGTGGGTCCCGTGCTCTCCATGCCACTGGAGTCAAGCTATCCTGGCTGATGAGGGGTGAAACCCCGAAACCGGTCCTAGGATGCTTGTTTCCAGTCCAGGGAGGACCTGGCCTGGCAGTTCGGGCTGGACTGTTCCCATTGGGCGCAGGGTCAAGACTGATTTGCATATGGCTGGGTCCAAACTGGTATGGCATGGTGAGCAAAAAAACGATGGATTTAGGCCCAGATCTCTATACTGGGTGAATGTATGACATTGTTGTGCATTCTGTACATCAATTGTTCTTTTTGCGATTGGAATTATGTGGCATGGTGTGGAGTGTATTTATTTATGTGGATTGTGTTAGCAAGTTTACAAATGATACATGTGCTTAGATGGTATTTATAGACCACTCAACTGTACGAATGTGTTATGAAATTTTGAATTACACAAGGAAGTTTTTTGCGCCTACAATTTATTTTAATCTCTGACAATGTGGCAGCTAGACATATGTGTTTGGCTGTGAGGAGCTGGGACTGTGCATGAGACAGCTACCACAGGCAGGATCACGGAAAGGACTGCACCAAATGCGATCATTTCAATTATTAAATGTTAAAAGCAAACGTTAAAAGGAAGATTGAGCCTCTGCTAGCGCAGCCTTAATGTTATTACATGGAGCACTGCTGCGAATACGAAAACCGATTGGCAGCTTTGTGAAACAGGGAGAGGCTAATTAAAATGGAGAGTATAGGAACGGAAGGAAGCCTGTCTGCCTGTAAAAAGGAGCCGAAAGTGATGAAGAGGAAAAACATGAATTAAAGTTGAAAAACGAGACGGAAATATATGTGCTCAACACCGGCTGCTCAGTTGACTGTAAGCAGGGCAGTATTGCTGCAGGGCTCACCAACAACTGAGCGAAAGGGACACTTTAAGTAAGCATTTTACACACAGCTAGCATTTTGCCCAAGCAATCAGTTCGCATTGTAATATTTTCAGTGCCGCTTTTGTGTCAATCATAGTTAATCTTAGCTGGTGTTGGAAGTCACAAGAGCGTGCAGTGGGTTACTCTGCAGGCAGATATGTCTGGAAGATGTGAAGCTGCAGTTCGGGAGCGAGTCCGAGATGAAAGAGCGTTCCTTAAAGAACGCCTACCCGGACTATTAAACTGTATGCAGCCAGGACATCCCGTTCCACATAGATGGAAAGGTAAATAACGCGCTCGGCAGAGGGCGTGGGATCCGAGGAACTTCACATGTCCAGTCTGAAAGCGCGCCATGTGCGCGTTGTGCTGAAAGGCCGGGAGACGCCGTACGCGTGCACATGTCCTGTCCATACGCGTGCATGTCTCCTGTCCCCCTTCGGAAGCAAAATCCACGACAATAGATCTTGCCAAGGCGAGCAGCGCATGCGCTGCGTCGCTAGGCGAGACCTAAAAAAGGGCACACTGTTCCCAACGACAAAAAACTGTCGACGTAGGCCAAAACGGCCTGAGGCACTGCTTGCAGCACGGAAAAGAAGAAACAGACGTCCGCGCGCCGGAGAGGACTGATATGGCTCCACTGATGTCATGACCGGAGTCTACTTCATCATGGAGCCTTAAGGCGGTGCGCAGAGGTACTGCTGAAACATTTCCGGATCCTGTCCGACGCCTGGGGAGAATTCAAAGTTAAGGAATCTGCGGCTAGATGTCTATCAGATCACTACTTTGCCTAACATTTGACCAGCTGTATATGGGTCTAGAGGAGGGATTAATATGGACGAATAAGGATGCATGCAGGCAAATAGCTTACTAGAGGAAACATGATACATGTTCATTCAGCCATATATATCTGGCACCCTTTGGATGTTTAATCCAGTTAAAGGGAAAATAAATTCAGTTGTTGACCCTTCGAAAGTGTGGAGCTGAAGTAATCAAGGTCAGACTTTGTTTTCCTTACTTGACTTGGTGCCAGATTAGAAGGTTGAATACGCTTATTTCCTTTCTAATGGGGGGTACTAGACTAGCATCCCTGCTGTAAAGATCAGTACCAGAAAACCACCACAATAAATACACTCAAAGCAGGGATCATTCAATGGAGACATTTGGAGTGTAAACGTAAGCTCACTCACTAGGCAATCTACATAAAACTAAGCACAATGTGGAGTTATCACTTTAGGCCCATGCAAAGTGTTTGACAAAAGAATATTGTAAGGAAGTGGGTTTCTGTTGCAGTAACCCCCCCACTTTTTGCCAGACTACTGATGCACTTTTTCTTGGTGTGCCCTGGGTCCCTGCCAATCAGGTTCCCAGGGCCCGTGTTCTTTCCCCAAAACTAGCCCAATTGGCATCTCTGGCCACAGGTCAGCCCCTGGTAAATGGTACCCCAGGTACCCAGGGACCTGTGACCAGGGAAGACCTCCAAGGGCTGCAGCACTTATTGTGCCTCCCTTAGAGGCCCTGCACCTTTTCACACACACACTGCCTTTGCAGGCTGCGTGTCTTGGTGCAGAACAAAGTGAAGAGTCAACAGGGCAAACATCCCTATGTGCCCTGCCTAAACAACCCACTGCCCTGGCCTAGGTCGGTCATCCCTCCAGCTGGGTGCACTATGCCAGTGGTGAGGGTACAGGTGCATGAGCCCTCTATCCAAGTCCATTCTTGGGCATTGTAAGTGCAGTGCTGCCATTAAGAGTATATGGTGCTGGGGTTTGTCATTACGAACTCCACAGTACCATAATGGCTACACTGAAGACTGGGAAGTTTGGTATCAAACTTCTCAGCACATTAAACCCACACTGATGCCAGTGTGGGATTTAATGAAAAATGCACACAGAGGGCATCTTTGAGATGCCCCCCTGAAATACGACCAGCCTCTGGTGGGTTCCCTGACTGGTACACACCAGCATGCCACCACGAAACATGTTTCTGGACCCCTAGGGTGGGAGCCTACGCTCCCTGAGCCCAGAAACAAAGCCTTTCCTGGGCGGAGGTGTTCACACCTCCCCCAGGCGAGGAAGAGCCATCTGTGGCAGGGGAGCTTCAAAGGCCTGGCAGCCTTTGTAATGCGACCCCCAGCCTCTCCTGCTATCAGGAGCAGGCCCCCTTCCTGTCTCCCCTCCCTTTCAGTGGGAAGACAGGCGGGAAAAACTAGCCAGCCCAGGAGGTGTGCCCACCTCTGCCAACTCCACCGCTCAGGTGGGGGAGGCGATGTGAAGCCCACTCTCCAGTGCTCGCCATCTTGCAGATGGCAGGCACTCCACAATCAGGACTAGGGATTGTGCTTTCTCCCCCATGTGGGGTGAGCACACCAAGGGTGTAGTCACCCTAAGGTCAGTAGCCCATTGGCTACTGACCTCAAGATCCCTAAAAGGCCCCCTAAAGCACAAGTTACTACTTGTGTAACGATATATCTGTAAGAGACATTAGTTAGTGATAGATTCTTAACTTAGAATATCCCCAAGCGTCAGAGTGGATCCGGAAAGTTTTGCTAGCAGTACCCCTGCGCGCCAGTAGGTGGCGTCATGCGGCTCCGCGTCCGTCGCTGGCGTCGTAAGCGCCGAGATGACGTCACGGAGACTACTTAGGCGCCACCCATGCGCGCTGAAGTCAGTTCTGTACACGACTTTCCGCGCCAGGAACGCAGAGCCATGCAAGAAACTGACCACTGGTGCCATGAAACTAGGGCCCTAAAAGGGATGACCTTAACCCTAGAAATCAGGATGGGTGGGGCAGTAAGGAATCCATCACTAACTAATGTCTCTTACAGATATATCGTTACACAAGTAACTTGTGCATCTAAAAGAGACACGTTAGTGATAGATTCCTTACCTTAGAATAGATACCCCAGCAATACCAACCCCGGTGGTGGGTCTGTCGAACAAGATTACACCAGAAAGTCACAGAGAACAGAACGGCCAAAGAAGCCGCCTCTCTGGACTGGACTGTCAAGGCAGTAATGCTTGGTAAACGTGTGCAGCGAAGCCCACGTAGCTGCCTGACAAATATCCTGCAAGGGAACGCCGCGTCCCAAGGCAGTAGTGGCTGCCGTCACCCTGGTGGAATGGGCACGCAGCCCCACAGGAGGCTCCTTCTTAGCCAACGAGTAACAGGCTTTGATGCAGAGAACGACCCACCGAGAGATGGTACGTTTGTGCACGGCCCGACCTTTTTTGGAGCCCACGTAGCCAACAAAGAGCTGGTCATCCACCCGGAACTGTTGAGTGTGCTTCAGGTAGAATGAGCGCGCAGGTTTTGGGTCCAGACGGTGGAGCCTCTCCTCCTCTTTTAAAGGATGCGGAGGCGGAAAGAAGGTGGGCAAAGTGATGGTCTGCCCGATGTGGAAGGGCGTGACAACCTTTGGCAAGAAAGAAGGACGGGTCCTTAAAACCACCTTGTACGGATGAACAGAAAGGAAAGGAGGTTTGGAAGAAAGAGCCTGGAGCTCACTCACTCTTCTGGCAGAGGTGATAGCTACCAGGAAAGCCATCTTGAGAGTGAGAAGACGCAAAGGATCGGTATGAAGGGGCTCGAAGGGAGCGCACATCAGATATGTCAAGACAAGGTTTAAGTCCCATTGAGGCATAATGAACGGCACGGGAGGAAACATGTGCGTAATGCCTTTCAGGAAACGGTTAACAACCGGGGACTTAAAAAGAGAAGGCTGATCTGGAAGCTGGAGAAAGGCGGAGATGGCCGAAAGATAACCTTTGATAGTGCCCAGAGCAGAGCCCTGCTGGGCCAAAGAAAGAAGGAACAGAAGGACCTCGGAAAGAGGGGCAGAAAGGGGATCCACAGCCTTAGCTGTGCACCATGCCACAAACTTGTTCCACCTGCAGGCGTATGCCGTTTTAGTGGAGGGACGCCTGGCTGCCAGAATGACATCACAGACCACGGGGTGAAGATCGAAGGCTGTCAATTGCCGCCGCTCAATCTCCACGCATGGAGGTGGAGGCTGGGCAGGTTCGGGTGGAGGACCGTCCCCTGCTGCTGCGACAGAAGATCCTCCCGAAGAGGCAGTCGGATCGGGGGATCGATCGCCATGTTGAGTAGCTCGGGATACCAGTATCTTTGTGCCCAATCCGGGGCCACAAGGATGACTTGGGACCAGTCGCGCCGAATCTTCTTCAGCACTCTGGGCAGAAGTGGTATAGGCGGAAAGGCGCACAACAGACCGCAACTCCACTCGCGACGAAAAGCGTCGCCGAGCGAGTGCCGTCTTGGAAATTCCAAGGCGCAGAACTGATGACATTGCGCCTTCTCTTCGGTGGCGAATAGATCTAACCAAGGCTCTCCCCACCGCAGAAAGAGACCTTGCACCACGTCCGAGTTTAGACACCATTCGTGATCCATCAAGCACCGGTGGCTGAGTTTGACCGCCCTGGCGTTCAGAGAACCTGCCAGGTGTTGAACCACCAAGGTAATGCCTTGACGTTCCAGCCAAGTCCAGAGGCACATATGGTCCACGACCCCACCAGCCCTGCTTGTTGCAATACCACATGGTGGTGGTGTTTACGTGAACACCTGCACTACACTTCCCCGGACAGAGGGAAGGAATGCCTTCAGTGCAAGCCGGATCGCACGAAGCTCCAAAAGATTGATATGGAGCCGGGACTCCGCCGGAGACCAGAGGCCTCTGATCTCCGCCTCCCCCAAGTGGCCACCCCATCCCAGGAGGGACGCATCCGTCACCACTGTGTGCTCCGGTTGGGGAAGGGAGAGGGATCGGCCATTGGCCCAATCGCGATTCGTGAGCCACCACTGCAATTGTCGTGCAGTGCCCTCCGAGATCTGGACATGATCGGACAGGTTGCCCTGATGCTGTGCCCACTGGAACTTCAGGTCCCACTGCAGAACCCGCATATGCCATCTGGCATGTTGCACCAGCAGGATGCAGGAGGCCATCAGGCCCAGGAGCCGGAGGGTCATCCTGACTGAAACCCAGGATAGAGGCTGAAAGATCGGAATCATAGCCTGAATATCCCGGAGTCGCTGCCCGGGAGGATAGACCCGAAACAGCGACGAATCCAGAACCGCTCCGATGAAGGGGAGCTTCTGAGAGGGACTCAGGTGCGACTTCGGCACGTTGATGGAGAACCCCAGCAAATGCAGGAGGTCGGCCGTAGTCTGAAGGTGGGTGACGACTGCCTGGGGCAAGCCCGCCTTACAACAACCAGTCGTCGAGGTAGGGTAAGACTGACACCCCTGACCTGCGCAGATGAGCTGCGACCACCGTCATCACCTTCGTGAACACCCGAGGGGCGCTGGTAAGGCCGAAGGGGAGCACGGCAAACTGAAAATGCTCCTGGCCTACCGTGAACCGCAGGTAACGGCGGCAGGACGGGGATGTGAAAATAGGCGTCCTGCAAGTCCAACGCTACCATCCAGTCTCCAGGGCAGCCAAGACCTGGGCCAGAGTCAACATCTTGAACTTCTCCTTCCGGAGGAAGCGATTGACGTTCCTGAGGTCCAAGATGGGGCGCAAGCCCCCCTTGTCCTTCTTGGGGACCAGAAAGTAGTGGGAATAACAACCACTCCCTACCTCGGGCCCAGGAACACGCTCGATGGCCCCCTTGGCCAAGAGGGCCGTGACTTCCTGCAGGAGAAGTGCCAAGTGGTCCCCCGACATGCGGTGGAACGGAGGAGGCATGGCTGGAGGGGTGGACTGGAAGGGAAGGGCGTAACCCTTGCGGATGATCTAATAGCGGCCCAATAGGCAGGCGGTATTCACTGACCGCAGCCCCAAGCTGGCCGAAGAGAACAAACGTTTACCGAACTGTTCCAGCTTCTTAGAGTCCTTATCCGGCGGAGCCGTGGGAAAGGCACTCTGCGACGTCGAAGCTTGGATGACCAGACTCTCAGGCGTAGGAGGAGTGGTCAAAAAAGCAGGGTCACCCGGCGCCGGGCGATGACGCCTGGCGACATTCTTATCCACAGGGGCCCCAGTGGATGGCCGCGACCAAGTGCCCAGCAAGACGTCGGTAAGGGCGTCGTTAAACGGGAGCAGGGGCTCCGACGAGGTGGTCGCAGTCTGGAGCACCTTAGTAAGGAGGTTAGTTTTGAGGGCCACCATAGGGAGATCAAGGTTGAGGACCTCAGCTGCCCGACGGAGCACCATCGTGTAGGAGGTGCCCTCCTCCAAAGTAGGCGGGGGAGAGGCAAACCCCGGGTCAGAAGAGACGTCGAGGTCGCCGGCGTCCTCCAAGTCGTCCGCCCAGTCCTGCTCGGAGTCACAGGGATGGGCGAGAGGGTCCTCGGACCCCTCCCAGTCGTCCTCCACCACCGCCGCCGGTGGCACCGGCCGCGGCGGGGCAGGAGCCGGAGAGGGAACATACGGCGGCGGGAACGGCGTCGGAAACGGTGCCGGTCGGGGCCGACCCGGCGCCGTGTCCCAATGCGGATCCCAGGTAGGAACAAAATGGTCCTGGAACCTGGGCAGGGGTGGGACAAATGGCACCCACTGCGGCGCCGGAGGCGGAGCCGAGGGCGGCGCTAGGGCCGGAGCCGGCAGCGTTGGACCTTGTGGCGCCGTGGCTGGAGCCAGCGGCGCAGGATCCTGTGGCGCCGAAGCAGGATCCGCCGGCGGGCCAACAGGATCCAGACACGGGACCGCGGGGCCCGAGGGCACGCCAGCGGGAGCCCGAGGCCTAAAAAGGCGGTCCATGGTAGCAAGAAATTCTTGCACCTGTGCGGGAGTCGCAGACGGACCCAGGTAAGGCGGGTAGGCCGCGGGACTCTCGAGCTCCAAAGGAGCCGCAGGGGCAAGGCCCCTGTCCCCCTCATCCGCAGACCGGCGGGGGGACGTCGGAGAGCGAACACGCTTCTTCGACTTCTTTTTGTGTCGTCTCTTACCCGAATCCGAGGGTGAAGACCTGGAGCCCGAGGAGCGATGGCTGTGGCCCCGCGAGCATTCCCTGGAACGGCCTCTGGACCGGGAACGGCGCGGGGACGAGTGCCGGAGCTCCAGTAGTTTCCGGCGCCGCTCCCGCAAGGCCTTCGGGGCCATGGCCCCACAATCCAGACAAGACCGAGAGTCGTGGTCGGTCTCCAGGCAGTAGAGGCAGATATCGTGGGGGTCCTCCACCGACATGTTGCGACGGCAGGCCCCACAAGACTTAAATCCAGGCATCCCTACGTGCACCAGGAAACCAACCGGAAAAAGGGAGCCAAAAGTCTCAAAAGAGATAGTCAAAAAGTGACTAGGGTAACGTGCTCTAACCGGATCTGCGCTTTCTGGCGTGGAAAAATAAAGAACTGACGTCAGCGTGCATGGGTGGCGCCTAAGTAGTCTCCGTGACGTCATCTCGGCGCTTACGACGCCAGCGACGGACGCGGTGCCGCACAACGCCACCTACTGGCGCGCAGGGGTACTGCTAGCAAAACTTTCCGGATCCAGTCTGATGCTTGGGGATATTCTAAAGTAAGGAATCTATCACTAACGTGTCTCTTTCAGATTACAGTATTTAGGGGGCAGCCCTGAACCAAGAACTCAGATTCCCGCAACCTACGAAGAAGGACGAAAGAAGACGCCCAGCAGAGAAGAATGCAGAGAACAACTGACTTGGCCCCAGCCCTACCGGCCCGTCTGCAGTTTCCAGAGATCCTGCGCCAAAAGTTGCCTTGTCCTGCAGTCCGCGACCTCCAGAACCCCTGGGTGGACTGGCTGCCTTCAACAAAGACCGGATCTCCTGTGAACAGCAGTTCTCTTCAAAAGAAACTCCAAAGCAAGATTCGGAGCCTGCTGAGGACAAAGAAACTCGACGCCTGGAAACACCACTGCACCAGTCGTCTACGGCCCGAGTTAGAGTGGCCCACCGGTTCCAGCGAGGTCCCCCAGCGCCCGAGTCCAACGTGGGTTGACCCCTCCAGGACTCCCTGACGTCGCCTGCAGCCTCTGCACGGAGACACCCCCAACCGCAAGTGGCCCAGTAAGGTGAAATCCGACCTCAAAAGACACCCCTGCATCCAGCCGCCCTGCGCCCTGGAGAAAAGAACCCGAGGTGCACCTACGTCCCCGAGCCATCCAACTTACCTGCCCAGCTGTTGGTTCCTCCCGGAAGTCTTCCTGGACCGAGCCTGCAGCTAAAAACCAAAACTGAAAATCCCCATTGAAAACAGGGCACCCGACGCCAAAACAGCACTCAGCACCCGGCCGCCCCAGCGCCGCTGAGGGTGCACCTTTTGTGCTGGCTTGTTTCCCAATTTGCCCTGACCTAAACCCTAGGAGCTTTGCTCCCACAGCAGTGTGGCCTGCTTACCAGCAGCCACCAACCGTAGGCCCCCTATCCTCCATAGGATAACATTGGGCCTCAGCACCCGGCCGCCCTAGTGCCGCTGAGGGCGAAACAAAAGTGCATCACTGACCCTAGGGGACCCCTGAGTCTAACCCCAGAACCTTAACTCCCACAGACGATTACTTCCCTGTAAACCGATAATCTGTTTTTCCTCCATAGGATAACATTGACAATTTTTCTTCCAAAAAACGACTGGAGTTTTGAAAACTAAAGATATTCTTTAAAAATGGTACAAATAACCAAAACGTGTTTTCTCACCTGTTTGCAGGAAATGTCCCAGTGCTGAATCTAGGTTTCCAGCACGGAGTTAGAAAAGTAACGTGAAAAGTAACTTACCTGCGATTTACTGACAAAGCCTATTCATTTCAATGTACTGCTCCAAAAGTTTCTAAATGTGGAGTTTTGAAATCTGAAAATATTCTTTAAAAATCGCATCGAACAATAACGCATTTACTCACCTGTTTTCAGGAAATGTCCCAGTGCTGAATCTAGGCATCCAGCACCGAGTTAGAAAAAGTAACGTAAAAGTAACTTACCTGCAATTTGTTGAAAAAGCCCATTCATTCCAATGTACTGTATTTGCTGAGTGTTGCAATCAACTGCATTATCTGTAAATCAAACCAAGTACAATTTCTACTGCATTCTCGAACTGTATTTCAATCAAGTAACTTATTACTGCAAAGTATTTTATGCTTACCTGTGCCAGGCTTGCTTGGTTCTAGAAATAAAACAGTATATTTTTTATACAAAAACAATTGGCCTAGAGTTCAGTTCTTGAGTGTGTGAATTCATTTGCTGACTGAGTGTGTACATCAAATGCTTAACACTGTCCTCTGATACTGCCTTACTGCTCGACCACACTACCACAAAAAGAGAGTAAGGTTTTATCTAACTTTAACCTCTGCCTACCTTTGGGGACTCTTGGACTCTATACACACTGTACCTCACTTTGGTGCAGTATATATAGAGCCAGTTTTACATTGGTGGATCAGCGGTGGGATATACAACTTGCATTTGTTGGACCACTTGGTTACCATCTGATCACACGACAGAACTCTTAAATTGCCTTTAGACTTCTGATTTTTCAAATTGTTTTTTTCCCCAAACTACTAAAAGTCTTGTTAGGGCCTTGGTTAAGTCCCTTTAGAATTTTAGAAAACTAAAAGTCACTTTAGCTAGGGTTAGAGGGGTTAGAACTTTTTTGTTAGAATGTCTCACAATAAGAACCCAGCTATTAGTGAAGATAACCATAATAACATACAGGACATGGTTGAGGAGCTCGACCTCACCCCTTACCTTCACCTGTCTTTCAGGGAAGTAAGGTCCTTATGTAAAATCTAAAACATACCAACAGGTCCCCATCCAACCAAACAAAAGCTCCAGGAGCTGTTGGCTGAGTATGCCAGGGACCACCCCTCTGAGAAGGGTGATGACCAATCAGATGGGGATGAAGAACATAGGGATGACCAGGTAGATCACCCCCCTGCACTTCATAGGGAGGAGAGGGCTCATGTGCCCTTAACGCACAAGTTACTAACTTGTGTAACGATATATCTGTAAGAGACAGTAGTTAGTGATAGATTCCTTACCTTAGAATATCCCCAGGCGTCAGGCTGGATCCGGAAAGTTTTGCGTAGCAGTGCCCTTGCGCGTCGGTAGGCGGCGTGCGGCTCCGCGTCCGTCGTCGGCGTCGTGATCGCCGGGATGACGTCGCGGGCAGTACTAGACGCCGCCCCTGCGCGCTGACGTCAGTTCTGTACACGACTTTCCGCGCCAGGAACGCAGAGCCATGCAAGAAGCTGACACAGGTGTCTGAAAAATACTAGGGCCCTGAAAGGGATGTCCTTAACCCTAGAAATCAGTTCGCAGAACGGGGAGGATGGGTGGGGCGGTAGGAATCTATCACTAACTACTGTCTCTTACAGATATATCGTTACACAAGTTAGTAACTTGTGCATCTGAAAGAGACACGTTAGTGATAGATTCCTTACCTTAGAATAGATACCCCAGCAATACCAACCCCGGTGGTGGGTCTGCGAACAAAGATCAGACAAGGAAGTCCTGGAGGACAGAACGGCCAAAGAAGCCGTCCCTCCGGACCTGACTGTCAAGGCAGTAATGCTTAGTAAACGTGTGCAGCGAGGCCCACGTAGCTGCCTGACAGATAACCGGCAGCGGAACACCGCGGCCCAAGGCCGTGGTAGCAGCCGTTGCCCTGGTGGAATGGGCACGCAGCCCAACAGGAGGCTCCTTCTTAGCCAAAGAATAGCAGGTCTTGATGCACAAGGTAACCCAGCGGGAGATGGTCCTCTTGTGCACCGCCCGACCTTTTGGCGCCCACGTAGCCAACAAAGAGCTGGTCATCCACCCGGAAGTGTTTCGTGCGGTCGATATAGAAGGAGAGCGCACGTTTTGGGTCCAGACGGTGGAGCCTCTCTTCCTCTCTGGAAGGATGCGGAGGCGGAAAGAAGGTGGGCAAAGTGATGGTCTGCCCAATGTGGAAAGCAGTAACCACCTTTGGCAAGAAGGACGGACGCGTCCGAAGAACAACCTTGTCTGGATGAACAGACAGAAAGGGAGGTTTGCAAGAAAGAGCCTGGAGCTCACTCACCCGCCGAGCGGAGGTGATGGCCACCAGAAAGGCTGCCTTTAGAGTCAGAAGACGAAGAGGACAGTTATGCAGAGGCTCAAAGGGAGCGCACATTAAAAAGGTAAGAACCAAGTTCAAGTCCCACTGAGGCATTACAAACGGAACAGGAGGGAAGAGGTGAGTAATGCCTTTTAAGAACCTGTTAACAACAGGGGACTTGAAAAGGGAGGGCTGATCAGGGAGCCTGAGGAAGGCCGAGATAGCACAAAGATAACCCTTGATGGTACCCAGGGCAGAACCCTGTTGGGCCGAGAGAGAAGGAACAGAAGGACCTCCGAAAGAGGGGCAGAAAGGGGATCCACAGCCTTTGCTGTGCACCATGCCACAAATTTGTTCGACCTGCAGGCGTATACCACCTTAGTGGAGGGACGCCTGGCTGCCAGAATCACATCACAAACTTCGGGAGGCAAGTCGAAAGGAATCAACTGCCGCCGCTCAATCTCCACGCAAGCAGGTGTAGACTGGACAGGTTCGGGTGGAGGACCGTCCCCTGCTGCTGCGACAGAAGATCCTCCCGAAGAGGCAGACGGATCGGGGGATCTATGCTCATATTGAGTAGCTCGGGATACCAAACTCTTCGAGCCCAGTCCGGAGCCACAAGAATGACTTGGGCCCGGTCGTGCCGAATCTTCTTCAACACTCTGGGTAGAAGTGGTATAGGCGGAAAGGCGTACAACAGACCGCAACTCCACTCGCGACGAAAAGCGTCGCCGAGCGAGTGCCGCCTTGGAAATTCCAACGCGCAGAACTGATGACATTGCGCGTTCTCTTCGGTGGCGAATAGATCTAACCAAGGCTCTCCCCACTGTAGAAAGAGTCCTTGCGCCACTTCCGAGTGAAGACGCCATTCGTGATCCATCATGCACCTGCGGCTGAGTTCGTCCGCCCTGGCGTTCAGAGAACCTGCCAGGTGTTGAACCATCAGGAACATGCCCTGATGTTCCAGCCATGTCCAGAGGCGCAGAGCCTCCTGACAAAGGGTCCAAGACCCCACCCCGCCCTGTTTGTTGCAGTACCACATGGCGGTGGTGTTGTCTGTGAACACCTGCACTACCTTCCCTTTGACAGAGGGAAGGAATGCCTTGAGTGCAAGCCGGATCGCCCGGAGCTCCAGAAAGTTGATATGGAGCCGGGACTCCGCCGGAGACCAGAGGCCTCTGATCTCCGCCTCTCCCATGTGACCGCCCCATCCCAGAAGGGACGCGTCCGTCACAACTGTATGCTCTGGCTGGGGAAGGGAGAGGGATCTGCCCATGACCCATTGCCGGTTCGAGAGCCACCACTGCAACTGTTTTGCAGTCCCCTCCGAGATCTGGACGTGATCGGACAGGTTGCCCTGGTGCTGCGCCCACTGGAACTTCAGGTCCCACTGCAGAGCCCGCATATGCCATCTGGCATGATTGACCAGCAGGATGCAGGAGGCCATGAGGCCCAGCAGCCTCAGGGTCATCCTTACCGAAACCCAGGATAAAGGCCGAAAGATCGGAATCATAGCCTGAATATCCCGGACTCGCCGTTCGGGAGGATGAGGCCCGAAACTGCGTCGTGTCCAGAACTGCTCCGATGAAAAGGAGCTGTGGAGAAGGAATCAGATGCGACTTCGGCACATTGATGGAGAACCCCAGCGAGTGCAGGAGTTCGGCCGTAGTCTGGAGGTGGGAGACGACTGCCTGGGACGAGCCCGCCTTCAGCAGCCAGTCGTCGAGGTAGGGGAAGACTGAAACCCCTGCCCGGCGCAGATGAGCTGCGACCACCGCCATCACTTTCGTGAACACCCGAGGGGCACTGGTAAGGCCAAAGGGGAGCACGGTGAACTGAAAATGCTCGGGGCCTACCGTGAACCGAAGGTAACGCCGGTGGGCCGGCAGGACGGGGATGTGGAAATACGCGTCCTGCAAGTCCAACGCTACCAACCAGTCTCCAGGGTCGAGGGCAGTCAAGACCTGAGCTAGGGTGAGCATCTTGAACTTCTCCTTCCGGAGGAAGCGATTGACGTTCCGGAGGTCCAAGATAGGACGCATGTCCTCCTTGTCCTTTTGGGCACCAGAAAGTAGTGGGAGTAGCAACCACGCCCTACTTCTGGGGTCGGAACATGCTCGATGGCCCTCTTGGTCAAGAGGGCCGTGACTTCCTTCTGTAGAAGCACCAAGTGATCCCCTGACATGCGGTGGAATTGAGGTGGCATGGCTGGGGGGTGGTCTCGAAGGGGAGGGAGTAGCCCCTTCGGACAATGTCCAAGACCCACCTGTCCGAGGTGATGGTGCGCCAGTGGGGAAGGTGATGGCGGACCCTGCCCCCTACTGGCGTGCCGTGCACCTGAAAGGAGGGACTAGGAGGGCTTGGAGGCCGCGGACGGGTTGGAGGTGGTGGCCTGACCCGCACGCTGGTTGCCCGATCCGCCACGGCGGAATCCACGTCCTCGGCCACGCGAAGACGCCTGCTGCGCGGGCCGGTGGCTGGGCTGCTGACGTGAAGGCGCCC
This sequence comes from Calotriton arnoldi, assembly GCA_963921515.1. NCBI lineage: Eukaryota > Metazoa > Chordata > Amphibia > Caudata > Salamandridae > Calotriton > Calotriton arnoldi. Next base: position 476,757 of record CAWUFW010000943.1, read on the forward strand.
CTACCGTGGCCACGATAGGGGCGAAAAGCAGAAGGCAGCGGAGGGCGTGTAGCAGAAAGGCCCAGGGACTTGGCAGTAGCCCGTGAGTCCTTAAAGCGCTCCAACGCATGGTCTGCTTTGGACCCAAAAAGACCGACTCCATCAAAGGGCATGTCCATGAGAGTATTCTGGACATCCCCTGAAAAACCAGTGGTCCTCAGCCAGGCGTGGCGTCGGAGCGCCACCGTCGTTGCAATCGACCTGCCCAGCGAGTCGGCGGTGTCAAGGCCACAACGGATAGTGTATTTGGCCGCATCCCTTCCTTCCGCAATGGCGCGGGAAAGCAGTGCCTGGACCTCCTCAGGGCACTGGGGCAAAACATCCGCCACCGAATCCCACAGAGAGTGGGTATATCGGCCCAAAAGACAAGCGGTGTTAACGGACCGCAAGCCAGCACTGGAGGAAGAAAAACCTTTCTTCCCAAACTGATCCAGGCGTTTGGATTCCCTATCCGGAGGAGCGGTAGGGAAGGCGGTTTGGGAAGCGGAGGCTTGGACAACCAAGCTCTCAGGAGTGGGGTGGACAGAAAGAAACAGGGGGTCGCCCGGAGCGGGGCGATGGCGTCGTGACACGTTCCGATCCACAGGAGCCCCTGTGTTGGGCTTGGACCAGGCGCCCAAAAGAACGTCCGTGAGGGCGTCGTTAAGCGGCAGCACAGTCTCCGCAGAGGAGGCTGCCGGCTGAAGCACCTCTGTCAAGATGTTAGGCTTGACCGTCAAAGTAGGGAGCTGGAGACGTAAGGCCCCAGCAGCCCTACGCAACACCGTACCAAAATTGGCCCCCTCCTCCGTAGCCACGGGAGGAGACAGCATGCCAGTGTCAGGAGAAGTATCCAGACCACTGGCCTCCCTAGACTCTGTCCAGTCCTCATCATACTGACAGTTGCGTGTCAGAGGTCATCAGACCCCTCCCAGTCCTCCTGGTCCTCCTCTGGTTCAAAATAAGGAGGAGGAGGGACATTTGGGACCCAAGGTCCCATCGGCGCCGGAGCCGGCGTCGGCGGCGTCGCTCCCGGGTCCATGTCCGGAGCCGGAAGGAACTGGGGGACGACGCCGCCCGGAGCCCAGGGCGGCGTCGAGAGCGGCACCGGAGACATCGGCGCCGGCGGAGGTGTCGTGAGGTCGACCGGCGTCGATGGGGGTTGTGGAGCCGGGATCGAGGCCGGGGCCGAAGCCGGAGCCGGGATCGAGGCTGGAGGCCCGGGCGACGCCGGGGCCGGGAGCCGCCGGCGGCGCCGGAGCAACCCCATCAGGGCCCGCGGGGCCCGAGGCGCACCGGAGGGCCTGAAGGCCCGAAGAGGCGGGCCATGGCCGACAGGAACTCCTGTACCTTGGCCGGATCCGCCCCGAACCCGGGAAGGGCGGGTATGACGGGGGCGACTCCACAGGCAAGTCCGGGGCCGCGGGGCGGGGACGGTGCCGGGAGGGGCCTCAGCCGAGTCGCGAGACCGGGCGAGGCGAAGTCCGAGAGCGACGATGCTTCTTGGACTTCTTGTGCTTAGAACTTACCGGACGAAGAAGTCGACGACCGGTGTGCACTCCGCGAGCGACCCCTGGACCTCTCACGCGACCGGGGCTTCCGCGGAGCCGAATGCCGGGCCTCGAGGAGCTTTCGAGACCGCTCTCGCAAAGCTTTCGGGTTGAGGGCCTGGCATTCGGGACAAGACTCGGTGTCGTGGCCTCGGCCGAGGCAGAAGAGACACTCCCAATGCGGGTCGGTGACGGACATCATCCGCGCACAGGCGCCGCATCGCTTGAAGCCGGGCATCCCTACGACACCTTAAAGATGGAAAAAACAGTGAAAAAATCACCAAAAAGTATGGTCAAAAATTGACCAGGGCACTGCTCTTCCCGGATCTGCGCTTGCTGGCGTGGAAAAAGAAGAACTGACGTCAGCGCGCAGGGGCGGCGTCTAAGTACTGCCCGCGACGTCATCCCGGCGATCACGACGCCGACGACGGACGCGGAGCCGCACGACGCCGCCTACCGACGCGCAAGGGTACTGCTACGCAAAACTTTCCGGATCCAGCCTGACGCCTGGGGATATTCTAAGGTAAGGAATCTATCACTAACGTGTCTCTTTCAGATTCCAAGAATCAACCTGACAGTACCTAGACCTCACACAGGTGGGCCAAGTACCAATGGGGACATTGACAGCCTCAATGAGGAGGACAGCCTTTTAGCAAGGCTGGCCAAAAGACTGGACCTAGAGACCAGACTCCTGGCTCTAGAGAAAGAAAGAAAGGAGATGGGATTAGCACCCATCAATGGTGGCAGCAATCAAAATAATAAGGATGAAGAGCAATCTTATGATCCTAAAATCCCCAAAGGGATTGTCCCTAAATATGAGGGTGATGATATCACCAAGTGGTTCACAGCCTTTGAGAGGGCTTGTGAAGCCAGAAGGGTGAAGAAGACTTTCTGGGGGGCACTCCTTTGGGAACTGTTCTCTGGTAACTGCAGAGACAGACGCCTGACCCTTTCTGGGGCAGATGCTGGGACCTAGGACCTCATGAAGACAACTCTGATTGAGGGATTTGGACTCACAACCGAGGAGTACAGAATTAGATTCAGGGGGGCTCACAAAACCCAAACCCAATCCTGGATTGATTTTGTAGACTACTCAGTAAAAACACTAGGGGCTGGTTAACTGGAAACAATGTGCATGACTTTAATGGAATTTACAACCTGTTTATGAAGGAACACATATTAAGTAATTGCATTGATGAAAAGTAGAATCAGTACCTGGAAGACCTAGGTCCACTTTCTCTTCAAGAATTGGGAAAGAAGGCAGACCACTGGGTCAAAACAAGGGTAACTAGGACGTCCACTGGGGGTGACCAAAAGAAAGGGGTTACAAAGCCTCCCCAGAGGAAAGACCGTGAACCCCTTAAAGTTGAAAGTAAGGAGTCCCAGGTAGCCCCCCAAAAACCTGTCCAGGATGGTGGGCCCAAAGACACCTCAAAACTAAAACAGGGTACCAAGGTAAGAATTGGTATCCCAACAGATTATGGTGTCACAACTGTCAAAAGGCAGGACACCACACCAAGGACCCTAGCTGTCCTAAAAACAAAGTCCCTAGTGTAGCTCCAGGGGTTGCCAGTGTAGCTTTGGAGAAGGGGTCCTCAGATGAGGAAGTCCTCCTAGCCTTCAACTGGAAAATGGGCCCAAGAGGTAAGGTGGAAGTTGCAGAGGGGAGTAGACACTTCCACCACCTACTGGTGAATGGAATCCCAGCCACTGCCCTTAGAGATGCCTGTGCCAGTCACACTGTGGTGCATGACAGGTTGGTTCTCTCAAACCAGAATGTCCCTGGGGAAACAAGAAGAGTAAGGACTGTCCCAGGGGGGGTCACTGTTAGGCCTGTGGCTGTAGTGTTCCTAGAAATAGCTGGGACCCTTAGATGGAGAAAGGTGGTAGTCAGTAAAGACCTCCCCCTTGATTGTCTCCTTGGGAATGACCACCCAGAGGTTGGTCTGAGCCAAAGAGAGGTACTGGTCCAATGCCAGACCTCACCCAAGAAACCTGGAGGGGCTCAACCTGCAGTTAGTGCAGCTAAGCCACAAAGGAAAAAGAAGAAACAGTGTAGGAAAGGTGGGCAACTGTTAGCCACAGTTCCAGTGGGCCAGGGAGATTCTATCCCAGTCAGGGAGAACTCCAAAAGTGGCACTGGTTAAGTCCCTCCTAGCCAACAAAAAGACCAGACTAGTCAGGCAACTCTCCAGTCTGAGTTGGTGGCTCCTCAGCTGGCAGAACAAAGGGTGGAGGAAGGGTGTTCACTACCAAGTGTAGTGAACCCCCACCCTAAAACAGCAGACAGGCAACCAGAACCCCAAGAAGCCTGTAAGATAGCCCCTTCACTTACAAGTCAGGAGCTAAACGTGTGGTTCTGGGCACGGACAGCTGTCAGCAGCCTCTGCTGGGTGTTAGCCTTCATGGCAGCACTGTCCTTGGCATGGTGGCCTAGCCCCCTGCCAAATAGCAAGTTAGGCCCCCTGACCCTATTGGTCATGGTGGGGTTGCTCAAGCTGTGGGCGACCTCTGTGGGTAAGCTGGGCTTTTCCCTGGCTAAGTTAGAATTTACAGAGGTGGGCACCTCTGAACCCAAAGTAAAAAGATGGGGTGAAGACACTAAAGAGCTAGGAAAGGAGCATTGGGAATTAGGTCCTGAACCTGTTGAGGTAGGTCAGCTCCCCAAAGGGATTGACCTGGACAGAAGGATGTAAGGCTGAGTAGGCCCTGCAACTTTCAAACCACTTCCTCTACTCTTCCTCGCCTGAAAGACTAGGAAGACTCTCCCAGCTTCTGCAGAGTCTCCTGGCCTTTGGGCTGGGGGGGGCTTGTGTGAGAAAGTGCCCTCTTTCTTGCATGGTATGCCCCCACTTTTTGCTGAATTGCTGATGTGCTTTGACTGAGTGTGCCCTGGGCTCCTGCCAATCAGGTACCCAGGGCCTGTGTTCCTACCCTTAACTGCATCGAAGCCTAAACCCAATTGGCATCTCTGGCCACAGGTAGGCCCCTGGTAAATGGTACCACAGGTACCCAGGGCACTGTGACCAGAGAAGGCCTCCAAGGGCTGCAGCACTTATTGTGCCACCCTTAGAGGCCCTGTACCCTGACACTCGCACTCTGCCTTTGCAGACTGCGTGTCTTGGTGCAGAACAAAGTGAAGAGTCGACATGGCACACATCCCTGTGTGCCATGCCCACAAACCACTGCCCTGGCATACATCAGTCACCCCTCTAGCTGGGTGCCCTATGCCAGTGGTGAGGGTACAGGTGCATGAGCCCTGTACCCCTACAGTACCCAGGTCCATTCCTGGGCACTGTAAGTGCAGTGCTGCCATTAAGAGTATATGGTGCTGGGAGCTGGTCATTACGAACTCCACAGCACCATAATGGCTACACTGAAGACTGGGAAGTTTGGTATCAAACTTCTCAGCACATTAAACCCACACTGATGCCAGTGTGGGATTTAATGTAAAAAGCACAACAGAGGGCATCTTAGAGATGCCCCCTGAAACTCAACCAACTTCCAGTGGCCTGACTGAGTGGCTGCCGAGGCTGCCACCACCAGACATGTTTCTGGACCCCTGGGTCGGGAGCTTGCTGCTCTCGGGGGCCTGAAACAATGCATATCCTGGGACGAGGTGCCAAGCCTCCTCCCCCAGGATGGGCAGGGTTCACGAAGAAGAAGCTTCAAAGGCATACCGCCTTTGTGAGCCTCTCCAGACCACTTGCTGTACTCAGCAACTGGTCCCCACTGGTTCTACCCCCCCACTTTGGGCGGGAGACCCGGAGGGAAAAACAAAGTGAGGAAGAGAGGTGTGCCCACCTCTGCCAACTCCACCCCTAAGGTGGGGGAGGCGAGGTGAAGCACAACCTCGAGTCACCGCCATCTTGAGGATGGGGGACCCAGCCAACCAAGGACAGGCTCCTGCCCCCTCCCACTGGAGAGTGGCAGAGTAGGGGTGTACCACCCCAGGAAGGGACCCATTGGTCCCTGCCCTTTACCTACCTGTAACGCCCCTAAATTCAGTATTTAGGGGCACCCTGAACCTTCCTTCCTCAGATCCCGAAACAACAAGAAGAACAAGAAGAAAGAAGACCGGCTGTGTAGCTGCTAACAAGAGGACGACACCAACTGACTTGGCCCCAGCCCTACCGGCCTGTCGACCCTCGAACCTGCTCCTGCTAAACCCCGGCGTCTTCAGTGGTCAGCAACCTCAAAAACCCCGGAGGACCAGACTGCCTTGCTCAACCAACGACTGGGACTCCCACGAGCAGTGGCTCTGCTCAAACATCTGCAACCCCAGGCCCCGGCCTGAAACCGCGGATCCTGCCCACTCTGAACCCGCCGAGCCCGGCCCGAGCTAAAGTGGACAAAGACCATGAGGACGTCCCCCCAGTGACTGTGACCAAGAATCCAGCACCCAAGGACTCACTCGACGCTCCCGACGACGCCTGCAGCCTCAATACCAGGGACCCCTCCTACCGCGACCAGCAGAGGGTAAGATTTCCCGACGCCTAAAGACACCCCTGCACCCGGCGCCCCACGGCCCCCTATGCCCAACTCCTGGGTGTCTACCCCACCTACAGCTTCCCAACTTACCTCTCGAAGTGGTGGTCGCACCTGAAGAATCACCGTCCCCGAGTTTGCAGCCTTTGTTCGTCTCGCAGCTTTCCCATTGAAATCCATTGGGCGCCCGACAGCCCAAAAGCCCACTGCACTCGGCTGCCCCAGTGCCGCTGAGGGTGCCCCAACTACCCTGTTCGACTTCCCCACTTGCCCCGAGTAAGTGACTAGGAGCTTTGCTCCCACAGCCGCGTGGCCTGCCTGCCAGCAGCCATCAACCAAACGCCCCCTGCCCGCCATAGGCTAACATTGGGCCTACTCTCTCTGCACCCGGCCGCCCCTGTGCCGCTGAGGGTGCAACAGTACAATCCTGAACCTGGGAGACCCATGAGTCTTGCCCCAGAACCTTAACTCTGCCAGCCGAGTACTTACCTGAAAGCCGATAACTTACATTTTCTCCATAGGGTAACATTGACTGGTTTTCACTTAGAAATTCTTCTAAGTGTCGAGTTTTGGAACTTTGAAATATTCACTAAAAATCGTTCGAATAACAAAATCGAAATTACTCACCTGTTCTCAGGAGAGATCCCAGTGCTGGATTTAGGTACCCAGCACTGACTAGAAAAAATGATTACTACTGTGATTTTCCGATAACCTGATTTTCCTCCATAGGATAACATTGCCTGGTATTTACCAGAAATTCTTCTAAGTGTCGATTTTTGCAACATACAAATATTCCTTAAAATCGCCTGTGTAACAAAAACGATTTCTTTCAACTGTTTACAGGGAAATGCACCAGGGCTGAATCCAGGATCCAGCCCTGAGTAAAAACGTTCAGTAAAGTAATTCTATTGCAGTTTACTTAAAAATCCCATTGAGCTCAATGTTATAGGTATACCAAGTATTGTGTTGTCTATTGCAACCCCTGTACCTTATTGCATTCAAAGTCTATTGTTCATTGAAAGTATTCAACAAACAGCATCTTATCTTGAGAAAGTATTTTATGCAAACCTGTGGTTCTAAAATAAAGTAACAGTATATTTTTATACAAAACAATTGGCCTAGAGTTCAGTTCTTGAGTGTGTGGATTCATTTGCTGACTGAGTGTGTACATCAAATGCTTTACACTGTCCTCTGATACTGCCTTACTGCTCGACCAAGCTACCACTTTAGAGAGTAAGGTTCTATCTAACTTTAACCTCTGCCAAACCTCTGGAGACCCTTGGACTCTATACACACTGTACCTCACTTTGGTGCAGTATATATAGAGCCAGTTTCTTACAGCTTGTGTAAGGAAGTGGGTTTCTGTTGCAGTAACCCCCCCACTTTTTGCCAGACTACTGATGCACTTTTTCTTGGTGTGCCCTGGGTCCCTGCCAATCAGGTTCCCAGGGCCTGTGTTCTTTCCCCAAAACTAGCCCAATTGGCATCTCTGGCCACAGGTCAGCCCCTGGTAAATAGTACCACAGGTACCCAGGGCCCTGTGACCAGGGAAGACCTCTAAGGGCTGCAACACTTATTGTGCCACCCTTAGAGGCCCTGCACCTTTTCACACACACACACTGCCTTTGAGGGCTGCGTGTCTTGGTGCAGAACAAAGTGAAGAGTCGACAGCGCACACATCCCTGTGTGCCCTGCCTAAACAACCCACTGCCCTGGCCTAGGTCGGTCACCCCTCCAGCTGGGTGCACTATGCCAGTGGTGAGGGTACAGGTGAATGAGCCCTGTACCCCTACAGTGCCCAAGTCCACTGTTTGGCATTGTAAGTGCTGTACTGCCATTAAGAGTATATGGTGCTGGGAGTTTGTCATTACGAACTCCACAGTACCATAATGGCTACACTGAAGACTGGGAAGTTTGGTATCAAACTTCTCAGCACATTAAACCCACACTGATGCCAGTGTGGGATTTAATGAAAAATGCACACAGAGGGCATCTTTGAGATGCCCCCTGAAAAACGACCAGCCTCTGGTGGGTTCCCTGACTGGTACACACCAGCCTGCCACCACGAGACATGTTTCTGGGCCCCTAGGGTGGGAGCCTATGCTCCCCGAGCCCAGAAACAAAGCCTTTCCTGGAAGGAGGTGTTCACACCTCCCCCAGGCCAGGAAGAGCCATCTGTGGCAGGGGAGCTTCAAAGGCCTGGCAGCCTTTGTAATGCGACCCCCAGCCTCTCCTGCTATCAGGAGCAGGCCCCCTTCCGGTCTCCCCTCCCTTTCGGCGGGAAGACAGGCGGGAAAAACTAGCCAGCCCAGGAGGTGTGCCCACCTCTGCCAACTCCACCCCTCAGGTGGGGGAGGCGAGGAGAAGCCCACTCTCCAGTGCTCACCATCTTGCAGATGGCAGGCACTCCCCAATCAGGACTAGGGATTGTGCTCACTCCCCCACGTGGGGTGAGCACACCAAGGGTGTAGTCACCCTAAGGTCAGTAGCCTATTGGCTACTGACCTCAAGACCCCTAAAACGCCCCCTAAATACAGTATTTAGGGGGCAGCCCTGAACCAAGAACTCAGATTCCCGCAACCTACGAAGAAGAAGGACGAAAGAAGACGCCCAGCAGAGAAGACTGCAGAGAACAACTGACTTGGCCCCAGCCCTACCGGCCCGCATGGGTGGCGCCTAAGTAGTCTCCGTGACGTCATCTCGGCGCTTACGACGCCAGCGACGGACGCGGAGCCGCACAACGCCACCTACTGGCGCGCAGGGGTACTGCTAGCCAAACTTTCCGGATCCAGTCTGATGCCTGGGGATATTCTAAGGTAAGGAATCTATCACTAACGTGTCTCTTTCAGATTACAGTATTTAGGGGGCAGCCCTGAACCAAGAACTCAGATTCCCGCAACCTACGAAGGAGGACGAAAGAAGACGCCCAGCAGAGAAGAATGCAGAGAACAACTGACTTGGCCCCAGCCCTACCGGCCCGTCTGCAGTTTCCAGAGATCCTGCGCCAAAAGTCGCCTTGTCCTGCAGTCAGCGACCTCCAGAACCCCTGGGAGGACTGGCTGCCTTCAACAAAGACCGGCTCTCCTGTGAACAGCAGTTCTGTTCAAAAGAAACTCCAAAGCAAGACTCAAAGCCTGCTGAGGACAAAGAAACTCGACGCCTGGAAACACCACTGCACCCGTCGCCTACGGCCCGAGTGTGAGTGGCCCACCGGTTCCAGCGAGGTCCCCCAGCGCCCCAGAGTCCGAGTCCACCGTGGGTTGACCACTCCAGGACTCCCCGACGTCGCCTGCAGCCTCTGCACGAAGACCCCCCCCCCCCCAACCGCGAGTGGCCCGGTAAGGTGAAATCCGACCTCAAAAGACACCCCTGCATCCAGCCGCCCTGCGCCCTGGAGAAAAGAACCCGAGGTGCACCTACGTCCCCGAGCACTCCAACTTACCTACCCAGCTGTTGGTTCCTCCCGGAAGTCTTCCTGGACCGAGCCTGCAGCTAAAAATCAAAACCGAAAATCCCCATTGAAAACAACAGGGCACCCGACGGCAAAACAGCACTCTGCACCCGGCCGCCCCAGCGCCGCTGAGGGTGCACCTTTTGTGCTGGCTTGTTTCCCAATTTGCCCTGACCTAAACCCTAGGAGCTTTGCTCCCACAGCAGAGTGGCCCGCTTGCCAGCAGCCACCAACCGTAGGCCCCCTATCCTCCATAGGATAACATTAGTAAAGATGGCCGCCTGGTAGGAGCTCAGCCTTATAGCTCCCGGGTTGGGGATCACCTTATCGGTGGACATCCCTCGCTAACCCAGCCATCCATCCCGCATCAACATTGTGCTGTGGACTTCTCCTGGACCCTGAATCTCTGATTTGAAGTCGCCTACCTGCGCCTGGAGGGCTAGACGTCCTGGACTTGATGCGCTCGCCCGTCTCTGCCGCGGCGCCCACGGCGCCCAACAACATCCTCGAGGCCATCACGCTCGCTGGACCGCCCTATGCACTCTCGCTTGAATGAGGCCCACGCTCCCTGCTCTGGGGTCCGCCGAGCCTGGACCTAATGCGCCGCCCGTTTCTGCCTTGACGCCCAACATCCTCGAGGTCATCACACTCGCTGGATCGCCCTATGCACTCTCCTTTGAATGAGGCCCACACTCCCTGCTCAGGGGTCCGCCGAGCCTGCAGTTCCAGCACCGGCTTTTTCTGGGTAAATGGCGATTGTGGTGTCTCTACTCGGGTGGATTCACTCGAGGCTCTGGTCCTGTACCCATCCCGTTGTCGGAGCTCTGACGCCTGTTGTGGACTGCTAGCAAACTGGACAGTTTGCCGAGAAGGAGTCGATCGTCTTCGGACGAAGTCCTGCTCGTGAGCTCCCTGCCCAAGGAGGATTCGACGTGATGAGTCTGGGCATCGACCGTGAGTACTGCTGTGCTAGTGGAAGGTACGGCGTGCCTGACAACCTGTTGTAAAATCGGACGGCTGGCGGTGAGTATGTGACATTATCAGATGCGGATGGTGGGTGATTGCTGAGCTCTCTACAGGGACTGCTGATCGGCTCCCGATGTGCTCTGCTGACCATCGAGGCTTGGGGGCACCGGGCTCTGTGCTGCCGTTGTGCCTTATTATTGACTGATTGGATTGAGCGTCTGTGAAGCCAGCTTGAGATTCGACAGCTCTACCTGTCTCCATAAACACTGAGTTTTTATCTGGGGCTGATCGGTGGCTCCCGTTGTCCTGGTCATCATAGTGGCCATCTTGTGATCTCTTCTTACGATCACTTGCGCACCTCCCCAGCCCCCCATCTTGCGATGCCCCTGCTGCCTGAGCAGACCGGGTCCACATGTCCCTTTCCAACCCCTTTCTGAAAACGGGACCTCTACAGCCTTTTCGCACTCGTGGTCCATTGAAGGAGTTGATTAAGACATGCAAATGACGAAGATTATTGTTCGAGGATGATTGTTCCACACTGCTGACCTCTGCGTGCTCCCTCGAGGACTTTTGATGGAGTCCAACTGAATTTTTGGTCGCTCACCCCCATTTTGTCTTGTTTCCCCTCCCTACTATCCTCCCATTGCTGACATCTTTCCCGTTTTTCTCTTCAATTCCCTACTTTTTAGGAAACAATTTACACCAGATTAAATCTGTTTTTCATGGCAAACTAATAGAACTCTATTATCTTGATTTAGCCCGGAGCTCCACCTTGTGGCCAAATTATGTACATCGACCCACACTTTTTTTCCTTATGTACCTTATTTCCTTTAACCCTCTGTCTGGATCTTCCTATATGCTTTTTGTCTACATTTGTGATTGCCTATCAACATTTAACTGGTGGTCTGTAGAAATATTAGAACTACATGCTGATATCTTCCGTACAGTTATGATTGCCTATCAACACTTAGCTGATGGTCTGTAGAATTACTAGAATTACATGCTGATATCTTCTCTACAGTTACCCATCCCCTGTTGACAACCTATTAACCTACCTTCACTATTGAAGTCTTTGTTACTGAACTTTCTAGCACGTTGAGCCCCGCTTAGCTCAATCCCTTACCAGACACATATGTCTATAACGTAGCACTGTTCTTTCCATTCCTGATCTGTAAGTGTAATTGTTCTGTCCCAGACCGTCTAGACTACTTTATCCTGCACGCCTGTAGAGGCCATACTACTATTTTTACCTTCTGATTATCCTGTTGGTTCTAAAAAATGCAGCTGAGCAGGAACACTTGGTAGTAGCGCACGGGCGGTGGATCACAGTTTTCAGTGTCCCCCCCACTCTCCTCCCCCAGATACATCCCCCTTTTACCTTACCCCTAATTGCCCTCACGACCTTCTTCTAACTCTCTACTTCTCAACCCCGTCCTAACATGCCCCCTTTCAATCACTCACACACCCCCATGACTCTACTCTCTCCAAACATGGCCTAACTCCTGGACCATCCTTTACCCCCCAATCTGTCTAAAAATGCTAAGAAAAACTTCAAACATAAACTACTCATTCGTAACCCTGAAACACTTATCGTCGATAACTACCTCAGCCTCTCTTCCGCCATAAAAACCAATTACATCTTCTATTCCAAACGGAAAAGTACTTTCCTTCGTCAGCTCCCAGTCACTCAATCAAAATTCCCTATGGATTTAAATTATCCACTACTCCCTCCCCAATTTTTCCTGGTGAAATCGACATCTCCATCTTCAAAACGGGTAACATCCTCATACAAGCCGCCGAATCACACCTCTCCATCTTTGAGCACCACTTCAGCACCTTGTCTCTCCACCTAGACAAAATGATCCCTAATCCTCCGTATACCCAACCGATCAACACCCCCCCGCTCTCTCCCCTTCCCCCTACCCCACTCTCCCCCTCCCCCTCTTCCCTCCTACCAACACCATAGTCCAAACATATACTTCCCACACCCCCCCCTGTCATCTCTATAACCAATACCATCTCCCAATCACAGTCACCCATATACTCTCCCCTTCCAACAATCCTCCCTCTTCCTAACATCCCCACTTCACACCCCCTCCTCCAACCACTCACATCCTCCACTGACCTGTCCCCCTCAACCCCTTCTAAAATACCTAACCCTTATCCTCCCTCCTTGACCCCCCAACCTGAATCCCTACCCCTCCTCCCTGGCTCTCCCACCGTCCCACATCTGGCCCTACCCTCACCCTCGCCTAATCCTCCACCACTACCACCGAATTTCTCGCCACCGTTAATCCCCGATGCAGTCCTACTTCAAACTCTCTATCCCTCATATTATTTCTATCCACATCCCCTGAGTTTTCAAATCTCTTGTCCCCCATCACGCCATCACCTACGCCTAATAGCCTTAACTCTACTCTTTCCACCACCATTGACCTCACACACCCCACACACAATTGCCCCCCATCTGCAACAAACACTTTCCATTCCCTCTCACCCTCATTCCCCCCCTTCTAAGATCCCCCTCACCCCTATAACCCTGACCCTACACAACATTGAACGCAATCTCTCTTTACTGACGAATGAATTCTCTCGACTTAGAGAAGATGTTATATCCCTCAGCTCTGGAACCCGACTCACACATGCAAACTCAGCCCACTCCAACCGCAAAATCCCCGCCAACATCAATCGTCATCATTGGAATACTTCCCCCCTCTACAACCGGATGTCTAGACCTCGCCGCACCTCGAACCACCTCTCCCAGTCAGACCTCTCCGACCTATGCAATTCTTACCATCCTAATACCTCAGTCAACAACCCACCTCCCACCTACTCCAACATCCCTGTCATTCTAGGCACCAACAGAATTCCCTCCTCTCCCGCCTCCCCAAGACCCCCTCCACATCTCACCACCATCCACTCCTGCCCTCCCCCCAAAACAACCCCAAACCACTCGCCTGCATGCTTGTTAACTGTCGATCTGCCGTTCGACACGCCACTGAAATCTCCGAATCTATCCTTAGCGAATCAATTGACATTGCGTTCCTCTCGGAAACCTGGTTCAATGACCACTCAACGAGCATGCTTGATCTACTCTCCCCCCGGATACTCTATCCTCAGAAAAGACAGACCTGACAGAATAGGGGGACCTGGCCATAATCTTCAAAAGCGAACTTCAGCTCTCCCTTGTTAACAACTCTGGCCATTCCACTTTCGAATACCTTGAAGCTGAACTTAAAGTTCAAGATACCCACCCTATTCGTTTACATACTATCTACCACCCTCCTGGTGATCCTCACTCCTTTATCGATGAACTTTCTGACTTGATGACACAAGCCTCACTATCCAACTCAAAAAATCTCTTCCTTGGAGACCTCAACCTCCACTTGAATGACACCAATGATCCCACTACCACCCTCTTCACCAACCTTCTCGAGATCAATGACCTCAAACAAATATGTCAGTCCCCCACCCACACCAAAGGAGCCACCCTGGACGCCATCATTACCAACAATGATTTGGCCTTCCTGACCAACATCATCCCCATTGACTGGTCCGACCACCACCTTATATTGTTCACCATTGCTATCACGACCCCTCCCCTCCCCACCAAACAAATTAAACCCATGAAATGGACCAGAAATCTAAAATGTATCCCTCCTAACGAGCTTGAGTCCAAACTCCAAGCTCAACTGTTCCTCACTCCTCCCTCACAAAACGCAAATGAGCTTACTGAACACTTTAATAAAGCTGTCACAGATGTCCTAGACCAATTGGCCCCTCCTAAACTTAAAACTCTAAGAAACATCCCTTCCAAATCATGGTTTAACCTAGAACTTAACGAAAGACGCTCATTAAGACTGATGGAAAGAACCTGGAGACAGCATCCCTCCCACTCAAACCTGACACTCCTCAGATCAGCTAGATCTACATACAAAAAACACATTTTTAACGAAAAGGCATCCTTCTTTCGTACACAACTCGATCGTGCCAAAAACAGACCTAGAGAACTGTTCAACATTATCCGTCACCAAACCTCCTCAGCTCCGCCTAACCCGACGGCCTCTACCACTAGATGCGAAGAAATTGCCCTCTTCTTCTCTGAAAAAATTGCCAAAATAGATCAATCCCTCCGCTCAATGCAGATCCCAACCAACCCCCTACTTACTCCTGACATCACCTCTAAATCTCACTCCTCACTCGGGACACCCCCTGATCCCCCTCACACTCACCTGCTCCCTCACTTCACCCTAACCCCTCCTCACACATTCCTTCTCCTATTACCACCCTAAACTACCCCCACACCTTTCCACCACTTCTCCTCTCGTACCCATACACCAAAACTCACGACCAAAAAACAATGCCTCCTGGCAAAATTTCCTCCCGGTGACTGAGCGTGAAGTCCACAGCATCATTGCTAAACTAAAACCATCCTCCCATACCAAAGACCCCTCCCTTCTAACCTTGTCCAAGACCTAAAGCACATCATTGTCCCATCCTGGACCACAATCATCAACACTTCCCTTGCTACTGGAAGTGTCCCTAGCTCCCTTCAACTTGGTCAAATCTCCCCCATCATTAAAAACACTAATGCTGATCCTAATGACTTAAACAACCTCCGCCCCATCACTAACCTCCCCTTCTTTCTAAAGCCCTCGAAAAATGTGTCTTGCTCCAATTAGACAAACACATCGAAAAATTCAACCTTCTGGACCACTTACAATCAGGCTTCAGAAAAGGCTGCAGCACTGAAACTGCCATACTAACCATTGTTGACGACATCCACCACTCCCTTGATAATGGTGAAACATGTCTACTTATCCTCCTTGATCTCTCCGCAGCTTTTGACACTATCAACCACTCTGCCCTACTTAATGTGCTCAAAGATCGTTTCGGCCTCAATGGTACTACCCACAAATGGTTCGTCTCCTATTTTCAACATCGAACCCAGCAAATTAAAATTCAAGACTGTCTATCTAACCCCACCCCGGTCTCCCTAGGAGTCCCCCAGGGTTCTATTCTCTCACCCTCTCTCTTTAACCTCTTTATGGAACCCCTCACCCTCATTCTTAAACAAGCTGGTATCAACTACCACCTTTATGCCGACGACACCCAATTCTACTATAAGATCAAATCCCACGCCGACATCGTACACCTTAACACCCTCACTAAAATCCAATCCTGGTTCCACCTTAATCATCTCAAACTCAACCCCCAAAAAACTGAAATCATTCTCTTCTCCCCTAAATACAACCATCTCCCCATTCAAACCTGGATCTCTGACCTCAATGCCCTCAACTGCTCTCTCTCCTTGTCCAACTCAGTAAAATCTCTTGGTATCTCCATCGATAACAGTCTCAACCTCAATGTCCACATAAAAATTCGGCTAAAGGAGCCCTCTTCACTCTCCGTCATCTCAAGAAAATCAAACCCTTTCTCCCAACTGAAGATTTTAAATTAGTAGTTCAATCCCTGGTCCTTTCGCGAATTGACTACGGCAATGCCATCCTCACTGGAATCCCCAAGGTCCACCTAGCTCCACTCAAATCTGTACTCAACCTTGCAGCCAGGCTCATCACCGACTGTAAACGGTTCGACCACATTTCCCCAGCCCTCAAAACTCTTAAATGGCTCCCCATCGAAGGCAGATCCGCCTACAAAACGCATGCATCACGCACAAAATCCTCCACCAAAATGCTCCCTCATACCTCGCCAATAAACTCTGCAAAGCGGGCAGCACACAACCTCTGAGAAGCACTAACGCTCTCCTCCTTGTCCCACCCCTGCTAAAAAAGAAGTCCACACAGTCCCGCTCCTTCTCCGGAAATGCCCCCTACATCTGGAACGTCCTCCCTAAAAACCTACGATGCAACCCCTCCTACTCCAGCTTTAAAAAAGACCTCAAAATGCACCTCCTCAACAAATATTGGGGGTCTTTACCTGTGCCTTAAACTCGATCTGCCATATCTTATAGGTATTTAACTCTTTACTCTGACTATCTTTACATGATATGTTTAATCTCAAGCCGTTCTTGCTTCTGTTTTACCTGCTGTTATTCCATGATGTTGTAATTTTGTTTTACTGTTACTAGCTCTGTCGTGTAAAGCGCTCTGATGTTTTGTTATTCCATGATGCTGTAATTTGTTTCTGACCGTAACTAGCTCTATCTTGTAAAGCGCTCTGATACCTCCGGGTCCAGCCAGCGCTATATAAAACCTCTAAATAATTGGGCCTCAACACTCTGCACCCGGCTGCCCTAGTGCCGCTGAGGGTGAAACAAAAGTGCATCACTGACCCTGGGGGACCCCTGAGTCGAACCCCAGACCTTAACTCCCACAGACGATTACTTACCTGTAAACCGATAGCACAAGTTACTAACTTGTGTAACGATATATCTGTAAGAGACAGTAGTTAGTGACAGATTCCTTACCTTAGAATATCCCCAGGCGTTAGGCTGGATCTGGAAAGTTTTTGCGTAGCAGTACCCTTGCGCGTCGGTAGGCGGCATCGTGCGGCTCCGCGTCCGTCGTCGGCGTCGTGATCGCCGGGATGACGTCGCGGGCAGTACTTAGGCGCCGCCCCTGCGCGCTGACGTCAGTTCTGTACACGACTTTCCGCGCCAGGAACGCAGAGCCATGCAAGAAGCTGACATAGGTGTCTGAAAAATACTAGGGCCCTGAAAGGGATGTCCTTAACCCTAGAAATCAGTTCGCAGAACGGGGAGGATGGGTGGGGCGGTAAGGAATCTGTCACTAACTACTGTCTCTTACAGATATATCGTTACACAAGTTAGTAACTTGTGCATCTGAAAGAGACACGTTAGTGACAGATTCCTTACCTTAGAATAGATACCCCAGCAATACCAACCCCGGTGGTGGGTCTGCGAACAAAGATCAGACAAGGAAGTCCTGGAGGACAGAACGGCCAAAGAAGCCGTCCCTCCGGACCGGACTGTCAAGGCAGTAATGTTTTGTAAACGTGTGCAGCGAGGCCCACGTAGCTGCCTGACAGATAACCGGCAGCGGAACACCGCGGCCCAAGGCTGTGGTAGCAGCCGTTGCCCTGGTGGAATGGGCACGCAGCCCAACAGGAGGCTCCTTCTTAGCCAAAGAATAGCAGGTCTTGATGCACAAGGTCACCCAGCGGGAGATGGTCCTCTTGTGCACCGCCCAACCTTTTTTGGCGCCCACGTAGCCAACAAAGAGCTGGTCATCCACCCAGAAGTGTTTTGTGCGGTCGATATAGAAGGAGAGCGCACGTTTTGGGTCCAGACGGTGGAGCCTCTCTTCCTCTCTGGAAGGATGCGGAGGCGGAAAGAAGGTGGGAAAAGTGATGGTCTGCCCAATGTGGAAGGCAGTAACCACCTTTGGCAAGAAGGACGGACGCGTCCGAAGAACAACCTTGTCTGGATGAACAGACAGAAAGGGAGGTTTGCAAGATAGAGCCTGGAGCTCACTCACCCGCCGAGCGGAGGTGATGGCCACCAGAAAGGCTGTCATCAGAGTCAGAAGACGAAGAGGACAGTTATGTAGAGGCTCAAAGGGAGCGCACATTAAAAGGTAAGAACCAAGTTCAAGTCCCACTGAGGCATCACAAACGGAACAGGAGGGAAGAGGTGAGTAATGCCTTTTAAGAACCTGTTAACAACAGGGGACTTGAAAAGGGAGGGCTGATCAGGGAGCCTGAGGAAGGCCGAGATAGCACAAAGATAACCCTTGATGGTACCCAGGGCAGAGCCCTGGTGGGCCAGAGAAAGAAGGAACAGAAGGACCTCAGAAAGAGGGGCAGAAAGGGGATTCACAGCCTTTGCTGTGCACCATGCCACAAATTTGTTCCACCTGCAGGCGTATACCACCTTAGTGGAGGGACGCCTGGCTGCCAGAATCACATCACAAACTTCGGGAGGCAAGTCGAAAGGAATCAACTGCCGCCGCTCAATCTCCACGCAAGCAGGTGTAGACTGGACAGGTTCGGGTGGAGGACCGTCCCCTGCTGCTGCGACAGAAGATCCTCCCGAAGAGGCAGACGGATCGGGGATCTACGCTCATATTGAGTAGCTCGGGATACCAAACTCTTCGAGCCCAGTCCGGAGCCACAAGAATGACTTGGGCCCGGTCGTGCCGAATCTTCTTCAACACTCTGGGTAGAAGTGGTATAGGCGGAAAGGCGTACAATAGACCGCAACTCCACTCGTGACGAAAAGCGTCGCCGAGCGAGTGCCGCCTTGGAAATTCCAACGCGCAGAACTGATGACATTGCGCGTTCTCTTCGGTGGCGAATAGATCTAACCAAGGCTCTCCCCACTGTAGAAAGAGTCCTTGCGCCACTTCCGAGTGAAGACGCCATTCGTGATCCATCATGCACCTGCGGCTGAGTTCGTCCGCCCTGGCGTTCAGGGAACCTGCCAGGTGTTGAACCATCAGGAACATGCCCTGATGTTCCAGCCATGTCCAGAGGCGCAGAGCCTCCTGACAAAGGGTCCACGACCCCACCCCGCCTTGTTTGTTGCAGTACCACATGGCGGTGGTGTTGTCTGTGAACACCTGCACTACCTTCCCTTTGACAGAGGGAAGGAATGCCTTGAGTGCAAGTCGGATCGCCCGGAGCTCCAGAATGTTGATATGGAGCCGGGACTCCGCCGGAGACCAGAGGCCTCTGATCTCCGCCTCTCCCATGTGACCGCCCCATCCCAGAAGGGACGCGTCCGTCACAACTGTGTGCTCTGGCTGGGGAAGGGAGAGGGATCCCATGACCCATTGCCGGTTCGAGAGCCACCACTGCAACTGTTTTGCAGTCCCCTCCGAGATCTGGACGTGATCGGACAGGTTGCCCTGGTGCTGCGCCCACTGGAACTTCAGGTCCCACTGCAGAGCCCGCATATGCCATCTGGCATGATTGACCAGCAGGATGCAGGAGGCCATGAGGCCCAGCAGCCTCAGGGTCATCCGTACCGAAACCCAGGATAAAGGCTGAAAGATCGGAATCATAGCCTGAATATCCCGGACTCGCCGTTCGGGAGGATAGGCCCGAAACTGCGTCGTGTCCAGAACTGCTCCGATGAAAAGGAGCTGTGGAGAAGGAATCAGATGCGACTTCGGCACATTGATGGAGAACCCCAGCGAGTGCAGGAGTTCGGCCGTAGTCTGGAGGTGGGAGACGACTGCCTGGGACGAGCCCGCCTTCAGCAGCCAGTCGTCGAGGTAGGGGAAGACAAACCCCTGCCCGGCGCAGATGAGCTGCGACCACCGCCATCACTTTCGTGAACACCCGAGGGGCACTGGTAAGGCCAAAGGGGAGCACGGTGAACTGAAAATGCTCGGGGCCTACCGTGAACCGAAGGTAACGCCGGTGGGCCGGCAGGACGGGGATGTGGAAATATGCGTCCTGCAAGTCCAACGCTACCAACCAGTCTCCAGGGTCGAGGGCAGTCAAGACCTGAGCTAGGGTGAGCATCTTGAACTTCTCCTTCCGGAGGAAGCGATTGACGTTCCGGAGGTCCAAGATAGGACGCATGTCCTCCTTGTCCTTTTGGGCACCAGAAAGTAGTTGGAGTAGCAACCACGCCCTACTTCTGGGGTCGGAACACGCTCGATGGCCCTCTTGGTCAAGAGGGCCGTGACTTCCTTCTGCAGAAGTACCAAGTGATCCCCTGACATGCGGTGGAATTGAGGTGGCATGGCTGGGGGGGTGGTCTCGAAGGGGAGGGAGTAGCCCCTTCGGACAATGTCCAAGACCCACCTGTCCGAGGTGATGGTACGCCAGTGGGGAAGGTAATGGCGGACCCTGCCCCCTACTGGCGTGCTGTGCACCTGAAAGGAGGGACTAGGAGGGCTTGGAGGCCGCGGACGGGTTGGAGGTGGTGGCCTGACCCGCACGCTGGTTGCCCGATCTGCCACGGCGGAATCCACGTCCTCGGCCACGCGAAGACGCCTGCTGCGCGGGCCGGTGGCTGGGCTGCTGACGTGACGGGCGCCCCTTCCGTGGCCACGATAGGGGCGAAAAGTAGAAGTCAGCGGAGGGCGTGTAGCAGAAAGGCCCAGGGACTTGGCAGTAGCCCGTGAGTCCTTAAAGCGCTCCAACGCATGGTCTGCTTTGGACCCAAAAGACCGACTCCATCAAAGGGCATGTCCATGAGAGTATTCTGGACATCCCCTGAAAAACCAGTGGTTCTCAGCCAGGCGTGGCGTCGCAGCACCACCGTCGTTGCAATAGACCTGCCCAGCGAGTTGGCGGTATCAAGGCCACATCGTATCGTGTATTTGGCCGCATCCCTTCCTTCCGCAATGGCGCGGAAAGCAGTGTCTGGACCTCCTCAGAACACTGGGGCAAAACAGTCGCCACCGAATCCCACAAGGAGTGGGTATATCGGCCCAAAAGACAAGCGGTGTTGATGGACCGCAAGCCAGCACTGGAGGAAGAAAAACCCTTCTTCCCAAATTGATCCAGGCGTTTGGATTCCCTATCCGGAGGGGCGGTTTGGGAAGCGGAGGCTTGGACAACCAAGCTCTCAGGAGTGGGGTGGACAGAGAGAAACAAGGGGTCGCCCGGAGCTGGGCGATGGCGTCGGGACACGTTCCTATCCACAGGAGCCCCTGTGTTGGGCTTGGACCAGGCGCCCAAAAGAACGTCAGTGAGGGCATCGTTAAACGGCAGCACAGTCTCCGTAGAGGAGGCTGCCGGCTGAAGCACCTCTGTCAAGATATTAGTCTTGACCGCCACAGTAGGGAATTGGAGATGTAAGGCTCCAGCCGCCCTACGCAACATCGTTGCAAAATTGGCTCCCTCCTCCGTAGCCACGGGAGGAGACAGCATGCCAGTGTCAGGGGAAGTATCCAGACCACTGGCATCCCCTAGACCCTCTGTCCAGTCCTCATCGTACTGCCACTGTTGTGTCAGAGGGTCATCAGACCCCTCCCAGTCCTCCTGGTCCTCCTCTGGTTCAAAATAAGGAGGAGGAGGGACATTTGGGACCCAAGGTCCCATCGTCGCCGGAACCGGCGCCGAGCGACGTCGGTCCGGGTCCATGTCCGGAGCCGGAAGGAACTGGGGGATGACGCCGCCCGGAGCCCCAGGCGGCGTCGAGAACGGCACCGGAGACATCGGCGGAGGTGTCGTTAGGTCGACCGGCGTCGATGGGGGTTGTGGAGCCGGGATCGAGGCCAGAGCCGGGATCGAGGCTGGAGGCACGGACGACGCCGGGGCCGGAGCCGTCGGCGACGCCGGAGCAACCCCATCAGGGCCCGCGGGGCCCGAAGGCGCACCGGAGGGACCTTGAGGCCCGAAGAGGCGGGTCATGGCCGACAGGAATTCCTGTATTTGGCCCGGATCCGCCCCCGAACCCGGGAAGGACGGGTATTGCGGGGGCGAGTCCACAGGCATGTCCGGGGCCGCGGGGGCGGGGACAGTGCCGGGAGGGGCCTCAGCCGAGTCGCGAGACCGGCGAGGCGAAGTCCTAGAGCGACGATGCTTTTTGGACTTTTTGTGTTTGGACTTACCGGACGAAGAAGACTTCGATGCCGACGACCGGTGAGGACTCCGCGATCGACCCCTGGACCTCTCACGCGACCGGGGCTTGCGCGGAGCCGAATGCCGGGCCTCGAGGAGCTTTCGAGACCGCTCTCGCAAAGCTTTCGGGTTGAGGGCCCGGCAGTCGGAACACGACTCCGTGTCGTGGCCTCGGCCGAGGCAGAAGAGACACTCCCGATGCGGGTCTGTGATGGACATCATCCGAGCACAGGCGCCGCAACGTTTAAAACCGGGCATCCCTACGACACCTTGAAGTCGATTCGAAGAAAAACAGTGAAAAAATTCACCAAAAAAGTTAGTCAAAAAATGACTAGGGCACTGCTCTTCCCGGATCTGCGCTTGCTGGCGCGGAAAAAGAAGAACTGACGTCAGCGCGCAGTGGCGGCGCCTAAGTACTGCCCGCGACGTAATCCCGGCGATCACGACGCCGACGACGGACGCGGAGCCGCACGACGCCGCCTACCGACGCGCAAGGGTACTGCTACGCAAAAACTTTCCGGATCCAGCCTGACGCCTGGGGATATTCTAAGGTAAGGAATCGGTCACTAACGTGTCTCTTTCAGATACCTGTTTTTCCTCCATAGGATAACATTGACAATTTTTCTTCCAAAAAACGACTGGAGTTTTGAAAACTAAAGATATTCTTTAAAAATGGTACAAATAACTAAAACGTGTTTTCTCACCCGTTTGCAGGAAATGTCCCAGTGCTGAATCTAGGTATCCAGCACTGAGTTAGAAAAGTAACGTGAAAAGTAACTTACCTGCGATTTACTGAAAAAGCCCATTCATTCCAATGTTCTGTATTTGCTGAGTGTTGCAATCTACTGCATTATCTGTAAATCAAACCAAGTACAATTTCTACTGCATTTTCGACCTGTATTTCAATCAAGTAACTTATTACTGCAAAGTATTTTATGCTTACCTGTGCCAGGCTTGCTTGGTTCTAGAAATAAAACAGTATATGTTTTATACAAAAACAATTGGCCTAGAGTTCAGTTCGAGTGTGTGAATTCATTTGCTGACTGAGTGTGTACATCAAATGCTTAACACTGTCCTCTGATACTGCCTTACTGCTCGACCACACTACCACAAAAAGAGTAAGGTTTTATCTAACTTTAACCTCTGCCTACCTTTGGGGACTCTTGGACTCTATACACAATGTACCTCACTTTGGTGCAGTATATATAGAGCCAGTTTCTTACAAATATCTACACCAATGCAGTTTTAAGCTTTATGTGCTGTTACTTTATAGATGACTAAGAGCTGCAGAGTCCAAGTTTCCTTGCTGCAATGTGAATACTCCAGTGCAGGCCATTACACCGTATGTGCACCTGCTTTCACTCCATAGACTTTTGCAAGCAAGTGATTGGGATGCACAGAGGTAGTGAGAGATTCAGGGCTGGAGACAAGCCACGAGGTAGAGAGCTGCAGTAAAGGAACAGTACTGCCTGTTCGGACAGTGTATTGATTTAAAACGCGAGCTGTTGCATAGAGACAGTAGCTGCAATGTTACTGATGAAACGAAGGCGAATTAAGGCAGATTCATTACCTAGGACTCCTAGATTGCAACTTGAAAGGACAAAAGGGTTCTCAGCCCTAGGCTCTCCATTAACAACTCCGTGCATCATGAGTTTTAGCCTTTCTAACTGTCAACTATGTAATCATTGAACAAGTTACTTACCTTCGGTAACGATATATCTGTAAGAGACATTAGTTATGGATTCCTCTCACCTTAGAATTACCCCCAGGCGTCAGACTGGATCCGGAATTAATTTTTTTTCTTCAGCAGTACCCTGCGCGTCGGTCGACTCCGCGTTAGTCATTGGCGTCGTGTTCGCCAGAATGATGTCGCGGTATCTACTTAGATGCCGCCCCTGCACGCGGACGTCAGTTCTTTACAAGACATTCCACGCCAGAAGCCCAGAGCCATGCAAGACACTGACCACTGGTGCACAAAAACTAGGGCCCTGAAAGGGAGTCCCTTCCCCAAGAACGGGGAGGATGGGTGGGGCGGTGAGGAATCCATAACTAATATATGTCTCTTACAGATATATCGTTACCGAAGGTAAGTAACTTTTTCATCTGTAAGAGACTATTAGTTATGGATTCCTCACCTTAGAATAGATACCCCAGCAATACCAACCCCGGAGGTGGGTCTGCGAACTAAGTTCACACCAGAAAGTCTTGGAGAACTGAACGGCCAAAGAAGCTGTCTCTCCGGAGTGGGATGTCCAGACAGTAATGTTTGGTGAACGTGTGCAATGAAGCCCCTGTGGCTGCCTAGCAGATGTCATGAAGAGGGCCTCCACGTCCCAAAGCAGTAGTGGCTGCCGACACCCTGGTGGAATGGGTGCGCAGCCCCATAGGAGGTTCCTTCTTTGCCAAGGAATAACAGATTTTGAAGCAAAGAACGACCCATTGAGAGATGGTCCGCTTTTGCACGGCCCGACCACTCTTGGCACCCACATAGCCAACAAAGAGCTAGTCATCCACCCGGAATTGCTTTGTGCGATCCAGATAGAACGAAAGCTCACGTTTTGGATCCAGACGGTGGAGCCTCTTTAGAAGGATGCGGGGCGGAAAGAAGGTGGGCAAAGTGATAGTTTGTCCTATGTGGAAAGAGGTAACCACTTTGGGAAGGAAAGAAGGACTAGTGCGAAGGACAACTTTGTCCGGATGAACAGCCAGGAAAGGAGGTTTGGAAGAAAAAGCCTGAAGCTCACTCACCCTGCGAGCAGAGGTGATAGCAACCAAAAAGGCAGTTTTGAGTGTCAAAAGTCTGAGAGGACTGTTATGTATTGGCTCGAAAGGAGCACACATAAGGTAGGTCAGAACCAGGTTCAAGTTCCACTGGGGCATTACGAAAGGAATGGGAGGAAACAAATGAGTAATGCCCTTAAGGAAACGATTTACAAAAGGGGACTTGAAAAGAGAAGGCTGGTCAGGAAGCCGAAGAAAGGCAGAAACGGCCGAAAGATAGCCTTTTAGAGTGCCCAGAGCAGAGCCCTGCAGGGGCCAAAGAAAGAATGAAGAGGAGAACCTCTGAAAGAGGGGCAGAAAGGGGATCCACAGGCTTTGCTGCTCACCATGCCACAAATTTGTTCCATCTACAGGCGTATACCGTTTTGGTGGAGGGGCGCCTGGCTGCCAAGATAACGTTACAGACTTCGGGAGGAAGGTCGAAAGCTGTCAACTGTCGCCGCTCAATCTCCAGGCAAGGAGGTGGAGGCCGGATAGGTTCGGGTGGAGAACCATCCCCTGCTGCGGCGACAAAAGATCCTCCCGAAGGGGCAGTCTGATCGGAGGATCGATGGTCATGTGCAAGAGCTCGGGATACCAGACTGTTCGTGCCCAGTCCGGGCCACAAGAATGACTTGGCCCGGTCGCGCTTGATCTTCATTACTCTGGGCAAAAGTGGTATAGGCGGAAAGGTGTATAGAAGACCGCAGCTCCACTCGCGACAAAAAGTGTCACCTAGCGAGAGCCGCCTTGGAAATTCCAACGCACAGAACTGCTGACTTTGCGCATTCTCTTCGGTGGCAAATAGATATTACCAAGGCTCTACCCACTGCTGAAAGAGACCTTGCACCACCTCCGAGTGAAGACGCCATTCGTGATCCATCATGCACCGGCGGCTGAGTTCGTCCGCCCTGGTGTTCAGTGAACCTGCCAGGTGTTGAACAACCAGGGACATGCACTGAGGTTCCAGCCACTTCCAGAGAAGAAGTGCCTCCTGACATAGGGTCCATGACCCCACCCCGCCCTGTTTGTTGCAGTACCACATGGCGGTGGTGTTGTCCGTGAACACCTGCACTACTCTCCCTTTGACAGAAGGAAGGAATGCCTTCAGTGCAAGACGGATCGCCCGTAGCTCCAGAAGGTTGATGTGGAGCCCGGACTCTGCCGGAGACCAGAGGCCTCTGATCTCCGCCTCCCCCATGTGGGTGCCCCACCCCAGAAGTGATGCATCTGTCAACACTGTGAACTCTTGTCGGGGAAGGGAGAGGGACCTGCAGTTGACCCAATCCTGGTTCGTTAGCCACCACTGCAATTGGTGTGCAGTGCCCTCCGAGATCTGGACAAAATCGGAAAGATTCCCCTGATGCTGTGCCTACTGGAACTTCAGGTCCCACTGCAGAGACCGCATATGCCACCTGGCATAGTCCAATAGCAGGATGCAGGAGGCCATGAGGCCCAGCAGCCTCAGGGTCCGTCTGACCGAAACCCGGGATAGAGGCTGAAAGATCAAAATCATAGCCCGAATATCCCGGACTCGCTGCTCGGGAGTATAAGCCCGAAACTGCGCTGTGTCCAGAACCGCTCCGATGAAAAGGAGCTTCTGAGAGGGAATCAGGTGTGACTTCGGCACATTGATGGTAAACCCCAGCGAATGCAGGAGATAGGCCATAGTCTGGAGGTGGGAAGACGACAGCCTGGGGCGCGCCCGCCTTCAACAGCCAGTCGTCGAGATAGGGGAAGACTGGATCTGCGCAGATGAGCTGTGACCACCGCCATCACCTTCATGAACACACGAGGGACGGTGGTAAGGCCAAAGGGGAGCACGGTAAACTGAAAGTGCTCGTGGCCTACCGTGAACCGTAGGTAACGCCGATGGGCCAGCAGGACAGGGATGTGAAAATAAGCGTCCTGCAGGTCCAACGCTACCATCCAGTCTCCAGGGTCGAGGGCAGACGGGACCTGAGCCAGAGTCAACATTTTGAACTTCTCCTTCCGGAGGAAGCGGTTGACATTCCTGAGATCCAAAATAGGATGCAGGCCCTTGTCCTTCTTGGGCAGGTAGTGGGAATAACAACCACGACCTACTTCTGGGGCAGGAACTTGCTTGATGGCTCCATTGGCCAAGAGAGCCGTAACTTCCTGTTGGCCCTTCTCCAAGTGATCCTCTGACATGCGATGGAATGGAGGTGGCATGGATGGAGGGGTAGTCCCGAAGGGGAGGGAGTAACCCCTTTGGACTATCTGCAAAACCCACCTGTCCGACATGATGTTGAGCCAGTGGGGGAGGTGATGGCGAATCCTGCCGCCCACTGGCGAATGGTGGCCCTGAAAGGTCAGACTAGGAGGGCTTGGAGACTGCTGCAGAGGGGACGCTGGTGGACTGGCCTGCCCGCTGGCCACCAGACCCACGATGGTGGGTTCCACGTCCCCGGCCGCGCAGAGGCTGGACAGCTTGCGCAGGCCTGTGGCTCTGGACGGAGCGTGGCAGGGCACCCCTTCCGTAGCCACGATAGAGGCGAAAAGCAGACTGCGCGGGGCAAGAGGTGAAAGCGAGGCCCAAGGACCTGGCCCTAGCCCTGGAGTCCTTAAAGCGCTAGAGAGCGTTGTCTGCTTTGTTGCCAAACAAGCGACGGCCATCAAAGGGCATGTCCAAAAGCGTAGCTTGGACATCACCCGAAAAGCCAGTGGACCTCAGCCAGGCGTAGCGTCTTAGGGCTACTGACGTTGAAATCGTCCTGCCCAGCGAGTCGGCGGTGTCCAGACCACATCGTATGGCGAACTTCGCTGCATCTCTCCCTTCGGCAACTGCACGAGGACGGCCTGGGCCGCCTCCCGGCACTGTGGGAGCACCTGCACGACCGTGTCCCACACAGAGTGGTAGTAAGGGCCCAAGAGCAATGCGGTGTTGACCGACCGCAGTCCTAAGCTGGAGGAAGAAAACATTTTCTTCCCAAAGTGGTCCAGCTTCTTGGATTCCCCATCAGGTGGAGCGGTAGGGAATGCGCCCTTGGAAGTCGAGGCTTGGACCACCAAGCTCTCAGGGGTGGGGTGTTGGGAGAGAAAAATGGGGTCGACCGGGCGGTGGCGTCGGGCAATCATCCTATCCACAGGAGCCCCTGTGTTGGGCTTGGACCAGGTGCCCAAAAGGATGTCCGTGAGGGCCTCATTGAACAGCAGCAGGGGCTCCGAAGAGGCCGCTGAGGGTTGAAGCACCTCGGTCAGGAGGTTAATCCTGACCGCCACGGTAGGAAGCTCGAGGTTTAAGGCCTCAGCCACCCTACGCAACACCACTGTGTTTGATGCACCCTCCTCCGTAGCCACGGTAGGAGGAGATAGCATGCCAAGGTCTGGGGAGGTGTCCAGACCACTGGTCTCACCCAACTCCTCTCTCCAGTCCGGTTCTTCTAACTGGTCTGCCAGAGGGTCCACAGACCCCTCCAGTCCTCCTCACCCTCCTCTGGTAGCCATTCAGGGCGATAGGGAACACCAGGGGAGAACAGGGGTACAAAATTACCAGTCCGCGCCGGTCCCAACGTCGGTCCGGCTCCATGTCCACATCAAGGGGGAGGCTGGGGTCTATGTCGGTTGGAGACACAACCGGCGTCGGAGGGGGTGGAGGTGTCGCCAATGGATTCGGCGCCGGAGGAGGTGTCGTAAGGTCGACCGGCACCGATCCGGATCCAGGCCTGGATCCCTGCGGCACCGACGCCATCAAAGGCCTAGAGCCCCCAGCGGAGTCCGCGGGGCCTAAAGGTGCGCCGGCGGAGTCGGGCTGTACAAAGATGGAGTGGAGGGCTTCGTAAAAGCTATGAAGTTAGGCAGGGGTCGCCCCGGCTCCCGGGAAGGTAGGGAGGCTCGGGCCGACCCAACAGGCTCCGCGGGCAGAGCCAACAGGCTCCGCGGGCAGAGCCGGGCGACTACCATCCACAGCCCGAGTCGGCAGACGGACGGGGAGAACGCGAAGAGCGACTATGCTTCTTCGCCTTCTTTTTGTGCTTCGACTTACCGAAGACTAAGACTTCGACGAGGAGTGATGATGATGGCTCGCCGACCGGTTTCGTGACCGGTCCCGCGACCTCCCTCTCGACCGAGACCTCGAACGGCGCTGAGCCGGCTGCCGGGCCTCCAGAAGCTTTCAGGATCGCTCCAGCAAAGACTTCCGGGCCATGGCCCGGCAGTCAGAGCACGACTTCGGGTCGTGGTCGCGCTCCGGACACCAAAGGCACACATGATGGGGGTCCATCACCGACATCAGCTTGTGGCAGGAGCCACAAGGTTTGAAGCCGGTCCACCGAGATGACATCCCTGTGCACCAGGAGTCGTGAGGACTCAAAAAGATGTCGACAAAAAGGCGCAAGAAGAGAGTCAAAAAGTGACTTGAGTTACCGCTCTCTCCGGATCTGCGCTGGCTGGCGCGGAAAAAGAAAGAACGGACGTCAGCGCGCAGAGGCGGTGTCCAAGTAGAAACCGCAACGTCATTCCGGCGACCACGACGCCAACGACGAATGCGGAGACGACCGACACCACCTACCGACGCACAGGGGTACTGCTGAAGAAAAAATTCTCCGGATCCAGTCTGACGGCAATTCTAAGGTGAGGAATCCAGAACTAATAGTCTCTTTCAGATTGTAAAAGTAATGCGACAACACAGGCAACATGGCGTCTGGTTAATATAGAGGCATTTTAAAACTCCAAAATGCTCCACAGCATTTTCAATTCCTACATTTCATTTTGACTATATATGTTCTTATTGATGCTCAAATAAGATAAAACACTAACTAGTGCACACGACAGCATTTCCTTTATACTGTGCAGACTAATTACCAAAGTATTGATAAAAAGCACTTACTTGGGAAAGCAGTTTTTGTCGCTCGTCCTGGAACTTCTGCCTTTCGTCAAGTACTTTCGTTTTGGCATCATTATATTTAAGGGTCATCACTTCCAAGTTTTTGGTGGCCTGTTGGGCACCCTCATTGATATCATCAACAAGCTTTTGATATTCTAATTTGAGTTTGGATTGGAGGTTTTCCAGCTCCTGAGCATGCTGCACCTTAATGTTATTTAGGTCAGTGTCAAGAAGCTTTTGTCTTGGATGATTTCCTCAAGGAGTTCTTTGTTCTTTTCAAAGAGTTGGTGGTTAGATTTTTCAAGTCTGCACACTTGCAATTGGATGCTGGCATTCTCATCTTTCAGGGTCTTCACCAGGAGCTCCTGCAGGGAGAATCTATCTTTTAAACTATGGTATTCAGCAATCTCTAAAGAAGCTTTTTTAAACTCAAACTGCAAACACTCCAACTCTTTCCGTTGATCTTCCATGCCTTTCCTTTGTATTACAGAGAGTTCCACCTCTTTTTCCAGATGAAGGTTCTTCTCAGTTAATGCTTCAATCAAGTGTTGGGCACTGGAAAGTTCCTGCTGTAGAGAAGACATCTGCTCTTCCTTCATTGCAGTCTTATGCTTCCAAACGTTCACTTCATGATCAAGCTCTACTTTCAGGCCTTCCTGAGCAGCGAGCTCCCTTTTCAACCCCTCAACAATACACATCTGCTCTGCTTGTTTTTTGAAGTCCAACAGATCTTTTTTTGAATTCTCAGATGCAGAAGCTGCTATTTTCGATTCAAGCTTGCACACACGCTCTTCCAATTCTCGATTTTTGCCAGATTTCTCATCAATAAGGAGCTTTAGATGGGCACGCTCCTCCTCCACCTCAGAAATCCTCACGTGATAGTTTGCTAGCTCATGCCCCAAAGCAGATATTGATTTATTTTTTGCATCAGCTTCCTGAAGGCACGCAGCTACTTGGGCCTTCCATTCATCTGAAGCCTTCTGCAACTCCTGCGTTTGAGAATGCATAGACAACAACTCTTCTCTTTCAGAATTAGCTACTTCTTTACTGCTCTCCAGATCCTTTGTTTTATCTGAAATCTCTGCCTTCATATTTTTTATGGTGCTCTCTAGCTCGCTTTGTGCTACTCTAGAAGCTTCAAAACGTCCTTCCAGCACGAAAATCTTTTCTTTCTGACTAACAACTTGGGTTTCTAGAGCATGCAGGTGATCTTGTTGGCGTTCTGCTGTTAATGTTTTTTCTGAAGCAAACTGGTTAGCCTGGGATGCATCGTTTTGCAGAGTTGTTATAACATCTTGCTGCTCTCTGCATTTAGACTCCAGCTCGTTCACTTTAGAATGTAATGCAGCAATATCACTGAGATTTATTTGTTGCAAGTTTTGGATAGTTTTTATTTCTTGTCCTTTTTCACAAATACTCTCTTCTAAGAGCTCAATTTTCTTTTCCCTATCAGCTATTGACACCTGTAAGCTGTTTATTTCTGTAGAACTTTTTGCAGCAGCTGCTCTATAATTCTGTATCTCATTTTCCTGTTTGGACACTTGTTCTTTCAAAGCTTTCATTGCAGCCACCTCCTCTTGGAGAAAGTTCACTGTCTCATGCTGAACTCTCAATTCTTCATGTTTGGTAGTAATCTCCTCTGTAATTTTGCTTAGCTGTCCTTCCTTCTCACTAATAAGCTGAAATGAATGAGACAATTTGCTTTGCAAAGTGGCGAGCTCAGCTGTTTGCTCTTGTAGCGATTGTTCCAGCTGGGTCACTAAAGCTACCTTGGAAGCCTTCTCTGTAGCAAGATCAGCCATGATATTCTCTTTATCCTCGGCTAGCTGCTTTATTGCCTTGTCCCTGCAGATCAAATCAGTTTCCAAGCCGTGCAGGCGATTTTGCTGTTGTTCTGCCTCAGATGTTATTTTTGAAGCAACCTGGTTAGTCTGGACAACATTGTTTTGCAGAGTTGCTATAGCATCTTTCTGTTCTCTGCATTTAGACTGCAGCTCATTCACCTTAGAATGCAATGCAGCGATATCGCTTAGCTTTTCTTGTTGTAAGTTTTGGAGAGAGTCTATTTCTTGTGATTTTTCACAAATATTCAGCCTTAACAATTCAATTTCTTTTTCTTTACCAGTTACTGAAAACTTCAGGCTATTCACTTCTGTGGTGCTTGCATCAGCAGCTTTTCTATAATTTTCTATCTCACTTTCTTGTTTGGACAGTTGATCTTTCAACGCTTTCATGGCAACAACTTCCTCTTGGAGAAAGTTCACAGTCTCTTGCATAATCCTAAATTCCTCATTTTTGGTGGCGGTCTCATCTGTAATTGTTTTAAGTTGCCCTTCTTTCTCATTCACTAGCTGGACAGAGAGAGACAATTCACTCTGCAAAGTGGAGAGCTCCATTTTCAGTTCTCTAATAGATTGGTCCAACTGTGCCACTACAGCAACCTTAGAGGCCTTCTCAGTATCTACAGTTGCTATCAAGTTAGCTTTCTCCTTTATTAGCTGCTTTATCTCCTGATCCCAGTGGGCTACTTCATTTTCATGCTTTTGCTGAATTTCTTTCATTCTAACCTGCAACTGCTGAAGCTCACATGACAGCTTCTCTGCCACCAATTCCTTTTCCTTAACCATCAACACATTAGAGTCTAGAGTAATCATTCTTTCAGTTCTTTCCTCGTCAAGTTGCTTGAGACTTATTTCCAGCTCCGTTTTCTTAAGCTTGTGATCAGAAAGCTCCTTTGTGGCGTTGTCAAGGTTCTCTGTCATTTTCTGTAACTCCTTCTCCAACTGCGAAACCTGTTCTACTCTGGCTACCTGATCCACTTCCAGCTTCTCTTGCAAGGACTGGACAAGATCACGGAGTCTTGCGTCTTCAGACCCTCTCTCTTGGAGGAGAACATTCACTTTAGAAAGGTCAGACTGAACTAACATCAGCTTCTCATGCTGCTCAGCACTCATCTGCTTTGTGTGAACCTCCAGCTCGGCTAGTTTAGCCCGCTCCGCACGAAGTTCATGAGCCACTTTCTCATGTTCATCTTTTAACATTTTAATGTGATCATCCATTTGAGAGACACTCTTGGCTTCTCCTTGTCGAACTTCTTCGCAGTGCTTACGCCAGGAACTTACCTCATTAATTAGCTTTTCACATTTAGCTTCTTTATCCGTAATAATGGCAGACATTTGAGAAATTTCAAGCTGCAGTTTTAGGTTTTTATCTTTGTGACTTTCTTCTAGCTGCTTAAGCCGAGCTTCCATCCTTTCGAGTTTCCTTCTTTCTTCAATTAGGTCTTCTTGAGCTCCATCTCTTTGGCAAGACAACATCAGAATCTGACTCTCTACCTCAGACAGCTTTTTGCCTCGTTCTTCAAGACTGTCTGCATATGTCTGCCTCTCGGTCTGCAATTGATCCTGCAAATTTTTGATATTTTCTTCTGTGGCAAGTAGTTGACTTTTAAGCTGGACGTTTTCTTCATTCAACAACTCGTTATGGGCCAATTTATTTTTATATTCTTTCAGCAGACTCTCCTGCTCAATGAGCTGTGATTTTAACGACTCAATGGAATCAACATGAAGTTTACACTGAGCTTCATGTTCAGCATCTAAATTTTGGCATTTACCAATCAGATCAAGAATGGTACTATCCAGCTCTTGTACCTTTTGGGACAATTCAGCTTTTTCTCTCTTGAGCTCATCTGCCTCAGCTTTGCAGGTTCTACTAAGATCTTCCATATTTTGGATTTGTTGAGCCAACACATCAAATTCGGTTTCCTTTATGTTCTTGTATTCATTAAACTCTAACTTGACTGAATCTCGTTCACAGAGGACCCTTTCGTGCTCCACAGTCAACCTTGCCACTTGACAGGTCTCATTTTCTACCTTCTGGCTGCAAATCACAAGTTTGTCCTCTGTATGCTTCAGTGTTTCACTAAGGCTGTCAACTTGTAGGCTCAGTGTTTGAATACTCTCGTTGGTAGTCTCCTCTTGCTTCTGATAATCTACCACTATCTGCCCCTTCAGTCTCCTTTCTTCTTCCACCTGATGTAGCAGGCCCTCTACCTCTTGATCCTTCTGTAACAGGCAGGCATTTAACCTTGACATTTCAAAATCAAGGTGATTTATCTGAGTAGTCAAACGCTCCTCTTGAGACTGAGCATCATACTCCAGCTTTTCCTTCTGGACAGTCAATTCAGAAAATGAAGTCTGCAGTTTTGCAATGAGGTCGGCAAGCTCACCTTTTTCTTTATCAAATTTTGTCTTTTCGGAAAGTAGTTCTGCCTGCAGTAAGGCTTTCTCTTGCTCGAGGAGACTGATTTTATCCTGGAGCTCCTTTACCTTCACAGTTAATCCCACCACTTCTTGTTTCAATGCTTCAAGCTGGAGAGGGCATTAAAACAACATAGTTACTAAGTTTTTTAAAAACAATTGCTGACACTTAAATACAAATGTATGGTGCCAAAGGACACAGACTCAAACGGCAGTAAAACACCAACATGTTACATTCTGATTGGCTCTGTAGACAATTAATATCTAGCTAATTGACATCAAGTAGAAATACAGTGAACAAAAACTACCCTCCAACACAACCTGAGCTTTTGTTTTTTTATAGAGATTGAAACTAAACCTCTGCCTAATGCTGTTAATTACATTTCTATAGTTCATACTGTTCTGGGCAGAAAGAATTTATGTATGGCTTCCAGCAAGCCATTAAAATTGGCTTTAAAGAAAAAGTTACTTAAGCTCGAACGCTCTTAAGTGGTGACCCTAACCACAGATTGCTCGGTTTAAGAATGTCCAACAGGGCCAGACTAGATCTGGATAATTTATCAGCAGTGCTCTAGTGTGCTGGCACGTGACATCATGCATCTCCACATTGTCCTGGATATGACAAAGCGCCACCCAGGCACTATCAGTTTCTTCTTTTACCTTTCCACCCTCTGACAGAGAGCAAAACAATTGTTTGCAACAGTTTGCAGATTGTTAACTTGGGACCTTTTTTAGATGTTAGAGACCACACTGTAAGGCGTGGAGATTGGCAGGCAGCAAGGAATCTTCTGTTAGACAGGGTAGCCACCAAAAAGAGCCTAAACGAAGTTAATTAAATTGTCCTTCTGATAGATTCTCCTAACCAAAGCAGAACTGTCGGAAGACAGAGGGTCGCTGGAGTGGACTCAAATCAAAAGTTCTTCAAAAAAGAGTGGGCGAATGTCTTCCCTGTCAGACCTTGCTGCCAAGGCAGTAGTGATTCGTACACTAATGCAAAACACCCACATCGCAGCCGGATAGATGTCAAGGACATGCACCCTGTACACCAATAAAATCAAAGCGGACTTGTTAGAAATGGGGGTCTCTAGTTGGCAATGGCTGGCCACTGTCCAAGTAGGGACCCTTCTTCCTAAGTCAGAGTGAGAGGGCTACCCTCTTTAATACCCCTGCTCAACCCTGTGGTAACGTAGCACGAGCAGGTAGGCTTATCTCAAAGGCAGTGTGTGAAGCATTTATGACCATACACAGTAACACAGTGAGTAACACTACAAAGGGACACCACACAAGTAGTTATAAAAAATAAGTATCTTTATATAAAGGCAGATTTATCACAAGACCAATAACTGTAAAAGCCACAATACTGTCAAAAATAGGATAGCTGTTGAAGGGCTGTCAAAGATAGTTCAAAAGGTTGCAAGAATAAGGTTCAAATTCAAGGCAGTGGTCTCTGCGACCCTTTCTCTCATAAGACTGTCAAAAATAGGATGGCTGTTGAAGGACTGTCAAAAAATAGTTCAAAGGTTGCAAAAATAAGGTTCAAATTCAAGGCAGTGGTCTCGGCGACCCTTTCTCTCACAAAGTACCTGGGTTTAGTAGCAAAACCAACAAAATGTCGCAAAGTGGTAGCGATGATTTTCCTCACGCGAGGCCGGCGATGCGTTAAAATCCTTGCCGCAAGGGAGGATGATGCGCCGATCTGCTGATGCGTGCGGAGACGATGCGACCAACTTCTGCACGCTAGGCCGCCGATGCGCTGAGACCTTGCCGTGAGGGCGAAGGCGATGCGACGATCCTGTTGCGTGTGCGGAGACGATGCGACAAACTTCTGCACGCTAGGTCGCCGATGCGATGACTTTCTTGCCGCGAGGGAGAAGTCGATGCGACGAGCCTGTTGCGTTGTGCGATCGTGTTGCGATGCGAAGAAATGGCGCTCCGCGAGGGAGCGACGAAATCCGGTGCGATGCGATGAAAATGGCGGACGCACGGCGTCCGCAATGCGATGTCTTGAAGCAATGATTCTGTAGGGGTTGCGAGCGCTCGGCGACAGCCGCGCGATGATTTTTCCAGCGCGTCTCGGCTGCAGCGGCTCGCAAAGGGGCGTTAGCGATGGTCTCGTGTTGCGAGCACTCAGCGGCAGCAGCGCGATGATTTTTCCAGCGCTCTCGACTGCAGCGGCTCGCAAACGTGCGATAGCGACGATTTCCAGCACTCTTTTCTCTGAAGCAAACTAGAGGCCCTGGAACTCACGGGAGCCTCATCAGCAGATAGCAATCCTCGCAGGGAGGAAGCAGGAGGTTGGTGGTGGAGTCAGATGTGCCGGAGACTCCAGCAGGAGGCTAGCTCTTTTCCTAGCCCTTGGGTAATTGCTGTAACAAAAATAAAAGTTCTCTCAAAAGTCCTTTTCTCTCTTCAAGGTCCAGTGGTCACTGCTGCAGGCCAGTGCAAGAAAAACACACAAGCACAAGGACAGTCACTTCCTGCAGATTCCTCCAGTGGCACGGACAGAGTTTCCTCTCCAGATCCAAAAGCAATACAATAGTAGGGGGTTTGAGCACAGATATTTATACCCCAAAAGCCTTTGATCCTTGAAGCTACCAGTCCCTGAACCTAGCCAGAACCAGTTCTGCTCAGGCCTGGAGCACTTTGTTTACCAGGCTGCATCCTTCCTTTCAGAAAGAGGGGGTCTGCTAGCAGACACACAGTGGGAGGTGGAGCCAGCATTCACCTTGCCAGGCACAGCCCTATTCAGATCAAAGAGCCACCCCTCCCCACACTCTAAATGCAGATCTCTCTATTCAACCCAGGTCAGCCTGTCCTGCCCCTCTAAAACCAGACAGCCAATACACATAACGGCAGAGCACACTGGAAGGCTTAGGCAAGAAAATACCTACTTTCTAAAAGTGGTATTTTCAAACACAGAATATAAAAATAAACTTCACTAAAAGGTGTATTTTAATATTCTGAGCTCAGGCATACTAAATTCGTTTTTCTACCATGTTCCTGGGGTCAGTGAGGACTATAGCATGTAATAGTCAAACTGCCCATTCTAGCCTATGAGGAACAGGTAGCCTTACAGTAGTGAAAAACGAAATGGGGTGTAATTCACTACCAGGACATGCTACACACACCAAGGCATGTCCTACCTTACACATACAATGCACCCTACCATAGGGGTGACTTACGGGATGCCAAGGGAAGGTTCAGGGGCTGGGAAGTGGGTGCACTTCACAGCCAAGATGGCAGTTCTGGACTGCACACAGACACTGCAGTGGCAGGTCTGAGACACACTTTACAAGCTGCTTCTGTGGGTGGCGCAAACCAGCGCTGCATGCCCACCAGCAGCATTTGGTTTACCAGCCCTGGGCACACACAGGCCACACTACTAGGGACTAACAGGTAAACCAAATAAGCCAATCAGGGATATACCAATTCACATCGACATATTTACAAAGGGAGAGCATATGCACTTTAGCACTGAACAGCAGTGGTAAAGTGTCCAGAGTCATAAAACCGACAGAAACAGGTCAGCAAAAACACAGGAGGCAGGCAAAAAGTTTAGGGGTGACCCTGCAAAAAGGGCCATTTCCAACAGGACTTATCCATGGTGGGATGGGGTCTCAGACAAAGAGGGGGCTGATTCTTGGCCAGCACGTAGCAGATCTTGATACAGAGAACTATCCACAACCACAGGGGCTTCTTTATGAATAGCCTTCCCTTTCTTCGCTCCAAACACCACAAAGAATTGATCGTCCAGTCAAACGGCCTTGGCATAATAAACCTAAAATCTCAGAGCCCTTTTCAGGTCTGACTTCGGACTCCCTCCTGCTCTTTTGATTGGTGACTGGGAGCAAAGAACACTGGTAATGGCCCCGATTGTCCCACATGTAAGCGAGCAGTAGCATTTGGTAAGAAGGCTGTCCAAGCTCTCAGCACCAATTTGTCCAAAAGCAGTTTGTGTAGGGCTGTTGCACTGAAAGTGTCTGTAGATCACTCCCACAATGAGCTGACAATCACAATAAGGACATTTTATGGCTCATGGGACGCACCAAGCAACTATGTTTAGGGTTGACGAGAGTATATATAAGAAAAGTGAAGACCATGTTAGGGTCCCACTGCGGCATCACAAACTGTTTGGGAGGAAACTTGTCTCGAACATTTTATGAACCACATTACATCTGGTGATTTATGATTATAATTTATAAAGCGCATGACTGCTTCCAAAGAAACCTCCCAGTGCTAGGATTCTATTGCATGAGGGCTACCCTAAACACAGATTAATGGAATGTAGCAGCAGACTAACCAACAGGCTTTTCCAAATCTTTGGGGCAAGACATATCAAGGAACAACTATAGGAAAGTGGGTTTCTGTTGCAGTAACCCCCCACTTCTTGCCTGACACTTGATGCACTTTGACTTGATGTGCCCTGGGTCTCTGCCAATCAGGTTCCCAGTGCCTGTGCTCTTCCCCAAACTGTGCCTTTGTACCCCAAATTGGCACATCTATGGCCACAGGTAAGCCCCTTTTAAAAGATACCATGGGTACCAAGGGCACTGTGACCAGGGAAGGCCTCTAAGGGCTGCAGCACCTATTGTGCCACCCACCCTGAGAGACACTGCACCTTAACACCCACACACTGCCATTGCAGGCTGCGTGTTTTGATGCAGAGAAAAGTGAAGTCTCGACATGGCACACATCCTTGGGTGCCTTGACTGCAACCCACTGCCTGGGGCCCAGATAAGTCACCCCTCTTCTGCACTAGCCCACAGGTGAGGGTACAGTTGTATGAGCACTGTACCCCTACAATGTCTAAGTCCAGTCTTAAACATTGTAAGTGCAGTAAAGCCATAAAGAGAATATGGTCTTGGAGGTGATCATTCCGAACTCCACAGCTC
The DNA here is from genome assembly GCA_963921515.1 of Calotriton arnoldi. Classification (NCBI taxonomy): domain Eukaryota; kingdom Metazoa; phylum Chordata; class Amphibia; order Caudata; family Salamandridae; genus Calotriton; species Calotriton arnoldi. The sequence continues at coordinate 515,492 of CAWUFW010000943.1, forward strand.
CAAAATGGCTTTACTGAAACCTGGGTAGTTTGGTAGCAAACGTCTCAGCACATTAAACCCACCCTGATGCCAGTGTGGGATTTAATGTAAAATGCACTTAAAGGGCATCTTAGCGATGCCCCTGAAAAACAACCAGCCCTGGTGTGGTTCCTGAATGGCTGCCCGCAATTTGCCACCAGACAGGTTCCTGGACCCCTGGGTAGAGGGGCTCCGCGCTCTGGGTCCAGAAACAAAGCCCATCATGGGCAGAGGTGTCATGCCTCCTCCCCCAGAATGAGCTGGGTCCACGAACGGGAAGCTACAAAGGCCTGCCGCCTTTGTAAGCTGTCATTGCCTTTTGCTGCCACCAGCCACTTGCTTCCATAAGTTCTGACCCCCACTTTGGGCAGGAGAATCGGCAGGAAAAGCAAGTTAGGAGGAAAGGTGTGCCCACCTTTACAAACCCCACCCCACTGGTGGGGGAGGCGAGGTGAAAAACATCTCTCAGTCCCCTCCATCTTGAAAATGAGGGGCACATTTAATTAGAGAGGCTCATGCCCCCCTACAACCTACGAAGGATGGAAGTCGTCGCACAGCAGAGGAGACTGTAGCGAAGAACTGACTGGTCCCCAAACCTACCAGCCCGTCCGCAGTTTCCAGATATCCTGCGTCAAAAGTATACTTGTCATGCAGCCAGTGACCCCCAGAACCCCTGGGAGGACTGACTGCCTTCAACAAAGACCGGATCTCCTGAAAACAGCAGCTCTGTTCCAAAGAAACTCCAAAGAAAGACAGCCTGCTGAAGACAAAAACTCGACGCCTGGAACCACCACTGCACCCGTTGCCTACGGCCCGAGTCAAAGTGGCCAACCAGTCCCCAGAGAGGTTTCCCAGCGCTCCAGAGTCCGAGTCCACCTTGGGTTGAGAACCTCTCCAGCATTGCCAGACGTCGCCTGCAGTCTCTGCACATAGACCCCGCCCACCCCACCGCGAGTGGCCCGGTAAGGTGAAATCCATCCTCAAAAGGAACCCCTGCATCTGGCCACCCTGCGCTCTGGAGAAGAGGACTTGAGGTGCACCTACGTCCCGAGTCCTCCAACTTAACTTCCCAGCTGTTGGTTCCTCCCGGAAGACTTCCTGGACCGAGCCTGCAGCCAAAATCCAAAACCGGCAACCTCCATAATATTGCATTGGGCTCCCGACCCCTACTAAGGGCCCTGTACCCGGCCACCCCAGCGCCGCTGGTGGTGTGGACTTGGTGATAACCTGGAACCCCTTTGCCCTGACCTTAACCCTAGGAGCTTGGCTTGCAAGACCGAGTGACCTGCCCGTTAACAGCCCGAACCAAAGTGCCCTTTAGCCCCATTGGCTGGCCCAGTGCCGTTGGCGGTGCAATTTGAGGGCCTAACAACCTTGGGGAGCCTTGGATCTAACTCCCCAAAACAATTTTTGCAGGTCGTTTACTTACCTGCAAACTGATTACCCTCTTTTCCCCATAGGAACCAATGTTACGAGTTTTGTTCCTAAAAATGTCTGTTGAACTGTTTTTGTATGAAAGTAAATTAACTGTCCTTTAAACCTAAAGAGCAAGTTACTTACCTTCGGTAACGCTTTTTCTGGTGGATACAGTATCTGCCTGTGGATTCCTCACCTTTTGAATTACCCCTTGCGCAGCATTCCACGGAATCATTTTTCATAGCTCTCCCACGTCGACGAGGACGTCCCAATGGAACGGCTCCGCTCGCGACCCCGCATGATGTCATCGGAGCCATAAGAAGACCCCGTCGGCGTGCTGACGTCAGTTCCACCCATTTTTTACCGTGCCTTCGAGGGGAACGGGTGAACCGACAACATTTACACGAGTATACATCGTAACATTTCCTCAAGTATATGGAAAATACCAATTAAAGAAGAGACCAAATGGAAATTCTAAACTATAGCCATTTCCTAGCGATAAGCACCACAACATCTTGAATAACAACGAAATACAAGAACTTCATATCAATAATCTTTCTGGTGTAAGTAGACAGGCAACGGGGAGGCGGGTGGGTCAGTGAGGAATCCACAGGCAGATACATTATCCACCAGAAAAAGCATTACCGAAGGCAAGTAACTTGTTCTTCTGATGGATACATCTGCCTGTGGATTCCTCACCTTTTGAATTGAATCCCCAAGCAGTCCCGCTCCCTGAGGAGGATGCCCGCCTACCTACACCAAAACATCCAGCAGCACAGAGCGTGCAAAGTGTCCGTCCCTCCTCACCTCTGAGTCTAAGCAGTAATGCTTCACAAAAGTGTGAAGGGAGGCCCAAGTTGCCGCCTTGCAGATGTCTACAACAGGGGCACCTCTAGCCAAAGCTGAAGAAGACTTAGCTCTGGTGGAATGAGCTCGAATACCTTCAGGAGGTTCCTTCTTGGCCAAGGGTGAGCAGATCTTGATGCAGAAGATGATCCACCTGGACAGTGTTTGCTTACGGACAGCCTTGCCCTTCATTTTTCCCACATAAGCAATGAAGAGTTGGTAATTCCGCCTGAAGTCCTTGGATCCGTCTAGGTAGAAGCCGACGGCCTCTTAGGGTCCAGGCAGTGAAGTCTCTCCTCCTCCTAAGAAGGGTGAGGGGGAGGATAGAAAGCGGGTAAAGTCATAGATTGTCCTATGTGGAAGGGAGTGACCATCTTAGGCAGGAAAGCAGCTCTGGTTCTAAGAACCATCTTATCTGCATAAATAGAGGTGAAAGGAGGCTTAGAACAAAGAGCTGTAGCTCACTATCCCTCCTGGCAGAGGTAATCGCAATCAGAAAAATTGTCTTGAATGACAGAAGCCTCAACAGACAATTATGAAGAGGGACCCCATCAGGAAAGTAAGAACTAAATTTAAATCCCAATGAGGCATGATAAACTGAGTGGGAGGAAACCTATTAGTGATACCTTTAATGAACCTCATGACTATAGGAGACTTAAAGATGGTTGGTCTGGTAAGCAAAGACAGGCTGACAAGTAGACCTTAACGATTGCTACCGCACAACCCTGTTAAGCTAAGAAGAGAGCGAAATTAGAATAACAGACAAATGGGCCTGCAAAGGATCAATTGATATCTCTCTGCACCATTTCACGAACCGGGACCACCAACCAGAATAAACAGATTTGGTGGAGTGTCTCCTGCCCGATAAAATAACATCCACCACATCTGGTGGGAGAGAGGAAGAACTCAAGTTGCCCAGTTCAATCTCGAGGCATGAAGGTGCAGGCTCTGGGGGTGTAGAACCTGCCCCTGCAATTACGAGAGGAGGTCTGCCCTGAAAGGGAGACCATGCGGAGGTGTGATAAGAGGTGAAGTAGGTCTGTGCACCACACCATTCTTGGCCAATCCAGGGCTATCAGTACGACTTGGGCCCGGTCTTGGCAAACCTTCCTCAGAACCCGAGGGATCAAGGGTATGGGAGGGAACGCATAAAGAAGCTGAAATCCCCAATCTAATTGAAAAGCGTCCCCCAACGCTCCTCGCATCGGATACTGGAGACTGCAGAACAACGGGCAGTGCGTGTTCTCGTGAGTGGCAAACTGTTCCAACCGAGGAACCCCGCCACATCCTGAAAATGTGATGGACCACCTCCAGATGAAGACGCCACTCGTGATCGGCCGAGTATTGCCGACAGACTGTCCGCACGCACATTCAGCACCCCGGCCAGATGATTTGCAACCACACAACTCTGATGGTCCTGAACACAGGACCAGAGTCGCAGAGCCTCTCTGCAGAGGGGATACGACCCTACTCCTCCCGGTTTGTTGATGTACCTGATAGCGGTAGTGTTGTCAGTCAGGACCTGAACTGACTGACTGCGAAGGGAGGGAAGAAAAGCCTTGAGAGCCAAACTTATCGCCCGCAATTCTAGAAGATTGATGTGAAGCTATCTTTCCTCTGGAGACCAAAGGCCCTTTGACCTCCAGATGAGCTCCCCACCCTACAGTGGAGGCATCCGTTATCACTGTGGCCACTAGTGAAGGAGGTTGAAACGGCTTCCCTTGAGACAGGTTGCCTGGAAAACTCCACAATAACAGCTCCGCTGCAGTGTGTCTGGAGGTTCTGACCGCTTCCCTGAGATCTGTTGTGTTGAAACCATTGCCTGCGGAGGCACCACTGGGGTGCCCTCATGTGCCAGCGTGCATGGTTGAACAACAGTAAGCAGGAAGCGAACAGACCGAGCAGGCGTAGAACCTTCAGAACTGGAACAGCCACTCCATCTTGAAACACTGGAATCATAGCCTGTATGTCTAGAATCCTCTGAGGAGGTGAGAAAGCACGACTCACAGTAGTGTCCAGTACCGCCCCTATGAACAGGTTGAGCTGAGAAGGCATCAGGTGAGATTTGGGTACATTTATCGAAAAACCCAAGTCAAACAACAGCCTCGTCGTCACTTGCAAATGATGCAGCAGCATGTATTGTGCCTCCCATGGGAGTCCACTTAAACTGCGACTACAGGCCTGCCATTGCAGCCTGTGTGAGTTGGTGCTAGCACACCAGACAGATATACGTTTCCTTTAATCTGAGGTCACTGCATTTTAAACCTATAAGTCACCCTTATGGCAGGCTCTTCAGTCCTGAGGGCAGGGTGCTTGGTTATAAGTGTGAGGTTGCCCCTGCATGAGCAGGACACCCCTACAAACCCCGAAGTCGATCCTCCAGGCTTTGTAAGTGCAGTCAGCAATTTTAAAACATATAGTGGACATCGGCCATTACGAGATGTCTAACTATATAGTGGCTGCACCGAACCAAGTCATGTTTGGTATCAAATGCACAAGTTACTTACCTTCGGTAACAATACATCTGTAAGAAACATTAGTAGTGATAGATTCCTTACCTTACCTTAGAATATCCCCAGGCGTCAGACTGGATCCGGAAAGTTTTCGTCTGCAGTACCCCTGCGCGTCGGTAGGGGCGTCGGCGGCTCAGCGTCAGTCGTTGGCGTCGTGGTCGCCAAGATGACGTCGCGGGCGCTACTTGGACGCCGCCCACGCGCGCTGACGTCAGATCTGTACACGACATTCCGCGCCAGGAACGCAGAGCCATGCAAGATACTGACCACTGGTGCATTGAAACTAGGGCCCTGAAAGGGATGACCTTAACCCTAGAAATCAGTTCGCAGAACGGGGAGGATGGGTGGGGCGGTAAGGAATCTATCACTACTAATGTTTCTTACAGATATGTCGTTACCGAAGGTAAGTAACTTGTGCATCTGAAAGAAACACAGTGATAGATTCCTTACCTTAGAATAGATACCCCAGCAATACCAACCCCGGTGGTGGGTCTGCGAACTAAGATCACACCAGAAAGTCACGGAGAACAGAACGGCCAAAGAAGCAGTCTCTCCGGACTTGGCTGTCCAGGCAGTAATGCTTGGTAAACGTGCGCAGCGAGGCCCACGTGGCTGCCTGACATTTGTCTTGCAGGGGGACACCACGTCCCAATGCAGTAGTGGCCGCAGTAGCTCTGGTGGAATGAGCACGCAGCCCCACCGGAGGTTCTTTTTTAGCCAAAGAGTAACAGGCTTTGATACACAAGACAACCCAGCGGGAGATGGTTCTCTTATGGACTGCCCGACCTTTCTTGGTGCCAACGTAGCCAACAAAAGCTGGTCATCCACCCGGAACTGCTGTGTGCGGTTGAGATAAAATGAGAGCGCACGTTTTGGGTCCAGACGGTGGAGCTGCTCTTCCTCTCTGGAAGGATGCGGAGGCGGAAAAAAGGTGAGCAAGGTAATAGTCTGCCCAATGTGAAAGGCCGTAACCACTTTTGGCAAGAAGGAAGGACGAGGCCTGAGCACAACCTTGTCCGGATGGACTGAAAGGAAAGGAAAGGAGGCTTACAGGAAAGAGCCTGGAGCTCACTCACTCGCCTGGCGGAAGTGATGGCCACCAGGAAGGCAGTCTTTAACGTCAAAAGACGAAGAGGACAGTTGTGAAGTGGCTCAAAGGGAGCGCACATCAAGTACGTCAGAACCAGATTTAAGTCCCACTGAGGCATCACGAAAGGAATAGGAGGAAAAAGGTGAGTAATGCCTTTAAGAAACCGATTTACAACAGGGGACTTGAAAAGAGAGGGCTGATCAGGGAGCCTGAGAAAGGCCGAAATAGCAGAAAGGTAGCCCTTGATAGTGCCCAGAGCAGAGCCCTGCTGGGCCAAAGAAAGAAGGAACAGTAGAACCTCAGAAAGAGGGGCAGAAAGGGGATCCACAGCCTTTGCTGTGCACCATGCCACAAATTTGTTCCACCTGCAGGCGTATACCACTTTAGTAGAGGGACGCCTGGCTGCCAGAATAACGTCACAAACTTCAGGAGGCAAGTCGAAGGGAATCAACTGCTGCCGCTCAATTTCCACGCAAAGAGGTGGAGGCTGGACAGGTTCGGGTGGAGGACCGTCCCCTGCTGCTGCGACAGAAGATCCTCCCGAAGAGGCAGTCGGATCGGGGGATCGATGCTCATACTGAGTAGCTCGGGATACCATACTCTTCGAGCCCAGTCCGGAGCCACAAGAATGACTTGGGCCCGGTCGGGCCTGATCTTCTTCAGCACTCTGGACAGAAGTGGTATAGGTGGAAAGGCGTACAACAGAACGCAACTCCACTCGCGACGAAAAGCGTCGCCGAGCGAGTGCCGCCTTGGAAATTCCAACGTGCAGAACTGATGACATTGCGCGTACTCTTCGGTGGCGAATAGATCTAACCAAGGCTCTCCCCACTGCTGAAAGAGACCTTGCGCCACCTCCGAGTGAAGACGCCATTCGTGATCGAGCATGCACCTGCGGCTGAGTTCGTCCGCCCTGGCGTTGAGCACCTGCCAGGTGTTGAACCACCAGGGACATGCCCTGATGTTCCAGCCATGTCCAGAGACGCAGATCCTCCTGACAGAGGGTCCACGACCCCACCCGCCCGCCTTGTTTGTTGCAGTACCACATGGCGGTGGTGTTGTCTGAACACCTGCATTATTCGCCCCTTGACAGAGGGAAGGAATGCCTTTAGTGCAAGCCTGATCGCCCGCAGCTCCAAAAGGTTGATATGGAGCCGGGACTTCGCAGGAGACCAGAGGCCTCTGATCTCCGCCTCTCCCATGTGGCCGCCCCATCCCAGGAGGGACGCATCCGTCACCACTGTGAACTCCGGTTGGGGAAGGGAGAGGGATCTGCCGTCGACCCAATGCCGGTTCGTGAGCCACCACTGCAATTGTCGTGCAGTGCCCTCCGAGATCTGGACGTGATCGGACCGGTTTCCCTGATGCTGCGCCCACTGGAACTTCAGGTCCCACTGCAGAGCCCGCATATGCCACCTGGCATGATTGACCAGCAGGATGCAGGAGGCCATGAGGCCCAGCAGCCTCAGAGTCACTCTGATCGAAACCCAGGACAAGGGCTGAAAGATGGGAATCAGAGCCCGAATTTCCCGGACTCGCCGTTCGGGAGGATAGACCCGAAACTGCGCCGTGTCAGAACCGCTCCGATAAAGAGGAGCTTCTGGGAGGGAATCAGGTGCGACTTCGGCACATTGATGGAGAACCCCAGTAAGTGCAGGTCGTCAGCCGTAGTCTGGAGGTGGGAGACAACTGTCTGGGGCGAGCCCACCTTCAACAACCAATCGTCGAGATAGGGGAAGACTGAGACCCCTGATCTGCGCAGATGAGCTGCGACCACCGCCATCACCTTGGTGAACACCTAAGGGGCGCTGGTAAGGCCAAAGGGGAGCTCGGTAAACTGAAAGTGCTCGTGGCCTACCGTGAACCGCAGGTAACGCCGGTGGGCTGGCAGGACGGGGATGTGGAAATAGGCATCCTGCAAGTCCAGCGCTACCATCCAGTCTTGTGGGTCGAGAGCAGACAAGACCTGAGCTAGAGTGAGCATCTTGAACTTCTCTTTGCGGAGGAAGCGATTGACGTTCCGGAGGTCTAAGATAGGACGCAGGCCTTTGTCCTTCTTGGGCACCACAAAGTAGTGGGAATAACAACCACGACCTACTTCGTGCGTCGGAACGCGCTCGATGGCGCCCTTGGCCAAGAGGGCCGCAACTTCCTGCTGAAGAAGCACCAAGTAATCCCCGACATGCGGTGGTATTGAGGTGGCATGGCTGGGGGGGTAGTCTCGAAGGGGAGGGAGTAGCCCCTCCGGACTATCTCTAAAACCCACCTGTCCGAAGTGATGGTGCGCCAGTGGGGGAGGTGATGGCGGAGCCTGCCGCCCACTGGCGTTTGATGGGCCTGAAAGTTCAGGCTAGGAAGGTTTGGAGGCAGTGGTGGCCGGGGTGGTGGTGGACTGACCCGCCCGCTGGCCCCTTTGTCCGCCACGGCGGAACCCGCGTCCGCGCTGGGATGACTGCTGCGCCGGCCTGTGGCTCTGGTGCGAACGCTGCGGGCGCCCCTTCCTGTGCCACGAAAAGGAGCGAAAAGCAGAAGGCGGAGGAGGGCGGACTGCCGAGAGTCCCAAGGACTTGGCCGTAGCCCGTGAGTCCTTAAACCTCTCCAACGCGCTGTCCGCTTTGTCGCCGAAGAGGCGACGGCCATCAAAGGGCATGTCCATAAGGGTGTTTTGGACATCCCCTGAAAATCCAGTGGTTCTCAACCATGCGTGACGGCGAGCCGCCACCGTCGTTGCAATGGATCTGCCCAGTGAGTCGGCGGTGTCTAGACCACAACGGATCATGAACTTTGCTGCGTCTCTCCCCTCTGCAACAGCCTGGGCGAGAGCAGGCCGGGCCTCCTCCGGACACTGGGGCAGCACGTTCGCCACAGTATCCCACAGACAGTGGGAATAACGGCCCAAGAGGCATGCGGTGTTCACGGACCGCAGCGCAGAGCTGGTGGAAGAGAAAATCTTCTTCCCAAACTGATCCAGCTTCTTGGATTCCCTATCCGGTGGGGCGGAAGGGAAGGCGGTTGGGGAAGCAGAGGCTTGGACAACCAAGCTCTCGGGGGTGGGATGTTGGGAGAGGAAAATGGGGTCACCCGGGGCCGGGTGATGGCGTCTGGCCACGTTCCTATCCACAGGAGCCCCTGTGGTGGGCCTGGACCAAGTGCCCAAAAGAACATCCGAAAGGGCTTCATTAAAGGGCAGCAGCGGCTCCGCAGAAGTAGCTGCTGGCTGAAGCACCTCTGTCAGGAGGTTAGTCCTGACGGCTACAGTATGGAGCTGGAGGTGTATGGCCTCCGCCGCCCTACGCAACACCACTGCATAACAGGCTCCCTCCTCCGTAGCCACGGTAGGAGGAGACAGCATGCCACGGTCTGGTGAGGTATCCAGACCACTGGCGTCCCCAATCCCTCAGCCCAGTCCTGTTCACACTCGCAGGCTGCAGCGAGAGGGTCGTCCGACCCCTCCCAGTCCTCCCCTTGCTCCTCAGGCTGTTCAACAGGCCTAAAATAAGGAGTAGGGACATGGGGATAGAAATCCCCAAACGGCGTCGAGAACGGCATCGATCGATGCCGGACCGACGCCGCGTCCACTTCGGGGCTGAATCGGAGGTCGACGTCGTCCCGAGGAGCGGGCGGCGTCAGGATCGGTGCCGGTGGAGTCGACGTCGGTGGAGGCGTAACGAGGTCAACCGGCGTCGACCGGGATCCAGGCCTGTCCTGCGGCGCTGGGGCCGGAGCCGACAGCGACGCCGGAGCCGCCGGCAAGGAAACGCGAGGACACCCAGGCGTGACCGCGGGGCCCGAAGGCGCACCGGCGGGACCCGACGGCCCAAAGAGGCGAGCCATGGCCGACAGGAAGTCCTGTATCTGGGCCGGAGTCGCCGACGACCCCGGGAAGGGCGGGTAGTCGGGCGGCGACTCCATGGACTCTGCCGGAGCCGCGGGGGTGGCACCACCCGTACCCTCAGCCGCGTCGTGCGACCGGCGACGGGAAGTCGGAGAAAGATGACGTTTCTTCGACTTCTTGTGCTTCGCCTTACCTGACCCAGAGTGCGAAGACTTCGATCCCGACGATCGCCGATGATGACTCCGCGCACGGTCCCTCGACCTCCCTCTGGACCGGGACCTCTCACGGCGCGGAGCCGACTGCCGGGCTTCAAGCAGCTTTCGGGACCGCTCCCGCAAAGACTTCGGCGCCATGGACCGGCAGTCGGGGCACAACTTGGGGTCGTGGTCACGCCCCAGGCAGAAGAGAGACACGCGGTGCGGGTCCGTCACCGACATCATCCGATGACAGTCCTCGCAGGACTTAAACCCGGGCATCCCTAACTGCACCAGGAGTCGTATCGACTCGAAAAGGGTGAGAAAAAGAGCTAAAAAAACTTATAAAAAGACTAGGGGTACCACTCTCTCCGGATCTGCGCTTGCTGGGGCAGAAAAAGAAAGAACTGACGTCAGCGCGCGTGGGCGGCGTCCAAGTAGCGCCCGCGACGTCATCTCGGCGACCACGATGCGAACGACGGACGCGGAGCCGCACGACGCCCCTACCGACGCGCAAGGGTACTGCGGACAAAAACTTTCCGGATCCAGTCTGATGCCTGGGGATATTCTAAGGTAAGGAATCTATCACTGTTTCTTTCAGATATGTTGGAATCATACCCCAACAAAGATTCCAGTGTTGGAAGAATGATCCCATGTACTGAGGGGCTCCTTAGGGTACCCCCCTGAACTTCAGGTAACAGTTTTTCAGGGTCTGCAAGCAAGCTAGTGTTTGACGACTACAGGCACGATTCTGCCCACCTCCTGCTGTTGAGCCAAGCTGAAGCGGGGGAAGGTAGAACAATAAGTTTCCTTTAACAGGGAGGTGTGACCTCCTCCCAGACAGGACTTAGTGTATTGGGCTGGGGGCGCTTGTCAGCGCCACCAGACTGCTTTGAAGGGTTCATTTGGTGCCCTCCTTGCACACTCCAGTTTGAGCCAGTTCAGGTAGTTCTTGGGTCCCGCTCAAGCGCAAAACTGGGCAAAGGACAGGGGAGTATCCACCCCTCTGTCTAGCTCCTCCTCTGGGAGGGACACCCCAGTTGTTCCAACCCTTTAACTTAGGGTACTTAAGGGCTTACCTGTGGGTTGGTCCTTAGATTCATCCTGGGGCAAGACTAAACCCTGAAACTACGTTGCTCTTCGACTGGAACCGAGACTGCACCAAGGAAGACTCCTGCTGCTTCTGGTCTCAGTTCTTCAAGTCTTTTTCATCATCTGTCTGTGCTTCATCCAGGCTCTTCTACAGATCTGTGGGCATCAAAGACACCTAAAGAAATCTTCCTTGGAGTGAAGGAATCACTCCCCTGCATCTGCAGTCACAGCAACGAAGCTGACCGGTCTGCTTCTCCTGTCGTCCTACAGACTTCCAGAGGCTTAGCAACACAGGTAGTGGTTCTACAACTACCTCGAGGTCTGACCTGTTCTCTCTGCAATTTTGAGGCCAGTATCTATCGTCGGAACTGCTGGGACTGAACTCCTGTGCACAACGTCGACTTTCTGCTGCCAAGGCTTGTTGGCTCTGCACTCCAGAGATCTTCAGGCTACAAGAAGCTCCAGCATCTCTTACTTCCAAGATCAGTGTCCTCACCGCATCCTCTGTACCGTGGGCCTTCGTCCTTGGGGAGCTGCTAGAGGTCCTCTTGTGACTTCTGTGGGTCCTCCTGAGGCTCTTGTACTGCTTCAGCGGGCTCCCCAGCTTGCTTAGGGACCTGCTTTGACTCTCCTGCTTGTGGCGAGTCCCTTGGACCTTGCTGGTCCCAACGTTGCTCTTCCTTCGCTTTCCACGCCAGTTGCGACTACCAAGGCTTGCTGGTGCTCTCGCCGGACAAGGAACCCTGGTTCTAGACTTGCAACGAGGTACAGCTCATTCACGGCTCCTGGTCTTCCTCAGTGTCGCCTGGTCCTCAGCTGCAGCAACAAGGTCACAGTCATCTCTTGCACCGTCTGTCTTCGGTGGGCACTGCTCTTCCGTGTCTCCTGGTCATCTCAGAGTGGCATAGACACTGCCCACTCTGCAGGCAGGTTCTCCTCTTCAAGAATACACCTTTGGATTCCACCGGACTCTTGCAGTCTTCACCAGCGGCATCTTTACTTCATTTCTCCATTGTGGTCTATGGAGGTTTTCAATGTCACTTCGCACCTATTCACCAGGCTTCCCTGGTGTAGGTATCCTGGTTACTGGGTTATCCACAGGTGAGATGACATTCCAACCTTCTGTCTTCCACGGGGTTTCTTCAGGGTTCTCTGGGAAGGGTCCTTATTCAAAACTGCAACCGCGACTCCCCCGTCGACTTCTATTGAGTACGCGGCTGTGTTTCCACTCTGCACACAGCCTCGTTGGGGTTCCTGGGTAGGTACCCTGTGACGTTACTTGTATCCCCAGCTCTACCGTGTCTTTTGCTCCAAGTCCGGACTTCAGTCGCAGTTCACATTCCACCTTTTAAGTATACGGTTCGGTCTCCCCACGGAGACGACTGTGTATTGTGCTTACTTACCTATTTGCAATTGAGGTATTCTTGTGTATTTGTGCTTATATCTCCGGGTAGGAGATATACCAATTGTGTTAGTGAGTGTTGTGTAATAAAAATAAATATTTTTATATATAAACTGTGTGGGTCCTTTTCGTTTAACCTACACTACATGATTAGACCTGGTAAAACAAGCTGCTTCACACTCCTGGATAAGCCTGAAGGCTGCTCTCCACAGCTACCACTTAGAGAGCTTTCTAAGGTTGTCTAAGACCACTAAAATCACCATAAGGTTTGTCTGGATTAGCGCAGGGTGCTACACCTACATAAGTGAGCACCATATACTAAGCCAGCCTCTCACACACTTACAGGGAGAATCGACTCCTGGGTTTGTAGGGGTGCCCTGCTCATGTAGAGCACCCTCACAACCAAGCACCCTGACTTCAGGATTGAAAGGCCTGCCTTAGAGGTGACTTATAGGTTTTAAGTGCAGTTACCTCAGATATAAGGAGATTTAAATCTGTTTGGAGTGGTGCTAGCTCATATAGGCTGCAATGACAGACCTGTATTTCAAGTTTGAGTGGTCTCTCATGGGTGGCATAATACATGCTGCAGCCCAAGGGAGACTCCTGGTGTACCTATGCCCTGGGTACCCTAGTACCATATACTAAGGGCTTAGAGGGGTACACCAGTAGTCAATTAGGAAGGTACCAAAGTACTTCGCATGTCCAATTTAGGGAGAAAGCACAGCGACTGGGGTCCTGAATAGCAGGATCCCAGTCAGACTAGTCCAAAACACACTGACACCAGGCAAAAAGAGGGGGTAACCATGCTAGAAGGATCCTACCTTCCTACAGATACCCAAGCTATACCATTCAGGCAGTGGGTTGCGGACCAATATCTTACAGTAGATAGTCCTGCAGGACCGAACGGGCAAAATGCCCGTCCCTGCGGACCTGGCTGTCCAGGTAGCAGTGCTTGGCAAAAGTGTGCAAAAATGCCCACGTTGCGGACTGATGTCCAGGACTGGGACACCAAGAGTCAAGGCCGTAGTCACAGCCTTCCCCTGGTGGAATGGGCCCTTAATCCCTCAGGGGGCTGGTTCTTAGCCAGGGCATAGCAGATCATAATCCAGAGAACGACCCACCGAGAAATGGCCCTTTTTCTGCACTGCCAGCCCCTTCTTAGCTCCCACGTACCCCAGAAAGAGTTGGTCGTCCACCCAGAACTCTTTTGTGCGGTCAAGGTAGAACAGCAATGCTCTTTTTGTGTCCAGGCGGTGGAGACATTAATCTTCCTTAGAGAGATGCAGGGGAGCAAAGAAGGTGGGCAGCATGATAGACTGACCCAGATGGAATGGGGTCACCACCTTTGGAAAGAACGAAGCTCGGGTGCGAAGCACCACTTTGTCCAGAAGGACATCATGTAGGGAGGCGTACAAGATAGCGCCTGCAACTCACTCACCCTCCGGGCAGATGTAATAGCCACTAGAAAGACTGCCTTGATGGTAAGCAGCCAGAGGGGAGCACACATAGGTGAGGACCAAATTAAGGTCACACTGTGGCATAACAAAGGGCGTGGGTGGAAACAAGTGAGCCAGCCCCTTCAAAAACCTATTTACAATCGGAGACCTAGAGAGGGTTGATCTGTCAGCAGCAAAAAAGCAGACTGAGCAGAAAGATAATCCGTTAAGAGTTCACAAAGCAGAGCCCTGCTGGGAAAGGGTTAGAATGAATAGAAGAACAGTGGACTGAAGCAGAAATAGGGTCAATAGACCTTTCTGTACACTCTAGTACAAATTTCTGCCAACGGCAGGCGTATACTGTCTTAGTGGAGGGCCGTCAAAATAAAGTTACTTACTTCGGGAGGAAGGTCAAAAGACAATCAACTGCGGCCCCTCAAACTCCACGCATGGAGGCGCAGGGTTGACCGGTTCGGGTGGAGGACCCTCCCCTGCTGCTGCAACAGAAGATCCTCACGAAGAGGCAGCCTGATCGGAGGATCGATGCTCATTTTCAGAAGCTCAGGATACCAGGCTCTCCTCGCCCAGTCCGGAGCCACAAAAATGACTTGGGCCCGGTCGCTCCTGATCTTCAGAACCCTGGGCAGGAGTGGTATGGGTGGAAAGGCGTTCAGCAGGCCTGAGCTCCACTTGCGACAAAAGGAGTCGCCGATCGATAGCCGCCTTAGGAACTCCAACGCACAGTAATGCCGACACTACACGTTCTCTTCTGAGAAAAACAGATCTAACCAAGGTTCTCCCCACTACTGAAAGAGAACTTGCGCCACCTCCAACTAGAGACGCCATTCGTGATCTGCTAGGCATTGACTGTTGAGTTTGTCCACGCTGGCATTCAGAGAATCTGCAAGGTGTTGAACCATCAGGGTTATGCCCTGCTGTTCCAGCCATGTCCAGAGACACAGGGCCTCTCAACAAAGTGTCCACGACCCCACCCCGCTCTGCTTGTTGCAGTACCACATGGCGGTGGTGTTGTCCGTGAACACCTGCACTAACTTCCCCTTGACAGATGGAAGAAATGCTTTCAATGCCAATCGAATCGCTCGAAGCTTCAACAAAATGATGTGGAGCCCCGACACAGCCAGAGAACAGTGTCCCCTGATCTCCACCTCTCCCAGATGGCCGCCCCATCCCAGAAGTGACGCATCTGTCACGACTGAGATCTGGTTGGGAAAGGGAGAGGGGTCTGCCATTGACCCAATCGCGGTTCGTCAACCACCACTGCAGATCTCTTGCAGTTCCTTCCGAGATCTGGACCACGTCGGGGAGATTTCCCTGATGCTGTGCCCACTGGAACTTAAGGTCCCACTGCAGAGCCCGCATACGCCACATGGCATGATTTGGCAACAGGATGCAGGAGGCCTTGAGGCCCAACAGCCTCAGTCTCACCGAAATCCAGAATGGAGGCTGAAACATCGGAATCATAACATGAATATCCTGGACTCGCTGCTCGGGGGGGGGGATAGGCCCGAAACTGCACTGTGTCCAGAACAACTCCAATAAAAGGGAGTGTCTGAGAAGGAGTCAGGTGTGACTTTGGCACGTTTACAGAGAAACCCAGCAAATGCAGGAGGTCTGCCGTAGGCTGAAGGTGGGTGACAACAGCCTGGGGCGAGGGCGCCTTCAACAGCCAGTCGTCGAGGTAGGGGAAGACGGACACCCAGTGGCGGCTGGTGGATTTACAAAGTGGTGGGCGAAAATGTTTGTGCCCGAGTTACTTGCACACACTGCGCCCCCCCGAAGTTAGCACCCCGTGCACTGGAGTACCTGGAAATTCCTGACAGTTATTGTACTCAGACCTTTCGCATATACATACAGGGGGCCGGAGCAGCAGACCACTGCCTTTCAGGTGCACTTGACTTTGCTGATACAAAGCCTCACGGTTTCTGCCAAGGTCTGTCTGATCTGGAAGCGCAACCGAGGTCCCACAGTGAAGACACGCATGTACAATTGGCTCAAACTTACACTGGCATGACCAGCGCTGCCAAGTAAACAAGCATCATTTCACCAGTCATTAAGCCAGCCCTGCCTTTTAACAGCACTGTTGATTATCTTCTAGCTTTACTTCCCCCAGTAAGTCAATGCAGGGTCAAAGAGCAACCAAACCCGACTGAAGAGGTCCTAGGCGGCCTACGGCCAGCTGGCACGCTCGGCCTTAAAATTCAAATCCGAAAGAACACACCAACATTTTGTTTCTTCGCAGATTGGCGTGCTTCAGCACTCTGGTTACAATGGCGCATGCGCAGTTCAGCCCTTGCGAACGGCCAGCTTGCTTTCTGGTTCACCGTATCAGGACATCATGATTCATTGAAAAAACACTCTTGTATTAATACATATCAATTCCTAAGGAGCCACAAAACATGTTTATCGCAGTCGCGGCCGGCATAACGGGCGGGTGGGGGGTGGAAATGAGGTCGTCGCGGGGGGATGGAGGGGGAGGCGGGAGGGGTTTAATTATAAAAAATATCAAATTAAACTTACCGTCCCGCGCCACCTCAGTTTTAAGATGGGTTTCGACTCCCGCCGACCAGGAGTCCGTTTTCCGGTTCCTGCAGCTCTCATCGTCATCACCAGGAAAGGCAGCCTCCCTCCTTCCCCTCCGCCAATCACAACGCTGCAATGGCAGCGCTGTGATTGGTGAGGCGCAGCGGAGAGCGACCCGGCCGGGACATTTTCTCTATGTAGGCTGCTGCATGAAGCAGCCTACATAGAGAAAAAGAGAGTGGGCGGTCCTGCTCGAGGGCAGGGAGGAGGTGGGGGGGTGGGGGAGTGGCTTGCCCACTGTTGTGGGTCGTGGTTGTTTGGTCGGCCCCAGGGCCGACCAAACAGTCTGGATGCACAACAGTGGGCAAGCCACTCCCCCCCCTGCCCTCGAGCAGGACCGCCCACCCCCAGACACTTCTGCTTTCTCGCAGTGCGAGAAGCAGAGACATAAAATGGTAGTTTTTACCATTTGTTTCTGCCTTCTCGCACTGCAAGAAAGCAGTGGGGCAACGCCCCGACGCCCCAATTGGGGAGCCGCACTGCAGACACCGCAAATTGCGCAGATGAGCTGCAACCACCGCCATCACCTTGGTGAACACCCGAGGGGCACTAGTAGGGCTGAAGGAGAGCACGGTAAACAAAGTGCTCATGACCTACCTTGAACCGCAGTTAATGCCTGTGGCCCGGCGGGATGGGGATGTGAAAATACGCATCCTGCAGGTCCAACGCAACCATCCAGTCTTCTTAGTCTAGGGCAGACCAGACCTGAGCTAGAGTAAGCATCTTTAACTTCTCCTTGAGGAAGAGATGGACGGTCCGAAGACCTAAAATGGGCCACAACCCTTTGTTCTTTTTCGGAATCAGAAAGTAGCGGGATTAACAGCTACTGCCTACTTCTGAATCCAGTACCTTCTCTATAGCTCCCTTGGCCAAGAAAGCTGTAACTTCCTCTTCTAGCAATTTTAGGTGATCCTCCGCCAGCCGTTCTTGAGCTGGCAGAATGAGAGGTGGAAAAGAAAGAAAAAGGTAGAGAATAGCCCTCCTGAATGATCTGCAAGACCCATTTGTCTGATGTTATGGACCTCCAGTGGGGGAGAGGATGATGGATTCTCCCACCAACTGGAGTGGTGTGGTCTTGCAGAGCCAGTCTAGGAGTGCTTGGAGGTTGCGACTGCCGAGGGCAGGGTGGCTGATAACTTTTGGCTTCCATTCCTTGGTCGGAATGAACCACGTCCTCGCACAACTTGGGAAGTCTGCACAGGACGGTGGCTGGGATAGGGCTGACGCGGCTGAAAACCCCTCCCATTGCCACGAAAGGGGCGAAAGCTAGACTGGCCACGAGGTGTAGCAGAGAGGCCCAAGGATATGGCCGTAGCTCGACATTCCTTGAACCTCACTAGGGCAGAGTCTTTCTTCTCCCCAAAAAGACAGGATCCATCAAAGGGCATGTCCATCAAATTTGCCTGGACATCGCCCGAGAAGCCAATTGTCCTAAGACAGGCCACTGTCGAAGACATCGATCTGCCCAGCGAATCAGTCGTATCAAGGCCACAACTCATGGTGAATTTTGCTGCATTTTTCACGTCCTTAACCGCATGAAAGAGCACAGCCCGGGCATTCTCTAAGACTTGTGGCAACACTTGCGCAACCGTCTCCCAAAAGGAGTGGGAGAAAGGCCCAATAAGCATGCAGTATTCACCGATTGCAATGCCAGGCTGGAAAAAGAAAACATCTTTCCAAGTGAAACCAGCCTCTTGGATTACCTATCTGGAGGGGCTGAAGGGAACGTGCCCTGGGATGTAGAAGCCTGCACCACCAAGCTTTCAGGTGTGGGGTGTTGGCTGAGGAACAGGAGCCGGGCGATGGGGGCATGCAATTGTCCTATTCACAGGAGCCCAAGAGCTAGGCTTGGACCAAGTGCCTAGAAGGACATCAGTTAGTGCCTCATAGAAGGGCAAAAGGGGTTCAGAAGTGGAAGCCCCAAATTGAAGCAATTCGGTCAGGAGATTATTCCTGACCTGCAATGAGGGCACCTATAGTCCAAGGACCTCGGCTGCCTCTTAACCACCATGGCATAAGATGCTCCCTCCTCTGTATCCACAGTTGGCGGAGAGAGAATGCCAGTATCTGGGAATGGGACCAGTCCACTGTCCTCTTCCAAGTACCCCATACCAGTCCAACTGTTCTGCAGTGACATCCTGGTGATCCAAGGGGTCCTAAGACCCCTCCCATTCCTCTCCCGAGCCTAAAACATCTTGAAAATGTTCAGGCAACAACATAGAACGCCTGGGTTCAATCGACGTCTGAATCTACGTCGAGACAAGCCGTTCCGGCTCAGTGTTGTCGGGGATAAGGATGGGGTTGGCACCGGCGGCACCAAAGGCACTGACTTCGGCTGTCGCCGGGGAATGTCGCGAAGGCAAGACCGGTGTCGCCCCGGATCCGGGATCGGATCCATGAGGCAGCACCGGTTCCGTGGCCGGAGCAGACCGAGTAATCCATTGGGGCCCCCTCAAACTTCACGGGTCCAAATGCTCACCAGAGGGGTCGGCAGGCTCAAAAACGTGGAGCAAGGCTTCATAAAATTCTATTGAGCTGGGGGTCTCTCTGGCTCCCGGAAAGGGAGGGAAGCGAGAAGTCTACCCCCTGGCTCAGGCGAACCATGCCTAGAGCGTCGGTGCTCCTTACCTCTTTTGTCAACGGACGGCAGTCGAGGCGAAGATTAAGTCTGCTTGGACATCTTGTGCCTCTTCCCAGAGTGTCCTGAAGACCTCGAGTGGGAAGAAGAGGACTTGGCGCACCATGAGCTGTCCCGCGACCACCTCTTCTTAGATCTGCCAGGGCGCAAGGAGCTTTATTGCCTGCTCCCGCAAGGCCTTCGGAGCCATAGCCTGACAGTCCGAGAACGACTTTGAATCATTGTCGCGCTCGAGACACCAGAGACAGACGAGGTGGGGGTCGGTAACCGACATCATGCGGTGACAGGCATCGCACCGTTTGAACCCTGTCTTCCTCAAAGACATCCTTGCACACGATGTCGTGTAAAAAACCTAAGTCAACAAAAAGTCGAAAAAGGCCTGCCAAAAGGCAACAGAGGGGTAGCTCTTCCCAGATCGGTGCATAACTGGAACGGAAAGGAAAGAACTGACGTCTGCATGCCTTGGTTGCGCCTATATAGGTGACCGTAACGTCATAACCGATGCTGCCGACAAACTGAGCTGAATGGAGCCACCAGACGGCACGCGCAAGGAGATTTGCTCAGCAAATGTTTGCAGATCCAGCCTGATGCCTGGGAAATTAAAAGGTAAGGAATCTGCAGTTATAAGCCTACCAGATTAGAGAATACTAGTATTCCCAACATTGAGATGTGCTGTAACCACGGTCATCACCTTTGTGAAGACCCAAGGTGCAGAAGTAAGACCAAAGGGAAGGAACACAATTGAAAATGCAGAGAACCCACCGTAAAACAGAGGTACTTCCTGTGTGCAATTAGCAAATCGATCGAAACCATCCAGTCTTTCTTCTCCAGCGCAAGAAGCACTTATGCGAGGGTCAGCATCTTGAACTTTTCCTTTTTGACGAACCAGTTCAAAATCCTAAGGTCGAGGATCAGACGCAAACGACCGTCTTTTTTGGGCATCGGGAAGTACAGGGAATAGCATCCCTGACCCGGTTTCTCCTCTGGAACCAACTCCACTGCACTTTTTTGAAATAGGATTTGTATCTCCTGTTGGAGGAGCAGAAAGTGCTCTTCTGAACAAAAACTTTGTTAGGGAGAAAAGGGTGGGGGAAACCAATTTTCTACATTATCCAAAACCCAGTGATCTGTTGTCACAGATCTCCATTGTGAGAGGATGGCTTAGTATATGGTGCTCAGTGTATGTAAGTGTAGCACCCTGCACTAATCCAGAGAAGCCTTATGGTGACTTTAGTGGTCTTAGAAAACCTTACAAAGCTACCTAAATGGTAGCTGTGGAGAGCAGCCTTAAGGTTTAGTCCAGAAGGAGTGTAAAGCAGCTTGCTTTACCACTAAATCTTATGGTATAGGTTAAGTGAAACAGAACCACACAGTGTAGTTATAGAAATATGTATTTATTATTAACACGCACTAACAAAATAATGTCTCCTACCGGGAGATATAAACACAATGCACACAATGTGAAATCTATTCACAAAATAGAACTCGTAACTAGCACAGAATACACAGTGGTCTCCAGGGGGGAGACCAAACCATATACTAAAATAGTGGAATGCTAACCACAACCTAAGTCTAGAATGGAACCAGAAGACGTAGAAGAGCCGGGGACCCAAGGAACTACCCAGGGTGATTATCTAGGAACCCCACGGAGGTAGTGTGCAGCGTGGGAGCACGACCGCGTGCTCAAAGTTAGTCAATAGGTAAATCGCAGTAGCAATTTTAAAGAAGGACCCTTCCCAGCAGACCCCGAGGAAACCCAGTGTAAGATGGAAGGTTGGAGGGTAACCCCACCCGTGGATACCCCAGGAAACCGCCATAGACCACAATGGAGGACTTCGGAAAAGATGCCGCTGCCGAATAAGGTGAAAGTGTCCAGTGGAACCCAAAGGTGGATTCAAGATGAGGTACCTGCAAGCAGAGGGGACAGAGTCCATGCCACTCAGGAGTGATCAGGAGGCACTGAAGACGAATGGCCACCGATGTCGGAGATGCAGGAGAGTTCACAGTGCCCTTGAAGTTGCAGCTGTATGGACCAGTCGACGCAGAGGAGGACAAGGAGCCGTGCAGGAGCTGTCCCACGTCGGATGTTAAGAGCCAAGGGGTCAGAGTCTGGCAGGGGCACCAACAAGCCTTGGCAACGGTAACCAACGTAGTTGAAAAGGGTGCATTGTCTGGACCAGCAAGGTCCAACTGACTCACCATGGGCAGGTAAGTCAGAGCAGGCCAGAGCAAACAGGGGAGCCCACTGGAGCCAAAGAAGACCCTCGAGGGGACCCACGGGCCGGAGGAACTGGAGTCGCAAGAGGGCCTCGAGCAGATCACCAAAGGATGAAGGCCCATGGTGTAAAGGATGCGATGCAGGTGAAGATCTTGGCTGTAGGAGATGCTTGAGGTTGGAGCTTCTTGGAGCCCGAAGATCTCTGGAGTAGAGAGTCAACAAGCCTTGGCAATGGCAAGTTGACGCAGTGCACAGGGGTTCTGTTTCAGCGGTTCCGACGAGGGTTACTGGCCTTAAACCTGGTGAGAAGACAGTGCAGGCCTCGAGGGAGGTGCAGGACCACCACCTGTGTTGCTGAGCCTTTCGGAGTCCAGGCTCAGCAAAACGGTCACATGCCTGCAGATGCAGCGGAGTGACCTGTGAAGAACCTGTATTGAGCACAGGCACAGACGTTACAGCAGACTTGCAGGACGACGAGACCAGGAGCAGCAGGAGTCTTCCCAGTTGCAGTCTCGTTGTCCAGAGCAAAGTCCAGCAAGGTCCAGAGTGCCAAGGCGGATGAGGTTGAAGTGGTATGTGATCTAAATCTTGTCCCACAACGAATCTAGGGCCTCACCCACAGGTAAGCCCTTAAGTACCCTAAGGAAAGGGTTGGAACGATTCAGGGGTCCCGCCCAGAGGAGGGACTGGACAGTGGGGAAGATACTCCCATGTCCTTTGTCCAGTTTGGCTCCCTGAACTGGTTTGGACTGGAACATGCAATGAGGGCACCAAATGTACCCTTCAAGCAGTCAGTGGTGCTGGCAAGCACCCCCACCCTGTCCCAATACACTAAGTCCTGTCTGGGAGGTGATGACACCTCCCTGTGACAGGATACCCATTTTCCTGCCTTCCTCTGCTCGAGCTCAGCTCAGCAGCTGGAGAGCAGAATCGGGTCTCTGGTCGGCAGCACCCATAGTTTGCAGTCTGGGTCTAGAAAACTGGCACCAGGAGCATTGAGGTCCTCCCGGAGGAGCTTTACAGTGCATAAATTCCTATCTCCCACACCATTTACGGTGTGGAGGTATGATTCCAACATGTTTCATACCAAACACGACTGGGTTCGTTACAGCCAGTTTCGAGATTGTCATCGCGTTATGACGCATGGTCACTATGCATCTTAATGGCTGATGCACTTACAACCTGGGAGAATGAACTCCGAAGGTTGTAGGGGTGTCCTGCTCATGCAGGAGTACCGGCACACTTAGAACTGAGCACCCTGCCTTCAGGATTGAAAGGCCTGCCTTAGGGGTGGCATAGGTTTTAAGTGCAGTAACCTCAGACATAGGGATACCTATATCTGTCGCAAGTGGTGCTAGCACCAGCTTACACAGGCTGCAATTGAAGGCCTGTAGTCACAATTTGAGTGTTCTCATGGGTGGCATAATGCATGGTTCAGCCCATGGGAGATCCTTGGTGTATCCCTGTCGTGGGTGCCTTAGTACCATATACTAGGGACTTATCAGGGTACACCAGTAGCCAATATGGAGTGTACCCAAGTACTAACCATGCCAAATTTAGGGAAGAAGCACAGAGACTTGAGTCCTGGTTAGCAGGATCCCAGTCAGACTAGTCAGTAAAGCATAATGACACCAGCAAAAAGTGGGGGTGACCATGAAGCACAAGTTACTTACTTGTGTAACGATATATCTGTAAGAGACATTAGTTGGTGATAGATACCTTACCTTAGAATATCCCCAGGCGTCAGACTGGATCCGGAAAGTTTTTCGTCAGCAATACCCCTGCGCGTCGGTAGGCGTCGTCGTACTGCTCCGCGTACGTCGTTGGCGTCGTGGTCGCCGAGATGACGTCATGGGAGCTATTTAGACGCGCCCACGTGCGCTGACGTCAGTTCTGTACACAACTTTTCCGCGCCAGGAGCGCAGAGCCATGCCATAGACCGACTACTGGTGCATAGAACTAGGGCCCTGAAAGGGATGACCTGAACCCTAGAGAACAGTTCGCAGAACGGGGAGGATGGGCGGGCAGGAATCTATCACTAACTAATGTCTCTTACAGATATATCGTTCCACAAGTAAGTAACTTGTGCATCTGAAAGAGACACGTTAGTGATAGATTCCTTACCTTAGAATACATACCCAATCAATACCATCCGCGGTGGTGGTTCTGCGAAGTGAAGTCACACCAGAAAGTCACGGAGAACCGACCTGCCAAAGAAGCTGTCTCTCCGGACTTGACTGTCAAGGCAATAGTGCTTTGTGAAAGTATGCAACAAGGCCCAAGTGGCCGCCTGACAGATGTCTTGCAGGGGGACACCGCGTCCCAATGCTGTAGTAGCTGCTGTCGCCCTGGTAGAATGGGCGCACAGCCCAACCGGAGGTTCCTTTTTAGCCAGAGTAACAGGCTTTAATGCACAAGACAACCCATCGGGAGATAGTCCTCTTGTGCACAGCCCGGCCTTTCTTGGCGCCCACGTAGCCAACAAAGAGCTGGTCATCCAACCGGGACTGCTGTGTGTGGTTGAGATAGAACGAAAGTGCACGTTTTGGGTCCAGACGGTGGAGCCTCTCCTCTTCTCTTGAAGGGTGCGGAGGCGGAAAGAAAGTGGGCAGAGTCACAGCTTGCCCAAGATGAAAGGCAGAGACTACTTTTGGTAGAAAGGAGGGACGTGGTCGAAGAACCACCTTGTCCGGATGAACCGCCAGGAAAGGAGGTTTACAGGAAAGAGCTTGGAGCTCACTCACCCGCCGAGCGGAAGTGATGGCCACCAGGAACACAGTTTTCAAAGTTAATAACCGCAAAGGACAGTTATGAAGAGGCTCAAAGGGAGCGCACATTAAGTATGTGAGAACCAGGTTCAAGTCCCACTGAGGCATGACAAAAGGAACAGGAGGGAAAAGGTGAGTAATGCCTTTGAGAAATCTGTTAACAGGGGACTTGAAAAGAGAGGGCTGATCAAGCAGCCTAAGAAAGGCTGAAAGAGCAGAAAGATAGCCCTTGATAGTGCCCAGAGCAGAGCCCTGCTGGGCCAAAGAGAGAAGGAACAAGAGGACGTCAGAAAGAGGGGCAGCAAGAGGATCTACAGCTTTTGCTGCACACCATGCCACAAATTTGTTCCACCGACAGGCGTATACCGTTTTAGTGGAGGGACGCCTGGCTGCTAGAATCACATTACAGACTTCAGGAGGCAAGTCAAATGGAATCAGCTGTCGCCGCTCAATCTCCACGCAAGGAGGTGGAGGCTGGACAGGTTCGGGTGGAGGACCGTCCCCTGGTGCTGCGACAGGAGATCCTCCCGAAGAGGCAGCCGGATCGGGGATCCACGCTCATACTGAGTAGCTCGGGATACCAAACTCTTCGAGCCCAGTCCGGCGCCACAAGAATGACTTGGGCCCGGTCGCGACTGATCTTCTTCAGCACTCTGGGTAGAAGTGGTATAGGCGGAAAGGCGTACAATAGACCGGAACTCCACTCGTGACGAAAAGCGTCGCCGAGCGAGTGCCGCCTTGGAAACTCCAACGGGCAGAACTGCTGACATTGCGCGCTCTCTTCGGAGGCGAATAGATCTAACCAAGGCTCTCCCCACTGTTGAAAGACCTTGTGCCACCTCCGAGTGAAGACGCCATTCGTGATCCAACATGCACCTGCGGCGGAGTTCGTCCGCCCTGGCGTTTAGGGTACCTGCCAGGTGTTGAACCGCCAAGGAAATGCCTTGACGTTCCAGCCACGTCCTGAGATGTAGAGCCTCCTGACAAAGGGTCCACGACCCCAACCCGCCCTGCTTGTTGCAGTACCACATGGTGGTGGTGTTGTCCATGAACACCTGCACTACTCTCCCCTGGACAGAGGGAAGGAATGCTTTCAGTGCAAGTAGGATCGCCCTGAGCTCCAAAAGGTTGATATGGAGCTTGGACTCTGCCGGAAACCAGAGGCCTCTGATCTCCGCCTCTCCCATGTGGCCGCCCCATCCCAGGAGGGACGCGTCCGTCACCACTGTGTGCTCCGGTTGGGGAAGGGAGAGGGATCTGCCGCTGACCCAACGCTGGTCCGTGAGCCACCACTGCAAGTCCTGTGCAGTGCCCTCCGAGATGTAGACGTAATCGGACAGGTTCCCCTGATGCTGCGTCCACTGGAACTTCAGGTCCCACTGCAGAGCCCGCATATGCCATCTGGCATGATTGATCAGCAGGATGCAGGAGGCCATGAGGCCCAGTAGCCTCAGGGTCTTCCTGACCGACACCCAGGACCAGGGCCGAAAGATCGGATTCATAGCCCGAATGTCCCAGACTCGCTGTTCGGGAGGATAAACCCGGAACTGCGCCATGTCCAAAACCGCTCAGATGAAGAGGAGCTTTTGAGAGGGAATCAGGTGAGACTTCGGCACGTTGATGGAAAACCCCAGCAAATGCAGGAGGTCGGCCCTAGTCTGGAGGTGAGAGACGACTGCCTGGGGCGATCCCGCCTTCAACAGCCAGTCGTCGAGATGGGGGGGAAGACTGAAACCCCCGATCTGCGCAGATGAGCTGCGACCACCGCCATCACTTTTGTGAACACCCGAGGGGCGCTGGTAAGGCCGAAAGGGAGCACGGTGAACTGAAAGTGCTCGTGGCCTACCGTGAACCGCAGGTAACGCCGGTGGGCAGGCAGGATGGGAATATGAAAATAAGCATCCTGCAAGTCCAACGCTACCAGCCAGTCTTGCGGGTCTAGGGCAGACCAGACCTGAGCAAGCGTGAGCATCTTGAACTTCACCTACCAGAGGAAGCAATTGACGTTCCGGAGGTCTAAGATAGGACGCAGACCTTTGTCCTTCTTCGGAACCACAAAGTAGTGGGAGTAACAACCACGACCTACTTCTGGCGTCGAAACGCGCTCGATGGCCCCCTTGGCTAAGAGGGCCGCGACTTCCTGCTGGAGAAGTGCCAAGTGATCCCCCGACATGCGGTGGCACTGAGGTGGCATGGCTGGAGGGGTAGACTCGAAGGGGAGGGAGTAGCCCCTTCGGACTATCTGCAGAACCCACCTGTCTGAAGTGATGGTGCGCCAGTGGGGGAGGTGATGGCGAATCCTGCCTCCCACTGGCGTCTGGTGGGCCTGAAAGACCGGACTAGGAAGGTTTGGAGGCGGTGGGGGAGGTGGTGGACTGACCCGCCCGCTGGCCCCGTGACCCACCTTGGCGGGCCCCCCGACCTCGGCCCGCTGAGACTGCTGCTGTGCAGGCCGGCAGCTCTGAAAGGAACGTGTTTGGAACGCCTCGACCCTGCCCTCGAAAGGAGCGAAAAAGCAGACCCCGTGGGAGTGTGTGTGGTGGCGAGACCCAAGGACTGGGCCGTAGCCCGAGAGTCCTTAAAGCGTTCCAGGGCACTATCCGCCTTGTCACCAAACAGGCGTGTGCCATCAAAAGGCATGTCCAACAGGGTGTTTTGCACATCCCCGGAGAAGCCAGTGGATCTGAGCCAAGCGTAACGACGGAGCGCCACCGTTGTGGAAAGTGCCCTGCCGAGGGAATCTGCTGTGTCAAGTCCACAACGGATGGTGAATTTTGCAGCATCTCTCCCCTCTGTAACAGCCTGGGAGAGCACCGCCCGAGCCTCCACCGGGAACTGAGGAAGCACCTGTGCCACGGTGTCCCATACGGAATGTGAATAGCGGCCCAACAAGCACGCTGTATTCACCGCCCGCAACCCTGAACTGGCAGAAGTGAAGATCTTTTTTCCAAACTGCTCCAGTTGCTTAGATTCCTTGTCCGGGGGAGCAGAAGGGAATGCGCTCGGAGAGGCAGAGGCCTGGACAACCAGACTCTCCGGTGTTGCGTGAGGAAGCTGGGGTCGCCCGGCGCCGGGCGATGACGGCGTGCCACCCCCTTATCCACAGGAACCCCTGTGTTAGGCTTGCCCCAGGTGCTCAATAGGACATCAGTGAGTGCCTCATTGAAGGGCAGCAGCGGCTCTGCAGGAGGACGACGCTGGCTGCAGCACCTCAGTCAGAAGATTCGTTCTGATAGGCACAGAAGGGAGCTCAAGGTTAAGAGCCTGAGCCACCCTATGCAGCACCACTGAAAAAGTCCCCACCTCCTCCATAGCCACGGAAGGGGGGGCAGTGTGCCAGGGTGTGGAGAGAAATCCAGATCCACAGGACCCTCCAGGTCTTCTTCCCATTCAGGCTCGTTCTCGCATTGAGCTGCAAGAGGGTCCTCAGACCCCTCCCAGTACTCTCCTTCAGCTACCGGTGTTGGCCGGTAAGGACGAGGTGCCCGGGGAAATGGGAGAAACTCTGTACCAAGAATTGGAATCGGGGGGTAAGAGACCAATTCTGGTTCGTCGCCGTACGGCGTCAGTTGCGGCGCCGCGCCCAGCGTCGAGGCCGGCGCAGAGGCCAGATCCAGCGCAGACACCGGCGCCGAGGCCGGATCCGGCACCGGCGTCGTACTTTCCCGGCGTAGCAGAGGCCAAAGGCGGCGGCACGGGGGCAGACCCACCCAACGGGTCCGCGGGGCCCGAAGGCGCTCCGGAGGGACCCGATGGGCCAAACAAACGGCCCATGGCCGACAGGAAGACCTGTATCTCCTCCGACGTCGCGTGTGGGCCCGGAAAGGACGGGTAGGCCGCAGGCAACGACGGGGGCTCCAGCGGAGCCGCGGGGGAGTGACCCCCCAGCCCCCTCCACCATGTCCTGGGACCGGTGAGGGGTAGAAGACGAACGACGTCGCTTCTTTGATTTTTTATGGCGCCGTGACTTACCTGTCCCCGAGTGCGACAAGCAAAGGTAACGGCTCCGCGACCGGTCTCTCGACCTCCCACGGGAGCGGGACCTTGAGCGACGCGGAGCCGACTGCTGGGCCTCCAACAACTTTCGGGAACGCTCCCGCAAAGCTTTCAGCGCCATGGCCCGGCAATCGGGGCACGCCTCGGGGTCATGGGCGTGCCCCAAGCAGAAGAGACACGTTGTGCGGGTCCGCTACCGACATGTTGCGACGGCAGGCCTTACAGGATTTAAACCCAGGCATCCCTACTGCACCAGAGTCGAATACTCGACAATCAATTACCAAGTTAAAACTTTTAACTAGGGGTACTGCTCTCTCTCGGATCTGCGCTGCTGGCGCGGAAAAAGAAAGAACTGACGTCAGCGCGCGTGGGCGCGTCTAAATAGCTCCCATGACGTCATCTCGGCGACCACGACGTAGGCGGAGCAGTACGACGACACCTACCGACGCGCAGGGGTATTGCTGACAAAAAACTTTCCGGATCCAGTCTGACGCCTGGGGATATTCTCAGGTAAGGAATCCATCACTAACGTGTCTCTTTCAGATATCAGATCCTACTTTCCTACATCCATTGAGGCAGAAAATCGACCAACCTTCCTTCCACTGGCAAGAATGCTCCAAGATGGTAAAGCTACAGCTGCTTTCCTGCAACATTGGCAGGGGAGGAGGAAGAGGAGGCTGGCTGATTGGCAGCTCCACGTTGTCTACCACTGCCCCGTCCGCTACAACTCCTATAAAGGGGATTGGAGAGCTGTTGCTGAAATTGGATTCTTCCACAAAAGGATAAGTTATGGCCAAAGTTCTTGAAACTGCAAAACTGCCCGTAGTCTTTAGGCTGCATTTGAAGGCCCAACGATCTCGCTGTTGCTTTACTGTCCTTAAACCTCT
Source organism: Calotriton arnoldi (assembly GCA_963921515.1). Lineage (NCBI taxonomy): Eukaryota > Metazoa > Chordata > Amphibia > Caudata > Salamandridae > Calotriton > Calotriton arnoldi. The sequence continues at coordinate 544,442 of CAWUFW010000943.1, forward strand.
CTAAGGCAGAATCAGCTTTGGTGCCAAACAGCCGTGAACCATCAAATGGCAAAGCCAACAATGTGGTTTGAACTTCTGGTGAAAAGCCAGACCCCTTCAGCCAAGCACGTCTCCTTGTGGCAACATAAGACCCCATTGCCCTCACAACAGAGCCTGCCGTGTCTAGGGCTGACTGAATTACCTGGCGGGCAGCAGCCTGATTGTCATTCAGCAACTCCGAAAAATTTCCCTGACGATTACCACCTCCTTGGCTGATTCCATCAAAGCATGGATGTAATGTCCTAACAGACATGTTGCATTGGTAGACTACAGAGCCATGCTACCAGAGGAGAAAACCTTTGCAGATTGCTCCCAGTCAGCCAGAGTCGTAGAAAAAGACCCAGGTGTCAATTTTCAAGAGCAGGACGCTTGTACCACTCTTAGGTGTAGGATGCATGGATAAGAACGGGTCACCTGGAATTGGCATGACCGGTCTTGCAGTAGATCTAGACGCTGCCGCTGACAACATAGGCTTCAGTCAAATATCAAGTACAGGCTCAGTTAGCTACTCATGAAAAGGTAACAAAGGCTCAGTTGACAAAGTGGCAGAATGAAGCACCTCCGCCAACAAATTATATTTTAGTTCTGTAGAAGGCAAAGGTAATAGCAACATATCTGCTGCTTTTCTGATCAGAGGATGATGGGACGTGGCATCTGGTGGAGCAATATCCATTGGGGACAACAACTCCCACTCTGGAGAAGTATCAAGGCCACTCCCCACCTCCAAGTCTTCAAACTCAGGATCCAAGGACACCATCTCCCCTTCTGCCAGATCCTGATTTCCTCTAAACACTGGCACCAGAGTTTCAGGCCCTGGCTTGTTGAGGAACTGGAAGAGAGTTAAGCGGTGCCGATTCCGATCCAGTCAACACCGGAGACGGCACAACCGGCGCTGGGGATTCTTGCTGCACCTACTGGTGACTGTCGGTAGAGGCCAGTTTTACTGAGTCCATCAGCATAAATGTCAAGAACGGGTCCTGCTGGTAGTATGCCAGGAAACCTCCCAAAGAATAAACAAGTGCACCCATGGGGTCCGCAGGCGCACCAGATGGAGTCCCAGCCCTTGCTAAACTGCTATACATAGCATTCAGCAAATTCAACAGATCTGACCCTGTAGTCTGGAACGCCGGATAAACCTGCTCCTATCTAGGAGGCACAAAACTGCTGTGGAGGAAGAACTGGATCTGGTATTGGCTCAGGACTCCCAGGCAGATTCACCGCTCTCGAACTCCAAGGCGACGACGGAGAGACCCCTTGAGACTAAGTTGGAGAAATCTCAACTCTTTCTTCATGGGCCCTCGGAGCCGGGGACACAGACTTCGAAGAAACCGCTCTTGAAAATAGACGTTGAGAACCATTACGCCACATCATGTGCTTTCTTTTGGACAACTAGAAGAGTGGGGAGACTGCGACTCCGATCAAGGACAAGACTTTGACACCCTCATTTTTCAGGTCTTGCCATGGCCATAAAGAGCTGCGTCTCCCTCTCCTTCAAAGTCTTTGGATTCATCTTCTGGCATGAAGAACAGGCGTCGACACTGACATGAGCTTAGACATCAAAGGCCGTAGTCGTGTGGGTCAGAAATCGACATCTGACCTTCACATTCCCTGTAGGGCTTGAAACCGGACTTCCTCAGCAGAGACTGTCCTTACAACAATGTTGCAACCTATAGAAGATCAAACTCCTACACTATGGAGAGCAGAAAAAAATGTTACACATTGAAGGCATGGAAAAAAGGGAACTGAAGTCAGCACCCCAACTAGGTCTTCTTATGGCTCAGATGACTGCACGTGGAGCCATGTGCGGAGCCGTGGCATTATGATGTCCTTGAAGTGGGAGAGCTGTAAGGGATATTTTCATTGGAGTGCTGGCGCATTGAGATAGTCAAAAGGTGAGGAATCCACAGGTAGATCCATACCTCAGAACAAGCCATGCTCATCATCATTATACTAGAGTGCTCACTCTTCACGTACAGGATCAGAGCCCGTGCCAAAAAGAGAACGGAGCCTATGGTGATAGTTGAGTTGCAGTAGGTACCTGGGTTTTCGTTGCAGTTGTACCCCCACTTATTGCCCCCTTGTCAGCTACTAGATGCTGGTTTTCAACTCGGACAGTGCACTGAGGCCTGCCAACCAGACCTCTGTGCCAGTGCTCTTTCCTTAAAACAAGGTTATGTCTAAATGTAACAATTGGCATAAGACTTTAGAACCCCTGTAAGTCCCTAGTAAATGGTACCGCTGGTACCTAGCGCATGGGTACTAAAGAGGGTCCCCAAGGGATGCAACATATCTTATGTCACCCTAAGGGACCCACACACAAATTCCACAGAGTGCCATTGGGGGCTGCATGACAAGGTGCAAACCAGGAGTGAACACATGAAATGGTACACTCCTGTGTGCCACGCCAAAGTCACTGCATTTAATTTAAGTAAGTCACCACTACAGCAGGCCTTTGAACCCTATGGCAGGGTGCATTATATTTTAGGTAAGGAAACACCTGCATGAGCAAATATGACCCTGCGATGTCTGGTTCTATTACTAGATCTTGCAAGTGAACAGGGAAGCCATCTTAATGTATGTACTGGTCAGTGGTCAAAACGAGTTACCCACCTACATAATGGCTTCACTGAAACATATGGTGTTTGGTATCAAAGAACAAGTTACTTACCTTCGGTAACACATTATCTGGTAGAGAATATCTAGCTGCAGATTTCTTACTTTGATTTGCCCAAGCGTCAGGGTGGATCCTGAAATGTTTGCGCAAGAAGTACCCTTTGCGCACACCAGCGAGTGGCTCAGTTCGGCTCTGCGTGACATCTGCGTCGTTAGCTTCAGTTAAAACGTCGCGTCACCTATATAGACGCCACCCAGGCTTGCGGACATCAGTTACTGTTCACTTTTCCACACCAGAAGAGCAGAGCCATGAAGTGAACTGACTTTTGTCACCACTAAGGACCTGAAAAGGGAGCAATCCTAGCCCTGTGAAATGAGTCAGCAGAGAGAGTTGGCATGGGTGGGTCTGTAAGGAATCTGCAGCTAGATATAGTCTCTACCAGATAATGCGTTACAGAAGGTAAATAACCTTTTCATCTGATAAAGACTTCTAGCTGAAGATTCCTTACCTTTGAATAGATACCCAAGCCATAACATCCTAGCGGTGGGCTGCGGACAGATTTCTCATACTAAAAAGTCCTGTAGGACCAAATGGGCGAAATGCCCGTCCCTGCGGACCTGTCTGTCTAGGCAGTAATGCTTGGCAAACGTGTGCAGAGATGCCCACATTGCTGCCTGATAGATGTCCAGGACTGGGACACCCGAGCCAACGCCGTGGTCACAGTATTCCGCCTGGTAACATGAGCTCATAAGCCCTCAGGGGGCTGCTTCCTAGCCAAGGCATAGCACATTTAAAAGCAGAGAACGACCCAGCAATTAATGGTCTGTTTCATCACTGCCCGAACTTTTTCAGCTTCCACATAACCCACAAACTTGGTCATCCACCTGGAACTCTTTTGTGCAGTCAAGGTAGAACGAAAACGATCTTTTTGGGTCCAGACGATGTTGACACTACTCTTCCTTAGAGGGATGTGGGGGAAGCAAAAAAGGTGGGTAGCGTGATCGATTGACGCAGATGGAATGGGGTCACCACTTTTGGCAAAAAATTAAGCATGGGTGCGAAGCACCACTTTATCCACAAAAGTCATCATATAGGGAGGTTTGCATGATAAAGCCTGCAATTCACTCACCCTCCGGGCAGGTCATCGCTACCAAAAAGGAGGTCTTGATGGCAAGCAGATGGAGGGGACAATTATGTAAAGGCTTGAGAGGAGCACACATAAGGAATGTGAGAACCAAATTAAGGTCACATTGTGGAATGACAAAGGGTGTAGGTGGAAATATTAAATTGACAATAGGGGACTTGAAAAATTAAGGTTGGTCTGGCAGTTGCAAAAAAGCAGACGGAGCAGAAAGATAACCCTTGAGAGCACCCAAAGCAAAGCCCTGCTGGGCATAGTTAAGAATGAATGAAAAGAAGAATAGAGAAAGAGGGTCAACAGACCATTTTGTACAATATTTTTTTTTTTTAATTGCCAACGGTAGGCGTATACAGTCAGTGGAGGGCCACCTGGCCGCCAAAATAACATACTTCAGGAAGAAGGTCAAAAAATATCAACTGTCGCTCAATCTCTACGTGTGGAGGCGGACAGTTGACAGGTTTGGGTGGAGGACCCTCCCCTGCTGCTGCGACAGAAGATCCTCCCGAAGGGGAAGCCTTATCGGAAGGATCGATACTCAATTGAAGCAGCTCTGGATACCAGAATCTCCGTGCCCGGTCTGGAGCCACAAGAATGAATTGGGCCCGGTCGTTCATGTTGTTGACAACTCTGGGCAGAAGAGGTATGCGCAGAAAGGCGTACAGGATGCCCGCGCTCCACTCACGTCAAAGCGTCCCTGAGCGATAGCTGCCTTGGAAACTCCAGCACGCAAAACTACTGACATTGCGTGTTCGCTTCGGAGTCGAATAGATCTAACCAAGGCGCTCTCTACTGCTGAAAGAGACCTTGAGCCAGCTCTAACTGAAGACTACATTCATGATCCACTAGGCATTGGCAGCCGAGTTAATCTGCCCTGGCACACAGAGAACATGCCAGGTGTTAAACCACCAGGGTTATGCCCTGCTGTTCCAGCCACATCCAGGGATGCAGGGCCTCTTGACAAAGGGTATACGACCCCACCCTGCCCTGCTTGTTGCAATACTACATGGCAGTGGTGTTGCCCGTGAACACCTGCCCTAACTTCTCCTTGACAGAGGGAAGAAATGATTTCAATGCCAACCGGATCGCCTGAAGCAAAATTGATATGGAGCCCCACCTCCGCCAGAAACCAGTGTCCTCTGATCTCCACCTCTCCCAGATGGCCGCCCCATTCCAGGAGTGACGAATCTGTCAATATTGAGAGATCTGGTTGGGGAAGGGAGAGGGGTCTGCCTCTGACCCAATCGGGGTTCATTAGCCACCACTGCAAGTCCTTCGCAGCTCCCTACGAGATCTGGACCATGTCAGAGAGATTCACCTGATGCTACGCCCACAGGAACTTCAGGTCCCACTGCAGAGCCCGCATACGCCATCTGGCGTGACTTACCAAGTGGATGCAGGAAGCCATGAGTCCCAGCAGCTTCAGAGTCAATCTCACCATTTCCAGGATAGAGGCTTAAACATTGATATCATACCCTGAATATCCTGGACTCGCAGCTCGGGATAAGACCGAAGCAGCACTGCGTCCAGAACAGCTCAGATGAAAGGGAGAATCTGAGAAGGAGTCCGGTGCAACTTCGGCATGTTTCAGAGAATCCCAGCGAATGCAGGAGGTTCGCCATAGTCTAAAGGTTGGAGACAACAGTCTGGGGCGAAGGTGACTTCAACAGCCAGTTGTCAAGGTAGGGGAAGACTGACACGCCAAACCTGCGCAGATGAGCAGCGACCACCGCCATCACCTTGGTGAACACCTGAGGGGCACTGGTAAGGGCAAAAGGTAGCAGGGCAAAAGGTAGCAGGGTAAACTGAAAGTGGTCGCGGCCTACCTTGAACCGCAGGTAACGTCTGTGGCCTGGCAGGATGGGGATGTGAAAAAACAAATCCTGCAAGTCCAAAGACACCAACTTGTCTTCTTGGTCTAGGGCAGACGAGACCTGAGCCAACTTGAGAATCTTGAATTTCTAATTTTTGAGGAAGAGATCGACAGTCCGAAGGTCCAAAATGGACCCAAACCCTTTGTTTTTTTTCGGAATCAGAAAGTAGAGGGAGTAGCAACCACTGCCTACTTATGAAATTGGAACTCCTTCTATAGCTCCCTTGGCCAAGAGAGCTGTAACTTCCTCTCGGAGTAATGCTAGAAGATCCTCCGCCAGCCGTTCTTGCATTGGCGGAATAGGTGGAGGAAAAGAAAGAAAAGGAAGAGAATAGCCTTCCTAAAGGATCTGCAAGACCCATTTGTCCGATGTTATGGGCCACCAGTGGAGGAAATGCAGTGAAATGGTCTTGCAGACTCAAACTAGGAATGCTTGGCGGCTGCAGCTGCCGAGGGCTGGCCGTCCGACTACTTCTGGCTACCATTATGAGGTCGGAATGAACCGTGTCCATGTCCTCGCATAACTTGGGGAGTGTAGGATGCTAGCTCTGTATATACTATACCAATGTAAGGTATAGTGCGCACAGATTTCAGTGAATCCCCAAAGGCTTACAGAGGCTCAAGTAGATAATATTAAAAGCTCAATTTGTGGTAGTGAGGTCGAGCCGTTAGGCTTCTCAGAGGGTAGTGTTAAGCATTTATTGTACACACTTAGGCAAGAAATGACAGCACACACTTATAGACTGAATCCAGACCAACTGTTTTGTATAAAAATGTATTGTGTTTTTTTTTCTGGAACCAAGAAATTCTCAGTTGCGTAACAGTTTTCAAAGCAGTAATACTTTCAAAAATGCAGAATGAACTGTTTTGCAAGGCAGAAGAAATGCTTTACAGTAATAGAATAATTTTGTAGAATAGATTCAGAACTGTAGAACTTTACAATATCAATAGATAGACTATTGTATGCAATAGGTAAAAAACAATGCGATCCTAAGGGAGAAAAACAGTGTTAAGCTTTAGCCGGCAAGTACTCAACTTACAATCCCAGTATCTGGGGATTTTGACCAACACTGGGCAAGGTTCAGTTTCAGGTAGGTACTGCACCACCAGCAGCACTGGGGTGGCTGGGTGACGGGTCACTGGGCCTAATGTAAATCAATAGAGACTGGGGGCACCTCGAAGAGGCACGGTTTGCAGGCAAGTACCCGCGATTTCAGGGCACAGACCCCAGGGGTTAAGATCAGCATAGGGGGACCACAAAGCAGCACCAAAGCTACACCATCAGTGGCACAGGGGCAGCAGGGTGCAAAATCAGGCACGGCGCCCAATGGAGGTTGTCTTTCACACAGAGGCTACAGGCTCAGACCAGTAGGCTGGCTGAAGGTGACCATCGGCTGGGAAGGTAAGTTGGAGGGCTGGGGGAGGTTGAGGCATAGTCAGTTGGGCAGAGGATGGCCGGAGGGCTGAGAAGGATAAGTTACTTACCTGTAATCCTAGTTCTCTTCCAGGGGTATCCTCATCAAAGTCATAAGCACTGAATATTCCCGCCCACGTGCGGGGACCCCGGAAATATAAAAATTATATATGGAAATCACATATATACAGCTCTACATATATGCATATACATATATCATTTTTTCTCATACCAATGCAGCTCTCAATAGGAGGCTAAACAATGTAATTACACACATAAAAAACTACTTTTGCCAATATATAAAAACACCAGAGGACAATTAGTACTTGAACTCGGTTTTTTAATGAGCAAAATACTCATAAATAGTAAAAACTGCAAAATAAGTAGACATTGTTAGCCTACAGGCTGCATTGTAAACCAATAGCATAGAAAATGAAAACATTTTCAACAAAAACTGGCACCGTGCCTTTAAGGCAGCCATGACCCCTAGCTTCCCATCATGCCTCAGGGGTGACAGTTAGGTCAGTTGTTCTTTGCATAACCCTGAAGGTCAGGGCACAAAGATATCCTTTAACACTTTAGAAATCTCTCATTTACCTGGGGAGGCGGGTGGGTTGCTTATGACTTTGATGAGGATACCCCTGGAAGAGAACTAGGATTACAGGTAAGTAACTTATCCTTCTCTTCCAGGGGATCCTCATCAATAGTCATAAGCACTGAATAGAATAGCAAGCCCATCAACCACCTGCAGGTAAATGAGAGTAAAGTGACCCAACACAAAGAAACATAACAGCCGAAATCAGCTGTTGAACAGATTCCTCAAGGAGGCCTGGCCTACTTGGGTGTCTGCTCTGGTGTCTGATTCCAGACAGTAGTGCCTCGTAAATGTATGGACGGACCTCCAAGTTGCCGCCTTACAGATTTCAGACATGGGCACATTTTGAAGAAAAGCAGTAGTAGCCGCTTTTCCTCTAGTAGAATGCGCTCTGGGAGTAAACCCCAGGAGCTTCTGCGCTAATTGATAAGCAAGCTTGATACATGAAACTATCCATCTGGAGATGGAGCGCTTTGAAGCTGCGAACCCAGATCTGATCGACCCATAGTTAACAAATAGTTGATCAGATTTTCTTATAGATTTGGACCGATCCAGATAGAATTTTAAAACCCTTTTGAGGTCCAGAGAATGCAAAGCCCTCTCAGCTGGAGTGGAGGGATTGGGAAAAAAGGTGGGTAGAGAGATGGTCTGATTCACATGAAAATCCGACACCACCTTTGGAAGGAAAGAGGGTGCGTCCTCAACACAACCCTGTTAAGATGGAAGACTGTATAGGGCTCTTTGGAGCAGAGCGCCTGTATTTCACTCACTCTGCGAGCTGACGTGATCGCTACCAAGAAAGCCGCCTTCCAAGAAAGATGCTGTAAGGTTGCTTTGTGTATGGGTTCAAAAGGCGGACCCATCAATTTTGATAGCACCAGGTTAAGCTCCCAGGGTGGTGAAGGAGGTCGTACCGGAGGATAGACCTTCTTTAAACCCTGCAAAAATCCTTAACAGCCTGTAACTGGAAGAAGGAAGGTTGAGAAGCTGAACGCCTATATGCAGTTATAGCTGCTAAATGCACCTTAATGGAAGAAAACTTCAAACCTGCTTTCGCCAGATAAAGTAGGTAAGGAAGGATGACCTCTTCCTGACCTTTGATTGGGTTACAATTGTTCTGCATACACCACATGTAAAACCGTTTCCACTTGCATGCATACGAATGCCTCGTGGACGGTCTTCTTGCTTCCTTCAAGATGGACATGCAGTCCTGCGGCAGTCCTAAGTGGCCATACTGGAGGACCTCAGGAGCCATGCCGCCAAGTTCAGTGAGGGAAGGTTGGGATGATGAATCCTCCCGTTCATCTTGGACAGCAGGTCCGGTCTGCACGGCAGCCTCTTGTGAGGACACTCTGATAGGTGCAGAAGGTCCGGGTACCACCATTGTCTCGGCCAGTCCGGGGCAATTAGTATCATCCTCGTGCACGAATGGGACAGCTTGGTCACCACCTTCGGGATCAGCGAAAGGGGTGGAAAGGCGTACACAAATGCCCCTGACCAGTCTATCAAAAGGGCATTCCCTTTCGATCCTGGTCGGTAGAACCGTGAGGCGAAGTTTCGGCATTTGGCATTTTCGTCGTCCGCGAAGAGGTCGATGGTGGGACGACCCCATGTCTGGAAGATGTCTTCGACGACCTCGTCGTTGAGCACCCAGTCTTCTCTGTCTTCGAAGTGACGGCTGAGTGCATCCGCTCTCACGTTCTGTTCTCCTGGCAGGTGGACTGCTGTGACTGCCAGATTCCGAGCCAAGAGCCAATGCCAGAGTGCTTGAGCTTCCAGGGAAAGTGTGCGTGAGCGAGTTCCCCCTGTTTGTTCAGGTAGTACATGGTGGTGGTGTTGTCCGTCTGTACTAACACTGAGGTTGCCTGAATCGAGGGGAGGAAAGCTTTGAGGGCTAGGTGTACTGCTCTCAGCTCTAGCATGTTGATGTGATAGGATCGCTCCTTTGGAGACCACAGTCCTTGAGTCTGGAGAGAACCCATGTGGGCTCCCCAACCCTGCAGCGAGGCGTCCGTGATCAGTGTCTGAGCAGGCGGAGGTTGATGGAAAGGAACTCCGACTTGCAAATTTTGTTTTCTCATCCACCAAGGTATGGAAGCTCGAGCCGCGTTTGATGGACTTATTTTTTCGTCCCAACGAGCGGTCTGCTGGTCCCACTTGTCCTCCAGATCCTGCTGAAGAGGACGCATTCGTAGTCTGGCATTGGGAACCAGGAAGATGCAGGATGCCATCGAACCTAGCAGGGAGGCAATCCGACGCACAGGTAGTTTTCTGTTGCGCATAACCAGCTGGCATTTCTGTATGAGGGAACACTGTCTCTCCTCCGAAGGAAACACTTTTCCTACCGTGGAGTCTAGCAGAGCTCCTAAAAATGTATTTTCTGTGTTGGCTGTGAAGTTGATTTGACGAAATTCACATGCAGGCCCAGCCGGTGACACAGCTCGAGACAGCTCAAGAAATGCATCCTCACACTGTCTGGGGAAGGACCTTTCAACAGCCAGTCGTCCAAGTACGGGTATACGAAGACGCCCCTGCGGCGCAGTGCGGCTGCCACCACCGCCATGCACTTCGTGAACACTCTGGGGCTGACTTCAACCCGAAGGGTAGAACCTTGAACTGGTAATGAGCGGATCCCACTAGGAATCGCAGGTACTGTCTGTGATACTGATTGATCGGAACGTGAAAATATGCATCTTGCAGATCCAGCGAGCACATCCAATCCCCCTGCCTGAGATGTGGATATATTTGATGGAGAGCCAACATGCGAAACTTTTCCTTTTTATGGATAGGTTGAGTGACCGCAAGTCCAGAATGGGTCTGTACTCTGCTTTTTGGCCTTTTTCTTCACCAAAAATATCTTGAGTAAACCCCTTTTCCTCTTTGAGATACTGGCACCCTCTCGATGGCTGACTTTCTGAGAAGGGTGGCAACCTCTTTCTGCAAGAGTTTTAACTGGTGACACGACGGAGGAACTGGAGGGATTGATGGTGGGCGATGTTGAAAACGTAGAGAGTACCCATTCTGCAACGTGGCTAGTACCCACCGATCCTTTGTGATAGCTCGCCACTCTTCGAGATGATCTGCGATACTTCCCCCACTGGAGTGGTGAACGGCGACAGGGGAAGTGAGTGTTCATTGTTTCGACTGCGTCTTGGCGGAATTGTTGCCTTGTTGCTGGTTTCTTCCTCCTCTGGAGGAGCGTCTGCCCCGATACTGCGTTTTTGCTGGCCTTGCTGATCCTGATTTTTCTGCCAATGAGGGGTTTGAACCCTCTGTTGGGAGGATCGTCTATTGTAAGGACGGAATCTCCTACGGAATTCCTTTCTTTTCTCCAGGCCCACCGCTTTAAGCGTGTCCAGTTCCGTTTTCATCCGTGTCATCTCTTCATCCGTGTGAGTCCCGAACAAAGAGGAACCAGAGAACGGAAGATTGAGGATGCGTGACTGCGCTTCTGGCCTGAGTGCTGTAAGACGTAGCCATGATGTTCTCCTTGCGCATACCCCATGAGCATAAGCATGTGCCGAAAGGGTAGCTCCATCCGCCGCAGCACTGATGACCTGGTTAGACACCTGACTGCCCTCTGTTAAGATTTCTTCAAAATCTTTACGGTCTTCCTGTGGCAACTTTTCAGTGAATCTCTGTAGTGAGTCCCACAGAGATCTGTCGTAGCGGCCCAGGAGTGCCGCTGCATTGGAGACCTTCAACATGGAGGCCGAAGTGCCACAAACCTTCCTTCCCCAGGAATCCTGCACCTTGCTCTCCTTGTCTGGTGGGACAGTAGAGGAGGATGCCACCGCATGAGTCTTCTTTGCCGCCGCAATTACGACTGAATCCGGAGGAGGGTCAGCCCTGAGGAAGAGCGGATCGTCCTCTGGTGAACGATACTTTTTAAGATCCTCGCTGGGGCGGTCTTAACACTCGCTGGCGTGAGAAAGATATCCATCACTGGCTCTATGATGCCTGGTACCAAGGGAAGCAGAGGTTTAGTTGCTGCTCTTTGGTGTAGAGTCTCAAAATCACCGAGGACTTGCTTTGACGAGTTGGCATAGGGATACCCAGCTTTACAGCTCCTCTGCCAAGAATGTCCTGAAAAGTGTAGATGTCGTCCACCGGAGAGACCCTCGACGGTGGACTGTTCGTCAAAGTAGGCGAATAGGCTCTAGGGGATGGATGAGTGGAAGAAGAGGACGGAGTAGGCGATCTGTGTGCTCTCCTCCTGCTTCTTGATCTAGACCTCCTCCTGTGTGAGTGCACCGGTAGTGCGGCTGCGAGCTCTTGTTCTTGAAGGAGATCGCTCTTTATCCTGAGTTAAACGAGCCAACGGGGATCTGTTCTGATGGCTCGAGTAATTCCTGTCCGTAGCCCAGTGATGTAGAGGCCTGTGCCATCGTGGCGATAAATGGATGGAAGGCGATCTGTGGCTCTCTCTTTCCTTAGGAGACTGAGCAGGAGGCGTGAAGCTCAGCTCTTCATGCCTTGTTGGAGAATCTTGGTGACCCCCTGACACTGGGCTGTTGGACGTCGAGATAACCACCTCCGGGGATCTGGACGAACCTGAAGGTGACGAAGATAGGCTCACTGGAGGTGAGGTGTTTCCAGAAGGGCGCTTTGACCTAGAGCGTCTAAGCGTCGACTGCCCTCTCAACGGAGACGTATGTCTCGACGTTGACTTTCTTCTCTTAGAAAGTGGACTTCTCGGCGACGAACGTCTCTCCAACACTGGTGCAGTGTCCTGCTTTGACACTCCCTGCACCCTTTCAGGAGATTGCTGTGTCGACGTCGACCGGCGTTGGACTGCCGGCGACGGAGGTCTTGGTCTCGACGTCGAAAATCCACTCGGCGGAGTCATCCGCCTCGACGGCGTGGAATGATGGATCGTCTGCTTCGACGCCGAAGGAGGTGTCCTGTGTCTCGACGCCGAAGATCGTTGCTTTGATCCCGGCGGAGATCTGTGTCTCGACGTCGATCGCCGATGAGGAGGCGACGACGGAGAGATGCGCCTCGACGTCGATCGCCGCTGACGAGACGGGGAGATGTGCTTCGACGTCGATCGCCGTTGATGATGCGACGACGGAGCGCTGTGCCTCGACGTCGATCGCACCTGCGACGACGGAGCACTGTGCCTCGACGCCGATCGCGCCTGCGACGACGGAGCGCTGTGCCTCGACGTCGTACGCCCACCCGGCGCCGACAGAGACCTGTCTCTCGACGTTGAGCGCCGCCTGGTTGACGTCAACGGAGGACCTGTTACCTTCGTCGACGAAGATTTCGTGAGTCGAAAGATGATGCGCCGGCATCACCGAAGTCTTCAACGCCGATTTCTTCGTCGCCGATTTCTTCGACGTCGATACCGACGCCGACGGAGAACAGGTCGGGACTTTTCCTCTCGACGTCGACCGAGTTCTCCTCTTCTTCTGCCTCACAGGAGACCTACCTCTTTCAGAGAGGCCATAGAGACGGATCCTGTCCCTCTCCTTGATAGTCCTTCTTGATAACTTCTTACAATGCTGGCAGTTGTCAGAAGAGTGGGACTCAGGGAGGCAGAGAATACACACAGGATGTGTATCTGTTCTGGCCTTCTTCTTGCCACATGACGGGCAAGGATCGAATAAAGAAGGCATTTCCAAAAATAAACCTTTTCTGAAACACAAAAAAGGTGCTACTTGCACTCTAGGACCAAAAGACGTCGAGTGAAAGTAGAAAAAACTAGATCTTTATAGATATTTTTTGACAGAAAGTCAAAAAAGCAAGAGCTGAAAATCCAGGGTCCTGACTGAAGGAGCCGGAAAGAACAACTGACCTAACTGTCACCCCTGAGGCATGATGGGAAGCTAGGGGTCATGGCTGCCTTAAAGGCACGGTGCCAGTTTTTGTTGAAAATGTTTTCATTTTCTATGCTATTGGTTTACAATGCAGCCTGTAGGCTAACAATGTCTACTTATTTTGCAGTTTTTACTATTTATGAGTATTTTGCTCATTAAAAAACCGAGTTCAAGTACTAATTGTCCTCTGGTGTTTTTATATATTGGCAAAAGTAGTTTTTTATGTGTGTAATTACATTGTTTAGCCTCCTATTGAGAGCTGCATTGGTATGAGAAAAAATGATATATGTATATGCATATATGTAGAGCTGTATATATGTGATTTCCATATATAATTTTTATATTTCCGGGGTCCCCGCACGTGGGCGGGAATATTCAGTGCTTATGACTATTGATGAGGATCCCCTGGAAGAGAATGCAGGGGTACCTTTGGGTGTTGGAACTTCATGTAGAGGCTGCATACGACTTTGTGGGGTCCAGGAGAGGTCAGCCACCAATGGAGATAAGTTCAGGATCGCCAGGGAGACTTCACTGGACAGGTGAGCTACTCAAACTCGGGCCGTGGGCGTTGGGTGGAGTGGGACGGGGTCGCAGATCCACCTGGATCAAGAATCCTTGATGTCGGAATTTTCTGGACAGGGCTGCTGTCCTCAGGAGATCTGGTCTTTATTGAAGAATGGCAGTCTTTCTAGGGTTTTTACAAGTCGCTGGCAATGGAACAGGCGTAGTCTTTGCAGGCTCGAGAAGCAGGAGACAGGCCGGTAGGGCTGGAGCCAAGGCAGTAGGTGACTTCTTGCTTTGCAAACAACGTCTTTGTCAGTCTTCTTAGGTTGCAGGAATCTGAGGATCAAGGTTCAGGGGTGCCCCTAAATACTGAATTATGGGGCGTTACGATGGACTGGCAGATGGTAGCCAATTGGCTAATTGCCTTTAGGGTGACTACACCCTTAGAATGTCCCCTCCCTTTGGGGATGGGGCATACCCCTAACCTGACTAGGTCGAATCCTTCCATTCAAGATTGAGGATTTCCTAAGGAGGGGGTCACCTCGGTCCAGGGCACCTTAGGGATGGTCCTGGCAGAGAGAGGACACACCTCTCCTGACTAATTTTCCCACCGATCTTGCCGCCAAAATCGGGGGCCTGGTCATGGGGGCCAACCTCTCAACTATCTGGAGAGGCCTTGGCTAGCATATCAAAGCCTTTGAGGCTCACTGCCCTAAATGCCGTTACTGCTTGGGCGTAGGTGTGAAGTACCTCCACCCCAAGCAGCCTTTTTCCCTGACCCACGAGATCACAATGGCTCCCACCTCAGGGGGTCAGAAATCTGTGTGTGGCAGGCTGGTGCTGACCAGTCAGCTGGACACAAGGGAGTTGGTCGTTTTTAGGGGGCATCTCTAAGAAGCCCTCTGAGTGCATTTTGTAATAAATTCAATATTGGCATCAGTGTGGGTTCATTATGCTGAGGAGTTTGATATCAAACTCCTTAGCATTCAGTAAAGACATCATGGAGCTGTGGAGTTCGTAATGACAACCTCCCAGTCCATGTACTTGACATGGCTCCACTGTACTTACAATGTCTGTCAAAGGCACAGACACTGTAGGGGCACATTAGTTATGCAGCTGTGCGCTCACCTGCAGAATAGTGCACCATGCCTTAGGGCTGTGAGGCCTGCTAGAGGGGTGACTTACCTATGGCTGGTGGGCATGGCACAAAGGGATGAGTGCCATGTCAACTCTTAGGTTTTGTCTGCACCGAAAAAACAGGCTGCAATGGCAGGGCGCAATACATGCTGCAGCCCTTAGAGACCCTCCCTGGTCACAAGGCCCTTGGTACCACTGGTACCTTTTACAATGGACTTGCATGTGAGCCAGAGGTGTGCCAATTGTGGGAGCAATAGTACAGGTTTGAGAAACAACACAGGCCCAGGGAATCTGATTGGCAGGGACCCAGGGCACATTCAGTGTAAGTGCATCAGAAAACTGGCAAAAGGTGGGTTGGGGAAGGGGGGGGGGCGGGGGGTTACTGCAACAAACCCACTTTCCTACATATAGTATATACAGACCCGGCTTCGTAGAGCCAGGTAGTGACTTTTCTTCATTCTTCTGTGGATCTGTCAAATCGGAGTTCTTGGGTTCAGGGGTGCCACTTAGTACTCAATTCAGGGGCATTATGCAGAGCCAATGGGCTACCTACTTTTAGGGTGTCTACTCCCTCTATATGACCACTTCCTGTGGGAAGTGGGCATAACCTTGACCCTAGAAGGCTGATTCCACCAAAAACATGGAGGAATATGAAAAGTGGGGTCCACATCAGCTGACCCACCCTAGGGGTGGTGCCGGCTGAATGTGGGCACACCTCAATGTTCCTGCCGGTCTTGCTGCCAAAAAGTGGGGTCAGGACAGGGGGTGGCAACTCCACGATCTGGTGAGGACCGGGGGCACATAAAAGGGTGGTAAGGCAGCTTCCTGCCCTGGAATGTCCATCCTGCTTAGAGGAGGTGTGAACACCTCCACCAGAGCAGAATTTCTTGTCCCCTGAGAGCAAGAGCACTCACCTAGGGAGGTCAGAAACCTGTCTACGGTGGCTGGCTAGTCGAGACCTGTCAGTCCACACGCTAGTAGTCGGTAGGTTTTCAGAGGGCACCTCTAAGGTGCCCTCTGTGTGAATTTATTAATAAATCCAGCACTGGCTTCAGTGTGGGTTTATTAAGACAAGGTGTTTGGGACGAAACACCTTGGGGGTACAGTGAAGCCATCTTGTAGCTGGGGGACTCGTAATGACTAGGTGTCAAGTCCATGTACTCGTTATGACTTCTCTGTGCACTGATAATATCCAAGGGTGAACTTAGATATCACCGGGACATATCGACTCTCATTGATATGCCCTCACATGGGTATAGTGCATTCTGCCTTAGAGCTGCAATGCCTGCTGTAGGGGTCTTACCTATGGCACATGTAGTGCTGGAAGGCATTGCACAAAGGGATGTGTGCCATGTCGACTTCAGTTTTCTCTGCGCCAAGACACAGGCTGCAATGGCAGTTTGCATGAGCTTGGTGAGGGGTCCCTTACGGTGGCAAAATTCGTACTGCAGCCCTTAGGGACCCTCCTTAGGCCCAACGCCCTAGGTACCTGAGATACCACTTACTAGGGACTTACAAGGGATCCCAAAGGTTTGCCAATTGTGGAAAAATCGTACAGTTTAGGGAAAAGAACACTGGTGCTGGGGACCTGGTTAGCAGGAACCCAGCACACTTTGTCAAAACTGCACTAGATAACAGGCAAAAAGTGCGGGATAAACATGCCAAAAGGGGCACTTTCCTACAGCCACCATCCCTAGGAGATTCATTACAGTCCTCACTGTCAGACTGAGACATCTGGTAGAGGCAAATTTGTGCCAGCATGGTCTGGACCCACCGGTTAGTTGGGTATGCCACTGCCAATTGTTTAGAAATCTGCTCCTAGAAACGTTTCCTTCATTTCTGGAATGGAAGAAGTTTCTCACAGTTCACTGCGAGACCTAGTGTGTATTAGCAATTGCACGTTTGTCCGGTTTTCATGGTAAAGATTCGAGGTGTATGCTTGGACTACCCAATTTGACTAGCCAATCATCCCAGTAGGGATAAACATGCATGCCCTGTCTTCTGAGGTGTACAGCTACCACCACAAATGTCTTGGTGAAGACTCTTGGCACTGACTTTATTCCGAACAGCAGGACTTTGAATTGGTAATGTTCTCCCTCCATTGCAAACCTTAGATACTACTTATGTGCTTTGAGTGTGGATGGAAAGGTCCTTGAGATCTACTGTTGCTAGGTAGTCCCATTTGTCTAGCAAAGGTATAACATCTTCCAATGTTGTCCTTTGAAACTTCTGCGTCTTTATTTACCGGTTTACAAAGCACAGGCCTAGAATAGGCCACAATGTCAAGTCTTGTTTTTGATCACAAGAAAGTAAACAGAGTATACACCTTTGTTTTTCTCTTTTGGCACCTTCTCAATAGCAGTCTTTGGAAACTACTCTTGGACCACTATTTGCAGGATTTGAAATTGGCTCTTCTTGTACTGTTGGTTTTGTTGGTGGCTTTAGTATGAGGTCAATACAGTAGCTTATCAAACATTTACAACCCATTTGTCTGTGGAAATTGCTTCCCAATTCATGAAGAAGTCCTTTAGTCTCTCCCCCAAAGGTGTGTTGTATGTGGGGGAGGAAGGTTTGAGTCACTTGGAAGGGCTAGATGCAGATCCTCTGGAGTTTCCGCCTTTCAGCCTACACGTACTTCGAAAAAGGGGCTTGGGTTGTGGAGGCTGCCTCTGGGCAGGGTCTGCTAAGGGGTCCGTCGCTGTCCGCTTTGAATTTATACACTAAACCTAAGTCGCCCCTGCTCTCTCATTACTTGAAAGCTCCACCTTTTGAATGCAAGCCTAAAGACCAGAAGGGCTCTCAGCTTTTGAAGCCTCATTCATCTTCATCTATGTCAGCGCTTGGGCCACCCCTGGACCAAAGAGCTGATCTCCTGCGAGAGGCTCAGTAATACACCATTGTACCCCAGGTTTAAAACCGTAGTTGCACAGCCACACGTCTTCTCCTGACTCTCTGTGGCCAGCTGTCTACTCGCCGTCTCTGCAGTGTCAAAGGTAAACTTCAGGCAGGAGTTAGCGAAGTTCTTTCTTTCCTCAATAATGTTCTTAGCCCTTTTGTGGTACTTCACAGGGATGTGTAACATAAGGTCTTCCATGGCCATCCAGTATTAGTGGACATGTCAGTGTAACAGGGGGTTAGAGTTAGCAATTCACCACTGAGTGGCTGCAGCTCTGTCCATCTTTCTTCCTACAGACTGCATACTCTTACTCTTTCTGGAGGAGGCCCCAGGGATGCTGGGGACAAGGCTCTCTTCCTCGCCAGAGACACAATTAGGGAGTCCATTTCAACTTGGAGTCCACCTTTGCCATTGTTGAAGTAAAGTGCCTCTTTTTGCATGGTCGCGCCCCCCCCCCCCACTTTTTGCCTGATGATGCTCTTTGACTAAGTGTGCCCTGGGTTCCTGCCAACCAGGAACCCAGGGCCTATGTTCTTTCCCTAAAACTGCACTGTTACACACCCAATTGGCAACTCTCTGGCCACATGCAAGTCCCTTGTAAAAAGTACCATGGGTACCAAGGGCACTGTGACCAGGGAAGGCCTCTAAGGGCTGCAGCACATATTGTGCCACCCTTAGAGGACCTGTATCCTAACACACAGATATTGCAGGCTGTGTATTTTGGTATAATAAACAGAGAGAGACCCCTTGTGCAACCAAGGGAATAAGGTACTCTTCACAAGTAAAACAGAAATGTTTCCCCGCGGACCAAAGTACAAAACACCTAGACAGTTACTAGGTTAGAAAGAACTATTGCTTATCTACTTCACACTTGTGCTGCTTATCAGCTCCAAACCAACTAATATAGAATCAAATGCTGTAAGAAAGTGGCTCTGTATATGCTGAACCAAAATAAGGTTGTGTGCACAGGGTCCACAGTCCCCAGAGGTTTGGCAGAGGCTAAAGTTAGATATAAACTTACTCTCTAAAGTGGTAGCTTGGTCGAGCAGTAAGGCAGTATCAGAGGACAGTGTAAAGCATTTGTTGTACACACTCAGTCAGCAAATGGTCTCACACACTCAAGAACTGAACTCTAGGCCAATTGTTTTGTATATAAAAATATATTGTTTTATTTTAGTACCACAGGTAGGTATAAAAATACTTTCTCAGAATGAGATGCTTTAGTTATATACTTTCAATACACAATAGACTTTTAAATGTAGTAGCTACAGTTGTTGCAATAGGCAACACAATTATAACATTGAGCTCAATGGGGAATTTTAAGTAAATGCAATATCTATTACTTTGCGTGTGATTTTCTTACTCGGGGCTGGATCCTGGATTCAGCCCTGGTGCATTTCCTGTAAACAGTTGAAAGAAATCGTTTTTGTTACACAGGCGATTTTTAAGGAATAGTTGTATGTTTCAAAAATCGACACTTAGAAGAATTTCTGGAGAAAACCAGGCAATGTTATCCTATGGAGGAAAATCAAGTTATCGATAAGTACAGTTGTAATTGCTTTTCAGGGTCAGTGCTGGGCACCAAGATCCAGCACTGGGATCTCTCCTGATAACAGGTGAGTAATTTCGTTTTCGTTGATCGGACGATTTTTAGTGAATATTTTAAAGTTTCAAAACTCGACACTTAGAAGAAATTTCAGTGTATACCAGTCAATGTTACCCTATGGAGAAAATGTAGGTTATCGGCTTTCAGGTAAGTACTCGACTGGCAGAGTTAAGGTTCTGGGCATAGACTCAGGGGTCTCCCAGGGTCAGGTAGGTACAGTTGGTACACCCTCAGCGGCACAAGGGCGGCCGGGTGCAGAGTGAGTTAGGCCCAATGTTAGCCTATGGCGGGCACGGGGCCCTTGGTTGGTGGCTGCTAGCAGGCAGGCCACGCGGCTGTGGGAGCTGGGCTCCTGGTCACTTACCCAGGGCAAGTGGGGAAGAAAAATAGGATAGGTGTTGCACTCGCAGGGGCACTCGGGCGGCTGGGTGCAGGGTGCTTTTGAGCCGTCGGGCACTCAATGTATTTCAATGGAGAAGCTGGAAGTTGAACAAAGGCTGCAAGCTCGGGGACGGAGAATCTTCAGGTGCGACCACCACTTCGAGAGGTAAGTTGGGTAGTTGGAGGATAGGTAGGCACCCCGGAGTTGGGCACAGGGGGCCGCAGGGCGCCGGGTGCAGGGGTGTCTTCGCGTCAGGAAATCTTACCCTCTGCTGGGCCCGGTTGGAGGGGTCCCTGGTTCTGAGGCTGCAGGCGTCATCAGGAGCGTCGAGGAGGGTCCTTGGGTGCTAGATTCTGGGTCACAGTCGCCGGGGGGACGTCCTCGTGGTCTTTGACCACTCGGGCACAGGCCGGGCTCGGCGGGTGCAGAGTGTGCAGGAGTCGCGGTTCCTGGCTGGCACCAGGGGTTTGTTACTTGCTTTGAGCAGTACCACTGCTCGTGGGAGTCCCAGTTCTTTTAGAGTCACAAGGCAGTCAGGTCCTCCGGGGTTTTCGAGGTTGCGGACCACTGGAGACGCCGGGGTTTAGCAGGTTCGAGGGTCGACAGGCCTGTAGGGCTGGGGCCAAGTCAGTTGGTGTCTTCCTCTTGTGAGCAGCTGCACGGCAGGTCTTCTTTCTTCTTGTTCTTCTTGCTTGTTTCGGATTCGGGATCTGAGGAAGGAAGGTTCAGGGTGCCCCTAAATACTAAATTTAGGGGCGTTACAGGTAGGTAAAGGGCAGGGACCAATGGGTCCCTTCCCTGGGGTGGGTACACCCCTATCCTGCCACTCTCCAGTGGGAGGGGGCAGGAGCCTAGTCCTGATTGGGCAGGGTTCCCCATCTTCAAGATGGCGAGAGCCCGGAGATGTGCTTCACCTCGCCTCCCCCACCTGAGGGGTGGGGTTGGCAGAGGCTGGCACACCCCCTTTCCTCATTTGGGGTTTCCCGCCAGTCTTCCCACCAGAGTGAGGGCTAGTACCGGTGGGGACCAGTTGCTGAGTACAGCAAGTGGTCTGGGGAGGCTCACAAAGGCGGCATGCCTTTGAAGCTTCCCCCTGCCCATCCTGGGGGAGGAGAACTAGCACCTCGCCCAGGACGTGCATTGTTGCAGGCCCAGGAGAGCGGATGGCTCTCTACCCAGGGGTCCAGCAACATGTCTGCTGGGTGGCAGCCTAGGCAGCCTCTCAGGCAGGACACTGGGAGTTGGTAGAGTTTCAGGGGGCATCTCTAAGATGCCCTCTGTTGTGCATTTTACATTAAATCCCACACTGGCATCAGTGTGGGTTTAATGTGCTGAGAAGTTTGATACCAAACTTCCCAGTCTTCAGTGTAGCCATTATGGTGCTGTGGAGTTCGTAATGACAAACTCCCAGCACCATATACTCTTAATGGCAGCACTGCACTTAGTGCCCAGGAATGGACCTGGGTACTGTAGGGGTACAGGGCTCACGCACCTGTACCCTCACCACTGGCATAGGGCACCCAGCTAGAGGGGTGACTGATGTATGCCAGGGCAGTGGTTTGTGGGCATGGCACACAGGGATGTGTGCCATGTCGACTCTTCACTTTGTTCTGCACCAAGACACGCAGTCTGCAAAGGCAGAGTGTGAGTGTCAGTGTCAGGGTACAGGGCCTCTAAGGGTGGCACAATACGTGCTGCAGCCCTTAGAGGTCTTCCCTGGTCACAGTGCCCTGGGTACCTGTGGTACCATTTACCAGGGGCTGACCTGTGGCCAGAGATGCCAATTGGGTACAGTTTTGGGGAAAGAACACAGGCCCTGGGAACCTGATTGGCAGGGACCCAGGGCAATCAAGTCAAAGTGCATCAGTGGTCTGGCAAAAAGTGGGGGGGTTACTGCAACAGAAACCCACTTCCTTACAAATGCTAACTCATAATTGAAAAATTACAAAACATGTTTTTATTAAAATCCTATTGTCACAGAAAATAAAATTTGATTTTTCATACACAGTTAAAATATCATCAATACATTTCATATACTTAATAAAATCAATTCAAACAAACATGACAACGTTACACAGGACGTAAATGACACTATACCCCCACATGAAAGAGAAAAAAAGACTTTAGACACTATATTTTGTCATTTTCAGTACAAATCCTTAATGACCAGATATAAGGACACGGTCTGGATGCCCTCCTGATTTAGCAATTACAGGACCGCGTTCCTCCGAGGATTATGTAACCAGATTTGCGTCGACGCGTTTCGATGGTTATAAACTTTTGTAGTCCATCTTTTTCAAGACACTCGTTTAAATTTTCTCTGTAATGATCCCTGTTTTTAAAAAAATGTCCTTATATATGGAAAAGCTGTGCTCTAATGTAAAGCTCATTGGATCTTGAATACCCCAGTCCTTTGAATACATTTCTGGGTCCGTTTTAATGCCAGGACTGCAACCTTGCTGTGTAAAGGGTGTCTGTGTCACCCAGGTCGAGAGTATCCCATTAACTCGAGTCGATAGTAAAATTCCGACTCCTGTGGTACCGGTTCTCGCACCTTATTGTTGGTTAGCTCGTTGTTGGCAATAACTCATGGGTCGTAACTTGTCCCCACCTCGAGGGGCATTAACGTCCTCCTCTTTCCCGTTGTACTAATGGGCTGCAACCGAGATCCCGCACATCCGTCCTACTCGTTCGTATCTATCTATCGATGTGTATGAAAAATCAAATTTTATTTTCTGTGACAATAGGATTTTAATAAAAACATGTTTTGTAATTTTTCAATTATATGAGTTAGCATTTGATTCTATATTAGTTGGTTTGGAGCTGATAAGCAGCACAAGTGTGAAGTAGATAAGCAATAGTTCTTTCTAACCTAGTAACTGTCTAGGTGTTTTGTACTTTGGTCCGAGGGGAAACATTTCTGTTTTACTTGTGTATTTTGGTAGACAGCAAAGTGAAGTTGACATGGCACAATCCCTGTGCGCCATGACTACAATCCACTGCCATGGCATAGGTAAGCCACCCCTCTAGCTGGGTGCACTATACACTGGTGAGGGTACAGGTGCATGAGCCCTGTACCCCTACAGTGTTTAAGTCCATTCTTAGACATTGTAAGTACAGTAAAGCCATAAAGAGTATATGGTCTGGGAGTTTGTCATTACGAACTCCACAGCGCCATAATGGCTTTACTGAAATCTGGGAAGTTTGATATCAAGCTTCTCAGCACATTAAACCCACAATGATGCCAGCGTGAGATTTATTGCCCAATGCAATCAGAGGGCATCTTAGAGATGCCCCCTGAAAAACGACCTAACTAGTGTCCTGGCTGACTGGCTGCTCACCAGCTGCCACCCTCAGACAGGTTTCTGGACCCCTGGGCCGAAAGCCTACCGCTCTCTGGGTCCTGAAACAAAGCACATCCTGGGCAGAGGTGCCAAGCCTCCTCCCAAAGGTTGGGAAGGGCCCACGAAGGGGAAGATTCAAAGGCTTGCAACCTTTGTGAGCCTTTGCCAACCCCACCCCTCAGGTGGGGAGGCGAGGTGAAGCACAACTCTCAGTCCCCATCATCTTGAAAGGGGGGGGGACCCAGCCAACCAGAGTGAGGCTTATGCCCCCCTGGCATAATAGGGGGATGTACCAACCCAAAGGAAAGGACCCATTGGTCCCAACCTGTACCTACCTGAATCACCCCTAAATTTAGTATACGGGGCAAGCCTGAACCTTGCCTCCTCAGACAAGAAAAAACTGAAGAAGGACTGAAGAGCCATGCTGAAGGAAGGAGGACACCAACTGTTTTGGCCCCAGCCCTACCGGCCTGTCCCGACCTCGACCAGTGCGTTCTGCAGCCAGCAGCCCCCCAGAACCCAGAGGAATTGCCCTGCATTCACTAAAAAGACTGTCGCCCGTGAGCACCGGATTTGCTCACCAACAGACTCTGGCTCCGGCCAAATCCACGAGTCTGCACCACGCGCCCACGGCCCAAATTCGAGTGGCCCAACACCACGAGGTGGTCTCCCCGGCGATCCTGACCTGGGATCTGGTGATCCCTGACCTACCTCAAGTCTCTCGACGATGCCTGCAGCCCCTATCTGGAGGATACACCCGACCATGACCGGAGCCGGTAAGGAAATCCCGATGCCAAAAGACACCCCTGCACCCGACGCCCCACGGTCTTGGGTGGCCCAACAGACAGTGTCCCGGCATCCAACGACATGCCAACTTACCGAGCCAACTGGTGGTCGCCTCCAGAAGATCTTCGTGCCAGAGACTGCAGTGTTTGCTCTGACCGGAGCTTCCTCACTGCAACCAACAGGGCTCCTGATGTCGATCTAGGACCCTGCACCCGGCCGCCCCAGTGCTGCTGTGGGTGCACTTTGTGTGCTATCTTGGATCCCCCCTTTGCCCTGAGCTAAACCCAAGTGGCGTGCCCCTGAGCAGCCACCAACAGGAGGCCCCTTACCTCCCATTGCATAACATTGGGCCTCAGCACTCTGCACCCGGCCGCCCTAGTGCCTTTGAATGCATCCTTGACCCTGGGGGAACCCTTGTTCCAACTCTAGAAACTCAACCCCCAAGACTGTTTACTTACCTACAAAACCGTAACCCTATTTTTCTCCATAAGATAGCATTGACTGTTTCTCTGTAAAACGTGTGAAGGGTGTTTTGTATGGGAACCTAAGAAACTGTTTTGAGAAAAACTGTTTTACTTACCTTTTATCTAGGAAATGTCCCAGTGTGATATCTAGGCATATCACACCAAGTCGAAAAAGTAATCTAAAAAGTAATCAGAGTAACTATAACGGTTTCCTAACATTTGACTTACCTGTAACAAAGCCAACTGCATTCAATTACATTCAAATGTATTATTCTGCAAAGTACTATACTTACCTGCACCAAGTCCTGCTTGGTTCTAAAAATGAAATACAACAAAGAAATATTTTTATACAAAACAATTGGCCGGAGTTCAGTTTACTAGTGTTTGAAATCATTTTTTGCCAGAGTGTGTACAATAAATGCTTAACACTACCCTCTGATAAAGCCTTAATGCTCGCCCACACCACCACATATAGAGAGAGGTATTCTCATTTTAGCTCTGTAAGTCTTTGGGGATCCACTGGACTCTGTGCACACTATACCTTACTTTGGTATAGTATATACAGAGCCAGCTTCCTACAGTCGCCAGCTTAGGAGACCTCCTTGCCTTGCTGTACAATGCTGGGAAGCATAGGGAGATATTGACTCCTCTTGTAGGCTGGGGTTAATATTTCGAGCAGAAAACAGTTCTCCTTTTCCACATCCATCGCCACCCCAAAGACTTCTGCTGCCTCCCTAACAGCTGATTGGTATGCAGAAATGTCATCCGTAAGGGATGGTCTCGAGGGATAGGATTCTATCTCCTCCTGAGGTGAGTCAGCCTCCAAATTCTTCCACAGTATTTCTTACAGTGACTCGCCTAGTACCAAGTTTTCAGGGGCCAAGGACAAAACATGAAGAGTGTGCTCTCACTCTAAAATAGCTTAGAGGAACCCGACTTTGGCAACAGTCGTCAATACCAAATCAGCAACTCCGAAGCACCTCCGAATCCAACAGTAGGAAAAAAAACCCTAAGATGGTCGGCACACACATAGGCATAGTGGGATTACGGTAGACGGTCATGTCAACTCCTACCCACAAGCTGACAAGGTTTTTGCAGAAAATAAATACACTTCCAGAAGCAACCACTAGATGCAGGATTGCTCTAAATAATGATCCTAGAAGAGATTTCACCCTGCAAAGGTTTCATGGGTATTAAAAGGAGCTACAACACCTGCATAGGTCAGGTACAGTCCTGAAGCATAGCAATATTTTCTAACTACTCAGAGTGGGAAGTGTGAAAAAGTATTTTTGCTGCCACTGGGTAATGAGCCTCAAGCTGGAAATAAGACATTTTAAATGACAACAATGTGTCTCAAAAAGAGAATGCACCAACAATATGAGCTCAGACCAGTTTCCAACCCACATACGTCAGATGAAAAAAGTAAACCGGTTAGACCAAATCTAGGGTTAACAACCAATTATATGAAGGAACAAGTAGGTATACAGCTTTTCAATGCTTAAATTAAAATGTGGGAGGCATTTCTATTAACTCCAAAGCACAAAGGCACCAGACTGAGAAGTTCAGAAAAGGAATGTATGGCCATACAAGTTTTGCAGAAGAAAAGTCAAAATAAGTGTCACATCCAATATTACTTTTAGTGATACACAGATATTCACTTGAATTTACCCAAACCTTAGTAGACAGCAGTAGTCAATACTATAGTCAATCTAGGCCTTTTTACCTTGTCCCCACCCTATACACCACAACTCAATACTATACATTTGTAAGTTAAAATTATCCACCTACAGTATGCATCTGTACCTTCAGGATATCGCCCATAACTTCGCCTTTCTCCTGTGTAGAACTTTCTGCCATCTTTTCCAGTTGATCTTCAAGCAAAGAGATTTTGCCCTGCAGGATGAGGATGTACTCTTCCATGCCTCTCTGAAAGAATCAAGATCACAAAACAATTATGATTTATGTTCAAGACAAAATATGGAGAATAAAGAACCATGCCTACATAAATGTTTCACTAGTTACCAGACAATAGTTTTTATGGATGGTTATGAAAGATTTTACAACATCTGAAGCGGAAAGGAATTTATCACTTTCAAAGATCTGCTGACAGCCAAGGGCATTTGCCCATAGGGAATAGTATTAATAGACAGTTCAGCTATCAGATAACACTTCAATTCTCCAAAGGAGTCAGAATAGGAATGGTTTCTTTAGCCAAAAGATGGTAGGCAGTTTGCAGGTTAGTATGCAGCAGCTATCTGGAAAACAAGAGCAGTGCTGGAGAAGCACAATGATAGTATATCTGAAGACATCTTGAGTAACCAAAAAATAACTTTTTTAAATAAGGCACACTAAAAGTGGCGACAGCATGAAATAGAGCAGCCTTCAAACTTACAAATTTCAAAGGACAGCCTGTCCAAACTGAACCTTTGCTAAAAACACGGCTACAAAAGAAATGCTTGTGGAATACAAGAGCTTATAAGACAATCTTAGAAATATCAGACAAGTGCACATACTCTCGGGCAGTGAATCGAACAACGAGGAGACACTGAAAGCTTAGCTTACATCCATACGCCTACCAAAAATGTCAAAAGAGTGCTTTTAATTTAACTTTAAATAATATGCATCTATGGCAGATTTTTTTGTTTAAAAAAGCCACACGGAATCACTCACATTCATGGCACTGAGGTGTGTCAATTGGGACCAAGCATTGCCTGCACGACACCCACATTTTATTAATTCACCATTAGACTCTCCTCCCCCTTTACCGAACTCTTGCAGGTTCCTTTCATCCTTTATAACGATTTTTTCAATTTTTTTCTTTAACCCGTGAATGTGGTTCTCTCTCTTGCTCTGGGTCAAACAGTGATGAGGCAAAAATAAATGCTGGTTCGCAAAATGAGAGCCTGTGGGCCCCACCTGCTTAAACAGAGCACAGGCTTTACTGCTCCATAAACCTGCAATGTCTCTGCAGCACCATCAGGAAATAGGAAAATCATTATGTGCTTAGGGGGGGGTTTCCAGTACATCAGTAAAAGCCCTAATGCACCTCTGACCAAAAAGGGGAGATCAGATCAAAGTTCCAAATAGCATTGGAAACGTGCCTTCCTCTTATACCTCAAGCAGGTTGGGGCACTCATTAGCCCCATTAGGCAGTTAAGATTGATAATATGATATGCAGCACTTTCTGTTGTACGAGTCTGAAGGTGGACTGTAGGGGCCACTTCCCAGAGTTACATTAGTGCTTCTACCTAGTCGCAATATTGAAGCTGCCTTGTATCCTTTTGACTATCATATTTTCAACACAATTATGTATTATGATTCTGTACACGTTTCAAACTATACTCTTCCCCTCTCATCTATCAACAATCTTGCCTCAAGGAGTGGTCCGAAACTTCTTCCCAATTCATCCCAGGACTCCAACTAGGGCATATCCATTTTCTAAATACTTAAAGTAAGCAGAACTGAATAGTTCAAATGCTTTTTGAGCTTTAGAAAATTTTAAAGGTTTTTATGCAAGTAGGTCCTGTCACATCGCCTTATTTTCTGATAAATATGATGTCCTAATCTTTATACGCTTTCAACTTTGCTGTTTTAAAAAAATAATAATTTAAAGGCAGTACCTGCCTAGTGTAGCAATTCCTTTATTAGGTTTTTCCCAATAAACAGCACGGAACGTTCTTTCCCATGCGGTAAATACCATTAATGTAGGGTGTGGTAATTCAATTGGTCTCTTCCCTCCATACTTATATGATATATGAATGTCTTTTGATGCATTACTAGGATGTCCAATCTAACAGATGGTTTGGATAAAGGAGAGTATGCCCAGTCTTTTAGTACTAGGATGCGAGCACCCAACAGTAGCCTCTGAGATATGAAAATGCTTTAGCCTGTCATATCTTAATTGATATAGCTTGGTGCCTTCTATATGCAATTTTTCTCACCCCACAACAACGTGCATAGCATTTCTTAAGCCGGACTATAAAAGGCCTCAGAACTCTGAAATGGAGTTTTCCATGATGTAAAGAATCCTGGTTAATGTAATTATCTTAAAGAAAGAGGTTCTAGCCAATGACAGTCGGAGCATGCACCAGTACATGGTGGTATCTTTAAGAAGCAAGGTAAAGCTTCACTCAGAAAAGTGCGCTTGGTCACTAGTGAAACTACTAAATAGCAGAATCCACCTTTCCACATGTTGCTATGTCGATAACCACCTAGGTGCAAAGTTGATAGCGGAACTGGGTAAAGTGTGGATTGCGCCATAGTATATCAATAGTACCGGGGTAAAAGAGTACGCGGTCTAGCCAGGAAGAACAGCACATCATTTCACACTACCCTTCGCATAGTCTTGCTTGGCCGGAGATTGAAAAAGAAAAAAAAAAAAAAAGTACATCAGATAACTTAGCCTGTAAAGGGTCAACATGACCATCTCCACCTTAGGCTACAAACTTAACGCACAAGTTACTTACCTTCGGTAACGATATATCTGTAAGAAACATTAGTTAGTGAAGATTCCTTACCTTAGAATATCCCCAGGCGTCAGACTGGATCCGGAAAGTTTGTCAGCAGTACCCCTGCGCGTCGGAAGGTGGCGTCGTGCGGGTCCGCATCCGTCGTTGGCGTCGTGGTCGCCGAGATGACGTCGCGGCAGCTACTTAGACGCCGCCCTCGCGCGCGGACGTCAGTTCTGTACACGACTTTCCGCGCCAGCAACGCAGAGCCATGCAAGATACTGACCACTGGTGCATTGAAACTAGGGCCCTGAAAGGGATGACCTTAACCCTAGAAATCAGTTGGCAGAACGGGGAGGATTGGTGGGGCGGTAAGGAATCTATCACTAACTAATGTTTCTTAGAGATATATCGTTACCGAAGGTAAGTAACTTGTGCATCTGAAAGAAACACGTTAGTGATAGATTCCTTACCTTAGAATAGATACCCCAGCAATACCAACCCCGGTGGTGGGTCTGCGAACCAAGATCACACCAGGAAGTCCCGGAGAACAGAACGGCCAAAGAAGCCGTCTCTCCGGACTTGCCTGTCCAGGCAATAGTGCTTAGTAAAAGTGTGCAGCCAGGCCCACGTAGCTGCCTGACAGATGTCTTGTAAGGGGACACCACGTCCCAACGCCGTAGTGGCAGCCGTCGCCCTGGTAGAATGGGCGCGCAGCCCCAACGGAGGCTCCTTCTTTGCCAGAGAATAACAGGCTTTAATACACAAGACGACCCATCTGGATATAGTCCTCGTGTGCAGCCCGACCTTTTTTGGCACCAACGTAGCCAACAAAGAGCTGATCATCCACCCGGAACTGTTGTGTGCGACTCAGGTAAAATGAGAGTGCACGTTTTGGGTCCAGACGGTGGAGCCTCTCTTCCTCTCTGGAAGGATGCGGAAAGAAGGTGGGCAAAGTGATGGTCTGCCCTATGTGAAAGGCAGTAACAACCTTTGGCAGAAAGGATGGACGTGTCCGGAGGACAACCTTGTCCGGATGCACAGACAGAAAAGGAGGTTTACAAGAAAGAGCCTGGAGCTCACTCACTCTCCTAGCAGAGGTGATGGCAACCAGGAAAGCAGTCTTCAAAGTTAACAGACGAAGAGGACAGTTGTGAAGTGGCTCAAAGGGAGCGCACATTAAGTATGTGAGAACCAGGTTCAAGTCCCACTGTGGCATTACAAAGGGAACAGGAGGAAAAAGGTGAGTAATGCCTTTGAGGAATCGGTTAACAACAGGGGACTTGAAAAGAGAGGGCTGATCTTGGAGCCTGAGAAAGGCCGAAATAGCAGAAAGGTAGCCCTTGATAGTGCCCAGAGCAGAGCCCTGCTGGGCCAAAGAAAGAAGGAACAGTAGGACCTCAGATAGAGGGGCAGAAAGGGGATCCATAGCCTTTGCTGTGCACCATGCCACAAACTTGTTCCACCTACAGGCGTATACCAACGTAGTGGAGGGACGCCTAGCTGCCAGCATGACATCACAGACTTCAGGAGGCAAGTCGAAGGGAATCAACTGCCGCCGCTCAATCTCCACACAAAGAGGTGGATACTGGACAGGTTCGGGTGGAGGACAGTCCCCTGCTGCTGCGACAGAAGATCCTCCCGAAGAGGCAGTCGGATCAGGGGATCGATGGTCATACGGAGTAGCTCGGGATGCCAAACTCTTCGAGCCCAGTCCGGAGCCACAAGAATGACTTGGGCCCGGTCATGCCTGATCTTCAGCACTCTGGGCAGAAGTGGTATAGGAGGAAAGGCGTATAACAGAACGCAACTCCACTCGCGACGAAAAGCGTCGCAGAGCAAGTGCCGCCTTGGAAATTCCAAAGCGCAGAATTGCTGACATTGCGCGTTCTCTTCGGTGGCGAATAGATCTAACCAAGGCTCTCCCCACTGTTGAAAGAGAACTTGCGCCACGTACGAGTGAAGACGCCATTCGTGATCCATCATGCGGCTGAGTTCGTCCGCCCTGGCGTTCAGAGAACCTGCCAGGTGTTGAACCACCAGGGAAACGCCCCGACGTTCCAGCCATGTCCAGAGGCGCAGAGCCTCCTGACATAGGGTCCACGACCCCACCCTGCCCTCTTTGTTGCAGTACCACATGGCGGTGGTGTTGTCCGTGAACACCTGCACTACTCTCCCCTTGACAGAGAGAAGGAATGCCTTCAGTGCAAGTCGGATCCCCGAAGCTCCGGAAGGTTGATATGGAGCTTGGACTCTGCCGGAGACCAGAGGCCTCTGATCTCCGCCTCTCCCATGTGGCCACCCCATCCCAGGAGGGACGCATCCGTCACCACTGTGTGCACCGGTTGGGGAAGGGAGAGGGATCTGCCATTGACCCAATCCCGGTTTGTGAGCCACCACTGCAATTGTTGTGCAGTGCCCTCCGAGATCTGGACGTAATCGGACAGGTTCCCCTGATGCTGCGCCCACTGGAACTTCAGGTCCCACTGCAGAGCCCGCATATGCCATCTGGCATGATCGACCAGCAGGATGCAGGAGGCCATGAGGCCCGGCAGCCTCAGGGTCATCCTGACCGAAACACAGGATAGAGGCTGAAAGATCGGAATCATAGCCTGAATATCCTGGACTCACCGTTCGGGAGGATAGACCCGAAAGTGCGTCGTATCCAGAACCGCTCCGATGAAGAGGAGCTTCTGAGAGGGAATTAGGTGCGACTTCGGCACGTTGATGGAGAACCCCAGCGAATGCAGGAGGTCGGCCGTAGTCTGGAGGTGGGAGAAGACAGCCTGGGGCGAGCCCGCCTTCAACAGCCAGTCGTCGAGATAAGGGGAAGACTGGAACCCCTGATCTGCGCAGATGAGCTGCGACCACCGCCATCACTTACGTGAACACCCGAGGGGCGCTGGTAAGGCCAAGGGGAGCACGGTAAACTGAAGGTGCTCGTGGCCTACCGTAAACCGCAGGTAACGCCGGTGGGCCAGCAGGACGGGAATGTGGAAATATGCGTCCTGCAAGTCCAACGCTACCGTCCAGTCTCCAGGGTCGAGGGCTGACAAGACCTGAGCCAGAGTCAACATCTTGAACTTCTCCTTCCGGAGGAAGTGATTGACATCCCTGAGGTCCAATATAGGACGCAGGCCCTTGTCCTTCTTGGGCACCAGAAAGTAGTGGGAATAACAACCACGTCCTACTTCTGGCGCAGGAACGCGCTCGATGGCCCCCTTGGCCAGGAGGGCCGCGACTTCCTGTTGAAGAAGTGCCAAGTGATCCCGCGACATGCGGTGGTATTGGGGTGGCATGGCTGGAGGGGTAGCCTCGAAGGGGAGGGAGTAGCCCCTTCGGACTATTTGTAAAACCCACCTGTCCGAAGTGATGGTGCGCCAGTGGGGGAGGTGATGGCGAATCCTGCCGCCCTCTGGCGTTTGATGGGCCTGAAAGACCAGACTAGGAAGGTTTGGAGGCAGTGGTGGCAGGGGTGGAGGTGGACTGACCAGCCCGCTGGCCCCCTGACCCGCCTCGGCGGGTCCCACGTCCGCAGCCGCGCCGAGACTGTTGCTGCGCGGGCCTGTGGCTCTGAAGCGAACGTGTCGGGGCGCCCCTTCCGTGACCACGAAAGGAGCGAAAAGCAGAAGGCGGAGGAGGGCGCGTGGCAGAAAGGTCCAGGGACTTGGCCGTAGCCCGCGAGTCCTTAAAGCGCTCCAACGCACTATCTGCCTTGTTGCCAAAAAGGCGAATGCCATCAAAGGGCATGTCCATCAGGGTGTTCTGGACATCCCCCGAGAAACCAGTAGTCCTCAGCCAGGCGTGGCGACGGAGCGCCACTGTCGTGGAAATCGCCCTGCCCAGAGAGTCGGAGGTGTCAAGGCCACATCGAATAGTGAACTTTGCCACATCGAATAGTGAACTTTGCCGCATCTCTCCCTTCAGCAATAGCCTGAGAGAGCACTGTCCGGGCCTCCTCCGGACAGTGAGGCAACACTTGCGCCACCATATCCCACAAAGAGTGGGAATAACGGCCCTAGAGACATGCAGTGTTCACAGACCGCAGCCCCGAACTGGCGGAAGAGAATCTTCTTCCCAAATTGTTCCAGTTTCTTGGATTCCCTATCCGGAGGTGCGGTAGGGAAGGCGCTCGGGGACGCAGAGGCTTGGACAACCAAGCTCTCAGGGGTAGGGTGTTGGGAGAGGAAAAGGGGGTCGCCCGGGGCCGGGCAATGGCGTCGGCCCACGTTCCTATCCACAGGAGCCCCTGTGGTGGGCCTGGACTAGGTGCCCAAAAGAACGTCAGAAAGTGCATCATTAAAAGGCAGCAGTGGCTCCGCAGAGGTAGCTGCCGGCTGAAGCACTTCTGTCAGGAGGTTAGTCCTGATGGCCACTGTAGGGAGCTCGAGGTGGAGGGCCTCGGCCGCCCTACGCAACACCACGGCGTAACTTGCACCCTCATCCGTAGCCACGGTAAAAGGAGTGAGCATGCCAAGGTCAGGAGAGGTGTCAAGACCACTGGCATCCCCCAGTTCCTCTGCCCAGTCCGGGTCTAACTCACACTGAGCGGTGAGAGGGTCCTCAGACCCCTCCCCTTCCTCCGAAGGCTGATGAACAGGCCTGAAATAAGGAGGATGGACATAGGGATAGAAGGGTTCCATCGGCGTCGGAATCGGCGTTGAGCGACTCCGTTCCGGCGCCGTGTCCACTTCGAGGCTGTAACCGGGGACGTCGTCGGGCGGGGCGGGCGACGTCGGAAGTGGCGCCGGAGGGGTCTACGTCGGTGGAGGTGTTACGAGGTCAACCGGCGTCGACAGGGATCCAGGCCTGGATCCTTGGGGGCCCTGCGGCGCCGGAGCAGACAGCGATGCCGGAGCAGTCGGCAGTGGAAGGCAAGGGCCCGCAGGCGCACCGGCGGGAACCGACGGCATAAAGAGTCGAGCCATGGCTGACAGAATTTCCTGGGCCGGAGTCGCCGACGGACCCGGGAAGGGCGGGTAGGCCGACGGCGACTGCGTAGGCTCCGCCGGAGCCGCGGGGGTGGCACCAGCCGCACCCTCAGCCGCGAGGGGAAGTCAGAGAGCGAAGGCGCTTCTTCAACTTCTTAGAGTGCTTCATCTTACCTGACCCCGAGTGCGAAGACTTCGATCCCGACGAACGATGGTGGTGGCTCTGCGACCGGTCCCTCGACCTCCCACGGGACCGGGACCTTGAGCGGCGCGGAGCCGACTGCCGGACTTCAAGCAACTTTCGAGACCGCTCCCGCAAAGTCTTCGGCGCCATGGCCCGGCAGTCGGGGCACGACTTGGGGTCGTGGTCGCGCCCCAGGCAGTAGAGACACACGGGGTGCGGGTCCGTCACCGACATCATGCGATGACATTCATCGCAGGACTTTAAGCCGGGCATCCCTACGGCACCAGGAGTCGATCGACTCGAAAAATACAGAGACAAAAAGCCTCAAAAACTCAGTCAAAAAATGACTGGGGGTACCGCTCTCTCCGGGTCTGCGCTTGCTGGCGCGAAAAAAGAAAGAACTGACGTCAGCCCGCGAGGGCGGCGTCTAAGTAGCTGCTGCGACATCATCTCGGCGACCACGACGCCAACGACGGACGCGGAGCCGCACGACGCCACCTTTCGACGCGTAGGGGTACTGCTGACGAAAACTTTCCGGATCCAGTCTGACGCCTGGGGATATTCTAAGGTAAGGAATCTATCACTAACTTGTTTCTTTCAGATCCAACAAGCAGAATAAACAGATGAAGTAGATGGGCACATAACCAGGTGACTTCAGCAAACTGAAATCGCTCAGTTGCTGCTGTTCAATCTCCACAGATGGAGGTGTGAGTTGGAGACTGGTGTAGAACCCTGCCCTGCTGCTTAGACAGGAGGTTCTCTCAAAGAGATAGCCAAACCAGGGTGCAAATGTGCAGGCTCAAAAAATGGGTATCACATTCTCCTGGCACAGTATGGTGAAATCAGGATGACATGTGCCCAATCTGTCCTGGTCTTCAGAATTCAAGGCAGGGGGTGAAAAGGCGTGTAGAAGACTTGTGTTCTACTGTAGTTGAATGCCTCTCCTGAGGTCTGCTTGACCCAAGCTCTATTATGCAATAATTGGGACACTGATTTCCCAGCAGTAGTGAAAAGACCAAGGAGTTCCCCATCAAGCGAAGGTGCTTTGCACTGCCTCCAGATGAAGACGCATTTGTGGCCCACCAGCTGACGTCTCCTGACTTAATCCTCCTTTACATTCAGAGTTCCTGTTAAATGGTTTACTGTCAGGGAGATCCCTTGAAAGTCCCGCCATCTCCAGAGATGCAGTGTTTCCTGGTATAAGGGCCTCTACTCCACCCAGCCCCATTTGTTGTAGGGCCCCATGATGATTGTGTGTCCTTTAAGATCTGAACTGGATTCCACTTGATGGATTGGATGAACGCCCTCAGAGCCAACTTATAGGTTGAATTTGAGTTTCTGCTGTGTAGGAACCAGATACTTCTGATCTCCCTCCCGCAGAAGACCACCCCCTCCCAGAGACAACGTATCCATCACGATTGTGAGCCCAGGATGGGGAAGTCAGATTAGCCTGCCACGAGTTAGGTTGATCAACAGCGACCGAAGAAGTTACTGAGTTGCTTCCTCCGAGGTGCTATGCTGTTTGAAAGTCATTGCCCACTGCAGTCTGAGGTTCCATAGCAAGACAGGCGTGTGTTAATGACATGATCCACCACCATTATTCACAAGGCCAGGAGACCAAGCAGACTCAAAACCGACTGGTCATTTGTCAGTCTTTGAGTTGTGTTTCGAGTCAAGACAAAGGCAGACATTGTGTGCATCTATGAGCCACTAACGAGTTACTCAACTGCAGTAACTCATTCTGACGGATGCTCTTAACTGCATATTTCTTACCTTTAGAATATTCCTCAGGTGCCAGACCGGATCGGGAAGAATTAACTGCATTGTGTCACACACCGAGGGGCTCAGCATTGGCTTCTCTCCGCCACAAAGTGACAGTCATGATGCATGTAAGCGCCACCCCAGCCCGCCATCAGGTTCTTGACTCTTTCCGTGCCCTCTGACACAAAGCACACAACAATTGCACGTACCAGTGTGCAGATAGCGGATTTGGAACTTTTAGATGGAAAAAAGAGCATACACACCATAGAACAGCAAGATGGGAGGGCAGTGAGGAATGCGCAGTCCCCATGAGAAAAAAACGTTACAGAAGGTAAGTCATTTGATCTTCTGATGGATAACAGCAGATTCCTAACGTTTAGAGCAAATACCAAATTAGTATCACCAAAGGAGGAGAGTTTGGAGTCAGCTCAGCCCAAAAAGTCATGCAAGATAACTGGCAAAATGTCCTTTGCATCATATCTGGCAGTCAAAGCACTAGTGCTTTGGGAACATTTGAACAGACACCTATGTCACAGCCTGATCGATGTCAAGAAAAGATTATCCTCATGGCGCGCATGATGGTCGCACTGGGGTGAGGATCATGCCATAAAAGGCAGTTATTCACCATCATATCCATATAAACATAACATGACTCCAGCAAACATAAGGGAGGGAATTATTGACCTCCCCTGCCACTTGACAATGCCAATACCGGCTCGAAAGCTCTACCCGGCTGGTCAGTGCTGGGATGGGGAGCTGCAAGGGAGCATAGTAAGATGACAGCCGCAGCTGTAAAATGCTGATGCTGAAGTTGAGTCCGCTCCAGGGGATGCGGGCAGAGGGGCCCGCATTGAACTAGCTTCCCCCCACAAAAAAAAAAAAAGATGCAACACCTCTAACACCTGATACTGGGCTGCTGGGAGAGGCCATAAGCAGTGATCTAGAAGAGACAGCCCCTTCGGCAAGAAATATCAGGGAAGCCGAGACCAGCATAGCCACCAATGAGTGGTTGCAGAGGGACTGAGTCGGCAAATTAGAGAATTCCCTTTGGGATAGGTGAGTGCTGGTACACTACCTGCAGCATATCGAATAGACTCCAGAGGACAGCTTGCCCGCGGAGGGCGCATCAAGGGCCCTGAAACTATTTTTGCTGCCGGAGAGGGAGATGGGAGGATCCCTCCCACCCAAACGGGGGTGAGTGCCCCCATTTTATTTATCTGAAGGGACTCGATGGGCCATGGCGCTCTTCCCAAAGTCTTGCTTCATATTTCCCCTTTAGGAGGAGTACGCGGCCTATACTTTAAATATTACTTTGGGTGGGAAATTATGTAAGACGACATGGTCAACTGCTGAGGTATGAGTCTGCTCATGCCTTTCCTTGTCAATCTGTTGCCTAAACCGGGGGTGTGGTGGGACCACAGTTGGGAGCTGTCCCACAAACTCAATCCGAATCCCACAATGCTCAAAATAAAGGATGAACGCCGGTGACTGAGACGACAGGACTTCACTCATGTGAGTGGAGGTCACAATCGCAAGGAACTAGTTGAAAAAGATGGGGCTGCCCCTGTTCAGCTTCAATCCAGGATTGGTAACCCAATCCCTAAACACAATTGTGATATGACCACCACCATATCAAGCGCACAAGATAGATTAAGAAAGTGGGTTTGGGTATTATTTATTCACTACGTCTACTTATCTGCTACTTCCTGTCACTCATGAAGGTATGGCAATCCCCCAACTAGCCACCCTGGGTCTCCAGCCTTGATGCGACATTTATAAAAACACTACATTTATTACACTGACCGAATTTAAGAGATTCATAATTCACACTACTGGATGTTTTCTTATATTATCATCGGCTGAGAGATATGAGCAAATCAGCCTTCTCAGTATTCCTTGCAGAGCAAGTTGCTTGCCAAACTCTAGAAAGGCTACAAGGGCTATACTGCTCAGTCCAGGAGGAAATGCCCACAGTGGCGCATGGGCTAGGAGGGGAGGGCACGATGGGCCTAGAGCTGCCAGGGACGATGTGCAGGTTTTGATGCACTCAAACCTGCATGATATCCAGAAGCAGCAGGCTACGCATTATTCACTATAAATTTCTCTATCCGGCATTATATACCTGTGCAGCCCTCTGGAGGTTTGGCCTTGGGTAGGATTCAAACTGAGCCGGATGTGGCGCTCCACGGGCTAACTTTCTGCAGCTGGCGTGGTCATGCATCAAGGTTCAAGAATATTGGCATGAGATACTGGCCAATATCAACACTTTGGTGGAGTGCCAGGTGCAAATGAACCCAGGATTGCTATTCTGGGCTGGGTGAAACGGCTTGTTTTACCGAACAAATTAATGTTAATTGCACTTTCGCTCCCTACTGGAGAAAAAAATAGGTAGCATTACGCGGTAGGCGAAGATCCCCAAACTTCAAACAATGGCTGAATGATTTGGTCTATTATAAAGAACAAATGGAGCTACATGGTGAACTCAGACCACAATCCAAATGTAGACACATTTGGGGACCTCAAGTTATACTTGCTCAATTCGACTGTGCAATGAAGCTGCAGTAGTTCCTAAATGTATGTTCGAGTTCAATTACTAGCTGTTACCCTACCCTATGTCCTTTTCTGGTAAGCAAATTAACCACACAATATAATAATATGCAGATTTCCATCATTTACATGACCATGTCATTAGTACTTGTCTCGTGGTTAGCCAGGAGGATGATCCTCTCGTAGATCTATTGTGATTTTCTGGCTAATTTTATATAGCTAAATGGTCATTATAAAGATGTGGTGAGGTTCTACAATCTACTGCCACACTATTTTTCTCCTGAGTTTATAATCCCATATATGATGTCTTAAATCAATGGTTTAGGTTTCTTTTTCCTTCTTTTCCTTGTCATATTATTTTGATAAAGTGGTAAATAAAAGTTTTAAAAATCACCAATAGTCTCCTCCTTCGAGAGGTGAGGTGGAGCAAAGAACATTGGGAGGGAGATGGATTACCCAAAGTGAAAAAGTCACAACTTGGCAGTTAGTCTGGAAAAAGGCAGTGTTGGGTGGTTGCAGCAAGAGAGCCTGGAGCTCAGTCGTGACGAGCTGAAGTGATTGCGACAAGTTTTTAGTGCCAGAAGACGCAATGAGTGCATAGGCTCAAAGGGAGTACACACTAGAAAATAGCATCACAAACTGTTTGGGAAGGAAGAACAAGGTACCAACCTACAGTAACTGTTAAAGTCAATGGTGGAGGGGTGATGGTTTCTGGATATGCCCGTCCTTAATTAATGAGGGTATCTATGTTGCCACTTGTCCTTGGTGAATGGGAGACCCCCAACCCATTGATTCCTAAAGTGTACATATGAACCAGGACAGGTGAGTATTTTGAAAATCTTCCTACTATTCCAGATAAAGAACTAGTGACTTCGCAGGTAATGTAATATTAGAGTCTTTATTTTAAATGGTGAACCAAAGTTCCAAAATGATTCTTTAAAATCAGAACCGCTATATCCAAAGATACAGCCAACACGTGTTCCACCCCCTTAACGGCACGCAGGCCTGGGACTTTTTCAAGGCTGAAATAGAAGTATTTTACGATTCATATCATGTGCCATCAAATTGCAAATCCGCATTTTGATGGCACATGACATTAATTGTACGATACTTCTATTTTATGATTTTGCGCATGTACATAATCTTGACATTACAAATATATTTTAATACATTACTTGGGGTTTGCTCCTTGTGTATCTACTGCGAATGGTGGACAATTCTCGTGTTTCTTTACACTACATTGGATGATCACATGATATCTTCGCTAATATGATTACAAACATTTTCATTATACCAACGTATACATTTAACTATATTCATGTGCTCAATACCTTAAAGATGAATATTGTAATGCTTTGGTACTTTCTATTTAGAATTTTGCTATAATGGTTTTACCGATCGGTTGGTCTTTTCTCTTACTTTTGCTTTAAATCTTTATGTTATATATACACATTGTGACCACTCAATTTTTACAATTTGCTTTTGTATGAACTATCAGCCTTGAAAAGGTCCCAGGCATGCGCGCCGTTAAGGGGGCGAAACACGTTCGCTATATCTTTGGATTTAGTGATTCTGACTTTAAAGAATCATTTAGGAGCTTTGGTTCAACATTTAAAATGGACACATATTACATTACCTGCAACATCACCAGTTCTTTATCCAGAATAGTAGGAACATTTTGAAAATACTCATCTGTCCTGGTTCATAAGTAAAGTAACTGTTAAATACAATTCCATTACGCGACAGAAGGTGGAGTTGTGCACATAGTAGTAAGGTCTATACCAACCCAGAAGTGATGTTGGGTCTAAAGATGACCGCCACCTCCACGAATCTACATTAGTCTCTTTTCTGATATCAGTTTGCATCGTCAGACACGAAGCCCTTAGTAATCAGACTGTGCCAGTGTGCAGATCCCCAGATCGATGAGGAATCTGAGGTTAAAGAATCCAATAGAAGGTGATTTACCAAAGGAACGTCATTTGCTCTTCTGCTGGATACTTCTAACCGAAGAGTCCTCAATTCTAGAATAGATACCAAAGCAGTAGCCCCCATAGTGGTGGGACTGGGGAAAGGTTTGTACCAAAAAGTCATGCATAATCGAACAGGCGAAATACCTTCTCTTTAAGCCTACCTTTCATGGCAATAGTGCTTTGTGAACATGTGTACTGACACCCACGTTGCAGGCGGACAGATGTCAAGGACAGGTACTCCATGTACCAGTGCAGTGGTAGTGGCTGTGACCCCAGTGAATGGGCCCTCAAGTCATCAGGACACTGAGTCTTGGCAAGGTGAGGTGGGACAAAACGTTGGGAGAGTGATGGATTTCCAACGGGAAAAGCAGCTTGGTCCAATGCATCACTTTGTCACGGAAAAAGTTGGTGCAAGGTGACTACAGCGAGAGCAATTGGGGTTCACTCAAGCAACAGACTGTAGCTACCTTAACAATTAACAAAGTCTTCAACATCAGGAGGCATAGTGAACAGCTCTGCATGGGATTAAATGGCGTGCACCAAATTAAAATCCCACTATGGAATCACAAAGTTTTGGGGGGTGAGGGAGATCTGTCAATCCTTTTAGAAACTTCATCACAACAGTTGATTTGAACTAGGATGGCTGGTTCAGTAAACATAAAAAGGACGAAGGTACAACAAATAACCTTTACCTTCATTAAAACTCCAGCAGGAAAATGTTTGGACATTAAGCGATCTCGGCAGTGGCGAAAACATTGGCAGTATTCTCCACATTTCTAGGAAATGCACTGCGCTACCTCAGAGTGCAACTGCCATTCGTGATCCGACAGGTGCCGCAGCTGAAGTAGTCCACCTAGCTGTCAAAGATTCCACCAGTTGTTTCACTACCAGGGTAATGCCCCAGTAATGCAGTCAGCTTCAAAAACAATGTACTTCCTAGCACAGGTCCCAGGATTCCACCCCACTCAACTTGTTGCAGTACCAGAGGTTCACCATAGTCACCCCACTTTTTGCCATCGGTACTGGTGATTTCAACTGATGTGCACAAGCAGTTAGGCTTATCAGAGGGTAATGCTAAGTATTTGTTGTACTCACAGAGGCAATAAATGAGACACAATAGTCAGACTGTTGTATTCCGCTTTAGGTGTCCGTATATAGGTTTTCCTGAATCATGTCCTTATATAGGCACAATTCGCATTGCCCTTATATAGGCATAGAATCCCAGTCCTTATTTAGGCATTTATCAGTGTGGGGTTTTTAGTATTGACAGGAATAATGGCGCTCAAGCTAATTCGCGCTGAGTTTATGTTATACTAGAAGTGTGAACGGTGCAAACCAGGTCAGGGGATATGCCCTAAAACCCCCGTGATGGTATGGATAGAAATCCACACAAATGAAGTAGGTACAGTCCCGGGCACACGTAACGAGGATATAATATCAGGAGAAATGTCTCATACTGCAGAAATGTAGAGGGTCTACACCAGAATGATAGTCATAGGTGTTTAATATAGTAACAGAGCATAAGCAACCAGCCAAAACAAAAGCAACCAGCCGACACGTGTTTCGTCACAAAGGGCCATCTTCCGGAACCATTTTCCTTCCTGAACAACACTTCTCCCAGTTTCCTGTACTCCGGCGCATCCGCCGTTGTCGTCCTGGACTACTGACCTGGCACGCCTAATTCTATATTCCCCCCTGTGCTACTTAGCACTTGGTTAATCTCGTCGCCACAGACTGCATCGACTTTTCTGAAGGTCAATAGTCCTCATTGGCTTATCCGCCGCCCGGCGATATCCGTCTTCCTTTCCTTACATTTGGCAGTAGCCCACCTACCGTGGTTCGCACTGCTCTTCATTGCCGTTTTGGATTCTTGAACGGTCACTTGAATCCACCTTGTTGGCACCGCCTTTCAGCCCTGAAGAGTCACGGGTTACTACCCTTTGTGACGAAACACGTGTCGGCTGGTTGCTTTTGTTTTGGCTGGTTGCTTATGCTCTGTTACTATATTAAACACCTATGACTATCATTCTGGTGTAGACCCTCTACATTTCTGCAGTATGAGACATTTCTCCTGATATTATATCCTCGTTACGTGTGCCCGGGACTGTACCTACTTATTTAGGCATTAACCGTGCACTCCAAATACAGGCATGGTCACCGACATCCGTCCACCCTAATGTCACAACGAGTTCTTAGAAACCAGACCCTTAAGCTTCGGGAGTTCCCCTAGCACAGGACTATTGATTTCTCCAAGAACTCATCTATTATGTATGAACCGTTATACCTTAAGGGTTCATTCCTGACGTCTTCCTCTGTCCGACTTCACGTCAATGCTAACATTCCGAAGCACCTATCCGGTATAAATATACCTTCCCTCGCCCAAGCAAGTTAGAGGAGACCTCGACTTTAGAGGAGCCCGTATCCCGGCCTGACGCACTAAGACGCTGTCATTCCTGCACGCAGACGAATCCAGCTTCCAGTGTTCTGACTCCCTTCGCGGGGTGTTAGAGTTCCAGATCCGGCAAGAGATTCCCACCTCTCTCATTCTCAAGGTATGGAGCTGACTAGAACCTAGAGGGACTCTTGGCATACTATACTTCACATAGTCTTAGTATACCATACTAGAGAATACTCCACCTACTTCTTACCTTTCCCTACACCTAGACTAGGTTAGGTACATTGGGGAAGAACTAGCTTAGAGACGCATCGTATGAGTACTCGCATTTTTAGCTCATGTTATTTATGTACGTGAATATATGCTAAAAGATCATGCTAGCGCAGTATTATTTATTTCTACTGCTTACGCTGTACATTATTTATCTTGCATACTGTCTTGTGATCATAACAGCACATATCTCTTACACGAGAAACAAGACTGTTCAATAAAACCTTTTATTGAAACGCCCGTCTTTCCTTTCTGTGTAACTCTGTAGAAACTAAGCATGCACGAATAGCGGAGTGAAACTGTTCTCTATTGTTTTCACGATTCTGAGACGTGTTCCGATTCTAAAGGGAAACAAAGTGGTCATGTTTATGCGGTTGCCAGAAACTACTCCCTTCTTGTTCTCAAGGAGTTTCTAGTGGCCTCTGAGCTAACTGGCACAAGTAATTAAGTTTAATATACTCGATAGGGACATACCGACCTCAGTCCTATGTTGTTATTGTTAAAATAAATTTATAAAGCGCACGTACACCGGGGTGGTTTCATGGCGCTACTTTGATTGATACCCAAGTCCTAGAAAATTATTCAGAAAGCCTGTCGAAATAGCCAGGTTTTAAGAAGGCTTCTGAAGCCAAGAAGATTGGTGCAGAAGCGAATTTCAGAGGGGAGGGAGTTCCAGAATATGGGGGCCAAGATAGCAAACCTGGCACCACCATTGCGCTTTAATTTAAAAGACGGAATGGACAAGAGTTGCTTGTGGGCTGAGCGAAGATTACGTGTGGGAGCGTACTTGTTAATCAAGTTGTTCACAAATTTAGGGCTTCTTCCATT
This sequence comes from Calotriton arnoldi, assembly GCA_963921515.1. Taxonomy (NCBI): domain Eukaryota; kingdom Metazoa; phylum Chordata; class Amphibia; order Caudata; family Salamandridae; genus Calotriton; species Calotriton arnoldi. The sequence goes on from CAWUFW010000943.1 coordinate 588,390, forward strand.
GAGTGACTTAAAAATAAGGCACCCAACCTTGAAGGCGCAGCGCTGAACCACCGGAAGCCAATGTAGTTTCTTTAGGAGAGGAGTAACATGATGGTACCTAGGTTGATGAACAATCAGCCGTGCGGCCTGATTTTGTACCATCTGCAGACGTTTTGATAAGTAGAGGGGGATGCCAAAGTATAGTGAATTAGCATAGTCGACATGAGACATGACCATGGCAATAATCACCTGATTCCGAGCTTCGTGAGTAAGAAATCTGCAGATCTTTATTTTCCTGAGTTGGAAAAAGCAGGTGGTAACCACTGACCCAATCTGAGGCTTCATAGTGAGATCCTGACTGATTATTACTCCCAGGCTCTTAGCCGAGCTAGATGGAGAGGGGGACTGACCCAGCTCCCTGGGTCAAAAGTGAGGGCTCCAGGGATTTTTAGAGATGCCGCCTGTTAAAACCAACTCCGTCTTGTCCGGATTGAGTTTTAGATGGTTACTGTTCATCCACTGACTAATGAACAGCATAGTAGACTGAAAGGCGTGGACCGACTCCGAGGAGTTGCTGATGGAAAAAATAGGTTATATTATTCCAATGAGCAGAGCCTATTAGGGAAATAGGAACTACACTACAAGACCAAATTAAAACAAGCATTTGCAATACAATCGGTCGTGCCTTTGGGACCTTATATGTATTTAGCTATGCAGCACATTAGCCTGGGTGCTGAAACATCTACTGTTCTTTAACATGGAGGGAAAGTAAGCACCAAACTGCGTGAAACGCCAGGTATGGAAACACATGGAGAGAAATATTGCCTTTCAGCTGGAAATGGTATAGTCCAAAGCTCTGTTTTTAATATAAAATCAGGGCTTTCGGTGGTCATATCAATGAAAATGCAAGATTTGAAAAAAATATTATTTTCTACGGGTGCTTGTGGAAGACAATTTCTATGGACTGGAATCTAGACCATGCTAAAGTGATTCTGGTATTTTACTGATTTCTGCTGGTCGTTTTCTATCAAGAAAGTTAAATAGAGGCAGTTGCCAGAAAAATAATAAAAAGAAAGTCCCTCAGCAGAAAGCAATTCTGGTATTTTACTGACCACTACTGGTCGTTTTCTATCAAGACAGTTAAATAGAGGCAGATGAACAGAAAAAGAAAGTCCCTACGCGGAAGCAGACAAGTCCTAGGGCTGATCTCCAGAGCCCACAAAGTACATACACATAAGTATATACCAAAGTATATACACAAGGTCTAAAGTATATACAAGAGGTCTCGAATGCTTGACCTAAAAATAGCACTTTTATATATATATTTTGAAACCAAGAACTTCATTCAAAGGTAAGTACAGTTTGATAGAAATATTCACAGGTAAGTAGAGTATTCAAACCTGTGCACTTTTACACACAATGCAATCCTATGTGAAGAAAAGTCGTATGCATAACATTAAGTGCAGTCTGTTTCAGGGTTTCACCTTCTGGGATTGGAGTAGTAGTGGGCCAAGGTTCAAAGAACCGCCAGCAGTTCTTTTCTGGAGCCGCAAGGGTTCTACCGGGAGCAGGGTGATGATGAGGCTGGTAGCTGGTGCTACAGAGAAGGGGGGCTACCTGAAAAGAGGCTGCACAGGGGGACTTGCGGGCAAGTCAGAGGGCTTCCAAAGGGGAGCTCAGGTAGCAAGGGGTCTTGGAGAACGGGAGCTAAGCCAGTTAACCAGGGCCGGGGGGCTCGGGAGCAGAAGGGTTTGGTCGGCTGGCTGGGTGCGCAAAGATGTACCTCGCTATCATGAACAAAACCAGTGCAGCTGGGCAGGGGTGTAGAATTTAATAAAATATCTACTTGTCCATGGGGCAGGTTGCTTCATAAATCTACTTGTCAGGTAACAAAAACCACTTGTCCCTTTTGTGCCATGTAATGCAGCGACAAATTATGGCAGCAATCTCATTATATAAGAGCTCGGATATAGCCTCTCTGATTATGCCAGGCTCATACCATAGTAGGGTTTGAATACTAGCCATTCCCTTATGTTGCCACGTTTCAGCAAATCTACATACTGGGGCTGAAGGTAGTGGTAAGCAATAGTTCCAGGGTTAGATAGCCCTTTTGAGTCTGTGCAAACCTACTAACTTGCATGTTTTAAGGATTTTCACCAACTCTTCTCTAATCTTTTTCCATACTGAGAAAGGTTGGAACTTTACTCCAGACAATGGCAGATGTGAAACTTCATCCAGGGTTGGGAAAAAAGTGGTTGGAGGGAAAGTTAACTTGCAAACACTCAGATTTTCGCATGGGCAAATCTACATGTGCATATTTGCTCATGCTAAAATGCAGTTCACAAATATTTCTTGGCCTACTTCTGTAAATTTTTGTGAATTCACGAAAGTTGTATAGCTGCACATAATGCAAGGACATATACCATGGGTGCACTTTTGAGATTTTCTTTAATAATTAGGCCCCTAATTAGGTCTGGTGTTAACCATGACCTCTTGTGTTTATTAAAATTCGGTCTCTTTCTATCAGTCCATCAGGTGGCTTCACTGTAAGTGGAAGCCGCCTGCTCTTTCACAGGGAGCATATCGGCACACAAATTAGTTTTGTTCAGTGCCAGGAACTACTGTGGCAATGTGTGCTTTTTTAGGCTAAAAACAATTTTTGCTTTTGCCAATATTTGTTATAATGGTGAGGGGCCCGGCAGCTCCCACACCAATAAGGTTTTCCAAAAACTGAGCCAAAACAAGTCACAATGACAAAACCCAAACGCTGACCATCGATTTCAAACCTGCTGGCTTTGCCAATGCTTGTTTATTTTTATGTTTCCCACAATCATATTGAAACTGGTCACACTGATTTTCCATTATGAATATCTTTGGGAAATGCTAGCATACATCAACACATTTTACTAAATGATGTTGCAAAGAAATGTTACTTAAAATTTTACAGTAGTTTAGCCAAATGTTTTTTTCCTACATTATTTTGTAAACATTTTATTTTGAAAACAAAAACTCAAGCTTCTGCAAATATTTTCATCTAATCAGAGAGCATTCTGGGAGCAGTATACATAGCCTCATATTGCTAAATTTGAAAACGTGTGTACACATTTTTATACTGGAACCACTGTCAGTAGTGCAGTCCGAGCTTACAACATTTACTTAGAGCTCTCACCCTAATAATAAAGGCTTTGCATTAATGAACCATAAATACAAGTTTGAACAGCATTAACACATGGACACAAATATTACCTTAACTGCAGACAAAGCTCTTCCCTGATCCATAATGTAGTACTGCAAACTGGCAGCCAAACTGTTTGTGCTGCAGGAGGTCGGGCCTACTTGTCCCAAGGACAAAATACACATTAAAACGTGTTGCCCTTGGCCCCAAACATTATGTCCTGGGAGTTGGGCTATAGGAATTCCACATCCCTACAGCTGGGCCACTCTCGAAGTGGGTCGGTGATGCAGACGCCCCTCAGCGGCTGTTTGGTCCTGGTGCAGTGATAATCCGGCTGGACTCTCGCTGTTGGTGTTTGGTGCAGGGTGTCCGGTACCCTGGAGGTTGGTACTGCACGGCTCTGGTTGGTCCTGGTGTCTTCACACTCGGTTGGGAGACAGATCTCATCTTCCAGAGCACAAGTACCTTCTCCTGATCGTCTGCGGCATGGGCCGGGCCGAGGAGCTGCAAGACGGTGGACCAGAGTCTACTTGTCGGTGCCTGTGGTCTGCAGGGGAGTAGCTCCTCTACTCCAAGGGAGACTTTCGGTGTTTGTTGAAGTGCTGGCAGGCTTCCTAAGGCTTTGGTAATTCTCCAACTAGCAGGACGAGTCACTCGGTCGCGATTGTCGAGAGAGGGCTGAGGATGGCAGGGTTTTGCGCCATATCCAAAGTGCTGCTGCAGTTCTCACCAGGCAGTGACTCTTCGTCCTCCTGTTGATCAGTCGAATCTAAGTTATTGGGTTCAAGGGAGCCACCTAAATACTCAATTTAGGGGCGTTTTTTGGGAGCGACAGGTATTAGTCAATGGGCTACCTACCTTTAGAGTGCCTACATCCTTTATATGACCACTTCCTGTAGGAAGTGGGTATAACCCTGACCCTAGAATACTAATTCCGTCCAAAACATGGAGGAATCTGAAAAGTGGGGTCCACATCAGCTGGCCTGCCGGAGGGGTGGTGCTGGTCAAATGTGGGCACACCTCCTAATCTCACTAATTTTCCCACCTGTCTTGCTGCCAAAAAGTTGAGTCAGGACAGGGGGTGGGCACCTCCACTATCTGGAGTGGGCCGGGTCGCATATCAAAGGCAGCAAGGCCTTTGAAGCTTCCCCCCCCCCCCCCGGATGCCCATCCTGCTTGGAGGAGGTGTGAACACCTCTGCCCAGAGCAGGCTTTGTTTCGGACCTCCGAGAGCAAAGGCTCTCACCTCAGGAGGTCAGAACCTTGTCTATGTTGGCTGTTTGGTCGAGACAATCAGTCAACACACTAGTAGTCAGTAGGTTTTCAGGGAGCACCTCTAAGGTGCTCTCTGTGTGCATATATTAATAAATCCAGCACTGGCATCAGTGTGGATTTATTAAGACGAGAGGTTTGGCACACAACACCTTGGGGTACAGTAAAGCCATCATGTAGCTGGGGAACTCATAATGGGTGTCCAGCCCATGTGCTCGATGTGGCTTCCCTGCGCATTCGTAATATCTAAGGTGAACTTAGACACCACAGGGACACATCCACTCAGGCAGATATGTCCCACATGGGTATAGTGCACCCTCCCTTCAGGCTGTAAGGCCTGCCACAGGGTTGACTTACCTATACCTTATGCAGTGTTTTGCTGACATGGAACACACAGGTGTGTGCCATGTCGACTTCGGTTTTCTCTGCACCATGACAAGTAGGTTGCACTGGCAGTTTGTGTGAGGGGTCCCTTAGGGTGGCACAATTCGTGCTGCAGCCCTAAGGGACTCTAAGGTCCAAGGCCCTAGGTACCAGGGGTACCACTGACTAGGGACTTACAAGGGTCCTAAAGAGGTGCCAACTGGAACAATGGTATAGTTTAGGGAAAGTACACTGGTGCTGGGGACATGGTTAGCAGGAACACAGCACACTTTCGGTCAAGTTGCATCAGATACCAGGCAAAAAGTGGGGGGTAACCATGTCAAAAGAGGCAATTTCCTACACCTTCGTTAATGCTCTTTCTAGTAGCAGCTAGCTGCAGATTCCTCACCTTTTGAATATTACCCAGGCATCAGTGGGGATGCAGAAATTCTTAGCAATATCGCTGCGTACCAGTACGTAGCACAATACTGCTCTACACCGACACCATTCCTCTGCGGAAATGATGAACAAGTAGCTTACCTTTGGTAACACCTCATCTGATAGAGACTATCTACATGCAGATACCTTGCCTTAGAATCATTTGCAGGTGTCAGACTGGACCTGGAAATCTTCTCGTGAGCAGTACCCCTGCGTGTCGGTAGGTGGCACCATTCGGTTCCGTGCCGGTAGTGATGTGAGTGGTGCCTATATATGGTGCAGTGACGTCGGTTTTTCACTCCTTTTCACGCCAGGAGCGCAGAGCCACGAAGAACACTCACCACTGGTGTGGAAATCTAGGGCCCTGAAAGGGGAAAGCCCAGTCCCTACAAATCCATTCGTGGGACGGATGGGTGGGTCGGTAAGGAATCTGCAGCTAGATAGTCTCTCTACCAGATAAGACGTTACTGAATGAAAGTAACTTGTTCATCTGATAGAGACTTCTATCCAGAGAATCCTCATCTTAGAATAGATACCCAAGCAATACCTTCCTGGAGGTGGGGTCTCCAGAACAATCTCACACCAAAAAGTCCTGCAGGACCAAACGGGCAAAGTGTGAGTCCCCACGAAGCCAACTGTCCAGGCAGTAGTGTTTGGTGAACATGTGCAGAGAGGCCCACTTTGCTGCCTGGCAGATATCCAGGACTGGGACTCCGCGTGCTAATGCAGTGGTCTCAGCACTGGCCTCAAGGGGATGCTTCTTGGCCAATGGTAGCAGATTTTGATGCAGAGCACGATCTATTGGGAGATGGTCTGCATCAGTACAGCTTTTCCCTTCTTCGCTACGACATACCCCATGAAGAGTTGGTCGTCCACCAGAAACTCGTGCGGTCAAGATAGAATGACAACGCTCTTTTTGTGTCCTGTCGGTGGAGTTGCTCCTGTTCTTTAGAGGAATATGGCACAGCATAAAAATTAGGCAGGGTGACGGACTAGTCCACATGAAAGGGAGTGACTATTTTTGGCAGAAAGGAAGTCCCAATTTGTAGAACCATCTTGTCTGGGTAGATGTTTAAATATGGAGGCTTGGATGACAAAGCTTGAAGCTCACTGACTCTCCGGAAGATGCTAGTGCCACCAGGAAGGCAGTCTTTATGGTAAGAAGCCTGAGAGGACAGTTGTGCAAAGGCTCCGTCAAAGGATCGCACCCTCAGAACCACCTAATTTTCATCTCCAGCCCTTGAACAGTAAGTGTTTTACAGAGAAACCATGTCTCATCAGGCAGCAGGGCACTTCTGCATCATGTGACCACGTATTTGTGTGAATCTCAGATGTTCATCTAAAGAGTTTAAACAAGCATAAAAAGGCATCTTGTTTCTCTGTTTCTGTTGGTGATCCGGGAATGGGAAAGATAAACAAGAGACTCCTTTTTTGCTTGGTTGAACTCTCTAGATGAACACCTGAGAGTCACATACATGAGACCATAAAGAACTCACATTCTTAGATATGGAGATCTTTCCAGAGCAAAGGCAGGATAAGTACAATGACGTATGAATAGCCCAATGCGAAGATCAATTTGCTTAGCTTTGACAGCTTCCATCCTTGGGCTTTAAAGGAAAACCTACCATACGGCCGATTTCTACCAATTAGTTGGAACTGTACTAACCTACATGATTATAAGGATTAAGCATTGACTCTAGCAGAGAAGATAAGAGATAGGAAGTATCCCAAGAAAGTCCTAACGAAAGCAATGCAGAGGGCTAGAAACAATAACCAGGAAGACCTCCTGGTGAACACTAAGAACTAAAACAGACAGCAGATTAATGTGAGTTACTACATTTAATATAGCCTCTAATCACATCAAGAAAATAATTAACAAAAGTTGGACATAACTAAATACAGTAGACCCTAATTTAGAAAACCCCATATTCTACCACAAAAGAGGCAGGAGTATAAAATACGTTTTGGTCCATACAAGACCTAGAAAGCCTGAAAAACACTGACAACTGTGACCAATTTGTGAGGCCTCCCGAGGGTGGTGGGCTATTTCCCTTGCAGCATGTAGCATTGCAGTGCATGTCCTCTCACAGATCAAATAAAAACATCGGATCTGGGCTTAGAAATGGCCTGGACCTTACGCAAACCCACCAAATGCAATTAGTCACAGGTTTTATATATGATAACCTGCCCCTGTGGACTGAGATACATTGGAATAACCTGCCGAAAAGTAAAATGTTAATGTGAGCATCGCAGCATTTTGAGATGTGGGAAGAACACAACTCTAATGACAAATCATTACATTACAATGGGGCAGTGTGAATGATCCATGTTGGGTTATTCTGGAGAAGAAAAAAAAAGACAATTTGGCAAGGAATGTGGAACGTACCCTGTACCAGAAAGAACAGCAGTGGGTTTACAGGTTAGCCACAGACAAGTCTGGATTTAAAGATCAGATCCCTTGGGGCCATTTTTACAATTAACAAAAAGATTATGGTACACACTAATTTTACTCTGATTCAGATAGAAATGAAGTGTTAAGTACCAATGGGGTAACCCAAAAATCTACCGGACCCGGGTAAATTACAATACAGTACACAAAAATGGTCACAGTAGCAACAATTCCAAGGAAAGAAAATCAGTGCATTCACTATAACTCATATGGGTTACTGCAACAAATGCAGTTTATTAAGCAGCGTATCAAATGATTATTGCCAACATCATAATTCTTAATGACAGCATATCATAATTGTTGCAAAAATCATAATACTTTTGATATTTGGGATAAAGGTGCTCACAGTGAAGAAAGTAGTGTTCGGGGGAAAAGTGAGTTTGTGAGGGTAATGAAGGAAAGGAGAGGTAATGTGCCATATATACATTATATTTACATGTGGTAACCTGTCCAGCCTTTCACAGGCAAAATATTACATCTAAATACATAGCACAGTAGATAACCCTGATAACAAATCTCAGTAGTCACAGCTTGTTGTAGGAAAACAGTCGACGTTTCGACCCCTTCAAAAATTCTAGGTCAGTGCATACTTAGGGTGGGGTCTTCGTCAGGACAGAATGGGGAAGAGCACCTGGTGTGGGATCAGCATGGCAAGTTCTGCAGAACGAGTTCCAGAGGTGGGCTCATTGAAGCTCCCTGAATCAGCGTGACCTCAGCTCGGCCAGGGAATATCTCAGTCTCTCAAGATCGGGTCCGTGACGTCTGGCTGATAAAGACCCCACCGTAAGGATGCACTTAACTAGAATTTTTGAAGGGGTCGAAACGTCGACTGTTTTCCTACAACAAGCTGTGAACACAGATTTGTTATCAGGGTTATCTACTATGCTATGTATTTAGATGTAATATTTTGCCTGTGAAAGGCTGGACAGGTTACCACATGTAAATATAATGTATATATGGCACATTACCTCTCCTTTCCTTCATTACCCTCACAAACTCACTTTTTCCCTGAACACTACTTTCTTCACTGTAAGCACCTTTATCCCAAATATCAAAAGTATTATGATTTTTGCAACAATTATATGATATGCTGTCATTAAGAATTATGATGTTGGCAATCATTTGATACGCTGCTTAATAAACAGCATTTGTTGCAGTAACCCATATGAGTTATAGTGAATGCACTGATTTTCTTTCCTTAGAACTGTTGCTACTGAGACCATTTTTGTGTACTGTATCAGATAGAAATGAAGGCAGATCTGATTTCGCTTTTTTCATAACACTTTCTATAGGTAATGGCACTCATACTTATTTTGAGAATAGACTATATTATGCTTAAACCTACGTTTTTTTCTATGAAATGTTTAGTACAGCTGACATCTGGGAGGGAATTGCAGACATTTAGAGTATCTTGCAGGAATTCCGTGAGGCCTCAGGGTTAGGAGTAAATTGGGCCAAGACTTGTTTGTATCCCATCCACCCAAATTCTCCCCGACAGAACTTTATGGTGTACCAACAGCCTTTACGATGGGCGCCGCATAAGTTACGATATCTGGGTATACCCATCTATCATGAGACACAGGACATCATAGATGGTAATCTCACTAAAGCCATTACCTCTCAATGATTCCAAATAGCATTTTGGAGCATGCTGCCGCTCACAGTGCAAGGCAGAGTATCCCTGTCTAAAATAGTGATGCTCCTTTGCCTCCTCTACTACTGCCATAAGCTCCCAGTGCACATTCCTAAGACAACCTTTTGTACATTGTATTCCGCCATAGGCAGCTTCATTTGGAACAAGGGAAGACACTGGGTTGCACTTAGCAAGTTACAATTGCCTGTAGACAAAGTGGGATCGGGAGCCCTGAATTTTGAACACTTACCTAGCTGCGCAGCTACTTACTGAAAACTGGGGCTCCATACTCCTGATAGTGCGCGGAGAGTGACACGTCAGATCTTTCTCCCTCGTGGACGAACCCCACAAGACTCCAACCAACAATTGACAATAGCCAATGATAGTTTTCACAGCGGTCGACGACTCCTGCCACAAATGCCCCAGTACTCTCCCCACATACTCATAGGCGCCATAGCCTCCTTTAAAGATATGATAGGGAGGGAGGAAGGGCATGGTGATGTGGGAGGCGGCAGGGGTGGGCACATTAGGGGCCCAATTTCAGGATGGGGTGCTTCAGCCCTTTGACAGGCTACAGGAGGAAAATTAACTCCCGGCAGGCCACTTACTAGTCTATGGCTGACTACAAGCTGAACTAGACCGGCTGTGGCATATCACAGATACAGAACCAGACAACATCCACTGATACACACTCCACATCATGGGAGGGGGGGGTCGTCGCCTTATTACATGGTTTGTTCACGAATTGGCCTACACTACGCAGGACCCCTTGACCGCACTCCACAGAACTTGGGAAGGTGACATAGGTAGAGCACTCCTGCAGAAGTGATGGGAGCGCGCGCTTGTGTACCATAGGAAACTGTCAAGGAACGCTAAGTTCCAGTATATACAACAAAGCATTTTACATAGGGCCTATCTTACACCAACGGCCCTTCACAAAGTTCGGGTCATCCACCGATAGTACCCGCTTCCAACAAGCGGGGGTGGACATGGAACACGTGTTCTGGAGCTGCCCAGCAGCTAAGGCATTCTGGTCCGCGGTTGCCGGGACATTAACAGAGATGCACGTTAGAAGGAATGTTGCTGGGGTTATTCAAGCGATCGCAAACTGCTAAAGCTACAAATCACTTACTTGATTTGGCACTACTTCTAGGCCGCAGACTCACGGCCATGTACTGGAAAGCACAAACATTGCCGGATGTTAACCAGTGGCGCGCAGCGACGCTTAAATGGGGCAGGACTGAGGCAACAGCATTGAGGCAAGAGGAAGCCCAGGGACTGCATAGGCTCCTATTGCAGCAGATTGGGAGGTGCCATTGTTGAATCTACAGACGCACAGAGGCATTAAAGAACTAACCCATGCATTAGATTGATAGGTAGGCTACGCCATGGAGTGCTTTGAAATGTACCCCTCCTTCTATATGGCGTGATTCACCAGGAGGAGAAACTATTTGGACTAAATAGTTGCATTCCAATTGTCAGAGTATTATATGATGTGATGACACCCCTACAGGACGATGTTACATACGGTTTATAATGTTTAATTTAAAATATAAACCAGTAACTCCTATTAGTACTATCTAGGCGAAATACAAGAATCAGAACTGTATATGCACATTTCCTAAATTGATATAATAGATAGGATATCATCGATGTGTTGTCAATGTAAATGCCTTAACAATAAAACTCAATACAACTGGATTAAAAAAAACAAATTTTATTACATCTATCTCCTTTGGAATTGTCCTGAATAGATCACAAAAATATGTGGCTACAGAATGGTGCCGTGACGTATGACGTCACCACATGGACGCGTGATGCGGAAGCGCCCGGCCACTTCATGAAACAAGATTTCTCTAACGCGCTTACCGTTCAGGGGCTGGAGATGAGAAATAGGCGGTTCTGAGGGCGCGACCCTTTGACTGAGTGAGTAGCAACATGATGTGCACTGTTTAGAAGGACAGACTTTTGAAATTTCGCCTGTGACGTGCTCATAAAGCTTGGTGTTTCCCCCTCGGATTATTTTCAGTGTGTGCCTACAAGGGGCGCCTCCCTCCGGCACCCTAAGGGGAAATCAAGGGATACCAATCATGCAGGAATACTAAACCGAACTATAACTTTGCCTGGGTGGTTACATGTATTCAACAAGTCTGCCTGACTAATGAAATTAAATGTTTAATTTAATCAGGGCAATAGCACACCTATGTTTTAAAAGCACCTATAAGATTCAGGTGAAGTGTAAAAGAATGAAGGAGATTATGGGGTGCATTTTGGCTGCACTGACGCATGATTACATAACGCCCGAAAGGTTGCTGCAAATTGTTAAGATGCCAATTAGCACAACAGTATAAAAAGATGAAAATGAATCATGTGCAGATAAGAGAATAATGATATTGTCACTAAAGGGAGTCCTTTCTCCCTTTCTTTCCATCTACCGAATATGGATAAGTCCTCTAGGATCGGTTTGTATGAATGCTTTTGAGTGCTTGTGACAGAGCAAAGATTAAAGGACAAAATTACATAAGGACTCTGGGGACTGCAGGGACCGGTTTAGGCCCTGAGAAAAGCCACATGACCATAAACTGGCGAAAAAAGAGGCTGAAACGTACCCCGCAATAGATGCCAGAGAAATAAAAACCTCAAAGGTATCACTTCTAGTTTTTAATCTTGCCACATATACTCATTAAAATACAAATCTAGGGTTTCGTGTAGACAGTTTTAGTCTTTCCACGTCCCTTCCAATAAATTTAGTGCTCCCTCAAGGGCCGAGGTCGTAAGCACGCCCAGATACTCTGTATCGGGGAATACTCTATGATGAAGCATGCCAACTGTACCGATCAGTGGGTGAGAATCCTATAACAAGCATTTGCAATACAATCGGTCTCGCCTTTGGGACCTTATATGTATTTAGCTATGCAGCACATTAGCCTGGGTGCTGAAACATCTACTGTTCTTTAACATGGAGGGAAAGTAAGCACCAAACTGCGCGACACGCCAGGTATGGGAACACATGAAGAGCAATATTGCCTTTCAGCGGGAAATGGTATAGTCCAAAGCTCTGTTTTTAATATAAAATCAGGGCCTTCGGTGATCATATCACTGAAAATACAAGATTTGAAGAAATTATAGTCTACGGGTGCTTGTGGAAGACCATTTCTATGGACTGGAATCTAGAGAATGCTTAAGTGATTCTGGTATTTTACTGATCTCTGCAGGTCGTTTTCTATCAAGAAAGTTAAACCGAGGCAGTTGCCAGAAAAATTAAAAAAGAAAGTCCCTCAGCAGAAAGCAATTCTGGTATTTTACTGACCTCTACTGGTTAAAGACAGTTAAATAGAGTCAGTAGAACAGAAAAAAAAAGTCCCTAAGCGGAAGCAGAAAAGTCCTAGGGGGATAGCCAGAGCCCACAAAGTACATATACATATAAGTATATACTAAAGAATATACAAGAGGTCTCGAATGCTCGACCTAAAAAAAGACTAATATCCCGTTTTAGGTAGATTTTGGGAGTTCAGTGTGGCATGCTAATGGCTTGACTGATTATTAAGGTGAAGGACTGCCCTATGTTAACAGGCATTACTACATTTGTTAGGAATGCTGCTTTCCTTGCCTGGGAAAAAGCAGGTGCGTGGCTGTACCACAGACTGCACTTGCAATTCGCCTACTCGTCTCATAGATGTTATGGCGATAAGGAATGCCATCTTGATGGTGAGCAGACTTGGAGGACAGCTGTGCATTGTTTCGACGAGAGGTCACATCAGGGAAGTGACGACCAAATTAAGCTCTTACTGCAGCATGATAAATGGTGTTTGAGGGTACATATGGATCAACCCCTTCAAAAAAACGAATCACAACCGGTGATTAGGAGCAATGGCTGTAAGAGGTCCAAAACGTAACCCTTAACTATTGCCAAAGCAATGCCCTACTGGGCTAAATGAAGACAGAGCATGAGAACATCAGACAACTCTGCATTCTAGGGTTGGATGTTATGGGAGGAACAGCAAACAAACTTCTAGAACCGCCCAGCATATAGTCTTGGTGGATCAAAGCCTGGCTGCCAAGATAACACCAACCACTTTGGGAGGAAGGTCAAAAGCCATCAACCTTTGACGTTAAATCCTCCACGCATGGAGGTGTTTTTGTGTAGGCTTGAGTTGGGAACTCTACCTTGCTGCTGCAACAGGAGGGCCTCACGACGGGGCAGCCGGTTTGGTGGATGTGTGTTCAAAACAGAAGCTCCGGGTACCACCCACTCCTTGCCCAGTCGGGTTCCGCTAGGATGACTTGGGCCCGGTATTTCTTGATCTTTTTCAGTACTCTGGGCAGGAGAGGCAGGAGGTGGGAATGCATACAGGAGTCCCGGTATCTACTGTAGGCGAAAAGCATCTCCAAGGGTGAGCTGCCTTGGGAACTCCAACACACAAGCTTGAACACTGCGCTCTCTCTGCAGTGGCGAAGAGGTTGAAATAGAGTTAACACCATTGCTGGAAGATGCCCTGTGCAATCACCATTCCAGATGCCCTAGGCAACATCAGCCAAGTTCATCCAACCTGAAGTTTAAAAATCGTGCCAGGTGCTGGGTGACCAAGGAGATGCCCAGATCGGCCAGCCACTGAGTGGTGTTGCACCTTTTGGCATAGAACCTACAATGCTCTGTTGGTTGCAGTACCACATGGCAATAGTGATGTCCGTAAATGAACCTGTATCAACTCCTCTTTGATGCTTGACAGGAACGACTTTAGTGACCAGTGAATCGCTCTCAATTCCAAAAAACTGATATGGAGGTGGATCTCAGCCAAAGACCAGAGGACTAGGATCTCCACCTCGACCAGATAACCCCCTTTAACCAAGGAACGATGCATCGGTCACAACCATCAGCTCTGGGTCGGGGTAGGGAGAGGGGTCTGCCACCGGTCAAATAGTTGAATAGCTACCACTGCAGGTCTTTCAAAGTCCCCTCGACACCTAGATAGACTAACAGGTCCCCTACGTGCTGAGCTCACTGAAACTTCAGATCCACTGCAGAGCCCGCATGTAACACCTGGCGTGGTCCACAAGCAGGGCTAGAACGTCAGATCATAGCTCTAATGTGCTGACTCCTTGAGATGGAAAAAAAGCTTAAAACTGCACCATATCCAGGGTGGCAAAGGCCTCCACAATTCTTTGGCACAAGGTGCTAATGGCAGTAAAAGCTAGTCGCAATCCCCGGTGGCACTCGCTCTATTTTGCTAAGAGTGCCTGAACTTTTCGGCAGAGTATGAACAAGTGGTCGTCTGGAATGTGTTGTGGATTTGGAAGCATATTTGGGGGATGGGACAAGAAAGGTAGGGAGTAGCCCTTTCACTTTTGGGCAGATTCAATGGCTCTCCATCTGTGGAGGTGAAAAGTAATGTGACCTCCAACCAGGAGATCGTGTTCCGCCGAGAACAAATTAAAGTGTTTTTGCTGCTGCAGGGGAGGGCGGCTAGAGTTTGGGTAGCAAGTTGCCCCTGGGGATTCGTACACTGTCAGCCTGTTCTTCGCCCTCTTTCCAAAAAGGACTGAGTGGCCTGTTGCTGCTGAGATACCTACTGGCGGTGCCACTGCTGGGATCCCCTACTGAAGCGTGGAAAGAGAAGTTATTGCTGGGGAAACTGCTAAGCTTGGCCTAGAGGAGTCTTGTCATCTTTAAAACTTTCTAAGGCAGAGTCAGCCTTCATTCCACACAGCCTAGAGCTGTTGAAGGACATATCAATCAAGGAGTGTTAGACGTCTGAGGAAAAGCCCGTGGAGGGAATCCAGGAAGCACTACACTGGTGTGGACTGTCTTTCCCAAATGTTGGACTCATTTCCTCTGGGACAGCATGCAAGATGTCTGCCACTGTCCCACAACACATGCAAGTACCTGCCCAACAGGAAAGAGGTATTTACAGACCAGAGGGCGAGGATGGCAGAGAATAAAATGTTTGGAATAGGACTTAGTCTGTATCGGTTTAGACTCTCTCAGGGGGAGAGTTGGGGAATAAATTGGGGTCCAGGTGACTGGTGGATACCTGTACACCAAGCTCTCAGTAGTAGGATGCTGGAGAAGAAAATCCAGCTCTCCAGGAGTGAGTGTGCTACCTTGCCACTTGCATATTCACTAGTGGTCAAGTTCCTGCGATCGCCCAAGTGCCCACCAGCACATCAGTCAGGGCCTCATTTAAGAGTAACGAAGGTTCTTGGATGGTTTGCCAGAAAAGAAGAACTCTGAGTAAGTTTGTTTTCACCTCAGTGGAATCTGAGATTCAAAACCTCTGCCGCCATTTTGATCACAGTGGCAAAGGCAGCAGATTCTTCCATTGCCTTATTCTGGGATCAAAAGCCAATATGCGGGAATGTATCCAGATCACCGGCATCAGGAAGGTAAAATATACTGCCTTTGTCATATTGATCTGGGTCCTCCATATTGCCCCATCACCATAATGGTGGACCTATGTATATCGCCCCGCCACCATGATGGGCCTGTGTGTCAGGTTCTGATTGGGTATATTGTCAAGGTGGAAGGGGATGGGTCTCTGAACCTGCTAAGATAATCAGCTCCGTTTACGACACCTATGACGTCGGAACCAGCGTGAATACTAGAAGCAGTGTCGACAGCCATGGAGCCGAAGAGAGCAATGTACATGGCAACAGGGACAGAGTTTGCAGAGAAGAGGTTGAGACCAGCCTGGAAATGAGGTGAAGAGGCAGAGTCTGCATCGGAGACAGATTTGCCATGGGTAACCACATTGCAGGGCCCCCTCAGATCCTTGGTGCCCAAGGAATGCCAGAAGGACCACAGAGCGGCACCAAAAATGCTGTCTAAGGGCGGTCTCAGCTCTTGGAGCTGCTGTGGCATCAATTGCCCAGGGAAATCGGGGAACGTCAGAATTAGCCATGGAATCTGTTTCTTTGTGGAGGACTGACTACGCAGCCTACAAGTTCCCAGGGCGTCAAGTGACATCAAGTGGTGTTAGTGGCGGGACAATGAAGACATGTCTGGGCTTGTTCTGTTTCTTGGTCTTTTTCGACTGACCTGAACTCCCATGACCTTGATTACAATCAGCCACGAGTTGTCTCAAGAGTGCCGAGTCCTCAAACGGGATTGTTGAACAAGTTACGATATATCTGTAAGAAACATGGGTTAGTTATAGATTCCTTACCTTAGAATTACCCCCAGGCATCAGACTGGATCCTCGAAAGTTTTTCGTCAGCAGTAGCCCTGCGCGTCGGAAGGTGGCGTCGGTCGACTTCGCGTTCGGCGTCGTGGTCGCCGGGAAGACGTCGCAGTAGCTACATAGACGCCGCCCTCGGGCGCTGATGTTAGTTCTGTACACGACTTTCCACGCCAGAAGCGCAGAGCCATGCAAGATACTGACCACTGGTGCACAAAACTAGGGCCCTGAAAGGATGTCCTTAACCCTAGAATTCAGTTCGCAGAAAGGGGAGGATGGGTGGGGCAGTAAGGAATCTATAACTAACCTATGTTTCTTACAGATATATCGTTACCGAAGGTAAGTAACTTGTTCATCTGAAAGAAACAGTTAGTTATAGATTCCTTACCTTAGAATAGATACCCCAGCAATACCAACCCCGGAGGTGGGTCTGCGAACTAAGTTCACACCAGAAAGTCCTGGAGAACAGAACGGCCAAAGAAGCCGTCTCTCCGGACTTGGCTGTCCAGGCAGTAGTGTTTGGTGAATGTGTGCAGCGATGCCCACGTAGCTCCCTGACAGATGTCATTAAGGGGGACTCCCTGTCCCAAAGCAGTGGTGGCTGCCGTCGCCCTGGTGGAATGGGCGTGCAATCCTACTGGAGGCTCCTTCTTTGCCAAATAGCAAGCTTTGATGCACAGAACGACCCACCTGGAGATGGTCCGTTTGTGCACGGCCCTACATTTCTTAGCGCCCACGTAACCAACAAAGAGCTGGTCGTCCACCCGGAATTGTTTTGTGCGATCCAAGTAAAAGGAAAGCGCACGTATTGGATCCAGACGGTGGAGCCTCTCTTCCTCTTTTGAAGGAGGCGGAAAGAAGATGGGCAAAGTGATGGTTTGGCCAATGTGGAAAGAAGTAACCACCTTGGGAAGAAAGGAAGGTCTAGTTTTTAGGACGACCTTGTCCAGATGGACAGCCAGAAAGGGAGGCTTGGAAGAAAGAGCTTGTAGCTCACTCACCCTGCGTGCAGAGGTGATGGCCACCAGAAAGACAGTTTTCAAAGTGAGAAGCCTGAGAGGACAGTTATGTAGTGGCTCAAAGGGAGCGCACATAAGATATGTAAGAACCAAGTTCAAGTCCCACTGGGCCATTACGAAGGGAACAGAAGGAAAAAGATAAGAAATGCCCTTAAGGAATCCATTTACAACGGGGGACTTGAAAAGAGAAGGCTGATCAGGAAGCCTAAGGAAGGCTGAAATGGCCAAGAGGTAGCCCTTTAGAGTGCCCAGAGAAGAGGCCTGCTGGGCCAAAGAAAGGAGGAACAAGAGAACCTTAGAAAGAGGGGCGGAAAGGGGATCCACAGCCTTTGCTGTGCACCAGGCCACAAATCTGTTCCATCTGCAGGCATATACCGTCTTAGTGGAGGGACGCCTGGCTGCCAAGATAACATCGCAGACTTCGGGTGGCAGGTCAAACGACGTCAACTGCTGCCGCTCAATCTCCACGCAAGGAGGTGGAGGCTGGACAGGTTCGGGTGGAGGACCGTCCCCTGCTGCTGCGACAGAAGATCCTCCCAAACAGGCAGTCGGATCGGAGGATCGATGGCCATGTTGAGCAGCTCGGGATACCAGACTCTTTATGCCCAATCCGAAGCCACAAGAATGAATTGGGCCCGGTTGCGCTTGATCTTCTTTAGCACTCTGGGCAGACGAAAAGCGTCGCCTAGCGAGTGACGCCTTGGAAATTCCAACGCGCAGAACTGCTGACATTGCGCATTCTCTTCGGTGGCGAATAGATCTAGCCAAGGCTCTCCCCACTGCTAAAAGAGACCTTGCACCACCTCCGAGTGAAGACGCCATTCGTGATCCATCATGCACCGGCGGCAGAGTTCGTCCGCCCTGGTGTTCAGTGAACCTGCCAGGTGTTGAACCACCAGGGATATGCCCTGATGTTCCAGCCATGTCCAGAGGCAGAGGGCCTCCTGAAATAGGATCCACGACCCCACCCCGCCATGTTTGTTGCAGTACCACATGGTGGTGGTGTTGTCCGTGAACACCTGCACCCTCTTCCCCGGACAGAGGGAAGGAATGCTTTGAGTGCAAGACGAATCGCCCAAAGCTCCAGAAGGTTGACGTGGAGCCCGGACTCTGCCAGAGACCAGAGGCCTCTGATCTCCGCCTCCCCCATGTGGCCGCCCCATCCCAGAAGTGATTCATCGGTCACCACTGTGAACTCTGGTTGGGGAAGGGAGAGGGATCTGCCATCAACCCAATCCTGGTTCGTGAGCCACCACTGCAATTGGTGTGCAGTGCCCTCCGAGATCTGGACGCAATCGGACAGATTACCCTGATGTTGTGCTCACTGGAACTTCAGGTCCCACTGCAGAGCCCACATATGCCATCTGGCATGGTCCACCAGCAGGATGCAGGAGGCCATCAGAACCAGCAGCCGGAGGGTCATCCTGACCGAAACCCGGGATGGAGGCTGAAAGACCTGAATCATAGCCCGAATATCCCGGACTCGCTGTTCGGGAGGACAAACCAGTCGTGTCCAGAACCGCTCTGATTAAGAGGAGCTTCTGAGAGGGTGTCAGGTGTGACTTCGGCACGTTGATGGAGAACCCCAGCGAATGCAGGAGGTCGTCCGTAGTCTGGAGGTGGGAGACGACAGCATGGGGCGAGCCGGCCTTCAACAGCCAGTCGTCAAGATACGGGAAGACTGGAACCCCTGATCTGCGCAGATGAGCTGCGACCACCACCATCACTTTCGTGAACACCCAAGGGGCGCTGGTAAGGCCAAAGGGGAGCACGGTAAACTGAAAGTGCTCGTGGCCTACCCTGACCCGCCGGTCAACGCCGGTGGGCCGGCAGGACGGGGATGTGAAAGTAAGCGTCCTGCAAGTCCAACGCAATCATCCAGTCTCCAGGGTCGAGGGCAGACAAGACCTGAGCGAGCGTCAACATTTTGAACTTCTCCTTCCGGAGGAAGCGGTTGACGTTCCTGAGATCCAAGATAGGACGCAGGCCTTTGTCCTTCTTGGGCACCAGAAAGTAGTGGGAATAGCAACCACAACCTACTTCTGGGACAGGAATGCGCTCAATGGCTCCCTTGACCAAGAGTGCTGAAACTTCCTGTTGGAGAAGTGCCAGATGATCCTACGACATGCGATGGTACTGAGGTGGCATGGATGGAGGGGTAGTCTCGAACGGGAGGGAGTAGCCCCAACGGACTATCTGCAAAACCCACCTGTCCGACATGATGGTGCACCAGTGGGGGAGGTGATGGCGAATCCTGCCGCCCACTCGCAGTTGGTGGCCCTGAAAGGTCGGACTAGGAGGGTTTGGAGGCTGTTGCAGAGGGGGATGTGGTGGACTGGCCTGCTCGCTGGCCCCCAGAACCCCGCCGGTGGTTCCCACGTCCACGGCCGCGCTGAGCCTGTACAGCTTGCGCCGGCCTGTGGCTCTGGGCGGGACGTGGCGGGGCTCCCCTTCTGTAGCCACGAAAGGGGCGCAAGGCAGACTGCGCAGGGCGGGAGGTGGAGAGGCCCAAGGACCTGGCCGTAGCCCAAGAGTCCTTAAAGCGCTCCAGCGCGTTGTCTGCCTTGTCGCCGAAAAGGCGACGGCCATCAAAGGGCATGTCCATAAGAGTGGATTGGACATCCCCAGAAAAACCAGTCGACCTCAACCAGGCGTAGCGTCGAAGGGCTACGGACGTGGAAATCGTCCTGCCTAGTGAGTCGGCGGTATCCAGCCCATAGCCGATGGTAAACTTTGCTGCGTCTCTCCGTTCGGCAACTGCCTGAGAGAGTACGGCCTGGGCCTCCTCCGGGCACTGAGGCAGCACTTGCGCAACCGTGTCCCACACGGAGTGGGTGTAACGGCCCAACAGACATGCAGTGTTTACCGACGGCAGTCCCAAGCTGGAGGAAGAAAACATCTAACCAAGATGATCCAGGTTTTTGGATTCCCTGTCCGGGGGAGCGGTAGGGAATGCGCCCTTGGAGGTGGAGGCCTGGACCACCAAGCTCTCAGGGGTGGGGTGTTGGGAGAGGAAAGTGGGGTCGCCCGGGGCTGGGTGGTGGCATCGAGCAATCATCCTGTCCACAGGAGCCCCTGTGTTGGGCCTGGGCCAGGTGCCCAAAATGATGTCCGTCAGAGCTTCATTAAACGGCAGCAGGGGCTCCGAAGAGCTCGCCGCCGGTTGAAGCACCTCTGTCAGGAGAGGTTAGTCCTGACTGCCACTGTAGGTAGCTCGACGTGGAGAGCCTCGGCTGCCCTACGCAACACCACTGCGTACGACACTCCCTCCTCCGTAGCCGCGGTAGGAGGAGACAACATGCCAAGGTCTGGCGAGGTATCCAGACCACTGGCTTCCCCCAGTTCCTCTCTCCAGTCCTGTTCATAAACTAACTGGTCGGTTAAAGGGTCCCCAGACCCCTTCCAGTCCTCACCCTCCTCTGGCTGCCAATCTGGTCTCAAAGAGCCAGGGTAGAACAGGGGCACAAAAGTACTTGTCGGCACCGGATCCGGCGTCGGTCCGGCTCAGTGTCTACATCGAGGTGGAGGCCGGGGTAGACGTCGGCTGGAGAGACAGCCAACTTCAGCTGGGGACAGCAGACGCCGGCTGCGGTGCCGGTGGAATCGGCGCCGGGGAGGCGTAACAAGGTCGACCGGCGCCGATCCGGATCCAGGCCTGGATCCAAGGGGGCCCTGCGGTGCCGAGGCCGAAGCCACCGGCGTCGAAGGCCCAGGGCCCCCAGCCGAGTCTGTGGGGCCCGAAGGCGCACCGGCAGAGTCTGGCTGCCCAAAGATGGCATGCATCGCTTCGTAAAACTGACGAAGCTGGGCAGGGGTCGCTCCAGGTCCCGGGAAAGGGGGGTTGGGGGGGGGGAGAAACCCGGAGCCGACCCTTCGGGCTCCGCTCGCGGAGCCGCGGGAGAGGCACCACCCGCATCCCTCGTTGCGTCGGCCGACGGACAGGGAGAAGTCGAACAGCGATGATGCTTCGACTTCTTGTGCTTCGACTTACCTGGCCTGAGTGTGAAGACTTGCACGAAGAATGGTGGTGGCTCCATGACCGGTCCCTCGACCTCCTGCGCGCCGGGACCTCGAACGGCACGGAGCCGACTGTCGGGCCTCGAGAAGCTTTCGGGACCGCTCCTGCAAAGACTTCGGATTCATGGTCCGGCAGTTGGAGCACGACTTGGGGTCGTGGTCCCACTCCAGGCAGAAGAGGCACACGCGGTGCGGATCCGTCACCGAGATCAGTCGGCTACAGGAACCACAAGCCTTGAAGCCAGGCATCCCTCGTGCACCAGGAGTCGTACTCAAAAAACAGTGTCAACAAAACTCGAGAAAAAAGTCGGTCAAAAAGTGACTGGGGGTACCACTCTCTCCGGATCTGCGCTTGCTGGCACGGAAAAAGAAAGAACGGACGTCAGCGTGCGAGGGCGGCGTCTATGTAGCTACTGCGATGTTATCCCGGCAACCACGACGCCGAACGCAGAGTCGAGCGACGCGACCTTCTGACGCACAGGGGCACTGCTGACGCCTGGGGGTAATTCTAAGGTAAGGAATCTATAACTGTTTATTTCGGAATACTTGACTTGTGCAGTTCGGAGAAGGAGAGTTTCGATTTACTGTCGCGGATGACCTTATGGTTCATTTGGGACAGCAGACACACCTGGAAGAGTTGTTTGGAGCAAAGGCACCGCAGACACGTCGTGAGTGTCGGTCACCGATATTTGACTAGGACAGTCACATCATGGCTTAAAAGAACATGTTACTTACCTTCGGTAACGCCTTATCTGGTAGAAACTATCTAGCTGCAGATTCCTTACCTTTGAACATCCCCAGGTGTCAGACTGAATCTAGAAGAATTTCAAGCAGTACCTCTGTGCGCCAGTAGGTGGAGTCGTTAGTTTCATCGGCGGTAGATTCGCCCACGTCAGAAGTCACGTGCGCGGTACCTATACAGGTGCCACCTTAGCACGCTGACGTCCGTTACTTTCGCGACTTTCCACGCCAGGAGTAAAGAGCCACAAAGAGAACGGACTACTTGTGTGTTAAAAAAAATAAGGCCCTGAAAGGGGTGTCCCTCATACTTGAACCAGTGCAGAACAGAGGATGAGTCTCGCTATGGTATTTGAATATAGAGTCTCTACCAGATAATGCGTTACGAATAGTTTCTTACCGGTCGGTGTAGTTTTGCAGCTTGAAGACTTTCTGGATTCACTATGCTGTGCATTATTCCGCGGTCTAGTGGTTGGGTCCGGAATCGTAGTCTTTTTTCTCTTTTTTTTTTCTTTCGTAGCCCAGGTGGGCGTCGACGCCCCACCATTTGGTGTCCTTCCGTGACGTCGGTGCGCTTCCTCCGGAAGCTCCCACCCTTGGGCGCCAGCTTCGGATTCTTTTTTTCTTGTCTTGTGTTTGTTTTGTTTATCCTTTTACCTTTTGAAGGTGTTTTCCATTTGTTAGTCCCATCTTCCTCCTGTCTCATCTTTCTGGTGGAGGCGGGTGGGTTCGCTAGTGAATCCAGAAAGTCTTCAAGCTGCAAAACTACACCGACAGGTAAGAAACTATTCGTTTTGCAGCGTGAATCTTTCTGGATTCACTATGCTGTGCATAGACTTTGTAGCGGTTTGCTATGTTTGTGGCGGCTGGGTGGAAGATGAGCATTGGTTGTTGAAAATATGTTGAAGCACTTTCTGACCTACTTGTGCTTCTTTGTTCATCTGTATATCCACGCAGTAGTGCTTAGTGAAAGTGTGCACTGAAGCTCATGTTGCCGCCAGGCAAATGTCTTGGATAGGTGTGTTTGCCAGGAAGGCGATTGTTGCTCCCTTTTTCCTGGTTGAGTGAGCCTGAGCTGCCCCTTGTAGCTCCTGGCCTGCCTGTTTGTGGCAGTATTGAATTGCTTGTGCGATCCATCGTGCAATGGTATTTTTTGTTACTGGTCTGCCCAGGAAACTGCTTGCGAAGGACACAAAGAATTGTTTTGTCTTCCTACAACCTTTAGTCCTTTCAATGTAGTGCATTACTGCCCTTCTGGCGTCCAGCGTGTGCAGTGCCCTTTCTGCGCTGGTGGATGGTTTTGGAAGAAACTGGGAATTTGTATAGTTTGGCTTATATGGAACTTGGACACCACCTTAGGCATGAAGTGTGGGTCAGTCCTCATTACCACCCTGTTATTGTGAATTTGAATGTAGGGTTCTTGTAGTGTAAGGGCCTGCAACTCACTCACCCTTCGGAGCGAGGTAATCGCTACCAGGAATGCTGTTTTTATGGTGAGCATATGCAGCGAGGCCTTGTGAATAGGTTCGAATGGTGCTTTCATAAGCTGCGTTAAAACCACATTGAGGTTCCATGCCGGCGGCGGCATCCTCTTTGGCGGGGCTATTCTTTTGCTCCCTCTAGGAATCTTTTACCACTTGAGATGTAAAGAAGCTTTTTCCCGTTTCTCCTCTTGTATAGGCTACTATAGCTGCCAGGTGCACCCTTAGTGATGTGCAGCTCAGGTTACTCTTTAGTAAGTGTGTTAAGTATCTTAGCACAGTTGATTCTCTGGTGATTCTCTTGTGGAGCCTCTCCTTGATGCACCACTCAGTGAATCTCTTCCATTTAGCTGCATAGCATTTCCTTGTGGTGGGCCTCCTTGCTTCTCGCAGTACCGCTAGCGTGCTTTGCGAAAGCTTGAGGTGGGCGAACTCTAGGTCTTCAGGAGCCATGCTGCTAGGCTGAGGCTCTCTGGTTCTGGATGGAGTACTCTTCCGTGTTCCATCGAGAGCAGGTCCCTTCTTTTTGGGAACTTGTGTGGTGGTTCCTGTGCCATTTCCACGATCTGTGAGAACCAGGACAGCCTGGCCCACTGAGGTGCCACTAGAATTAGTGTCATGTTGCTTGTTCTGCACTTGCTGAGCACTTTGTGCATCAGCGGTATCGGTGGAAAAGCGTATGCAAATGTCTTTGACCAGCTCATCCATAGGGCATTTCCCTGGGATTGATGTCCTGGTTGCCTGGATGCGAAGTATTGGCATTTTGCATTCTGGTGTGTTGCAAACCGGTCTAATTGTGGTGTTCCCCACTTTTTGAATATTTTTTGCGTCTCCTGAGCGTTGAGCTCCCACTCGTGTGAGGTCGACGTTTGTCTGCTTAGTCTGTCTGCTTCCACATTGTCCTTCCCCGGCAGATGTATTGCCAGTAGGTCTATTTGTAATGGGATAGCCCATTTCCATATTTGTTGCGCTAGATCTGAGAGCGCCACCGACTGTGTTCCTCCCTGCTTGTTGATGTAGAACATCGTTGTTGTGTTGTCTGTTTGTACTAACACCCTTTGGCCGTACAGCTGTTTCTGGAATGCTTTGAGGGCAAGGAATACGGTCTTGAGTTCTAGGTAGTTGATGTGATTGACGGCATCTGTTTGCGTCCATAAACCCCTCACTTTGAGCAGTTTCATGTGCGCTCCCCACCCCATTTGGGATGCGTCTGTTGTGTTGGTCACTGTCGGAGTTGGTGGTGTGAACGGTTTTCCCCTTGATATGTTGTCCCTGTTCCACCATGCTATCTCTCCCTGCACTGCGTGCGTTACAACCACTAGATCTTCCCAACTCCCCGTTGCCTGTGACCACTGCTGTTGCAGCCATTCCTGGAATGGTCTCATGTGTAGCCGAATATTGGGGACTAAGTGTATGCATGATGCCATCATGCCCATGAGTTTGCTCACTGTCCTCACTGTCAGACGTTGCCCCTTCCGGTAGTGGCGAGTCTCCTTCAGTAGTGCGAGGGTCCTCTTCTCGCTGGGGAACACTCTTCCTTGAATGGTGTCGATTCTCGCACCCAGGAAGATCTTCACTTGTTCTGGTTCCAGCGATGACTTCTCCTCGTGTATGGAGAAGCCCAGTTTTGTCAGCGTTTGTGTGACCTGCTGAGCATGTAGTTTGCACTGGTTGTATGAGTTTGCCTTTACCAACCAGTCGTCTAGGTAGGGGTATACGTGTATCCCCTGTCTTCGCAGATGTGCTGTTACGGCAGCTAGGCATTTGGTGAATACTCTCGGCGCTGATTTTAGGCCAAAGGCTAGGGCCGTGAACTGGTAGTGCATTTTGCTGATGGTAAATTTGAGTAGATGCTTGTGTTTTTGGTTCATAGGGATGTGTAGGTAGGCATCCTTGAGGTCTATTGTGGCCATAAAGTCTCCGTGCCTTATTTAGAGGTAGGACCTCCTGCAAGGACGTCATCTTGAACTTTTGAGTTTTTATGTATTTGTTTAGGAACCGTAGGTCCAGTATGGGCCTTAATGTTTCGTCTACCTTTGGTACGAGGAAGTAGTTGGAGTACACTCCTGTGCCCTTTTCTCTGTATGGCACTCTTTCTATAGCCTGTTTGTGGAGGAGTTCTTGTGCTTCCTGCCACAGTAGTGACAGCTCTTCTGTTGAGCGTCTTTTGTTTGCCGGCCTCCTGTTTGGTGGCTTTCTTACCAGTTCTATGCAGTATCCGAACTGTATGATGTTGAGTATCCACTTGTCGGTTATCGTCTCCCACTCCTGGGAGAAGTGTTTTAGTCTGCCTCCTACGGGAGTTGTATGATGGTAAATTTGTAGGTGTTGTCCGTGTCTTATGTTGTGCCACGCAACTCGAGATGTTGTCAGTGCGGGCACGTTTTGTATTGTGAAGTCACTTGGGGGCGGGTTGCTGGCCGCCTCTTCTCGTATTGCCTCACCCGTTTGGTCGGCTTCGAAAGGACTGGCCCCTTTGTTGGTTCTGCCAGCCTTGCTGCTGCTGACCCTGTTGCGCCTGGCTGCTTCCCTGAAATGTTTGCTGGAAGGCCTGGTGCGATGTTCCTGGCTGGTTTCCACCTCTGCCATTAGGTCTTCGTGAGGGGTGCCCCTTCTCATACCCCTGAACTGCAGTGCTCCCATGGACCTTGCAGTTTCGTTATCTTTTTTGAGCTACGTCAGCGTCTCGTCCACGGGCGTGCCGAACAGCTTCTTCCCGTCGAAGGGCAACTTCAGGATGTTGTTTTGCACCTCTGGCTTGAACCCAGAGATCCTGAGCCAGGCATGTCTTCTCTCTGTGACCCCGATCATCATCAGCCTGCTTGATGTATCAGCTGCGTCCAAGGCTGACTTCAGGCAGGTGTTGGCCATGTTCTTCCCCTCCTATACGAGGTGTGCCCCTCTTTGCTGTTGTTCGGTGGGGAGCAGTTTGAGCAACTGCCCAGCTTCTTCCCAGTGCTGGTAGGCGTGCCTATTTAAAAGGGCATTGGAGTTGGCAATGCGCCAATGTATTGCCGCATTCCTTTCGATTTTCCTCCCTGTGAGGTCTATCCTCTTGCTCTCCTGGTCTGGAGGCGGTCCGGAGTTTGTGGGAACATTGGCCCTCTTCCTGGATGTTGCTGTTATGATGGAATCAGCCGGTACAGATCCCTGGATGTATGGTGGGTCCTTGGAAGAGTGTTTGTATTTTTTTCTCAGCCCTGGGGGTGACAGATCTGCAGGTAGAAGGCTCCTTGAAAGCTTCCCTGCCTTGGTCTAGCACACTAGGGAGCATAGGAAGGAATTGGCTCCTAGTTTGTGTTTGCAGCAGTGTTTCCAGGAGAAAACAGGCTTTTGGCTTTTCTTCCTCCATTTCCACTTTGTAGGTGGCAGCTGCGTTCTTGACGACCATGTTGTAAATCCCTATGTCGTCCGGCGGCGAAGGCCTCGACGGATACGTTTCCACGGCCTCCTCCGGGTTTTCGGCGTCGAGATCCTGCCATTCCAGGTCTTGAGCCTCCGAGGGTGTCGAGCCGAAGTGCGATTGCTGGTCGTCATCACCCTCTGTATAATAGAACAGGCCCTCTTCGTCCTGTTGCTCCGATGGTTCGGGAGTTTTCGGCGGCTCGGTGCTGTCGAACTCCTCTTGTGCCTCTGCTTCGACGACCGTTGAGGGCTTCGAAGGGATGGAGTATCTACTCATCCGCTCGTCGAAGTCCTTCTTTCTTTGGAGGATACTGGCCATTTCGGCCTCGAGCCTCTTCTTCTTCCTGTCCATGTCCGCCGATTGTTCGGCGTCGAGGGTTTCGGCTGTTCTCTTCGAGGTCGCTGACGTGGACGTCGAAGTTGCCTTTTGCTCTTTTGCTTTCGGTGTCGGGTGCGGCTTCTGGGAACCGTGCTTCGACGACCTTGGTGCATCTAGAGCTTTCGCCGACCGGGAGTCCTTTTCGAAGGATCCGCTGGGCTGTTTGTCCGTGGACGCAGCTGCGGTCGTCGAGTGCTTCGACGCCGGTGCTCCTTTCGTGGACTTTGGCTCAGACTTTCGAGAGTCTGTCGGGGTTTTGGGGTCGACGTCTCTCTTACCTCCTTCCTCGGCGTGTTATCGGTCTCTACGACCGTGCAGTCCTCTGGACCCTCGGCGAAGTTGTCCTCTTCCCCACTGGAGAGGCCCAGGTCCCGCAGCGAGGGGGGTGGCCCTTGGCCCTGCATGTTGTAGTTTGCTCTCCTCTGTCTTTCCCTGACCCTGAGGGTCCTGGTGGCGAATGCCGAGCAGGCGTTGGTCGGCGCTTTGATGGTCGATTGGCAAGCAGAGGTTGCAAACTGGATGCTGGTCTTTCTGCGCGAACTTGGTGGCAGTTACGACAGAATTTGAATGGTGTCTTGTCCATTCCAGCGCTCAGGGAGCCCCCTGTGTTCGCATTCTCCGTTGGACGTCGAAGTTTCTTCTATTTTCTCACCGACTTCGTTGTCCCGGTAGTATGTTCTTTATCTTCTGATGAAGATCTTCAATTTTTTTCGGTTCTTTCTGCTTTTTCTTACTTCTTCTCTCCTTTTCCAACTCTGGAGCTGCTCACGACGATCCAGACCCAACGGCGGAAAAAAGAATCTGAAGATGGCGCCCAAGGGTGGGAGCTTCCGGAGGAAGCGCGCCGACGTCACGGAAGGACACCAAATGGTGGGGCGTCGACGCCCACCTGGGCTACGGGAAGAAAAAAAAAAAAAAGAGAAAAAAAGACTACGATTCCGGACCCAACCACTAGACCGCGGAATAATGCACAGCATAGTGAATCCAGAAAGATTCACGCTGCAAAACTAAAGGTAAGTAATTTGTTCATCTGATAGACATCTAGCCGCAGATTCCTTACTTTTGAATAGATACCCAAGCAATACCACCAGGAGATGGGTCTGCGAATCCGATTGAACCAAAAAGTCCTTTAGGACCAAACAGGTGAACTGCCCATCACGACAGACCTGAATGTCCAGGCAGTAATATTTTGTGAACATGTGCAGGGATGCCCACGTCGCTGCCTGACATATCAAGGAGAGGGATGTTGTGTTTTAATGCAGTGGTTACATCCTTGGCTCTGGCAGAGTAAGCCCGCAAACCGTCAGGGGGCTGTTCTTGGCTTATGCTTAGCAGATCTTAAAAGACAGGACAATCCATCGAGAGATACTTCTTTTCGGTACCGCTTTCCTTTCTTTGCTCCCACATAACCCACGAAGAGTTGATCGTCCAGTCAGAACCCCGTACAGTCAAGTTACAATGACAAAGCTCTATTTGGGTCCAGGCAGTCCTCTTTGGAGGGATGATGGGGAGCAAAGAAGGTAGGCAGGGTGATGTTCTGGCCTACATTGAAAGGAGTGACAACTTTTGACAAGAAGGAACGAAGTGTCAGTTTGTCTAGGAAAAAGTGGTATAAGGAGGGTGCGCCAAGAGCGCTTTGAGTTCGCTGACCCTCCTGGCCGAGGTTGTGGCCATTAAAAAGGCAGTTTTGATGGTCAACAACCTAAGAGGACAATTGTGTAGAGGCGCAAAGGAGGCACACATGAAAAAGTTAAGGACAAGGTTGAGGTCTCACTGAGGCATGATATAGACTTGGGTGAAAACACATGTTGGAGGCCTCTACAGAAGCTAGCCACAAACAGTGACTTAAAAAGAGAAGGTTGGTTCAGCAACCGCAAAAGAGCCAATCTGGCAGACCGGTAACCTTTAGCTGTGCCCAAAGCAGAGCCCTGCTGGGCAAAACAGAGTGCAAACTAAAGAACTCATGAACAAGGTTCAGATAAGGGGACGACAATGTGAGAGGCAAGCCATGATGCAAACGTTTCCCAATTGCAGGCATACACCGTCTTGGTGGAGGAACTCCTGGCTGCCAGAATAACATTAGACTTCAGGAGGAAGGTTGCAAGCTGTCAACTTGTGCCGCTCAGTCCCCTTGCATGGAGGTGGAGGGTGCGCAGGCTCTGGTGCAGGACCCTACCCTGTTGCTGCAACCAAAGATCTTCCTGAGCCCGACTAGAGAACCGACGGTCATGCTCAACAGTTCTAGATACAAGCCTCATTATGACCAATCCGGAGTTACAAGAATGACTTGGAACCGGTTATTCCTCATCTTCTTGAGAACTCTGGGCAGGAGTGGTATTGGCGGAAAGGCATACAGGAGACAGGAGCTCCACTTGAGACAGAAAGCTTCTCCAAGTTAGAGCCACCTTGGAAACTCCAGCACGCAGAACTGCTGAAATCGCACGTTCTCGTCGGTGCCAAACACCAAGGGTCTCCAGACTGCTGAGAGAGACCTTGGACCACCTCCGAATGGAGAATCTAGGCATCTGCAGCAGAGGTTGCGGTTCGTTAGCCACCACTGCAGGTCCTTGCAACTCCCTCGAGATATGGACCATGTCTGAGAGATTCCCCATATGCTGCGCCCACTGGAACTTCAGGTCCCACTGCAGAGCCCGCATATGCCAGCAGGCATGTGTCACAAGCAAGATGCAGGAGGCCAGGAGGGCCAGCAGCCTTAGAATCCGTCTAACCTAAATCTAGGATAGAGGCTGAAACATCTGTATTATAGCCTGAATATCCTGGGCTCACCGTTCAGGAGGATAAGCCTGAACTGCACTGTGTCCAGATCAGCTCCAATGAAAGGGAGCATCTAAGACGGGATCAGGTGTGACTTCGGCACGAAGATAGCAAACCCCAGCAAGTGCAGGTGGTCCGCCGTAGTCTGAAGGTGAGAGAACTGCTGGGACGAGCCCACCTTCAACAGCCAGTCGTCGAGATAGGGGAAGACTGACACCACCTGGCCCCGCAGATGAGCTGCGACCACCGCCATCACCTTTGTGTACACCGAAGGGGTGCTGGTAAGGCCGAAGGGGAGCACAGCGAACTAAAAGTGCTTGTGGTCTACCATGAACTGCAGATACTGTCTGTGGGCCGGCAGGACGGGGATGTGGAAATAAGCATCTTGCGAATCCATCGCAACTATACAATTTCCTGGATCCAGGGCAGAAAAAACTTCCTCCGTCCTTTGGCACCAAAAAAGTAGCGGAAGTAGCAACCACAACCTACTTCTGATGCTGGCACCCTCTCTATGGCTCCCTTGGCCAAGAGGGCCTGCACTTCTTGACAGAGCAAGGAGAGAAGGTCCTCCGTCAGCCGACCGTAAGTGGGTTGGATGGGTGGAACGGGTGTCACGAAGGGGAGGGAGTAGCCCCTTTGGACTATCTGTAGTACCCAAAGGTCTGAGGTTACTGACCTCCAGTGGGGAAGGTGATGGCATATCCGGACTCCTACTGGGTGCTCATGATGGTCTGAGGGTGGACTAAAGAGGCAGCAGCTGGTGGGAGGGGTTGACTTACCTGACCACTGGTCGCCTACATACATGGTCACTGGGACCAGCGCCTTCTGCCACAAAGACTGGGATGACTGCTGGCCGTGGTGACTGGGAGGGTATTTGCCACGGGGGCACCTTCCGTAGACACGAAAAGGGCAGAATGCAGATTTGGGTGGACGAGGGGGCCATAGACAAGCCCAAGGACCTGGGTGTAGCTCTGCTCTTCTTGAAGCGCACCATCGCTGTTTCTGCCTTTTCTCCAAATAGGCAAAAGGCATGTCCAAGAAGAAGCATGCTTGTTTCCGGTCCAGGGAGGACCTGGCCTGTCAGTTCGGGCTGGACTGTTCCCATGAGGCACAGGGTTAAGACTGATTTGCATATAGCTGTGTCTGAACTGGGGTGGCAAAGTTAGCTAAAGAATGATGATGGATTCAACCCAGATCTGTGACTGGGGGTGAGTGTCTGAAAAGTTTCAGCGCTCTGTCCATCATCTCCTTGTGTTTGCCAAGAAGAAGCATGGACATGCCCTGTAAAACTAGACCTTTTCGGCCAGGTGCGACGCCACAAGGTCACAGACTATGAAATCGCTCAGACTAATGACTCAGTCGTGTCAAGTCCACATCAGATGTAGAACTTTGCTGCATCTCTCCCGTAAGCAACCATCTGAGAGTATGACCCGGGCCTCCTCCAAGACCTTGGCAGCACTTGTGCAACTGAGTATGGGGATAGCGGCCCAATAGACATGCGGCGGCCACGGATAGCAGTGCCAGGCTGGTGGAAAAGAACACTATTACCGAAGGTGTCCAGCCTCTTTAATTCCATATCCGGTGGAGTAGTATGGAATGCGTGATAAAGAGGCTTGGACCACCAAGCTTTCCGGGGCAGGTTGGTGGGTAAGGAAACTGGGATCCCCAGGAGCAGGGCAATGGGCAATCACCCATTGACAGGAGCCCCTGTGCAGGGCTTAGGTCAATCCCAAAGTAGGACATCCGTAAGTGCTTCATTAAATGGAAGTAAGGGTACTGAGGGGGAAAACTCCCAGATGAATCCCCTCTGTGAAAACGTTAGTTTTGACTGTCACTGATGGCAGGTTAAGGTCCAGGACCTCAGCTGTTCTGTGAACCACCATAAAAGAGGCTCCCTCCTTCGTAGCCACAGTAGGAGAGGAAACCAGGCCAGTGTCAGATGAGGTGTCTAACCCTCTGACGTCTCCCAATTCCTCCTACCAGTTGTCCTGAACTGGTTCCTCTCCATAAAGGTCCATAGGCCCCTCCCAAATGTCTCCCTCTCAAGACCTTTGAATTAAATAAGGCACTGGCTACTCTCCAGGTAGGATGTCCTCAGTCTGCACCGGAAACAGCGTCGCCCATCCAGCTCCGTGTCGGAGTCGGGTAGGACGATGGGAATGGCACCTCCTAGGGGCGTCGGCGGCATCGGTACTGGAACAGGCATCGAAGAAGGTCTCCGTCTCACTGGTGGCTCCACTCTGGTTCCACCGAGGGATCCTTGGGGCCAAACCTGCACCAAAGGCAAACCCGCCGGCCTGGTTCCAGGAGGAACCCCAGCCCACGGGGCCCAAAGGCGCTCCAGAGGGGACAGGCCACGAAAAAAAGTAGGTGCATGACCTCATAAAATTCCTTTAACTGGGCGGTGGTCGCTCTGGCAAAAATGTGGAGCCGACTCAGGTTCAGACTCGTGGCCTGGAGTGCAGACGCTCCCTCGTCTTGTTGGAGGACTTCGAAGGACGTGGGAAAGTCGAAGAACTATTGCACTTCTTCACTTCGTGTTTTTGGGACTTACCATACCTACCCAATGACTTAAAGCGCGACAAGGAATGCCGGGATAGGCTCTGTGAACTGTCCTGTGACCTCCCACTTGCACAGGACCACAAGCATCACGGAGTCTACCAAAGTCAGGCAGCGAGGAGCTTGAAGGACCGCTGCTTCAGCAGCTTGGGGTGCATGGCGCAGCAGTCCTCAACACGCCTTGGAGTAGTGTCCCAGTGCCAGGCACCCCAAACAAACCAAGCGGGGGTCTATCGCTGACATTTGCCTGTAACAGGTGTCACATGGTTTGAAACCAGCCGGTTTCTTAGATGACATCCTGTCAGGAAATGGGTGTATTATGTGGTGTGGTTGATTTACCTCACTGTGTAATACACTTCCCAATCCCTTTAGGCCTCATAGGTTTCTTCTGTAAAAACCCTTTGCTCAGCCCTGGGTAGCTGTGGCACTGAGCAGCAAGGTTTACACAGAGGTACAAGTGTTGAGCATTTACACAGCACCAAAATAATTGAAGAAATTGACAAGACTCAAATAATCCGACACCAATTTATAAAAATAGACTGTAGTTTTCTAAGAATTTAGACACTAGAACGAAAAAGATCCACCGAAGGATTCCAGAGATATAGATTTCATAAGCAATAGTAATACAAAGCAATTTCACTCAACCGCTAACAAGCTTTCGAAAGTCAACGAACTGGACACTAACAAACGTGTCCAAGGAAAACTTAGATAAGTATCAATGCGGTCGGTTAGAAGTACTTGGGGTGGCCAACTCTGGCAGGGAGCTAGTCAGGGGGACCAGCAAGGTACTCAAGAACAATGACCTTCACAGGGGAAAAAGTCCTTCAACAGTTCCCGGCACTTTATCTGCACTTACAATGGATTTCTATGGAGTGGTCCTGATAACAAGAGATGAAAGATGCTGAAGATGCTCTAAAGATACTGTGGATGCAAAGCAGTTGACAGGGGTTTACTTGCAGAGATTCCTCGGTCCACGAAGATGGTGAGGGGGGTCCTGGTTGCAGGATTGACATCTCATGAACTCCTCTCCGGCTGAAGTCTAGTCGCCACTGGACTACCAGCCGCCAGTGGTCGTGCTCACAGGCCAATACTTCCTGGGTCTATAACCTTCCTTCTTAGGGTTACAGCAACTCTGACAGCACTTCCAGGCTCAACGAACTCTGGTGCAACTCTGTGCGTCAGGTCTTGGTCCTCTGTTCTGCATGGCGGCGGTGTTAACGACTTGAAGACTTTTGGCTACCAACTTGCCCCAGCAGGCTTCAACTGTTGTTCCATGTCCTGCAAAGCTGGTCCTTGGTGTTCTCTTGGCTTGACTGGCTTCTGGAGACAGCTTCTCCCTGAGCAGGACATTGCAGGCATGGTCCCTCTGTTCGCTAGCCACCAGGTACAGCAGGTACAGCCTCTTTGCAGGTCCCTCTGCGCAGCAGCGGGACAGGCCTTCCAAGTCGGTCGAGATCAGAGGTCTGGGTGCCATGGGTGCCACCTTTATGCTCACAAAATGCCCTCAGGACTGGATGCGGTTGGTAGCCAATGAGCTACCAGGTTCCCTCCCACCTGGTGACGACCTCCTGTGGAATGTGGTATTTGGCTAGCCCAGGACACACCATTCTGCCCACTCCCAAGATGGCGAGACCCCCCTGTGTTCAGCCCTCTCTAGCCCACCCCGAGGTGTGACTATCTCAGGGCTACAAATCCCTAGGGAAAACGGTTTGTCAACTGGTTCCCCCTCTCTGCCTACTGGCTCCAGCCTGTCTACCTGAACAACGGGGCAGCCCTCCTCCTGGTGCTAGACATCTGCCCTTCAAAGGCAGCTTCACCTTTGAGGCCTGCCTCTTAGGGCCAACGCCGGATTAGCACTATCTGGAGCAGAAAGGTAATAACTGATGTCAGCACAGAGAAGTGGTGCCTATATAGGTACAGAGCAGGCAACGCACCTGAACCGAACAACTTCACCTACAGGTGTACGGGAGTACTGCATAAAAGCACAAGTTACTAACTTGTGTAACGATATATCTGTAAGAGACAGTAGTTAGTGACAGATTCCTTACCTTAGAATATCCCCAGGCGTCAGGCTGGATCCGGAAAGTTTTTTGCGTAGCAGTACCCTTGCGCGTCGATAGGCGGAGTCGTGCGGCTATGCGTCCGTCGTCGGCGTCGTGGTCACCGGGATGACGTCGCGGGCAGTACTTAGACGCCGCCCCTGCGCGCTGACGTCAGTTCTGTACACGACTTTCCGCGCCAGGAACGCAGAGCCATGCAAGAAGCTGACATAGGTGTCTGAAAAATACTAGGGCCCTGAAAGGGATGTCCTTAACCCTAGAAATCAGTTCGCAGAACGGGGAGGATGGGTGGGGCGATAATGAATCTGTCACTAACTACTGTCTCTTACAGATATATCGTTACACAAGTTAGTAACTTGTGCATCTGAAAGAGACACGTTAGTGACAGATTCCTTACCTTAGAATAGATACCCCAGCAATACCAACCCCGGTGGTGGGTCTGCGAACAAAGATCAGACAAGGAAGTCCTGGAGGACAGAACGGCCAAAGAAGCCGTCCCTCCGGACCTGACTGTCAAGGCAGT
This sequence comes from Calotriton arnoldi, assembly GCA_963921515.1. NCBI lineage: Eukaryota > Metazoa > Chordata > Amphibia > Caudata > Salamandridae > Calotriton > Calotriton arnoldi. The sequence goes on from CAWUFW010000943.1 coordinate 623,830, forward strand.
AATGCTTTGTAAACGTGTGCAGCGAGGCCCACGTAGCTGCCTGACAGATATCCCGCAGCGGAACACCGCGGCCCAAAGCCGTGGTAGCAGCCGTTGCCCTGGTGGAATGGGCACGCAGCCCAACAGGAGGCTCCTTCTTAGCCAAAGAATAGCAGGCTTTGATACACAAGGTTACCCAGCGGGAGATGGTTCTCTTGTGCACCGCCCGACCTTTTTTGGCGCCCACGTAGCCAACAAAGCTGGTCATCCACCCGGAAATGGCGTGTGCGGTCGATGTAAAAGGAAAGCGCACGTTTTGGGTCCAGACGGTGGAGCCTCTCTTCCTCTCTGGAAGGATGCGGAGGTGGAAAAAAGGTGGGCAAAGTGATGGTCTGCCCAATGTGGAAGGCAGTAACCACCTTTGGCAAGAAGGACGGACGCGTCCTAAGAACAACCTTGTCTGGATGGACAGACAGAAAGGGAGGGTTACATGATGGAGCCTGGAGCTCACTCACCCGCCGAGCGGAGGTGACGGCCACCAGAAAGGCAGTCTTCAGAGTCAGAAGACGAAGAGGACAGTTATGTAGAGGCTCAAAGGGAGCGCACATAAGAAAGGTAAGAACCAAGTTCAAGTCCCACTGAGGCATCACAAACGGAACAGGAGGGAAGAGGTGTGTAATGCCTTTTAGAAACCGGTTAACAGGGGACTTGAAAAGGGAGGGCTGATCAGGAAGCCTGAGGAAGGCCGAGATGGCACAAAGATAGCCCTTGATGGTACCCAGGGCAGAACCCTGTTGGGCCAGGGAAAGGAGGAACAGGAGAACCTCAGAGAGAGGGGCAGAAAGGGGATTCACAGCCTTTGCTGTGCACCATGCCACAAACTTGTTCCACCTGCAGGCGTATACCACCTTAGTGGGGGGACGCCTGGCTGCCAGAATCACATCACAAACTTCGGGAGGCAAGTCGAAAGGAATCAACTGCCGCCGCTCAATCTCCACGCAAGCAGGTGGAGGCTGGACAGGTTCGGGTGGAGGACCGTCCCCTGCTGCTGCGACAGAAGATCCTCCCGAAGAGGCAGACGGATCGGGGGATCTACGCTCATACTGAGTAGCTCGGGATACCAAACTCTTCGAGCCCAGTCTGGAGCCACAAGAATGACTTGGGCCCGGTCGTGCCGAATCTTCTTCAACACTCTGGGTAGAAGTGGTATAGGCGGAAAGGCGTACAATAGACCGCAACTCCACTCGTGACGAAAAGCGTCACTGAGCGAGTGCCGCCTTGGAAATTCCAACGCGCAGAACTGATGACATTGCGCGTTCTCTTCGGTGGCGAATAGATCTAACCAAGGCTCTCCCCACTGTAGAAAGAGTCCTTGCGCCACTTCCGAGTGAAGACGCCATTCGTGATCCATCATGCACCTGCGGCTGAGTTCGTCCGCCCTGGCGTTCAGGGAACCTGCCGGGTGTTGAACCATCAGGAACATGCCCTGATGTTCCAGCCATGTCCAGAGGCGCAGAGCCTCCTGACAAAGGGTCCACGACCCCACCCCGCCTTGTTGCAGTACCACATGGCAGTGGTGTTGTCTGTGAACACCTGCACTACCTTCCCTTTGACAGAGAGAAGGAATGCCTTGAGTGCAAGTCGGATCGCCCGGAGCTCCAAAAGGTTGATATGGAGCCGGGACACCGCCGGAGACCAGAGGCCTCTGATCTCCGCCTCTCCCATGTGACCGCCCCATCCCAGAAGGGACGCGTCCGTCACAACTGTGTGCTCTGGCTGGGGAAGGGAGAGGGATCTGCCCATGACCCATTGCCGGTTCGAGAGCCACCACTGCAATTGTTTTGCAGTCCCCTCCGAGATCTGGACGTGATCGGACAGGTTGCCCTGGTGCTGCGCCCACTGGAACTTCAGGTCCCACTGCAGAGCCCGCATATGCCATCTGGCATGATTTACCAGCAGGATGCAGGAGGCCATGAGGCCCAGCAGCCTCAGGGTCATCCGTGAAAGATCGGAATCATAGCCTGAATATCCCGGACTCGCCGTTCGGGAGGATAGGCCCGAAACTGCGTCGTGTCCAGAACTGCTCCGATGAAAAGGAGCTGTGGAGAAGGAATCAGATGCGACTTCTGCACATTGATGGAGAACCCCAGCGAGTGCAGGAGTTCGGCCGTAGTCTGGAGGTGGGAGACGACTGCCTGGGACGAGCCCGCCTTCAGCAACCAGTCGTCGAGGTAGGGGAAGACTGGAACCCCTGCCCGGCGCAGATGAGCTGCGACCACCGCCATCACTTTCGTGAACACCCGAGGGGCACTTGTAAGGCCAAAGGGGAGCAGGGTGAACTGAAAATGCTCGAGGCCTACCGTGAACCGCAGGTAACGCCGGTGGGCCGGCAGGACGGGGATGTGAAAATAAGCGTCCTGCAAGTCCAACGCTACCAACCAGTCTCCAGGGTCGAGGGCAGTCAAGACCTGAGCTAGGGTGAGCATCTTGAACTTCTCCTTCCGGAGGAAGCGATTGACATTCCGGAGGTCCAAGATAGGACGCATGTCCTCCTTGTCCTTTTTGGGCACCAGGAAGTAGTGGGAGTAGCAACCACGTCCTACTTCTGGGGTCGGAACATGCTCGATGGCCCTCTTGGCCAAGAGGGCCGTGACTTCCTTCTGCAGAAGTACCAAGTGATCCCCTGACATGTGTTGGAATGGAGGTGGCATGGCTGGGATGGTGGTCTCGAAGGGGAGGGAGTAGCCCCTTCGGACAATGTCCAAGACCCACCTGTCCGAGGTGATGGGACGCCAGTGGTGAAGGTGATGGCGGACCCTGCCCCCTACTGGCGTGCCGTGCACCGGAAAGGAGGGACTAGGAGGGCTTGGAGGCCGCGGACGGGTTGGAGGTGGTGGCCTGACCCGCACGCTGGTTGCCCGAACCGCCACGGCGGTATCCACGTCCTCGACCACGCGTAGACACTTGCTGTGCGGGCCGGTGGCTGGGCATCTGACGTGACTGGGCGCCCCTTCCGTGGCCACGAAAGGGGCGAAAAGCAGAGCTGAGCCGAGGGCGTACAACAGAAAGGCCCAGGGACTTGGCCGTAGCCCGTGAGTCCTTAAACCGCTCCAGCGCATGGTCTGCCTTTGAACCAAAAAGACCGACTCCATCAAAGGGCATGTCCATGAGTGTATTCTGGACATCACCCGAGAAACCAGTTGTCCTCAGCCAGGCGTGGCGACGTAGCGCCACCGTCGTAGCAAGCGATCTGCCCAGCGAGTCGGCGGTATCAAGGCCACAACGGATGGTGTATTTAGCCGCATCTCGCCCTTCCGCAATGGCGCGGGTAAGCAGTGTCTGGACCTCCTCAGAACACTGCGGCAAAACAGCCGCCACCGAATCCCACAGGAGTGGGTATATCGGCCCAAAAGGCAAGCGGTGTTGACGGACCGCAAGCCAGCACTGGAGGAAGAAAAAGCCTTCTTCCCAAATTGGTCCAGGCGTTTGGATTCCCTATCCGGAGGGGCGGTAGGGAAGGCGGTTTGGGAGGCAGAGGCCTGGACAAGCAAGCTCTCAGGGGTGGGATGTTGGGAGAGAAACAGGGGGTCCCCCGGAGCAGGGCGATGGCGTCGGGCCACGTTCCTATCCACAGGAGCCCCTGTGGTGGGTTTGGACCAGGTACCCAAAAGAACGTCAGTGAGTGCATCATTGAACGGCAGCACAGTCTCCGAAGAGGAAGCCGCCGGCTGAAGCACTTCTGTCAGGAGGTTAGTCCTGACGGCCACAGTAGGCAACTGGAGATGTAAGGCTCCAGCAGCTCTACGCAACACCGTTGCAAAATTAGCCCCCTCCTCCGTAGCCACGGGAGGAGACAGCATGCCAGTGTCAGGGGAGGTGTCGAGACCACTGGCATCCCCAAGTTCCTCAACCCAGTCCGGGTCAAACTCAAACTGTTGCGTGAGAGGGTCCTCAGACCCCTCCCAGCTCTCCTGGTCCTCCTCTTGTTCAAAATATGGAGGAGGAGGGACATTTGGGACCCAAGGTCTCATCGGCGCCGGAACCGGCGTCGGGCGACGTCGGTCCGGCTCCATGTCCGGAGCCGGAGAGAACCGGGGAACGACGTCGTCCGGAGCCCCGGACGGTGTCAGGAACGGCACCGGGGACATCGGCGTCGGCGGAGGCGTGGTTAGGTCAACCGGCGCCGATGTGGGTTGCGGCACCACCGGAGCCGGGATCGAGGCCGGAGCCGAGGCCGGGATGAAGGCTGGTGGGACAGGCGGCGCCGGGACCGGAGTCGACGGCGGCGCCGGGGCAACCCCATCAGGGCCCGCGGGGCCCGAAGGCGCACCCGAGGGACCTGAAGGACCGAAGAGGCGGGCCATGGCCGACAGGAATTCCTGTATTTCGGCCTGAGTCGCCCCCGACCTAGGAAAGAACGGGTAATTCGGGGGCGGCTCTACAGGCATGTCCGGGGCCGCGGGGACGGTGCCGACTGGGGCCTCAGCCGAGTCGCGAGACCAGCGAGGCGAAGTCTTAGAGCGATGACGCCGCTTAGACTTCTTGTGCTTCGACTTACCGGAGGAGCGCGAAGACTTGGATTCCGACGAACGGTGGGGACTCCGCGTCCGGCCCCTCGACCTCTCCCGGGACCGGGGCTTGGTGCGGCGCGGAGCCGACTGCCGGACCTCGAGCAGCTTTCGAGACCGCTCTCGCAAAGCCTTTGGATGAAGTTTCCGGCAGTCAGGACACGGCTTCGTGTCGTGGTCTCGGCCGAGACAGAAGAGACACTCGAGATGCGGGTCCGTGATCGACATCATGCGAGCACAGGCCTCGCAGGGCTTAAAGCCGGGCATCCCTACGACACCTTAGGAGTCGTGAAGACTCGTTCGGAGAAACAGTGAAAAAATTCACAAAAAAGACAGTCAAAAAGTGACTAGGGCACTGCTCTTCCCGGATCTGCGCTTACTGGCGCGGAAAAAGAAGAACTGACGTCAGCGCGCAGGGGCGGCATCTAAGTACTGCCCGCGACGTCATCCCGGCGACCACGACGCCGACGACGGACGCGGAGCCGCACGACGCCGCCTACCGACGCGCAAGGGTACTGCTACGCAAAAAACTTTCCGGATCCAGCCTGACGCCTGGGGATATTCTAAGGTAAGGAATCTGTCACCAACGTGTCTCTTTCAGATATCTAGATCTAGTCTGATGCCTGGGGATATTCAAAGGTAAAGAATCTGTGGCTAGAAGTCCATCAGATACAGTTGTTTTAGGGGGATAAGTATTGCACATTGACGAATTTTAGATGGGAACAGGTCTGTCAGAATGATAGGACACGACGCTCCAGTTCAACGTCATAAGGCGCGTTAAGAAAGGAACGGACACCAGAGCATATCTGGGAGCCCAGATGTCACAACCAGGGCAGAATGGATCTGAACCGGAATCGCACAAGGGAATTGGTAGACAAAGATTCCAGATACAATCTGGCACCTGGGGAAATTCACAAGCGGAGGAATATGTGATTGGAAGTCTCGATCAGAAGTACAGTTTTCTGAAGAGGTTGCTTTCCAGCTTCTTTCTGAAGAGCAGAAGGGCTGCGTAAGCAGAGATGGACAATGCCGTTTATTTTGTTTTCTCATTGTTGCAGTTTTTCGCTTCCAGTTTGAGAAGAGCACTTCTAATGTGTGTCCAACTGAGGTAGATATTATCTACACTAGGTATGGAGAAGTGCTAATTCTGGTTGCCTTACTTATGTTGCTTAACTTGAATTATGCTGGCATGGAGCAGAAGCCAGTCTTGTTTCATCAGGTTTGGAGTTAAAGCATACAATTTATCATTAGACCATCATCATGGAACGGAGTATGATGGGTAAGACCACAAGGCTGTACAAAGCCTCTTACGAGACAGCTAGGTTAGTATTCATGTCCATTACCCTGCAGACGTCAATGAAGGATATGCAGCTGGTGCTGATGGGAGCACTGTTAGCCAGTTGCATTGCATTTTTGACATGTTGAACTACTGGATGAAAAAAGAAAATTGCAAACTTAATCCATTGAAATGGGGAAGGTGCAAGTAAGCTATAAGCCAGCAATGGGGAAATGCTGCAATGATCTCTCGCAGTCTGAATATCAACAGTTAAGAACTAAAACAAACATGCAACTTTATGAAGAATGAGGTCTACTGTAGGAAAGTGCCCCTTTTGACATGGTTACACCATACCTTTAGACTGGTATCTGATGTAACTTTGAAAGTGTATGGGGTTCCTGCTAACTAGATTCCCAGGACCAGTGTTCTGGTCCTAAACTGTACATCGGACTCCATGCAAGTCCCTAGTAACTGGTACCCCTGGTGCCTAAGGCATTGGGTCTAAAGTAGGCACCGAAGGGCTGCAGCACAGATTGTCCCACCCCAACGGACCCCTAACCAAGCTCATGCAAACTGCCATTGCAGCCTGCGTGTCTTGGTGCAGAGGAAAGTGAAGAGTCGACATGGCACACATCCCTGTGTGCCATGCCCACACAACACTGCATGTGGCATAGGGAAGTCACTCCTACAGCTGGCCTGACAGCCCTAAGGCAGGGTGCACTATATCCATGTGTGGGCATATCTGCCTAAGTGGATGTGTCCCTGTGATATCGAAGTTCACCCTTAGATACCACAAGTGCACAGGTAAGCCATACAGAGTACATGGGCTGGACACTTGTGACTACGAGTTCCCCAGCTACATGATGGATTCACTGTACCCCCAGATCTTTGGTACCAAACAGCTCGTCTTAATAAACCCACACTGACGCCAGTGTTGGATTTATTAATAAAGGCATCCAGAGGGCACCTTAGAGATGCCCCCTGAAAACCGAACGACCACTGGTGTTATCACGGACTGGCCTTGACCAGCCAGCCAACCTAGACAAGTTTCTGACCTCCTGAGGTGAGAGCCATCACTCTCGGTCAGTCGGTCACAAAGCCTGCTCCGGGCGGAGGTGTTTACAACTCCTCCACGCAGGAACTGCATTCCAGAGCAGGAAGCTTCAACGGCCGTGCCGTCTTTGTTATGCGACCCAGGCCTCTCCAGATAGCGGAGATGCCAACATCCCTGTCCTGACCCCACGTTTTGGTAGCAGGACAGGCAGGAAAATTTGTAAGATTAGGAGGTGTGCCCACAATAAGCCAGCACCACCCCTAAGGTGGACCAGCTGATGTGGACACCACCTTTGCAAATTCCTCCATCTTGTTTTGGATGGATATAGCCTTCTAGGGTCAGGGATATTCCCACGTCCCAGAGGAACTTGTCATATAGTGGGTGTAGACATCCTACAGGTAGGTAGCCCATTGGCTACTACCGGTCACTCCCTAAAACACCCTGAAATGGAGTATTTAGGTGGCACCCCTGAACTCAAGAACTCCGGTTCGACAGATCAAGAGAAGGACGAACAACAGTCACTGCCTGGCAAGAACTGCAGAAGAACAACTTTTGGAGCAAACCCCTGCCTGCTCACAACTCTCGACCATTGCGACAAAGTGACTCGTCCTGCAAACTGGAGATCTACCACAACATGTGGTAGCCTGCCAGCACTTCGAAAATCACCTACAGCCTCCCTTGGGGTGGAGGAGCTACTCCCCTGCAATCCGCAGGCACCAACAAGCAGAGTGCGGTCCACCATTTTCCAGCTCCCTGGACCGATCGACGCTAGAGATGACCAGAAGGTACTCACGCTCTGAAAAGCCAGATCTGTCTCCACACAGTGTGTGAAAACACCAGGATCAACCAGAGCCGTGCAGCACCAACCCCCGGGGTACCGGACGATGTGCACCAAACGCCAACAGCGATAGTCTAATCCGGATTCTCCCTGCACCACGACAGAGCAACCGTCGAGGGAAGTCAGCCTCACTGAGACCCACTTTGTGAGTGACCCAGCTGTCCTGATTTTGCCCCTACCAGCTGTTTGTCCCTAACTGCGAGGAGCATCTTTGGGCATCCAACCAAACCACTCTGCACCCAAGCTACCCCGCTCAGGTACCGAAGAACTGGCTGTGCCCCATTGCTCCGAGACCCCTTGCGACCCCAGATCGGTTTGGGAGCTCTCTGACTTGTCCTTAAGTTCCCCTGTGCAGCCTGTTTTCAGGTGGACCCCCCCCTTCACTGTACTGCGCCAAGCTGCAACCTCACCAGCACCCTGCTCCCGTTGAAACCTGAGCAGTTCCCGAAGAACTGCTGGTAGTACTTTGGACCTTGGCCCACTACAACTCTAAACCTAGAAGGTGCACCCCTGAAACAGACTGTACTTACCGCTATGCATTTATGACTTTACATTCCATAGGATTACATTGTGTAAAAAAGCGCACCGGTTTGAACGATTCACTTACTTGTAAAAACTGCTAATAAAAACAGTACTTTTGAACAAAGTTCTTGGTTTTACAACATATATAAAAAGAAGTGTTAGTCTAATTTGGTCTCGGATTTATTCTTTGAGTGTGTTTCATTTATTGCCTCAGAGTACAAATGCTTAGCACTACCCTCTGATAAGTCTAACTCCTTGCCCACACAACCCCAAAAGAACATTAGTATCTAATTATGCCTCTGTAGGCCAACTAGGGACCCACTGGACTCTCTACACAGTGTACTTCTTTTTAGTGCAATATATAGAGAGCCAGCTTCCTACACCTACAGACTATGAAAAAAGCATCTCAGCGAACAAATCCTTAATGCCAAGACTTTACAAATAAACTGTCTTCAACATAGACTATGAAATACATAATTTAACCACTAACATTCCTTTACAGATTTTAGATCACTTGTTTCTAATAATTTCCATGTTCTAGTAAGAAAGTTTAGCAAAATTTTACAGTGTTCACTGAATGTTTCTGTACTACATGCATTGTATAAGAGGTATCTACTTTCAGCAATATACACAAGATAAATGCACCGGCAAAGCTCACATCTATATAATGGATATTAGTGCATACCTTTTCATCAAGAGCAATGACAAGGTCGGACTCCATATGCTGTTCTTTTAATTTCCACTCATGATGAGCCTTTGCATATTCATCAGAAATCTCATTTAGTTCACTTTTAGTCCGTGTAAGCCGATTTTCTGTTTCACGAACCTGAATCAATAGAAGTAACAGTTTTATTACATATACGTTTATTTTGCACTGTAGATTATGCTTAACTCAATTTTTTAGAAGTAACATTTACAGAGAAGTGTGTTTCCTCTCCTAAACCGAAGTTGTGTTATGTTTGTGCAAAATAACACTATTTTACTAGTGAGCATTAACAGCCACACAGTTTGATTTCCGTTTTTATAGAAAGCTGAAGTCTGAAGCAATGGCTTAAAAGCATTGGTAAATTATGCCAACAGAAGCTTTCATTTAGTTTTGGAGCACAAAACTGGTAGTTGAAAAATGTCATCTGCAAAACTGCAAGCTTCTAATTTTTCAACACCCACATGGATGAGTAGTTTGCAGGGCAGCACAAACTAGAAAGCATAATGTCAATGTCACAAATAGGTGGTAAAGTATAACCATGTATGTACTGACAGTGTACTCACGCATATGAGAAATACATCTTGCACCCATGGATTTAGGCCTACAGAACAATTTACTTACCTTTAGCAACAATCTTTCGAGTGGATCACCTATCTACCTGTACATCCCACACCTGTACATCCCACACATCTTGAATCTACCTAGGCACCCGACTGGATCTGGAAAAATTACAACTGCTCTCCTGCTCCCATCATACAGCTCCTAAGAATCAAGAATGACCTTGTATTCGGAGAACATAAACCTCAAAATATGTGGACTGAGTCCACACAGAGTATGTTGTCCCACTAGCTCGCAGTGTGCCATCATGACCCCTAACCTCACAGGGTACCGGATCTCAGAACATGACCACTCTTATTCCCTAAAGAAATCGTTGAAATAGATCTACCCTTTTGTTGTTACACAGACAAGCCTAAAGGGAGACAAGAAATATACGAATTGGCTTTTCAAACATTTATTGAAGCAACTGTATTCTTGTGGAAAAAAACATGAGCTGCAATTATTAGCAGAAGAAAACAAAGCATTGTAACCAGCATTATAAGAATGGGGAAAAAGAAATTGTTTAACCATTACAGCAATATTGTATGATTATATGAAAATGATTATACATCTACTTTTACTCTTACCTAGTACTACCTACACTATTGAGAGCATAGTGGGAAGTACCCTTTAACAGATCTCTCGGGACAACTTAACCTCCCCCATACCTGTGTATGATGTATCTTGAAGCCAATCTGGTGTAGAACAGGCGACAGTCCTTTGAAGGATAGAGATTAGAGTCAGCAAGGCTGCATCTCAGTCCCAGTCAAGCATTCCAAGATAATCTGTAAAAGTGCTCATCTGACAAATGTGGCTCAGGGGTGTTTTATATAATAAAAGCACTGTTCCAAACGTACTGTGTCAGAGATGCAGCGCTGATGTGATTATCTTGCGACTCAGAGCGGTCTCCAAACGGAAACCAAAAGCAAGGGCATCATGCTCAGTGTTCCTTAGCCTTGGACAGAGTGTACGGGCAACATGATAAAATGCTCAATTAGAAATATGGTGTAAACAGAATACTTTCTAAGTATGTTATCATGCAAGTGCAAGGCATGAAAAATATCATTTAAAAAAGATTTTGAGTTTAAACTTGCAGTACAAAATGGAGACTGTGCTCAGGCCATGTTAAACCTTACAACACTCCGGTAGCTGGCGATTTAGTTCACCTCAACACCAGACACGTCTCCGAACTCAACATTAGCGGAGACCTATAAGAACCACTCCAGCACATCAATGTTTTCTTTTCAGTCCCAAAGAGGCAATAATGAGTGCAACTAGAGTGACCATTCATGCCTAAAGTGGGATATTAATGGATCTAGATCATTTTTCAGAACTGGGAGGAGGGCAGGATCAGTGAGAAATCTGTTGGTTGACAGCCTTTCCATCAGAATAATCTTAATGTATGAAATTAACTTGTTCCCATGGATACTTCTATCTACAAACTCCCTACCTCTTGAATTCATACACAAGCAGTTTCTCCATGGTGGTGGGTCTGGGGAAATGGTTGAACCAAGACGACCAGCAGAACACCTGTGAAAAAGCCATCCATATGGACTTTCGAATAAAGGCAGTAATGTCCGGTAAAGGTGTGGATTGAAGCTTAGGGGCAGCCCACCAGATGTCCAAAATAGGGACACCTCTGCACAAAGATGAAGAAACAGCCTTAGCCTTGGTGGCAGGGACCCGGAGTCCGTCCAGAGGCTCATTGTTGGCAATAGCATAGCTGATCTAAATACACAACACAACTGACCTGGAAGGTAGCTTCTTCTGAATGGCCCTGACATATTTGGCACCCACATACCTGCTGAACAGCTATCAAATCAGTATTCTTCTGGTCTTAACCATGTAGAAGCTCAAAGCCCTGAGAAGATCCAGGAGGTGGAGCCATTCCTCAACCTTGGAGGGATTATGAGACAGAAACAGAGGCAGGGTGATAGACTGGCCTAAGTGAAACAGTCACCACTTTAGGCAGGAACAAAAAAATTCTTACCTTTGGAAACACTTTCGGTGGATATTCTAACCACATATTCCTCACAATTTAGAATATTCTCAACTGTAAGACTGGTCTCGGTGATTATTTTTTCCAGCAGTGCTGCCACAAGTCATTAGGTGGGTTTGTATGGCTTTGGAATGACTTCATACAACCCAAAAAGTGACACGGCGGAACCCCAAATAAGCGCCATCCCTACACACAGACTTAGGTTTCTTAATCTTTCTCCTTCCACATCTTCCAACAAGGAACGCTTCAAACAAACTGCAAACAGTGTGCCAAAATATAACTTGGAATCGTAAGAAATTCAGAAACCCACTCCAGAGAGCAGGGTGATGAGGGCAGTGAGGAATCTACAAGATTTACAGTATCCACCAGAAAGACCATTACCCACTATTAAGTAATTTGTTCTTCTAATGGGTACTACTAATCACAGATTCCTCACCTTTACAATAGATACCACAGTAGTAATTCCAAAGCCCAAGATCCTACTTTCCTACAGTGACGAACACCCAAATTCGTTTTTCACTACTCTGAGGCATACTCCTCTCATACGGTAGCATTGGGAATTCCTTAATACACTTTTAAGCTGTAATTCCTGATCAGAAAGGAGTAGCTGCATAATTTTTTTATATATCTTTGAAATGGTTATAACTCCCCTTTAATGGTAAAGTTGGATTTAACGGACAAGCTACTTAACTTCGATAATGCCTTAGAATATCCCAGGCGTCAGGCTGGATCCGGAAGACATTTGATCGAGCAATACCTTTGCACGCCGGTCGGTGGCGTCAGTCGGCTCCGTGTGACTTGGCCGCGCTGGAAGAGACGTCCGCACCACCTATATAGGCACACATCTCAGCACACTGACGTCAGTTATTTTTCACAACTTTCAATGCCAGGAGCATGGAGCCATGAAGTGCACTGACAGTGGTGTGTTGGGAATAACTAGGGCCCTGAAAGGGATCATCTCTGACCCTAAAAACCTGTCTGCAGTGTGGGGAGGATGGGTGGGTGGGTCAGTAAGGAATCTGCAGCTAGATTATATCTACCATATAAGGAGTTACCAAAGGTAAGTAACTTGTCCATCTGATAGACCTATCTAGACACAGATTTCGTACCTTAGAATAGATACCCAAGCAATACCGTTCCCGGAGGAGGGACTGCGGACAGATTACACCAAGAGTCCTGCAGGACAGAGCGTCCAAAAAGGGCGTCCCTTCGGACTGGACTGTCCAGGCAGTAGTGTGTGGTAAACGTGTGCAGGGATGTTCAAGTTGCTGCTTGACAAATGTCAAGGACTGGAAAACCACACTGCAACGGTGTGGTAGCAGCCTGAGCTCTGGTATAATGAGCTTTCACAAAGCTGCTTCGTGGCCAGAGCGTAGCAAATTTTGAGGCAGAGGACAACCCATCATGACAGTCCTCTTCTGCACCGCACAACCTTTATTTGATCCAATGTACCCCACAAAGAGTCGGTCATCCACCTGGAACTCTTTCGTACGGTCATGGTAGAACAACAATGCTCTTTTTGGGTCCAGACGGTGGAGTCGCTCCTGTTCTTTAGAGGGGTGCGGAAGAGTGCAGAAAGTGGTCAACGTGACATTGCCCCACATGGAATGGTGTTACCACTTTCGGCAGTAAAGAGGCCTTAGTAGGAAGCACTAACTTATCAGGGAAGATGGTCAGGTAAGGAGGCTTGGATGACAGAGCCTGCAATTTTCTCACCCTCCTGGCAGAAGTTATTGCCACTACCAAGGCTGTTTTAATGGTAAGCAACCGGAGGGGGCAGTTGTGCGGAGGTTCGAACCGAACAATGAGGCAGGTGAGAACCAAATTAAGGTCCCACTGAGGCATGTTGAAAGGGGCAGGTGGAAACATATGTTCAAGCCCCTTAAGAAATCTATTTACAATAGGGGATTTAAATAAAGAGGGTTGGTCTGGCAGCCCCAAAAAGGCAGACAGAGCCGAAAGGTACCACTTAAAGATTATATAGAGCAGAGCCCTGCTTGGCAAGGGTCAAAATTAAAAGGACTTGAGAGAGAGAAGCAGAAAGAGGATCAATAGACCTTTCTGTACAATATTTTGCAAGTTTATGCCACCGGCATGTGCACATGATCTTGGCAGAGGGACGCCTAGCAGCCAAATTCACATCACAGACTTCGGGAAGAAGATTGAATGCTGTCAACTGCCACCGCTCAATCTCCATGCAAGAAGACAGAGTTGACAGGTTCGGGTGGAGGACCCTCCCCTGCTGCGGCAACAGAAGACCCTCCTGAAGAGGGAGCCTGATCAGAGGATCAATGCTCAGTTGGAGAAGCTCAGGATACCAGACTGTGCCCAGATCAAAGCCACAAAAATGACTTGGGCCTAGCCGCTCCTGATCTTCTTGAGCTCTGTGGACAGTAGTGGAATTGGTTGAAAAGCATGCAGGAGGCCTGAGCTCAACTTGAGAAGAAAAGCGTCACCGTGCTAGTGCTGCCTTGGAAACTTCAGAGCAAAAAAAGCTGACATTGCGGGTTCTCAGAGGAGGCAAACTGATCTAACTAAGGCTCTCCCCACTTCTGAAAGAGACCTTGCAGCACCTCTGGATGGAGACGTCATTCGTGATCCGCTAGGCATGGACAGCTGCGTTCGTCCACCCTGGCATTCACCTATGGTGAGGTAATGTGCAATGTCAGTTGTTAAGCCACTAGGGATATGCCTGGTTGTTCCAGCCATGTCCAGAGATGCAGGGCCTCTTCACAAAGGGTCCAGTATCCCAACCCACCCTGTTTGCTGCAGTATCACATCGCTGTGGTGTTGTCCGTGAACACCCTAAACAGCTTTCCCTTGATGGAAGGGAGAAAAACCTTCAATGCCAAGAGACTTACTCTGAGCTCCAGAAAGTTTATGTGGAGTCCAGATTTCGCCTGAGACCAGAGTCCTCTGATCTCCACCTCTCCTTAACAGACGCCCCATCCGAGGAGTGACTCATCTGTCACTACTGTGTGATCTGGTTGGGGAAGGGAGAGGGGTCTGCCTCTGACCCAATCGCGGTTGGTCGGCCACCACTGCAAATCATGTGCAGTTTCCTCACAGATCTGGACATTGTCGTAGAGATTCCCTTGATGCTGCACCCACTAGAACTCCAGGTCCCACTGCAGAGCCCGCATATGCCATCTGTCATGTGTCACTAGCAGGATGTAGGAGGCCATGAGGCCCAGTAGCCTTAGTAACAGTTTCATCGAAATCCAGGATAGAGTCTGAAACATCAGTATCATAGCCTGAATATCCTGGACTCGCTTCTCTGGAGGATAGGCCCGAAACTGCACTGTGTCCAGAACAGCTCTGATGAAAGGGAGCGTCTCAGAGGGAGTCAGGTGTGACTTTGTTATGTTGATCGTGAACCCTAGCGAAAGCAGGAGTTTTTCCGAAGTCTGGAGGTGGGAGAGGACAGTCAGGGGGCGAGCTCGCCTTCAACAGCCAGTCAAGATAGGGGGAAGACTGGCACCCATGATCTGCACAGATGAACTGCAGTCACCGCCATCACCTTGGTGAACACCCGAGGGGCGCTGGTAAGGCCAAAGGGGAGCACTGTGAACTGAAAGTGCTCGGGCCTACCGTGAACTGCAGGTAGCGCCGATGGGCAGGCAGGCCGAGAATGTGAAAATAGGAGTCCTGCAAGTCCAACACTACCATCCAGTCTCTGGGGTCTAGGGCATTAAAGACCTGAGCCAGAGTGAGCATTTTGAACTTTTCCTTTTTGAGGTAGTAGTTGAGGGCTCGCAGATCTAGAATAGGATGAAGGCCCTTGTCCATTTTTGGGACAAGAAGTAGCAGGAATAGCATCCACAGCTTACTTCTGGCGCAGGTACCCTCTCTATGGCTCCCTTGGCCAAGAGAGTCTTGACTCCCTCCTGAAGCAAGTTCAGGTGGCCCTTAGTCAGCCAGTCGGAGGCATGGAGAGAGGGGTAGTCTCGAAGTGGAGCGAGTAGTCCCTTCAGACTATCTGAAGAAACCACTGGTCTGATGTGATGTTTTGCCAGTGGTGGAGGTGATGTCTGATCCTGCCACCAACCAGCCACCCATGATCTTGAAAGCCCAGACTTGGAAGCTTTAGAGGCAGCAAGGGGAGGAGTTGACTGAACCTCAGGACTCCTGACCCACGGGGTCTTGCGGCTGGTATATGGCTGGCGCGTCTGAAAGCCCCTTACGTGGCCACGAAAGGGACAAAAAGCAGACCGGGGATGGGTAGTCACTGAAAGACCAAAGGCCTTAGCCGTAGCCTGCGAGTCCTTAAAGCACTCCAGAGCCATGTCTGCCTGGTCTCCGAAGAGACGGGTGCCAAAGGGAATGTCTAAAAGGGAAGCCTGGACATTCCCAGAAAGGCCAGAAGTTCTCAGCCAGGCGTGGTATCCAACAGCCACCGATGACACTGCTCTGCCCAGCGAGTCGGTGTCAAGCCCACAATGAATGGTGAACCTTGCTGCATCCTGTGGCAGCCCTTGCGCAACAGTTTCCCACAAGGAGTGGGCGTAACGGCCCAATAGGCATGCAGTGTTCACTGACCGCAATGCAAGGCTAGCGGAAGAAAATAGATCTTTTTGCCCCAATTACCCAGCCTTTTGTATTCCCTGGGTGCAGAAGGGAACGCACCTTGTG